>CM077084.1:45982558-46635815 GCA_039513925.1 Platanthera zijinensis | reverse complement strand
TTAACTCAAATGATGAAGATAAATCTGATGTTGGAGTTCTTCCGGCTGGTAGGGGTTTATTCTCGGAGGCAGTGAATGGAGGGTCTCGAGATGGGGAAAATGGAGCTATGGATAGGAGTAACCTTGGGAAGGAGTTTGGCGGCCTAGGAGTCGTCACCTAGGTGTTCCACGACGTCGGCACCGGGGAGGGATCGCTGGAATCGGGAATGTTTCTTCTCCAATTTCAACAATCACCCAATCAGGCCTATATCTCCTATTTATACGAAAAAGACACATTAGGGTTTCCCCATCAACGGCTATGATGGTCGGTGGGTTCGCCCTTAAAATACATCAAAATAAACTGAAAAATATAAGTAATATAGTGTTTTGACTCACGGCGACGCTCCGGACGCAATCGCGGAGCCCGATCGTCGATCCAGGCATGTCATATATGGAAAGTAGCCAAATCAGCCCAGAAACGGGGCCCAAAACATGTTTTCGTCTCTGCTCCGCATCAATCTCCCCGGCTTGAAAGAATTCATTTCCCGATGAATAAGGATCAAAATTCTTTCGCTGCATGCCGGGTAAAACTCGAAGAAGTCCACCAGAGGTCGCCCAAGTGTCGTCGCTGGGTAGTGTCCTCGCCAATCAACTCCCCCTGACTGAAAAGATGTCATCTCCGGTGAATGGAGACGGACGTGCTGAAGTCGAAGTCCAGGGGTGAATCGATCAAGCTCTGCTGCAAGTACCCAAAAGTCACCAACGTTTGTAGTGGGAATGCACTGATGGAGTCTGGTCTCCATGAAGCTCTCAACGCTCAACTCACGAGGGGTGGATCCGGGTGCGATCGGTGGTGCCTGCGGTGAAACCAAAGCAGACGAGTCCCCAGGTGGGTGGAGGTCGACAATGTGTGAGGATTTATGAGGGTGATATGGTAACGATAGTGGGGGTGGGGGTGGCTGGGCATCTCCACTGCTCGGGTCCACATACTCATGAAGTTCATAGTATGGAATCAGATCTTCAACATTAAACACAGGGTGAACTCCCATACTGGCCGGGATGTCAAGTCGGTAGGCGTTGGTCCCAATACGGCTAATAATGGAGTACGACCCATTCGCTTCGCGCTTAACTTCTTGGCAGGCCCCGAAGGGAGCCTCTCGGGGCGGACTCGCACCATTACCTTCTCGCCTACATTAAATATTTGCTCTCGCCTTCGCTTATCTGCATGAGCTTTGTAATTTTTATTGCTTATTATTATTCGTCGGCGGACCGACTCATGCAAATCATGCAAATTTGTGCAAAATACTCAGCAGACTCATGCAGGTAATGCACTGATGTAAAGACAACACGACAGACAGTACACTTTTTATAGGAAAATCTAATAATGTCTGGGATGTCTCTAAAATGGGGTGGCCTATCAAGAGGTTCTTTTGGTGGAGTGTAGACAAACTCATCCCGTGTATGACGAGTGCTCAGATGACCGTGAGAGACAACTATACTCAAATGCGGGCTCGTAAAGAGTCAAATGTCTCTCGGGAAACGTAGCGCATCAGGGGGGTCCCCAGGAGGTGTGTAAGAAAAGTCATCACAAAGGAGACGACCACCTGAGTTAAAATCGTGTGTACCGACTAGAAGTCGTGACTCTAAAATATGGTGAGCGTCCCAGACAAGAAAGAACTCATCAGGTGGCTCAGCAGGTGGCGTGTCCCAAAACTCATCCAGAGTGTGAGGTGTCATAAGGTAGGTCCTCACAATATGAGTATGCTCAAGAGCACTCAAGATAGGCCCTACATATGTCATGCTCCACTCAAGATCCCTTCTCTGAGGCAAGGCCAGAGATGATAATGAAAGAGGCGTCGTACCTGAGTGGCTCACCCGAGTCTCAACCTCACCAAGATGTGGCGGATCATCAGGAGGCTCAACATGGGGGGCATCGTAAAAATCGTCACTATGGTCATGATCCTCCATATGAGTACCATCGTAAGGGTCCGTGTTCCCTTGAATGGGTGGCATAGTCATTGCGAGATCAACATCAATCTCTGGGCTCTCGGTCGTGATGTGACTCAGGGAAATGACAACGGGAGAGCAACATAGACCTACACTCAAGAATGAGTCTGTGGGTGTAGTGTCAGGAATTGGGTCTACGGTGAGGGTGTTAACTAACCCGGTGCATGGCAGAAGAAGAGGTGTGGGTGAGGGACACAATACTGCAGACTCAATAGGTCGCTCAGGCTCACTCTCAATCGGGGTCGTAGGAGACGGGTCAGAGACAAGAGATAGGTCACTCACTGAGCTAAGCATCTCTCTGGGGTGAGAGCAATCCGTATCAGGTATCACTTCCGTCGTGGGTAACAGGACAGTGGTAGGCATCGTGGTGACCTCAGTATGAGAATGACTCGTACTGCGGAGGTCAAGGTGAGGGTCCAACCGACTAGCTCTGGAGGATCTCAAAGACTGTTCGTAATGAAGGGCAAGCTGACACGTCTGCTCGAGGGACTTCGAGCTATGATAAACCACCTTAGTACGAATGTCAGATCGAAGCCCAGACTGAAATCTGCAAGTGGTCATGACTGAGTTCTCTTGGATATCGCTTCTCACAACTAACTCATCAAAGCAATCTCTGTACTCAGCGACCGACATGGATTCTTGCTGAAGGGAAAATAATTGGTCGAGCAAGCGACTCTGATATCATGAAGGCAGATACCTCTGACACAATGTACGCTTCATGTCCACCCAACTAGTGATGCGACGAAGACGGTCTCGCTCGCGGGTCCTCTCAACGCTAGCCCAATATGCCCTCGCATGATCTAAAAGTCTAAGTTTTGCAAACTTAACGCGACGCTCACCGAATAACTCAAAATGATCAAGATAATACTCAATATCCACGAACCAATAACTGAAAGACTCGGGACTCGATGAGCCGTCAAAAGAAGGGGAAACTGTACGAAACTGAATCTCAAGATCTCTCTCAAAGTGACGATCCTCATAATAGTCATCCCTAAGGTAATCGGGTCGAGTCGAAGGGTCAATACGATCTGCTCGCGAGCAAGGATATGAACGACGACAATCATCATACTGATCGTCTATGGCATAGTGAGGTTGTGTTGGTGGGTCGGCACGATCCCGGGAATTGGTGTGCCGCAGACGATAATAATCATCGTGATAACGTGAGGATTTCTCTAAAATCGCTCTATGAGATTGGGTATAGGCGGACTCAGAATCTCTCAAGAGAGGAGAGGAACGACGTCGATAATTAGTCATGGATGAACCTAAAGACTCTATATGACCTACCACTACAAAGCATGCAAATGGTCTAACCTTGTCCTCTGATACCAAAATACCTTAGCTTGCCCGATCAACTTCATCGTCGCAAAACGGACACAACGCTCGTCACTCATGTCGTACCACTCGAAGTAGTGGTCCATGTCCAAGAGCCAGTCGCTGAAGGCCTTCGGATCTAGACGACCATCAAACGAAGGGGCGTCGAGTCGGATACGACGAGTGATGTCCAAGTAGTGGCCACCTCTCCGTGGATCAGGGTAGTCCTCAGGGTAATCATCCTAAGCATAGTCGTGTCGAGCGGGTGGGGGACCACGCTCTCTCCGACCTGGAGGATAATACTCATCACGGCGGTGGTCTCGGTGACCGAGTGGGGGCACTCGATCCCTGGGGTCAGGCTAAGGTCTACGCGGCACACGGTACTCGTCACGCGGAGGTAGGGGCCTTTCACGCACCGGATCAAGATGTCGCCTGGCCGGCGGGGCTGGGGATCGGTGGTGAGGGATCACGACGGTAGCGGTCTGCCGGAGGCCGACCATCTCTTGGGCGTTGGTCATAACGTGGACGGGCGTCAGGGTCATCCTCAAGTGAATCGTCATGCTGTGTCGGAGTGTCACTGGCATCCTCTAAGTGGCCTAAACGAAGGGTCACCTCGGCTAGATCATGACGCACATCGTCGAACTGGGCTCCTATGGTGTCAAGGCGACCTAGGACAAGGCGTTGGAACTCAGCAAAAGCGGGGTCCAAGTTCGAACTCGTCGCTCAGTCCTCGGTGTTCCGTGGCTCTACCATGCTTTCTCTAAATGTCCTACCACTATGGAGCATGCAAATGGTCTAACCTTGCCCTCTGATACCAAATGATGTAGGGGCAGGCTAGTGGTGCTCAAAAACTATGACTCTAGGTGCAGGGGTGACACACTAATGCTATGCTACATGCAAGGTGGTCGTCGGTCGGCAACGACGATTACCATAAGCAATGAAATTAATAACGCCACGCAAATAATTGAAATAAGAAACAAACAATTAATTTTTAGCAATTTGGCAATGGCTCCCTCCGCTCGGAGGGCCTAAGCAAGCGCGCGGCGAATAATTCCACAAATAATTAATAGCATAAAAGGAAATAACTACTACACAACCATAATCACAGCACAATATAGATAAACAACCAAATGAAAATGTCAAGTCACAGAACACAATACCATAAATGCTCACAACGTAGAGGGCTGAACCGAGGCACTGAAGGATTAGAGGGTCAGATGTAAAGACGGGCGATCGGAGGCGGAACCGAGGGCGAGGCGACGGTGACGATGGCTGCCCTCGGCGGAAAGTGGTGGTAACAGAGGGTAAAACGGCGGTTCCGGGCTCGAATGAGTAGATCCGGACCGGGGCGAGTAGATCAGCTATTTAGGAGCGGATCCGGGCAAAATGGAAGGTTTGTGCGGTGGAAATAATGGATCGGGGGTGGCACTAGATCAAAATAGATCTAGGGTTTTTGGGCGATGGGGAATGGATCCACGAAGGCCAAGGGAAAGGAGTGGCCGGCTAGGGTTGGGAAACCCCTTGGGTGGCCGGTTTTGGGGAAGGGAGGAGGCGGTGGGTAGGGGTGTGCATAAAAACCGGGCCCGGGGGGCCGGCCCAGTAAAAGCCCGGCTATGCCCGGGCCCGGGCTAGGCCCGCCCCGGGCCCAGGCCGGGCTATGGGGCCTAACAAGGCCCCATATATGAGCATTTGCCCGGCCCGGGCCAGGCCGGGCAAAGCCCGGTTTCTAGGCCCGGGCCCGGCTCCTACGCGCTTTTTTGAACTGCGTCTTCTAGGTGCTTTTTCGGGAGAAGTGTTCAACATGAAAGTTGTAGATCTCGACGATATCTACAACTTTCATGTTGAACACTTTTTGATTTAAAACCGTTTAGGCCCCCGATTTGGCCCTCGAAAAAAATCACGCGGAAGATTTGAACATTTGCAAATGTTCCGCGTGATTTTTTTCGGGGGCCTAAACGGCTTCAAATCAAATAGTGTTCAACATGAAAGTTGTAGATATCGTCGAGATCTACAACTTTCATGTTGAACACTTCTCCCGAAAAAGCACCTAGAAGACGCAGTTCAAAAAGGCGCGTATTTCTTTTTTTTTTTTTTTTTTAATAAAAACAGGGCCCGGGCTAAGCCTGGGCCCGGCCCGGCCCTGGGGGCCTTAGCAGGCCCCCTCCCGGAGCCAGAAGCCCGGCCCGGCCCGGCTGCAATCAGGGCCCGGACCCGGTTCGGGAAAGCCCGGGCCAGGGAGGCCCGTTTTAGGCCCGGGGGGCTTTTTGAATACGACTAGCGGGGGGGGGCTGGGGCCTTGGCTACAGGCCGGTGGTTTCAGGGCAGCAAGGGGGTTGGCGGCTCGAATAGGGTGAAGAAACTATACTATATGAATAGTGAATTTCATAAGTGAACAGTAACTCAAATGATGAAGATAAATCTGCTGTTGGAGTTCATCCGGCTGTAGGGGTTATTCCGGATGGTGGATGGAGGGTTCGAGATGGGGAAAATGGAGCTATGGATAGGTAGTACCTTGGGAAGGAGTTTGGCGGCTTAGGAGTCGTCACCTAGGGTTCCACGGCGTCGGCACCGGGGAGGGATCGCTAGAATCCGGGAATGTTTCTTCTCCAAATTCAACAATCACTCAATTCAGCCCTCATATCTCCTATTTATAAGAAAGACACATTAGGGTTTCCCCATCAACGGCTATGATTGGCCGGTGGGTTCGCCCTTAAAATACATCAAAAATAAACTGAAAAATATTAAGTAATATAGTGTTTTGACTCGCGGCGACGCTCCGGACGCAATCGCGGAGCCCGATCGTCGATTCAGGCACGCCATATATGAAAAGTAGCCAAATCAGCCCAGAACGGGCCCAAAACGTGTTCTCGTCTCTGCTCCGCATCACATATCTATGTGTGCTATGAAATATGAATCTTGATACGATTCTCCTGGATCACCATTGCACTTCATCTTCTTTGGAAAACCTCTTGCTGCGTCTCAAATTTAAGTACTTAGTGGTGATCTTGTAGGCATCCATTTCAACATTATTCAATAGTTTTGTCATACCGACTCACAGAAATTTCTCAAAACATTTACAAATCTCTTAAACTCATCAGTTAGAAAACAAAATAGCAATCATCATGATAAAAAAAACAATCAAAAGATGAGACATACCATCTTGTTCCACTTGAAAGGTATAGCTTGAGAAAATATTTTTTGTGACTTGATCGGTGGGATGCGATTTCTGCATAAAGTCATCCACCGGTATGGGAAGCTGAAATTGGGCCTCAACACCATGGCCTGCTTCTACCATCTCTGAGCAACTGAAACTTGCTATAGATTTTGGCATGAGCTTGAAAGCAATAGAACACCGTCCATACATATTACCTTCCATGCTACCTATTTCAGTTCTGTGAAGAGCTGAACTCACATAACCAGCAGTTGCCTGGTAAAGTGCAAGGCCAGGGTAGACGATGGCATCTTGGGGGCCAAGATCCCCATCAACAAGGACCCAGCGTCCATGAAAATCCTTTATATGCAACCCTGGCCTATCTGATTTGATAAGAGTGATTAAACTTTTCTCACCCTGGTGCTCATGTTCTGGAAATATGACCAGCTGTCCATCTTCTGGTGCAGTCAAAGCATGGTGTTGAGCACCCTGGAAAGACGGTCTCGAGTGGCAGCATACTGAAAGAACCGACGAAGATGTTTCACGGCCCCTTAAAGGAACGTTATCGAGAATTTCAGTAAACGAGAAACTGCGCAAGTTCAGAGAGAAGCTGATAGCATCCAAAATGCGACGAGAAGCCTTTCCAAGCAGACCAAATATATCAGGCAAACCAGCTGGGGGAAGCTCCATTGTGCTATTTGATACCGCTGGAGTAAAACCTGGCCTGTAATCGTAGGTTTCCTGCCAAAACCGAGAATCTGCGTAATAACCAGAGGTCTTGCACCACTCACGGGAGTCGCTGGTGTGAACCATCTCGGCAGGAGAATATTCTCTTTGGTGAAAGAACAGCCTTGCTGACTCCAGACTTGATCTCAAAAGAGCACCCTCGGCGATAGGAAACTGAATTATTGCAGCGGAATACTGAGCAAGGGACTGCGTCAAAGTTGATACGGAAACTTTATATGATTCTGAAGGAAGACCCTCAACAGCTATCAAATCAGTGAGCTTCACACGGCCAATAGATGGCGGAACAGTATCGGCCATGACAATTTTTTGAGATGGAAGGAACTATCAAGTTTAGGGAGAACTTACAGATCTACAAGCTGCATGCAAAAAGTCAACGAGCAGGGATCTTCAATTTTTTATGTCCAATTGAGTGCCATATCTACTATAATATGACCTCTTCCATGTTCTAACAATAGGACTGACAGTAGGGATTTTTATGGCTAGACTAACTTTACACCATGTACATAATAGAAAGCTTAATGAAAAAACTTATGGTACAAATGCCATCAAATTGGAGAATGAAGCTATACAAATCTTATCCATAATAGCACAACAAGATAAAATTATCTCAGGAAAATGACGGGCTTAATAAGTTTGCTGCAATGATCGGGATGGAAAGATCAACCTTTCACTAAGTCCAACTCAACCGCGACATGGTCTGCTCCTACCAAAGCTCTCAACCAACAATACAATCATCAGAAGTCCAGAAAGGCATTTGAACGCCTGTGTTGTCCACAATCTAGCACCATTGACAAAATATGTTCAACCCATACATACCTGCTGCAATGATTGGTGCTTGACCTTTCCACCAAAAATTAGTTGGATATTTTCTACATAAGATCCAATCTTCAACCCAAACACACCTACGCATCCATAACCCTACTGCTCTTCACCAAGACACGGGCATGGTATATGCCTTATTAAAGCTGTACTAGCCTAAACCTCCATTACCCCTCCATCTTTCGTTCTCCATCACAACCCGCATACACACATATTAGCCAATCCACAAACCATTCACACCCACCCTTTTGACAACACAACCACCCAAATTTGAACGCTACCACCCATCCAACAAAAAGTTCTGCATCGACCACTATCCTCCACTAACTAACCCAAACGCATCCACACTCGACGTCTCTCTAACCACGAGTATGTTGACTTATGGAGCTAAGACCTTTGCTTCCACTGCAAACAATCATACTCCATGTTGCATGACTGTTCTCCTAAGGAATTGTGGGGCCTTATCAGCGGAGATTTTTGAAGCCTTAAAGTTAGTGATTTCGACCTTGCACCACCAGTCTACTCACATTTGGAGTTACTTGTCTTTCTTAGCAACAGGCAACGGTTGTTATGTCCCCATAAACAAACTATGTAAGGGGTGACCCATCTCTAAGCATGTACGTGAGCCATTTTTTATGCTTTTGAGCTGGGCAGCAAAGATATCATCTTTTGCATTGCTTGGCTAGGCACTTTGTGTGACATGCTAATTAACTGGGCAACCCTCAACATGAATATTGGGTGGCACGACAGCACCCATACTTTACATGATAACGCCTCCTTGGTTCTCACCCTTGGTGCCTCTAGTCATTTATCAAAACTACCAACATCGATTGGCGGGCCTTAATTTGGCAATTTTTTGTGGTTTTGTCCTCACATAATGGGTCACAACAACCTCTGTAATTCATCTTCAACTCTTGCCAATCAGTCTTCACAATCCGATATAGCCTGACACCAAGCCACTCATTAAACCCATATAAAGTCACATCATTGCAGCCACACACATAAGAATGAAATACACCGGCTATTATTTAAAATACTCAATTCCAACATTATTCCCTCTAGTGTCAGCTCTTTATCTAGCTTTGTAGTTAGTGTATCCAAAAAAGATGGTAGTTGTAAGTTGGACTTTTGTGTGGACTATCAGAAACTCACTCAAGCTACTATTGCAGAAAAGTACCATATTCAGATGATCCAAGAACTTATTTGATGAACAGTGAGGTGTTTAATTGAACTCAAGTAAGACTACCATTAGATTTCTGTTCATCAAAAGGACACTAAAAACAACATTTTGCACTTGCTGAGTAATTTAATTGTAAAACCATATATTGAATATGCTATCATATTGGAAAATTAGGATAGATAGAAAGTGAAAGAAATTATCACAAGATCCCGAGTAAATTGACAATTATGCTTTATCTCTTACTGAATATAGGTCCATGTGCAAAATACATAAAAGCCTTCACACAAAAGAGGAATTAGAAATATTGTAGCAATGCATAAAAGGATGAACAACTCCTTAGCCAATCTTCTTAATCATTGTTGGAGTCTTTGTATGGTATTCATCTTCGGTATTAGATCTAGCGACAACGTTCAAAATTTTATTTTATTTCATGATATTAGATTTCTGCCAAAGAACAAACAATAAATTTTAGTGGATTATGTTATCCAGAACCATCCCAATTAGTATCAGAACAGCTGGCAAAACCAAGTGATCAAAAAGCACAAAACATAATTCATTGCTTAAGGGACTTGTGCATGTAGCAAAGTATGCGCATACTAACCTGCATGTTACGGAGGGTCGAACAGGGGAACGATGGAACACCCTCACACGCATATGGACGCACTTACGCCAAAGCGCCGTAAGCTGGTTAATTACATGTTATTTTCCTATTGGACTTGATGTCATTGTACTTTCCTTCTGTTATTAAGCGTTGTTGTATATTGCATTATGCCCTCTTGTATTGTAACCCCGATATATATGGGAGAGAAATTAGTGTAAGCACCTTACAAATCAATAGAAAGGATCAGGGTTGCTCTCTAAGGCTACCAAGAGAGGTGCCCTTGGTAGATTTTCCCATCTCATCTCCTCACTTCTAACATATGGTCTAACAAATCGACCCGCCTATCCACCCGATCGCTAGACCAACTCCTTAACTTTTTTTATATCTGCCAACCAACGTTCTGCACCTTGGTCGGTCCCGCCTTCCCAATCAGGTCATGGCATTGTGTTTCTGCCTACATCGGCGTTCTTACCGGAGCCAATCGGTAAGATTCTGCCAACGGGCATCGTCCGCAAGCGTTGACAAAGCGCATCGTTGCCAAAGCGCATCGTTGCAACCAACCAACGCCCACGTTGTCACCGCCCTCATGAACCGAACCCTCATCAAACCTCTCCAGATGCACCCTCTGCAGTTGACTGTGTCCACTGAGCCTCAGCGCTTTCCAGCCATGCCCTTCGCAGGTTGCATCCTCGTCAAGTCCAATCCCACTTGCACCTACCCGACAGTGGCTCTACAATTCTTACGGTCGCCTGGCTTCAGGCCCACGACCCTTTTGCAGCATCCTTGGACACCCATTACACTTTGATTTCCTATCGGCAACCAAAGGAAGCGTTGGTGGAAATCCTACAGGAAACGTCTCGAGTCCAAACTCGATCGAATCGCTGTAGAGGTATCTCCCTTTAGTTTGATGCCCTCGCCGTCACAGGAAACCAACTCCTTCGTCATTACAGGTGCGCGGGCTTTGGGCTTCTCCCCAATCGCAGACACATCCGCACCACCACAACCGCCAACGTTGGAGTACCACATCTCGATCCTCACCAACACACACGCATTCTTAGGCAACCAGCAGGCCACCCACGATGGGTTTTCTTTCTTCGTTGACGACCGGCCCTTAGTGCAGGGGTCCATCACAACTACCAGCAGGAATGGACGTCCAATACTTACACTGACGCTTCTCCCCGTCTCCCCTGCCGCCAACTCAGGTCGACCCTTACTCGTCCCTCCAAACCACGATGTCGTCGAGCGGACCTCCGTACCGGGGACCTCCACTGCTACCGACGGGGATAGAGATCGGCCACTTCCATGGGATATCCTACCATGGTTACTGTCATCCCCCCTACAACTCCATTGTCGCAGGCATCGACGCCTCCTCAACCACACTCGTCGTTGTCTGTCTCACCTCAACATAGTTTTGCCTCGTTGTCGTAACATTTCGTACGTGTTCCCAGGCTCCAACGACGACGAACTCTCCATTCTCACTGCCATGATTTTCCCACTCATGCCACACATTGCCCCGTCCCCCCCCCCCACCATGTTGTCCCCTGCAATCAGCGGTCCAATTCTGTATCCCGTGTTTTCTCTCTGCCTTGGAGCTCTGTTTTTTCCTGTCAAGCTACAACGCGGACAGGGCAGTTTTTTCCCATTACCAGGACGGCAGGACTTGGGCTTCGTTTGGTTCAGCATTTCGCCGCCTCCGTTTGGAGCAAACGCCGTCGGACAGCGGGTAAACAAACGGCCGTCGGCAGCGTTTGCACCCACAGCAAGGAGGAAATGGCCCCGATCCGCTCCATTTCGACCCCCACCTCTCCCCCTGCGGTTCCAAAGTGACGTCTCGACCCACCGAATGCACCCGCCACGGCCGAACCAAATATAGCCTTATAGTTGTCATGCACAGTACTCAAGGGCTTAAAATTGTTGACATGCGGCATTAACCCTTTCTCCCTATAGTTTTTTTCCTCCCTAAGCCACACAGTTAAACTCATTCCTAAAACTCAAGTTTAAACCTCCCACATGCAGCGCCATCCCATCCTACATCAAATGTATTTTATCTTCCTTGAGCCTCACATTGTTGTTAAGTCATAATTTGCCTTACACACTTCTCTGCCATATAATCTTCCCATCTCATGTTCACACACAAATGCACCCACTCCCGCCCCAGGTAGCCCCAACATTCTTTTTTCGCAACAATCCACCTACAACGTTACTCATCACTCTGCCCAAAACTCCACCCACATTTCCCATAAGACTATAAAAATCATCATACCCCCTTCGCGGTGGTATCCCACTCACAAAGCCACATTTTTATTACTCATTCTCCTCTATCTGCTCACCCCCACTCCACTCCCCAAAAATTTCTGCTCCCCGGCTCATCATCCCCTAGCAATGTTATGTCACGACAGAGATGGTTAAATTTCATCCCGCTCGTGTCTACCACTGCACTTATTACAAATCCCATCAAAAAAATTTAAACTCGACCTTGAGGAAAAAGTTGATTTACAAGGGTGGCATAGTGTTGCACTCACATTTGCCCAAGCGAACCCACCTCGTCGGAATTCGCACGCATAGGGAAGCCACCGTGATAAATTCAGTATTAATTAATATTAATTAAAATTATTATGTGTGTCCTCCCTCATCTATATAAGGGGGGAGGCTTGAGTGCTTGATATTCGTGGGGGCAGTTATTGTATGAACTTCCTCTCACCCCCTCTCTTTCCTCTTAGGAATCTTCTCTCTATCTCTCTCATATGTATTTGTGTTATGAATGTAATGCAATGTTCTCCGTTCTGAGTCGCTCATTCTTTCCTCACACGCATCACATTGAGTGGGTCGATCATCGAAGATTCTTGTTCGTGACAAAGTGTTACTCCTCTTTGCTGCATAGAAGGATTATATCTAATGATGTCACCTTCTTCGAGCATACTTCATTTTACTCGGAAGAAGGGAAAGTATAACTTGTGAAGTTAATAGTGAAGACGAGAGTGGTATGATGCCTCCACTTCATGCATTTGTGGATGTAGTAACTCCCAATCGGATGAATGTTCAGGTTGAGAATGAAGTCCCTACAAATAAATTGTGTCTACAAAAGGAGAAAGGATCTCCAAATCTACCAGAGGAAGCAAAACAAAGGTACTGAACAAGATAGTAGTACTCATCTTTCATCATCCACCTCCACTCCTCCATATTCAGACACTTAGATCACTCAAGAAAACACATCTTCTTATCTCCAAATTCATAATCGTCATAATAAATACCCTATTGAGAAATATGTTGGGTATTAATCTATCTCTCCATCTCTGAAATCTTATTTTGCTTCTATTTCCTTTATTTTTTTATCCCTAATAATTTTTTAGATGCTATGTTTAATCCTCTCAGGGATAAGACAGGAGTGACGCCAAATGTAGAGAAGATGTGAGAAGCTCAACTAAGATGGTTAGGACATGTACAAAGGAGACCATTAGAGACACTTGTTAGGCATTGTGAGAGTTTAGTCACTGGGCATGTTAAACGGGGAAGGGGCGTAGACCAATAAAGACTTGGAATGAAATTATAAGGAAAGACATGATGTACTTAGGCATTAGTGAGATTATGACTAAAGATAGGGTACAATGGCGACAAAGGATTCATATAGCCGACCTCACTATAGTGGGATAAAGGCTTGAGTGTTGTTGTATGTCTAACTGTCGCTGGAAGAAAGTTATGGAAGTGGAGATGAATGCCCTTTAGCCTCAAAATACTTGGGAAATTGTTTATATTCCCCATGAGCGTCATATTGTTGGATGTAAATGGATATATACTATCAAATATCTTTAGGATGGCACTCTTGATATATATAAAGCAAGTCTTGTTGTCAAAGGTATTACCCAAATCGATGAAATTGATTTCCAAATTCCAATAGACATTTTTCTCAGTTGTTAAACTTAACTCTATTCGAATTTTGTTATCTATTGTAGCTTACAACTCTTGGCAACTGTACTAACTTGATGTTAAGAATGCATTTCTTCATGGAGAACTAAAAGAAAAAAGTATATACCTCCCCCTCCTGCCATACAAGTTCTTAAAGGACATGAATGTCATCATAAAAAGGTCTATAGGAAGGACCAATATACCACTATGCTTATTGTTTATGTGAATGATATTATTATCATTGAGACTGGCGATCAACGCATTGCTCTTGTTAAAAGAGAGTTGGCCTACATTGAAATTAAAGATTTTGATCTTCTTCGGTATTTCCTTGGAATTGAAATTGCTAAATTTGCCGAAAAGACTAGGATTTGTCAACACAAATATGTCTTGGACCTCCTCAGTACTCAGTGACGTTGGATATCTTGGAGTGAAGCACTGAAGCCTATGGATAGCCCTGTCAATCCTAATTATGATATTCATAAGAATGATTCTCCTAATCTTGAAAGAAAGTCGAACTTCCAACACATTATGGAGAAATTAATTTACTTAACTATTACCGGGCCAGACATCTCATTTATTGTTGGGTTGGTTAGCCAATTTATACACAATCCTAAAATTCATCATTGTGAAGCTACTCTTTGGATCTTTACGTATTTAAAAAAGGATCCCGAAAAAGGCATTATTTATCAAAAACCAAGGTCGCCTTAAAATTCACGAAAATTGTGATGCATATTAGGTTGGCTCCTCAGATAGAAGATCTACGAGTGGATATACTTTATTTATGGGTGGAAATCATATTTCTTGGAAGAGTAAGAAGCAGAACATTGTCGCTCGATCATCCGTTGAAGCTAAATATATAGTTGTTGTCATTACGACATGTGATTGAATATGTGGGTTAAATCAATTTTAAGTTAATATGGTTTAATTACATTGTGAATATCAAACAACTATCAAAATCGCCAACAACCTTGTCTTTTAAGAGAGGGCTATGATTGATTGTCATTTTGTGTGGGAAAAAATTAAAACCAAACCATTACTACCATGTTTGTTCTTATTGGGGCTCAACTGTCTGACATGTTTACCAAATCTGCTTTTGATAAAAAAATTATGCTTACTCTCTCAAGCTTGGAATGGTGAATGCTTATGATGTTAGCATGAGGGGAGGAGGGGGTGGAGAGGCAAGCTTTTGTAGGCTCACCAGAAGGTGACCACCACACAGAAAGTGGTTAGGGCTTCTAATATTAGGAAGGGGTGAAGCTGAAAAAGACTAGGAGACAAAACATAAAAGTGCATTATTTTTGGTAAACAATACAACAACAACACTCAAGCCTTAATCCCACTATAGTGGGGTCGGCTATATGGATCCTTTGTCGCCATTGTGCCCTATCTTTTGTCATAATCTCACTAAAAGTACATCATGTCTTTCCTTATAGTTTCATTCCAAGTCTTTATTGGTTTACCCCTCCATCGTTTAACGTTCTGCCTAATTTATACAATAATTAGTATGGATTTTATGTTGCACAAGTAATAATGGTATAACATAGGAAAGAAAGCCAAAATAAGTGATGTAAACCAAAATAGGGATTCAATATTATAAATTTTGCTTTGATTAGGAAACTAGGAAGTCATCGATGGTGATGGGAGATAAGGAACCTCCCGTCCAAAATTCAAAGGTCAAGCAGAATCTATATAGACGACGGACAGATGTAGGGAAGAAGCTTGAGAAAGAAACAAGAGAGTCAAGAGTTAGGGCACAAAGTAACTCATACAACAAAATAATTTCGTTTCGATGTTTTTTAAAAATATATGACTAAATATAATAAATTAAAAAAAGTTAGTTGATATATCGTCGGGATATATCATATGATATATCGCCGAGAAATATCGTCTGATATATCGGCTGATAGCTAATTTATCTGATATATCTCTTTAAGAACATGGCGAAAATTATATAATGATGGGAATTGAGAGATATGAAGAGGTTCAAATTTTGAGAGAGAAGATTGGACCCTAGTCCATCATTATCTTCCTTTGAGAAACGGACTACTTCTATAGTTCATATATTCCAAAAGCGTGATTGAAGAGTAGAGTCTGAGGACCGAGTGGAGATTGAAGAAGATATCAAGGTTGTTTCTTTTCATCTTAGATTTTTGTAAGTATATCTTATATTATGATGTATAAATTTATTAAAAATAGAACTCTTTTTATGATTTTCTCTTCTTGAGTAGTTGTTCACGTTAAGGGTTGATAAAACCCAGACTTCTATAAATCAATATTTTTAATGCAAATTTCCTTGTTTTGTTATGTGATGTGAATTTGACCTATGATTATTATTATTAATTCTCAATTATGTCAACTGATATGAGGTGAAACCGAGAGGACATTGAATGAAAAACAATCATTCTCATAATTGTACAATTGCCTGAAGATTACGATTCTATTTCTTTCAATTATTTAAGTGACTTGTGAATTGCATGTAGTATAAGAGAGACAAGCACAATCAGTTATGGATTGTTTATTAAATAATTAATCTCTTACATAATCAAGAGATGTGCGCGCATTGATCGTTTCATAAATTGAACTTGAGAAAATGAAGCTCCGTTTGGCATGGCATTTTTGCGCCAGTGCCACCGTCATAAAATGTACGTTTGGCATGATAACGATTATGATCAACGCCCAGGAAAAAAACTATTTTTTAACATAAAAGTGGATGAAGATCCTTAGGTGAGGTCGGGCGTTCCCATTTGTTGCATTGTACCGGACGCCGCCCAAATTTCCATTTGAAACTTGTTGGATGCGGTTCAATTTTGGTCCGAGTAATAATATGACGGATCTGTACCCGAACAATTGTTATTCATGGTTCTAAATTTTTAACCTGACCAAATTATTCATCTATGGTCTCATGTAGTTCATTGACAGATCTGGTTGATTTATGGATCTCTTTTCTAAATGATAGCTCTATTGGTGCTAAATCCTTGCTTGTCAAGCCCATAATCTATTACTGGTCAAAGCTCTATTGCATGTTGAGGTTCTTGGGTAAATTCTCAACCATACTTAGTTATGTTGTTAAAGGCGCGTCAAAGGCTTCACTAGGCTCAGAGGTTTGCGCCTTTGAAGCATAAAATGTGTACATGAGTGAGATATTTATTGTAAAATTTTTCAAAAGAAAGAAAGAAAAAATGTATGAACTCGATAATTTTTTCATGATGTAGTGTTTGTGAAACATAATCGAGCATTAAGACTTATATATGATATGACGCAAGTGATCACATTGATTCTGTTTTTAAAATATATAAGATAATAATGAATGATTAATTAGTAGAATAAATTAAGAATCTAATCAATAAGACGAACTGATGTTTGATGTTGATTATATAAAATGAATGTGTGATACGATCACGGATAAATTTCAAGACGAATCTGGCAAGGAGAAGGGGTGAGCGAGAATGAAGGAGGATGAGAAGAGACGAAATTAGGGAGCAACCCTAGAAACCTTCATACATTCCAAAATAATTTCACACATAAACCTCTCCCTCTGATATAGATGAGGGAGGACAACCAAACAAGGAAATACAAAAGGCACACAAAAAAGGAAATACAAAAGGCAACCCAACAAGGAATACAAAATAATTAACTTAATTGATTGTTATTAATTAGTATGAATTAATTAATACCAATTAACTAATTCATACAAATTAATTATAAGAATGTCGTCATGGCGGCTTCCATATGCGCGCTCCATAAGTTATGATGAGGGGGTCCACTTGAGTGAATGTGTCTGTGACCATGGAGGCTTCCATATGCGCGCTCCTTACATTATGACGAGGGGATCCACTTGAGTGAATGCGCCCACGACCACGGCAACTTCCATATGCGCGCTCCATAAATTATGACGAGGGGGGTCCACTTGAATGAATGTGCCCGCGACACATGAACCCGTAACACTTCATCGGTCCTTCAAAACAAGCTTGCCCTCAAGCTCGTGTACCAAGCGGATGGCTGGATCATCTGGTACCTTAACCTCCCTCCATAACAGGGTCAGGTAGTGCGTAGCAGCGATGACGGTGTTGGCGAGTAGCGGCGGCGCCGTCGGAAAGACGGGCGGCAAAAGCAGTGGCTACCGCATAGTCGGTGGAGTGGAGCAACCACAAGGATGTCGGAGACGCGACGACCGGCAGTAGGAACGGATCCGTCGTCGGAACAGCGGGGTATAGGGCGGCAAAAGGGGCAGCGATGCGGCCAATGGAAGTGGCAAGGCAAGGGCCGATGGAGCAAAATCCGGGAGAGGAGGTGGAAGCGGTGGAGGTACGACCATCGTGGAGAGAGGCGGTACAGAAGCGGTAGGTGCGAGCTCGACGGGAGGATCGACTGCGGGGTGGAGGGACGGATTGATATCGTAGAGGAATGTTGGGGCCGGCACGGCAGGGAAACTCTCACACGTGGCAGGAAGCGGTCGTGGGGAAGATGGCTTAGGGCAGGGAACCTCGTGGGGGGTTGCGGAAGCCCGACCGTCGAGCACGAGGAGACGATCGACTTTTGTGTGGAGGGCGAGGAGGGAGGCGTGCATGGAGGCGAGGAGTTGCTCTTGAGCCTCCAAGCGGCAGTTTAGGGCTTTGGTGGTTGCCTCGGGAGGGAGAATACCGGCAGAGCCAGTGTTTGAGGCCATTTCAGCGGCTGCATAGGGCACCACAGTCGGCAGCAGGGTGGTGTCGGGCGGACGGCCGGGATAGCGGCCAAGGGAAGGCAGAGGTGCTGCGGTGGGATCAATCGCCGAGCGGAAGTAGCGGAGGTTACAGTGTCAAGGGAATCTGAAGCAGAAGCAAGCAAAAGTAGCACAGTGGTTGCGGGAGCGGAAGGGAGCAGCCCTGCGGTAGGCGGCGAGGCGGAGCAGCCGGCTGGTGGCAGGTCGGCGGAAGCCGAGGGACAGAAGCAGGAACGACGGCCGCGCAGGCGGCACTGTGGATCGGCCAGGGGGCGACGAACGACAATGGCGTGCGAAATTTGTGCAGAACGTCAGCTGCGGAACAGTTGCGGAACAGTGGCGGAACGACGGCTGTGGAAGATTGGTGAAAACGGGATGCTAGCGTGCGGAATTCGTGTGTGCGGGATCGGCAGATCGGGAGATGGGGTTTGGAGCCGACGGAGATGCGAGAGTCTGGCGGATTGATCTGGTGCAATGTAAAATCGAAATCAAATCTAGTTCTGGATTGGAGCGGCTACCGGCGACGACGTGCAGGCGGAGCAGCAGGTCGAACCAATTGATACGATCACGGATAAATTCCAGGAGGAATCCGGCAAGGGGAAGGGCCGGCGGGGATGAGCGAGAATGAAGGAAGACGAAAAGAGACGAAATTATGGAGCAACCCTAGAAACCTTCATACATTCCAAGATAATTTCATACATAAACCCCTCCCCATTATATAGATGAGGGAGGGCAATCAAACAAAGAAATACAAAAGGCACACAAACAAGAAAATACAAAAGGCAACCCAACAAGGAATACAAAGTAATTAACTTAATTGATTGTTATTAATTAGTATAAATTAATTAATATCAATTAACTAATTCATACAAATTAACTATAAGAATGTCGTCATAGCGGATTCCATATGCGCGCTCCATAAGTTGTGTTGAGGGGGTCCACTTGAGTGAATGTGCCCGCGACCATGGCGGCTTCTATATGCTCGCTCTTTAAATTATGACGAGGGGGGTCCACTTGAGTGAATGTGCTCGCGACCACGGCGACTTCCATATGCGCGCTCCATAAATTATGACGAGGGGGGTCCATTTGAGTGAATGTGTCTGCGACACGTGGACCCGTAACAATGTGATTATGTCTTGTCATCACCAGCCGCGCGCTTGCGCCTTGAGAATTACGGCTAGACTCCAGGATCTCTTTGTGTCTTTAATAACTAAGATAGTTCATTTTACTCGAACTTGTTTAATGATCTGTAAGATTTTGTATCACATGTGATATTTTAGTGACTAGTGAGACTATACTTTCTTCAATAACATAATTATTTATCTTTGACATATATTTTCTTCATAAGTTGAGGAATTTGAGTAAACAAGTGAAAAAATGGATCTCATAGTTTTTATATGATATATTAAACGCGTTGAAGAATTGACTTAAATTTCAATCTGACACCTAAATTGTTCACCTCATCGAGTTTATATACGTTAAAAAATTTTGAATTGATAACAAATGCATTGATATTGCATTTTAAGATTCTGAGTTACATGAGATACAATATACGTTTGGATAAAGAATATGGTTGTTAAAGTCGGTAGTTGTCAAGAAATGCATTCATAACTATCCTTTTTCACTTTTTTCAGTAAATTTTGTTGTGATGATTTTGAATATTTAATTTGTGTTATTAATTAATCAAAATCTTATGAATTATTAAGGGTTTAAATGTCCTAAAAAAAGACTTTATATGGGGGCACTAGACGACGACCAGGATACTGTCGTGGCCACAGACTGTGCAAGGAAAGTAGAAAAAATAAAGTACTTCCAATAGGAAATCTGAGAAAGTGGAAAATGCAGATGAACAAGTAAGCGCATTCAACTTTCATATTATGCCCAAAATATCCTCTTTCATACTTCAAACAGTTTAGAAACCTGCAATGCTGAGCAATGGTTGGAATAAAGAGGAAGATATGTTCCTCATGGTAAGAAACCTTAGGATGCCTTTTTCATACTGGATTGTTTGACTGCGCGCGCCATCCCTTTGCTCTGCTTTTGCTTGACTGCACACGCCACATCTCTTTGCTCTGCTTTTGCATTTTATTAATATTATTATATGGATGTAATTTAAGGCCAACGACTACTAGCAACGGTTATATTTTTAGGCCTATTTATATCAGACAATGTAAGCCTTAAGGAATATATGAAATTTGGTATTGTCTTTTTATTTCCTTCAAAATTTTCTCAACCAGAGGACTCCGACAGCCACTCCGTCGAGGTCCTCTGATTACATTGGTGCTCTCGTTGAACTCTCTTCCTCCCGCATGCCTTCGTCTGCTATCAACACACGCAGCAAATCCCGTGCAATGTCTAATCCCGACACCGATGATCCGGTGCGTCGCGAGTTGGATTGTCGGCACGAAGTCTACATGGACTAGAATGAAGCTACATGAACTGAACTTCGTTCCGAGCTCAATAGCCTTCATCGTGAACTCCGCAAGGAACAAGACAGCCATGCTGAGCAGCAAGCCCGCGTCGGAGTCCAGTAAATATTTCTACAAGGAGTTCCGCGAGTTCCGGGACAGGGTTGTCGCATGTGTTCGCCCTTACAAGCTTCCACCCCACGACCGCCGGACACCGTACTCTTCCCTGCTCAATCGGTAACAGGTGGTATGGGTGCCTCATCTTCGTCGCATGTTGGCTCCCTTGCTCCCATCCAGTTTGGGTCATGTCCGCCACCAACCCGCCCGTCTCCACTGCTAGCACTGTCAATGCCCTTCCAGGCTTTGGCCCGCCCCACAGTTCAGCCACCAACGGTTTCTCTGGGCCAACAGCACGCAGAGCCATATCATTTATGGGCGGCGCCTCTACCTCTGGTCGGTAATATCCATGACCCTCCTCCTTACCCACGCAAGCGCCTAAACACTATACTTCCTTGGTTCAGCTCTGGTGATCCACACCCCTAGTTCTTTAATATCGAAACTCATTTTCAATTTAATAACATCTCACCCGCCGATTATCTCTTAGTCACTTCCATGCACCTAGATCGCTCGGCTTCGCGTTTTTACCAAGCCTTAGTTCGGGACACACACCACCTGACATGGTCATCTTTTAAACAAGCCTTCGTTGTTTTGGGCCTACGGCATATGATGAACCAATCGGACAATTCACAAAACTCTCACAAGTAGCGACCGTACTTACTATGATGCTTTTGAGGATTTCACCTTTCGAATCCCCAACATGTCCGGCGATTTCATCAATAACTCATTCATCTTCGACTTTAAACCTCGCATCCGGGATCAGGTCCAGGATCGCCAACCGGAAACCCTCACGATTCTCATTATTACGCTCGTCTATTTGAGGATCAGATTTCAGACGATTTTTGTTCCACTCGTCAGCCTCCCTCACAATACCAAGATGTTAGGACTTGTTTTGTTGGTATCGTTGGAAGGTCGAGGATACAAGGGAAAGCCCTAGAATGGTAGAGGAAAAGGGAAAGTTAGAAGAAGAAGCTGGGAGAAGAAGATGAGAGAGACAAAACTTAGAGGAGGAGAAGAGGGTTAGAGAGAGACGGGGAGGAATTTTAGAGAGAAAAAAAGTTCATATTTCATTGTTTGCCTTGCTACATGACACTGAGGGTCTAATTATAGGACCCCGAGTGACAAATCCGTAATTACATAAGACGCATAAAATATTAAAAACACTTAAACGTTACAATGACTCTAATAACGACGACTATGACTCACTACAACAGAATTCGATACATTGACTCGACTCAACATATATATGAAAATAATAATAATATAATAATATAACTGACGGAGGATCATAACAAATGCCTCGCACAGACCTATATCTCCAAGTACCGGTCTTCATTCAATCTAATATATTTCTTATTGATCTATACGTTTTGGATTTTGTGGACGTCGATATTGTTCTTGGGTATGATTGGTTTGATACTTTAGGCGATATCACCATTAATTATTGTCATAAACGAATGACGTTTACCTATAATAATCGTCTGATCCAACTTCAGGGCATTACACACTTACAACCCTCCACTATCTCGTCCTCTCAAGTTTAAAATTTATGTCACAAGTCGTCATTGACTCGTATGATTTTTGTTTCACATCCACACTATCGGATACTCTCATGGTCTCAAATTTCGGCTCATACCCTCCATCAATACAACCCTTGCTTGATGACTTCTCTTCCATATTTGATAAAACCCATGGCTTACCTCTGGTCCGTCTGTGTGACCATAGGATTCCGTTAATCGATTCATCCAAAATCGCCAAAGTCTGTGCTTACTGCAATCCTTATGTTCAAAAGAATGAGCTTGAACGACTTGTGACGGAATTGTTGAGTGATGGTCTTATCCGTCATAGTACCTCCTCATTCAGTTCCCCCGCTCTCGTCATTAAAAAGAAAGACAACGCGTGACATTTTTGTGTAGACTATCGTACGTTAAATTCCCTGACTCTTAAGGACTTCTTACCTATGACCACCATAGATGGAATAATTAATGAATTACACGGTGCACGGGTTTTCTCCAAACTCGATTTACAATCTGGCTAACACCAAATTCGTATGCACGATTATGATATTCATAAAACCACTTTCCGCACACACTATGGTTTATTTAAATTTCTCGTTATGTCTTTCAGCCTTGCAAATGCGCCAGCCACTTTTCAGGCCCGTATGAATTCCCTATTCTCGTCCTACCTCCGCAAATTCGTCATGATATTTTTCGACGACATACGCATATATAGTCCTGATTTTGAGTCCTACTTGTCTCATTTAAGCATCGTATTTTTGCTTCTTGCATCGGTCAAATGTCAAATTAAGTAAGTATTCCTTTGCGGTTTCTACCATTGATTTTTTAGGACACACTATCTCACCATCCGGCTTACTCCCTAACCCGGACAAAATCCAATCTATTTTAATATGGCCGGTTCCCAGAAATGTCCGCCAACTCCAAGCCTTTTTAGGCCTCGTTGGCTATAATCGGCATTATATCCGACAATTTACAACCCTCGCGGCTCCTCTGTCTGACCTATTAGTCCAAAACAATTTTATATGGACTTTGATGACCACGAATGCCTTCCAACAACGTAAACGCCTCCTCTTCACTCCACCCATTCTCAGGCTTCCTGACTTGTCGATGCCATTAATACTCGAGACTGATGTTTCCGGTTTTGGCATTAGGGCGTTCCTCATTCAGGACAATCACCCGTTAGCATTTTATAGTAAGAAATTGACACCCCGGGAGAGATCTTTGTCTACCTACGGCTGAGAACTACAAGCACTTACCTTAGCCGTTCAAAAATGCTATCATTATCTCTTGGGTTCCCCATTCATCATTCACACTGATCACAAAACTTTACATCATTTAACAGATCAACTAATTACTACCCTGAAGCAACAAATGTTTTTATATAAAATGTTGGGTTATCACTTCTTGATCGAATATAAACCAGGGTTTCAAAATAATTGAGGACGCTTTATCCCGGCGGGACGAACCCGAGGAGCCCTCTTTACAAGTCGTTCAAGTTTGTTCGTACCCGACATCTCCCCTCCTTCAGGATTTGCGCACTATATATTCATCGGACACAACTGCTCAGGACATTATTCATCGGTTAAAAACTCAGACTAATTCTTGTCAAGAGTGGCGCAACCACGGTGACAAGTTATTTTATAAAAATCGACTGTATATCCCGGATTGTCCGATCCGTCGAGCTTTGATTTCAGAGCCACAACCTCAAATCCACCGTCCATTCGGGAAATTATGCTACTTATGAACATTTGTCCACATATTTTTATGACCTAATCCGCCGGCTGAGGTCGCTGCATTTGTCTAAAATTGTAATCTTTGTCAAAAGTGTAAATCTCTCAACACGATGTCATTCGGGTTATTACAACCCCTACCGATCCCTACGGCCCTACCCAATTTTGGGCTGATCTAACACTAGATTTTATTACTCACCTACCATCGTCGAATGGTCATACGAACATTTTGGTTATCGTTGATCGTCTATCGAAAGGTGCCCACTTCGCACCGTTACCATCTGGTTTTACGGGTCCCGTTGTCGGCTTGTCGCCCATATCTTTTGGGAGTCTTGCGGGAAATTGCATGGCATGCTGGAGACACTTATCTCATACTGTTATTCTATCTTTCTTAATGTCTTTTGGCGTGAATTATTTGCGCAAAACGATACAAAATTATCATTTTAGTTCGGCCTACCATCCGCAAACCGATGGCCAGACCAAACATATAAACCGTTGTTTGAACCAATATTTACGAGTTTTTTTGCATGCTCGCCCAAAATCATGGCCCAAATTACAAAATTGGGCGGAATACTATTATAATATAGTATTCCCCTCCTCGGCAGGAATGACTCCCTTTGAGGCAACTTACGGCCGGCCATCACCTTGTTTTATCCCTTGTTTTACAGGTGATAGCAAGCTTCAAGACGTCCATGCTGACCTGCAAACTCGTTCTCAACTCATTATACGCTTAAAACAAAATTTACATAATGCACAACGGTTTAAGCTCAAGGCCGACCGCCATCGAACATATCTCCATTTCTCAGTTGGCGATTGGGTCCTCCTAAAACTTCATCCACAACAACTTACCCTTCACCATCACTCTTGCACCACATTAAGCCCTCGATATTATGGCCCATTTCAGGTCATCGAACGTATTGGGGAGACTGCGTACAAATTATACCTACCGGCACATTCTCAATTACACCTCATTTTTCACATTTCTAGCCTACGACCATATAAAACTGACTAATCGATTTTGGTTACCCCTTTACCGCGACAATCCACCTTCACTCACCCCCTTCACCAACCGCTTTCAATCTTGGCTAAGCGAACTATTTTCGTGTAAAATAGACCCATTAAACAAGTATTGGTACAATGGAAAGGACTGGATCCTGTTGATAGTGCATGGGAACGCCTAGACGCACTGGGCTCTCAGGTACGTCAGTATGTTTACCCTCTCTTGATAGCGTGTTACCTTATGATTTGCACTTTTCAACAGATCTCGGTGACCCATCGCCCACCAACCATCTGGCTTCTACAAGCTTGGATCCCCCCCCCCCCCCCGCACCAGAGAAGCGACCCACCGCAACAGCTCCGCCAACAACCCCCCTCCGCCTGACTGAAGGCTCTCGGCTCCCAACTTCCATTGCTAGTAGTGCGGCCGATTAACATCTTCCCTGGCGCGACCAGTCTACCTTGCAGTCGTGACCACCGGCTGCGCGTATAACGCCAATCACTCTAACTTAGGGCCACCACCATTCCTGTTCTGACCGTACCTTCCCGAGGCGCACTGCTCCGTTCCTCAACTAACCGTTGGACACCCGCCGTCTTCACTCAGTCCGTCGAGCTCCAAAATTGTTATCCCCTCCAGGACGCCGTCTTCCAAGGATGGTCCGGAGATCACCAACTGTCCGCGTGGGGGGCGAATGTAACAGGATCTGCTACTGGATTGCTTGACTGCGCACGCCCCATCCCTCTGCTCTGCTTTTGCTTGACTGCACACGCCACATCTCTCTGCTCTGCTTTTGCATTTTATTAATATTATTATATGGATGTAATTTAAGGCCAACGGCTACTAGCAACGGTTATATTTTGTAGGCCTATTTATATCAGACAATGTAAACCATAAGGAATATATGAAATTTGGTATTGTCTTTTTATTTCCTTCAAAAATGTCTCAACCAGTGGACTCCGGCAGTCACTCCATTGAGGTCCTCTGATTACATTAGATCAGCTTGCCTGGAAAATAATTTGCTATAAATTATGGAACTAACTCTGGAATATGCTTAGGCTTGCTTGAAATTAGGAAACATTTATATAGAGTGAAGGAATTCATTAAATTGATTATTCTCAAAACCCACCACGTGAGCCCTTACAGCGCAAAGAATGTTATAAAATCGAAGAATACCATTTCTATTGCTTGATGTGCTACAAGCTCTGACTATGATTTCGAGCCCATCGCAGCTCCATTAGAGCATGTTGTGAGTCAGAAGGATATATAGATAGAAATTCCTCAAACGCCCAAGTAACCAGATTCAGTCGCCTGGTTGTCAAAGTTTCAACTCAGATGGGGTGGTGAAGAGACGAAAATAGTGGAGAGGGGAAAAGGAAAGAAAAGCGGGTAGGAAAACTTTACATTGCTTGATGATGGTGAGACTCCGACTGGACTTCCACGGCAGAGCTTCCGACTGGATCTTCGAAGAAGAGAGTGAGATCAGTGGTGGCGGGAATAGTCGGGGACCTAATTTTCAGGCGAACGGCTTTCCCGGTGAGCCCTCGAGAGAAAGATGGAAGAAGCGCGAGAGAAGTATAATTGACATTTCGCTTTTGACACTTAGCTTTTATGGATCACTTTTTTTTTCTTAAAAATATAGTTCTTACTTCTTAGTTACAACTTACAACTTACAATCAAAAAATTATAGTTCAAAACTTTTTTTTCTCTCACTAATTTAGTAATTTTTATAAGAAAAGTAGAGTTCAAATTATAGTTATAAATCCAATTTTTTTTACGGAGTAGTCTTTTATTTTAAAATATATACATACATGTTGAATCTAGAAATCACGGTTTAATGAGGAGTTTGAATCTGGGGTGTAGCTCGTTTTTACTTCTCTCAAACCTGCGTCTTGGACGAGGATTTAGAGTTCGGAAATCTTCTCGTCAGAATAACCTCAAATATACCCCGAGCCGCAACGAGGAGGTCCCGCCACACACTCGGAAGATCTTAGATTGCTTCCCCTCCCAATTCAATACTGGACCGAGCATCTTTGGGGAGCCAAGGAAACTTCCGACCACCGACCCGAAAACCACGGTGAATGATGAGCTGAAGTTCCTACCAACCAAAGTTAGTTAGGGGAGAAGAAAACTCAAAGAAAGGTGCTCCCCAAAGGTGCCCCTAGGGGCCTATTTATAGTTTTTTGGGGATGGTCTGCCAATAGCGATATCTCGCCTTTTTGTTACTGCTAAACGCAGCCCAAAATGGTCTGCCAACAGCGGAACTCCGCTGTTTGGAAAGGCTATTGGCAGTCAAAATCGGAACACTGAGAAATGAGGGGGGGACTTCACAATCGGCGAGTCGGCGGGCCTCAGCATACTTGTCTGGGTGGCGAGTGCCCGATGAAGCTTGGCACTCGCCACTCGCCTGGGCGGCGAGTGCCCGATGGAGCTGGGCACTCGCCCCTTGCCTCTCGTCAATGGGCGAATACAGCTCCCTGACTCCACTCATCTACTAATTCTCACTAGATAGGCAGCGAGTGTGTGATGAAGTTGGGCACCCGCTCCTTGTCTTTGGGCTAGCCGAGTCCACTCGACAAATGCGAGGTTGCACAACACAAGTACTGAAAATAACCTTAAATATATCACCATTTATATTTTGTAATTTATTTTTTTAATATCATTTTAACAAAATAAATCTAAATTTCAGTTAAAAAAACATCTAACGGACAAAAGTTATTTGTCACCTCCACTCGGACGGACTCTGGTCCTCCTAGGACGCGGACGATCAAAAGTTATTCGTCACCTCCACCCGAACGGATCACAACCCTCCTGAGGCACGTACGAACAAAGGTTCTTCATCACCTCCACAAAGACGGACCTCGATCCTCCTGAGACGCGAACAAACAAAGGTTCTTCGTCACCTCCAAACGGACGGACCGCGCTCCTCCTGAGATGCGAATGAACAAAGGTTCTTTATCACCTCCACCCGGACAGACCCTGGTCCTCCCGAGATACAAACGAACAAAGGTTCTTAGTCATCTCCACCCGGACGGACCCCGGTCCTCCTGAGGTGCAAATGATCAGAGGTTCTTCGCCACCTCCACCAGGACATACCCTAGTCCTCCTGAGGTGCGTACGAGAAAATGTTCTTCACCACCTCCACTCGAACGGACTATGGTCCTCCTGAAATGCGTACGAGCAAAGGTTCTTCGCCACCTCCACCTGGACGAATCTCGTTCCTCCTGAGGCGCGAACAAATTAAGTTTCTTTGTCACCTCCATCAGAAAAAAACCTTGGTTATCTCGAGGCACGGACAAACGAGGATCTTCTACACCACTGCACAGAGCGGACCCCCAAGTTGTGAGCAAGCTAACGTTCGTCATCACACCCTTTTATAATGTCAGCGCTCAAGCCGAGTTCTAGTCTGCGGTCACAAAGGCTAAACACTAAAGTCCTACATGTATGCTCGATAGCGTTAACCAGAGACACAGGCCAGGTATGAAAAAGAGATCTTCACTCAAAATAAAAGTTGTCTCACAAACTACATCATCACGAAATATAAGAAACATGTGATGACACAAATATGCACCTACAAAATGTGGTAGAAGCAAGACATACAAACAGATAAAAAGAATATACAATGGGATCATCCCTCAATATCGACGCAACGTCATCATATGAGGCATCCTCGATGCCCAGATCATTGCGCTCTAGTAACCTCCGAGCAGCCTAAAACCCCTGTCCAAAGCCCAAGCAGTACGCGGCATCACGCTCGTCCTCCACAAGCGAATCAATCTCAATCGTCATAATTTCATAGCGTGCCTCCTTCCTCCGCAATGCAGGATCACTCCACCATAAAATCGTGGGACTTATTATAATCAGACGCCAAAGAGGCTAGTGCGACATTGTTATCCGCAAGCGCAATAGAAAGTTGGGTCTTCTCCTTCTTCAACTACTCCACCTCTGCTTTCAACTGGGGTATTGCTATCTCAACTGCCTCAGTACAGGAGAGCGACTCAACCAAGGTTGCATCGGCAACGTCTAGTTTCCCACGAATAGCCTCAGCCTCCGTGCCAGCAGTACTCAGCTTCCCGCCGAGAATCTCTACCTCGGCCCTGGAAATAGACAACTCGGACTCTAACTTGACCAATAGGGAGAGAACCTTCTATTTCTTCTTCCTAACAACTGACAAAGAATTCACTGATGCTGTCAACCTCGTCCGCAGGGAAAGGAGTTCATCCTTCATCGCCACGTAGCCTTTGTCCCAAGTCAACACAATCTCACGCACCCCGTCCAACTACAAAAGAATAAAGGACAAGTGAGGACAACAAGAAAGAGCAAATCAAATAAGCAAGCGATAAAAATAATCGGAATACCCTCGGGACTATGGTTCGGCAAGAAGAGAATTCCTGCCTCATACCTGTCGTCATCACTAACGACAGCTTCGGGTCCTCTCAAGGCATCGTCTCATCTGCAAGTAGCTTCGGAGATTCCTCTATCTCAGCAGGCGGTGGATCGACGACCGGCTCGTCCGGGCTGTCATTAGTGACTTCAACAATAGCCTCGGGGACAGTAGAGGATAGCGACCCCCCCCCCCCTTTAAGGTGAACTCTTGTTTCCTCTTCTTACCACGCTCCAACGGAATGGCACAGCTTCGCTCCACGTCTGTCGAGAGGCCCGCAAGACCTAACCTCTTCTCAACAACGAACGAACAAATCTTCTAAAGGAAGTCCGCCAGTTCGCAAAGATCCCCAAAGCCTAACAACGAGGCAAAATCATACTCTAGTCCTTCGAGGCGGTGGCAGTGCTTCAGAAGTGTAACATACTGACTTTTAGTGGGTCAATAAAACCATATTGGACCCAATGAAACTGACTTGAACCTCGCCCCAAGGCCCAAAAGAGGTAAGAGGTGACTCTATTTGGGAACGTTGAGCAAATGAACTCTGGTTTGAGTTCTGTCAGTTTCTATGAACTCGTACAATCGATATGAGTGTGATAGGACTCGTTGCATTGTAATCCGAGGTCTTACGGTAAATATGACCGTTTTGACCTTTTTAGCACGTTGTGACGCGCAAATATTGATTATTGAGTAAACAAACTCTGATTTGATCTCGGTCAGTGGCGTTAGATTTGTATGATCAATACACAGTCAAACAGAGTTCATCCCGATAGATTTCGATAACGGGTAGTCAATCTGCGGTCAAGCCAAGCACCATCGTGCACTGAAAAGCGTGTGCACACTAATTGTGGCACATTACCCTGACTTTGATTCGTCTCCTGACGACTCGGACTCACTTTGACCTTGACTCTTATGGGGGACCCACCCTAGGGTTGACTTTGGTTAACCCCCTAAAAATTCAATTTTTAGAATATTTTCCAAGAAGGGATTTACCTTCCCATAACCAAGACCACTTGGGCCCTACCCCCTTCACCCCTTTGGGCCGCTGAAATCGGCAAAAGAGTATGGTATTAGGCCTTAGAAAAGACCCAACAATCTCATTCCATCTTTTTCTTTTCATGCCCGACAAGGCCCAAGTCTCTACCCTCCTTTGGATGTCAGTCATGTGGTCTGTACCTCCACATTTGATGGTTGTCAAGTGTCCAACACAATTGTAAGGGAGGGGAGGAGGATTTCTCCTTTATGAGGTTAGTCCCACATCGGGGAGGAGGAGGAGAATCCTTCCTCCTAGCCTATATATAGACCCTCACCCCTCTGCTCTTGCTCACACAGCTCAATTAAGCCCTTCCCCCCTAGCCGGAGCCACCCTCGCCAGAAAACTCAAGTCCCAAACCCGCCACCTCCGCCACTTCAAATGGCAGCCCGACCAAGACCTTCCCGAGCCCCTTCCTTTTAGGTGGGAACTCTCTCCCTCCTCATTCCCCTCTCCTCCGGCGAGGTGCATGCACCTCACGGAGGCCGGAGCGCTGTCGACGCCACCCGAGCCTTGCTTCAGGTCTGATGGTGGCCGCGCATTGTGAGCTCTGCCTAGCATCAGTGGTGGCATTAGGAGGGTGTTACACCATCGGGGATGTTCATCCCCAACGGCGGAGCGCCGTGGTGCCGCCAGATTTCGCCGCACCGGCGGTACCCGAGGAAATATTATTCTATATTTTTATGTATGCGGCGGCGGCCGACGGCGCCAGGCCACCGGACCACCGCCAGAGGGAAGCCCGACCCCTGGCGTGCCGACCGGGGGGTGGTTCCGTGGCTGGAGTGCCACTAGAGAGGCGGCGCGACACGACATCGCTGGGAGCAGAGCAGCCGCACCACCTCGCTCCCGGGATGGAGAAATCCGGCTGTGGCCGGCGACGCTGGGCCGTAGGACCACCGGCCGGAAGTTTACCAGCCCCCGACAAGTCGACCGGGGGCGGCGCCGGCATGTGCGGGCTACTGACTGGCGGTGGCAGAGGCCGTCATCTTCCGCACTGTTGGGAACAACAACCGTCATCCAATATTCTTGGAAAATATTCTAAAAATTGAATTATTAGGGGGTTAACCAAAGTCAACCCTAGGGTGGGTCCCCCATAAGAGTCAAGGTCAAAGTGAGTCCGTGTTGTCAGGAGAAGGGCTTTACCTTCCCATAACCAAGACCATTTGGGCCCTAGCCCCTTCACCCCTTTGGGCTGCTAAAATCGGCAAAAGAGTATGGTATTAGGCCTTAGAAAAGACCCAACAATCTCATTCCATCTTTTCTTTTCAGGCCCGACAAGGCCCAAGTCTCTACCCTCCTTTGGATGTAAGTCATGTGGCATGTACCTCCACATTTGATGGTTGCCAAGTGTCCAACACAACTGTAAGAGAGGGGAGGAGGATTTCTCCTTTATGGGGTTAGTCCCACATCGGGGAGGAGGAGGAGAATCCCTCCTCCTAGCCTATATATAGACCCTCACCCCTCTGCTCTTGCTCACACAGCTCAATTAAGCCCTTCCCCCCTAGACGGAGCCACCCTCGTCAGAAAACTCAAGTCCCAAACCCGCCACCTCCGCCACCTCAAATGGCAGCCCGACCAATACCTTCCCGAGCCCCTTCCTTTTAGGTGTAAACTCTCTCCCTCCTCCTTCCCCTCTCCTCCGGCGAGGTGCATGCACCTCCCGGAGGCCGGAGCGCTGCCGACGCCACCCGAGCCTTGGTCCAGGTCCGATGGTGGCCGCGCATGGTGAGCTCTGCCTAGCATCGGTGGTGGCATTAGGAGGGTGTTACACCACTGGGGATGTTCATCCCCAACGGCGGAGGGTCGTGGTGACGCCAGATTTCGCCGCACCGGCGGTACCCGAGGGAATATTATTATATATTTTTATTTATGCGGCGGCGGCCGACGACGCCAGGCCACCGGACCACCGCCAGAGGGAAGCCCGACCCCTGGCGTGCCGACCGGGGGGTGGTTCCGTGGCTGGAGTGCCATCAGAGAGGCGGCGCGACGCGACATCGCCGGGAGTAGAGCAGCCGCACCACCTCGCTCCCGGGATGGAGAAATCCGGCTGTGGCCGGCGACGCTGGGCCGTAGGACCACCGACCGGAAGTTTGCCAGCCCCCGACAAGTCGACCGGGGGAGGCGCCGGCATGTGCGGGCTACTGACCGGCGGTGGCAGAGGCCGTCATCTTCCGCACTGTTGGGAATAGCAACCGTCATCCAATCTTCACTCGGAAGATCGGACGGCCAAGATTGCATAAAACTATGTGCCTCGCAATGTTTTCTAGACCCCCCCCCCCCAGAGGATCCGCGCTCGATTCGCTGTGGGGACAGAAGGATATTATTTGTTGTCCGACTCTATCTCAGCCGTTTGATTTAATTTAATATTGTTATATGCAGACCAAATAAATATCAGAAACTTTAGGATTTTTCCGAGGAAAATCTAAACTTATAAGCGAAAAGTTCCGAACATAAAAATTGTTCCTCATGATGAGGGATATATCCACAAAAAGTTTAGGAATTTGTGATTTGATCTGGTATTATAAAAAGCATAAATAAAAATTATTTGGCCAATTTATCGGCATAAAAATTATCGGAAAATTATGAAAACATTTCTAGCCTCATTTTAGGCCCTTTTAAATACTGTGTAAAAATTTGGGAACCTTAAGGTGAAAATTGAAGATTTTCCAATTTCTCGGAGCCTAGGGTTGCGCTTTGAAAACGACACGTTAAAATCTTTCAGAAAAGGAAAATCGGCGCACACGATCGGGTTTTAAATTGAATATTTAGTTTAAAATAAATGATCGAAGAGATTTATCGAGTCGAGTTGTGAAGCTCAAAGTGTTTTGAAGATTTTTGTAAATCCGTTGAGCGTCTCGTTTTTAAAATAACTCTCGAATTTTTGTTTGTTAAACTTGTGAGGTGAAATGTCCAATCACGTATCGATGAGGATTTTCCCTCACGTGTTGGAAATGATTTTCGAGATTGAAATTAGAGGAAGAACATGCACTCTAATAAGATGCTCGGATTTGATCCGACGCGAGCAAATAAGTCAATAATTATTATCGAACAAATTATAAAGGTGCAACCCATAATAAGCTTCCCCAATCCGATTAAGTCGTGATTGAAAGACGCAACTAAATTAATATCATATCCTAATAATGGGTGCAGCTCAAAAAAGCTTACTAAAACTGAAATGGAACTGAACATTCCTCCTAAGAACCAAGATGGAACTGAACATTACTCATGAGATCGGAGGTGTAACTGAACATTCCTCCTGAGAACGGAGATGAAACTGAACATTCCTCATGGATATGTTGGTCACTTCTGGTGAAGGTAAGCGAGATATCAATGCGGGTAGGCGCGACAAAAGTTGTGAGGTGTCAATTACTAACTAGCGAGGTCTCACCCCCTTACCCGGGTGGTGCAAGGGAAGGCTTGGTTGACCACCGAAAGGACCGCTGAGGGGTAGTACCGGTGGCTTTCCCGATCCAACTCGCGGGACAATAGGATTGAGAGGAGATTGGACTTGCGACGCCTAGGTCCCTCACCCCCACTCGTCGGGGATTTCACGGCGTCGACGATATAAGGACTGAGGTCACGGGTTGACGATCTTGCCGACGAAGGAGTAGGGGTGACGTCAATAAAAAAAGTCACTGCGCAGACACAAGGGAAGTTCAGAACCGTGCTCGCCGGAGAACATAAATGGAATCAAGAGAATATATACTGACCAGGAATCTGCACGGGCATCTGGCTCACCCCGAGTCGCAAGCGTCTCCCGCGCCTCGTAACCGGAGGCATTGGACTGCGAAGGTGTGCGTCAAGAGGTCGATTCAGCTTCGCTAATACGGAATCAACATTTTTGCAGCAAAATTTCGGAAGAACATACTGAGGGTTGAGAGATGGCCTCGAGACCGGAGACAGGTTGAAGAGATTTTGGCGAGCCCAACACCTCTCCGGGGGGATCAACCCTCGACCTCTTGAGCGCCCGATCCTCTGGCCTCTCCATCACGAGTCGGGATGAGTGCTCTGTAGCGATGACCATCAGGTTGGCAGTGGCTGCCTTGTTCTTCTCTCTCTCAGCGACAAGACGTGCGAGAACAGCTTGTAAGATCGGCATAGTGATGAAGAGCGGGAGTTTTCTCAAGGAACGAGGAAGAAGAGGGGGAGAGGGGTTCTCAGGGGTGATCTCCCCCCACAGTATTTATAAGATTGGGTGGGGGGCCCACTATAAGATTCCTTGCGCCCCCCACTTGCCAAATAACGATGGGGTTTAACCATCTTTCCTAGCCCGAGGGATCGATTCCTTGAAATATGTGCATTCGCATTAAAAAAAAGTAAGGGCACAACCAAAGCCCTACATGGGAGGGTACATGTCATCCACATCCGCCTTGACGGATCAAGGAAATTCGAATGGGCATCAGCTACAGTCTCCCAAGTAAACTCGAACTCAAAAGCAATATGAGCACACATGTCAGCCATGTGGTTCGCCTCCCTGGGCGCGTAATGGAAGATCACTAGAGTGAAGTCCGAGAGGAAAGCCAAGTCCTCCTCTAAAGCCAGTCGATCCTCCCAGCAGCCCCGTTTCACACTAGCACGGCAATTCTAGATCACATTTTTGCAGTCCCCCTCGATGATAGCACCTTTGTTCGCGAGCATGGACAGACGCACAAAGTTCCGAAGGGCAGTCAGCTCCATCGACTCCACCTCGCCAGGATCCCAATGTATGTGGGTTTTGCAAGCCGCCCGAAGCACCACACCCAGCTCATCCCTAGCCACTAGACCAATACCCGCCCGCGTGCCCGTAGCCACCGCGCCATTCACATTAATCTTGATTCAACCAGAGGGCACCATGAAGAGGGCTGAACCAACTCTGGAGGCTGAATAGCACTCTAGTGACCTTGGAGAGGATGATCACACGAACGAGTGATGGCTGTCATAACCGAGGAAACCATGAGCACATGTTTCAACAACACATGTTAATTTTGCGAAGTTCTTCATGCATATTTGGAAACAAATTTTTTTTCGTGTGTATGCGCACCTCCCGGAGGTGCGCGCGCATCTACGACGGTAGGATCACGTGTTCCATTATTCGCACTGTATTGCGGGAGTATGATAAAACAGTATTTGAGGAGTATTTGAGAAGTATTTCCGGAGATACATCTCAACCGTTGATGATAAGAACCTACGATCGGATATGCTCGCGCACCTCCTAGAACCTAGAACGGGCCCATTTGAAAATGGGACCGAATTCGCAAATTTTAGTATTTGAATCGCCAACTTTCAACTCGGTTTCTTCCTACAAATTTTTTCAGTGTGTGAATCGCTAACTTTCAACTCGGCTTCTTCCAACATTTTCCACAGAGGGCCGGGCAAGCGAGTGTAGGGGTTCGCCTGTGCTTTGGGAGCGGGGGACGAGAGAGAGAGAGGATGGGCTGGGCGATCGCCCTCCACGGCGGCGCCGGCGACATCCCCCTCTCGCTACCTCTCGAGCGGAGGCTACCGCGGGAGGAGACGCTTCGGCGTTGCCTGAACCTCGGCGTCGACGCCCTTAAGGACAATCAGCCGCCACTACGTGTCGTCGAGCTTGTTGTAAGCGTTTCATCCCTCCTTAACATCCTTCGGTATCCCTAACTTTCGGATCTGCTTTTTCGTTACCCATCTATTCGCTTTGTTCCGATTGTATTGCTCCCCAAAAAAAGGCACTGGATCAGCACATGTGTTCAGCTGCACTTATGGGCCTGTTTCTTAACAAGGAGTCAACTCAGATCTGGGCTTCATTCATGCACTCATTTGGACTCACAGGAGTTGGAGGACAGGAGTATGATTTCATGCCTAAGGTTCCGCTCGGTTCGTCGGAAATGGCCTTGTGGTTTTTGGCTTTCATTAGCTGGAAATAATCAGTACAGAAAAAAGCAAGCTTCCTCTTTTCTCAATCCAACCTTAGATAATCCTCTGGTACAGATTCTTCCTGTAGTACAGATTCTTCTTCTTCCATGCGGCCATGTCGATGTCCTATATTTGACTTCCAATTCCATCAGATTTTGAAATTGCTGAACATGTTAAATGGAATTCAGTCTATTTCCAATTCCATCTGGTTTTGTTTTTGACGAATTCCAATTTCCTAAAACCAAAACCATCCAACCGAACGGACCCTAAGAGAACAAAATGCAATTTTATTTTCTATGCATTGCTGTCATTGTCTATATTGCTTGCGATGAATGTGTAGAGTTTGTAATTTTGAATTAAGAAGAGGATATGCAACTTGATAAACTTAAGTTTTCTTAGATCCAAATTCACGAGCATGGTTGATCAAACCCCGGAACTTTGAAGGGGTGGTGGGCGGTCTTGGTCCACATGTGGACACATGCCTAAGGTTTTCTTCAAAATCCATAAATCTTGGAAATTGATCAAAACTTGGAAGAAATATCCTCGACTAATGCTAGAGTGTGCTCAATACTAACTTAACCGCCCAATGACAAAGGACTTGGTGGGAAAACTGCTTTGATGGTTGTAGGTATTGTATACATATGGGGCGGTTGTATTCAATAGTAAAAAAAATGAAGTGGAAACATGAAACATAACTTTTCTTCTTCAGCACTTACCTTCGCATTGTCCTCTCAATTGAATTACCTCGAGCTTTTGTTAGGTTTGGTAATTTCTCGAAGGAACTTTTTTTCATCATCTCAAATCCCAAGTCAAGCAACATCCATGGAGATGACGGCTTCTTGTAAATCTCTTGTTGAAGCGCGGGGAAAAACTATACTTTAGAAGCCGTCTCCGTCCAACTCTATAAATCCATTTCTATCGGGTTGCCAAGTGAAACCCTAATTCGTGGTAATGTGACTTGTGAAGAGGTTCTCTCAAACTACTAAGGCTTGAAAGAAATAAAAAAGACATGAGGAAACCTGATTTCAATATTGGTAAGAGGACTTCCATTCATCACCTACAATCAACTTAAAACAAATAATTTTTTTCTTAGCCTCAAATTGTTCTCTGGCTTTCTGTGATTCTTGTTTCACTGATCAAGTCACAATTTCATGTAAACATGACAATAATTTGTAAGGTCTAAGGATACTAACCTATTTGGTTTTTGGGGAGGGTCATGATTTGTTGTTGTAAACACTTGAAAACGTTTCTAATGCTCTGGTAGCGATAAATGGGAAAATGGTTGGTAACAAACCTTTTTATGGTGCTGCTGCACAAGATAATGTGGAGAGACAACCTAGTTTGCTTGTAATTTCTCTTCATATTAAATAGCACTGCATTTTCAAAGTTAAAAACTGAATTCAGTGATGGTCAGATTGCACAATGAGTTTATATTCCATTTCTTTTAATTGTTTGTGAGAATTTTACTACTAATTAAGTTGGTCTTTTTCGGGAATTCCCCCTTCTCTTTACACATCATTATTTTCTCGATTGGAAAATCCTTCTCGGTTGCACATAATAAGAAACGTTAATTATACCCCCGAGCGAGAAGAAAATGACCGCTCAACCGATAATTCAAAAGATGCTTACATTTTGTGATCCAAACGACAAAAACTACCGACCAAGCCCCTGTATGATGCAATATTCATCACCCCTGTCTGAAAAAACTTCACTGCTCCCCTCATTTCAGCGAAAAGGTGTGGGGTGCGGAAGGCCAACTCATTCCTACTAGAACGATGTTTCTTGATGTTAACACTAAAAAGGTCTTTCACTGTGAAGAAATAAGAGCTCCAATCAGACAATTTGTTCTCCATATTTTGTGTTTTTAGATTGGAGAAAATACACCATCCCTTCATCATAATCGCAAATTGTAAACAAATAATGAAAAAGTTGAAAAATCCCATCTCGCACATTGAAGGCGAAGGTATGCCGCGAAGGCACAAACCTAACCTATGATTTTCGGGTGTACCTGCGCTGAAACTAACCCGAAGGCTTCCAAAATTTCTACAATTTCATTCCACAATGACAACCTCAACCCCATATGGAATTTATCTAAGAAGAAGATTAACTCGTCATCAATATACACATTATATTTCTCCTCTCCCATCAAGTCCACTCGATAGCTATCAGATATTTCATACCTCCTTCTCCAGTCCTGCAAATCAACATCTACAACTACAGATCTAACATCTGAGCATGAAGACGCAAACAACCGCGCACACTCTCCAACTTTGGTCACTATTGTTCAAGAGAGACGTCGGCGAGAGGGAAGGGCCTAAAGACAAAGGCAAGAAGAATATTCAAAAAAAAGGTATGATGGAAAGTCCCTTCTTCCTTCTATAGTTTGGGAAGGAGAAACACCACTTCAGTAGCTGCGCCTAAACGATATTCTGACACATCGAGATTATGTGTGAAATCAAATTTTGACACCTCAAAGGCAACACCTTTTTGTCTTTAGCTATGACGAAACTTCTCTATGTTTTTCACATCTATGACACATTCAAACAACATGACAACAATCATCACAAAACAAAAATGCACAACGACAAAACATAAGGACAATAAATAAACTTCATTTAATTTTGATTTTTTTTACATCAAGCATATAATTATTTTCTTTTGGAGAGGGCCTTGATGATTTCTACATCTACGCAGCGCATATTTACCATGGTGTATACATTCTTGACCACTGCCGTCCGCCCTTTCAGCACATCCACCGGGCTAACACTAGCGCCTTTCACCACTTGAAATAGTTGACTCTTTGTCTTCAACATATTGCTACTCAGCTAGGCGAACTGGGCAAGACATTCCTTTGCCTCCGATTGTTTCCTGCTCTGCTACTCTACTCGAAGAAGACCCATAATCATCAGCCGCCACAAGACCCTGCGCCACCTTCTCAATTGCATACCCTTGAAGTCTCTGCATATTCCTTTATAGGACACCAATTTTCTGAATGGTCTCTTTCTAAGAAACTTTCATTCCTCTCCGCCTCATCCAAAGCTCTCTCCGGACGACCTCACAACAACACTTTCACCTCCCGGAGCCGCGGTGTCTCCTTCACCTGCTCCTCCATATTCGTCTCCAGTTGCCGCCGAGACTCCCGATATTTCCAATGTTTCTTTGCATGCTCGTTAAATACCTTGTCATGAGCCTTCATATCCCAAATGAACTGCTTCAGTTCCATCATGCATAGAACCTCATCATTCTTATCCTCTTTGGACTTGCTCGTAACCCCGATGATCTCCTTTCCGACTTTTTTGGTGTCCTCCACGACTTGCCACTCCTCCAACACCTCCGACTTGCCACTCCTCCAACACCTCCCTCACACCTACCAGGATGGTGCCTCCCACAGTGTCCTAGATGATGTCATCCCCACTGACACTACCCTCCTCTTACTTTGGGGTTGGGGTGGGGGGGGGGATGATGCTCCTCCACGCTCTTCCTCTCCTTGCGCTCTTGCGTTAGAAGATTTGATGGAGACTCCACGGTCCACTCCCATGTCATTCCCCTTCCACTTGAATCTGATCCAGAGTCCACGCCTCCTTCTCCACTCAGACAGGAAGAAGGTTCCATTGATGGACCCTGGGTTGAGGGGACTTCCTCCGCTTCTCTAAGCTGTGAACTCTTCGCACTCCGATCTTTCTTTTCTCCTACATTGAAGATGTTTGGATTAGTTCGAATGACATTCAACATTGTGATCACTTATTGAGCAAACTATTGCATACTTGATGGCTGCAGAGTTGATCTTCTCCTTTTGAAACCTAGAGAGACATCCTCAGTTTCTTTGTCCTCATCAACTTCTGGCTCTCCCCTGGCTCACCTTTTTTATTAGTGTTGAGGTCCAAACCGACATTTTCCTTGGCCAGGGGCTGAACTTCGTTGTCACCTCCATGCCTACTCCTTTTAGAAACAACAGATTCCTCTGGTTCACCTTCCTTAAACTGCTTTGACATCGAGTCGCCTCCCTCACCTGGTTGCTCAATTTCCTTACTCCCAACATAATCCCCAATCAACGCGTCCAGTGCCACTGCCAACCTCATCTCCCTCTTCATCCCGAGCAATCCCCCTTAAATTCACCTTTAACTTTACTTTTTTTCTCTCTGCATCGAAACCTGTCATTTTTTGTATCAACATGAAAAGGATGAAGAATGGGGAAACTCACTAAGAAGAACCAGCGTGGTTTGACATGAACACTTCCCACGCCCTTTTATAATTTTTCTTTCGACGCTTCGACTCTTGTTTTTTTTTCGAGGGTTTTTATTTCAAACATCCTCGAAATGAGGGGATAACTTTTGATCATGAGTGAATTTGGTTATTAATTAGCTTGATCTCCATCACATCACATCATACACGTCATCGTTAAGCATTTGCACGAATCTTTAAACACTAACCTAGTCTCAAAATGACACAACTTATTATCGACCAACTCACCACTTACTCGAGGGCCGACTAGCCCGTTGATACTCCCCGCCTAACCAAGAGTATGAAAGCTGAATGTCGTACCCCTTCTCACCACTTCTTTCATATTACCCCTTGCTTTGAGACACGCGTCGCTAGTCAAGAAGCCCTCCTCGAGATGACATAGTGATTCAGTCGACACTCGACACTCATAACGAGATATTCATCTCAGTCGTTCAATCGTTCATCTAGACACCTTTTTCGTCGAGCATTATGTGGCTAATTTTCCTTTCCTATTTTCTCTCCCCTTGTTCCTCTCCCTTTTCGCTCTCCTCCCTTTCCACTCTTCCCCCCCTCTCGCTCTTTGTTTCTCTCTTTACAAAAGATCATCTCACTTGTGCCACACATCGCTCAAAGAGTACTCCCCTTATCCATTACTTTGTTGAGACGCTAACGAGTAACGACCAAGTGAAACTTGTATTGTTTCCACTAAGTTTGTTATTTCCACTACCTCTCGCTCCATCCTGAGGGTAGACACATTTTCTTTGTCTTTTATAGAGACAAATATCTGTTTATATTGATAAATCTTTTCATTTCCCAGAGACCCCTATCCTTTCCCTGATACCCACTGGCGTATCCCCCTGCCACCATACATGTGATGCTTGGGTGGCAGACCGTGGTTTGACACTGCCACTGCACACCCACGTGTTTCTAACACCACTTGATAACCTAGGTTCCACCATGCGATGATGACTTGATCCCTGCTTGCCTCTATATAGTTTGATTTGAGAACAATAGAAGTATCAATATCGTCCTCTCCTTTGACCATTTCTTTGTTTTTCTTCTAATTTCACTTGGAATCATGAGACATTGACAGTTTTTGGAGGGGTTGCATGTTTGACAAGCTCCCGGGTGTGCGGTTGAGCCTCCGATGATCTCCAGCGCCTTCGTTATTCTCAGCCACTATCAAGTAAGGTCATCCTCAGTTACAGACATTTTAGGGTTCAACATTAGCCATCCCATATTTGAGTATGTAAAAAAAAATAAAGGTTCTTAAACCCATCCATGACTGTTAAATCAAAAAAGAGATCTTAGCCAGTCTACACTTGAAAATACAATAAAATGAAGGTTCTTAATCCTATCAGTGACATCTGTAAGCCCCAAAAGAAGTCTTAGCTTGCCCGAGGACATGAAAAAGGGCCTTAACCGTTCGCACTCAAAGACATTAAAATATGGAGTTTTTAAATCTATCCATGATAAAAGAACCAGAGAAGAGGGCCTAACCAATCCACAAAAAATGAGGCATCAAACCCATAAGTTAGTAATAGGAAGAAGACTTAAGTGCAAAAAATATTGTATTGTTGAAGGAAAGAATGTTAAATAAAGGACTATTAGTACTCATGATCGTCAATCTTTTGGAGGACTAGATGAATACCGTTTCGCCTCCATCTGTCTCTTTTGCTCTCCAACCTTAAGGAGGAGCGCCTTGATTGTCTCACTAGGAGCAATCTGCCCCAATCTCTGAAGATCTTCATGAACACATTCCCTTCTCAAACCAATCAAGTTTTTGTTCCTTGAATGGATAGGTTAAAATATATTTTATGCAGAAGGTGAGACGAAGATGATTGCACCCCGAAGAGCTTCAAATGAAGATCCATATTTTCTTATTTTGCCTTGTAAACAAATAAAATTAAAATAAGATCAAAGACCACTTCCCAAGGCACACACATAGGGGATCAAAAAGGAAAGTTCAATCCTCATTCTTTCTCTAAAGGCCGAGCATTTCCTCTTCAAAAATGAATTTACTCCCGGGATTTGTCAAGCAAGGAATTGTTGGTGAGGTGGGAGTGAGCAAGAAAATGACCAATCACAGTGGATGCATTAGACCTCTCACAGATAACAAAGGAAAGATATTCAAAGGAATGATCCTCATATCATCAACATTGTGAGAGCATGCAATCACATGAGCTTTGCATCTACAATAAATTCTCTTTATGGTCTTAACTCTTCACATGAGCTCCGCACCCACAAGAGATTTGGGTTGTTATATGCCCACTAACCTTTACTTGATTCGTCTCCAAACTACACATTCGACTAAAGGAGGACCGACTCTGATACCATTTGCAACAATCCAACTCACAATATCAGAGATATTGGTCGCATTAGTTCAACTCAGATCATACTAAGCTGAACCGCACAATTTTGTCTCCTTCCATAGGTGTCATACGAGTACTTCCCGTAAGATTACATATCTTAGGACTACTCCAACTGGAGCACACTTAATTATATATATGTTTTCCAACATTACTCTACCAAGTGTTCCAAAAGGCGCCTCTGATATTTTAGGGTTTGAATTATTACTTAAGCTCAGTAACTTTTCATCCTATTCAGATGTGGGATTTGATTCATCTCCGTGTTCTTGTCTTCTCACATGAGCTCTGTACCCACAAGAGATTATATTGGTGGTCTCAGTTTCTCACGTGCTCTACAAGAGACTTGGGTTGTTACAAAATAAATCTAAAATCCAATTACATTTCAATATTTAATCCCTTTCATGAAGCCTTTGACCAATATGCATGCATTATCTCTTTGTTACTTTCCATATTGACTACTTGGATTCTCATATTAACTCGGCTTTCCCACATCCACCACCATCCAATTATCATATTTAAACTCATGTATCCATTTTTAATTGCCCTCAGAATTTATAAATAGTTGTATATGTTATGTTGTAAAAGCATGATTTAGTTGTTGCAAGAAATGATTTTTTTTGCCCCCCCCCTTTTGCACTCTCTCTCTAGTGATTGATATCTTAGTGTAAGTGAGTGCAAATCCTTAGGATTTTTGAGACATGAGAAAGAGAAGCGTGATGAGGTTGTTCGTGGTGATCCGACTCAAGAAGATGTGAAGCATGATATAATGATGTGTGAATACCAACTCAGTTACCAGAATCAAAACCTATACTAGTATAACGCTTGTTGCGGGTCACCCGGTTTTTCCCCGGTCCGGATAATCGGAACGCCTTAGCTTGGAGTCCGACCGAGCGCGCAAACAGCCAATGCAAACCAACAACAAATGACAAATGACTTTTTTTGACGTGGAAACCCGAAAAGGGTGAACAATCATGTGGTCAGATCTATGTCGGGCCAAATCCACTATTTAGTTGAAGTTTACAAGAGTTGAGACAATTCCTCGGAAAATTACTGACCACCTCTCCGTTACAAATACAAAATATGAAAACAGTGGAAGAGAAACTAAGTCCTTGGAACCTAGATGAAAGCGCTCTAGTTGCGAAAATCGCTAAGCCCTCAGAGCCTCGATGGAAGCGCTCCTGCTGAGTCGGAGCCTTGATGAGAGCGCTCATACGGAGAAGAATGCCACGCTTTGGAGGTCTTGAGTTGCCTTCACACTAGAGTGGGAGCAGAGTGAATTTCAAGCAAAGAAACGATCTAAGTCCCACGCTCTTGCCGAAAAACCTCAGAGCTCTCTCCAGCCTCTGGAGTTGTTTGCCTTCAAATGAAGGTCTGAGAGTCTTTTTATAGTTTTCTGGAGGGTTAGGATGTAATTGTGCCGAGGCGGAATTTATGTCGGCGAATGATGTCGCTCCATTTTGGTCACCTGGATTACCAATTTTAGCAAAACGATGAAAGTGCCCCCTGGGCGGTCCGGGTGGCTCGGGCAGGTTGCCCGGTGGCCGGAGGCGGCCAAAGGTGGCGGGGCCGGCCGGCGGCCAAAGGTGGCTAGGAGCGCGTGCGCCTGCTAAAAATGCATGGAGTTCGAGGGATGCCTGCGACGCGAAGAGGGAGGCTAAAGGAATTTGAAGGCTTGGACCGGGTAGAGACAAAAAGGTTGGAAGACGCCGCCTAAAAAAAGATTGTTGTTTTGTTTTGACCTAGAGCCCACGAAGCTGATCGGTGTTCAGAAGCTCTGGAGGAGGCAGACCTGCGATGATAGCAGGATTGATAGGAAATGATCGGGCTGTCACCGACTGTGGAATAGCTTAGATGGAAAGTGAAGTGGTCATCGTAGACGGATTTGTTGGGGAACGTCGATGACTGGTCGAAGGCTTGAAGCAGACGGAGTTGTCAGAGCGCTGGTCGAAAAGGAATTGATGGAAGCGGAATAGTCTTTGGCGATCTAATCGGCAATCATCTTGGGAGTTGAATGCGGTGTCCACTGCATACAGCAAGGTAAAGGGAAAAACCTAGAGGCATTTGGTTCTGCTGCGGGGTTTGTTTGTTGCCGGTGGTCTTTTTGGGAAAATCCTGAGCTTGAGGATGGTGATGAAGATGAGGCCGTCTACTCATTTTTTGTTTGTTTGTGCGGGAATGGCGTTGGATTAGGCGGAAGAGAGGAAGATTGATTCTCTGATACCAAGTTGTTATAGGTCTTTTCCGTAACAATGGTATCATCACTGGAGGAGTGACCGGAAGAGGTGATGATGGCGGTGGAGGGTACTGTGGAGCCGGAACCGCGACTGCCTAGGCGGGGCGTGCTTGGGAGGAGAGAACTATCAATATCTCATAACAAAGACAAGGGAAATATATTACTTCTTGCATTCCCATTCCATACAACATATGCCTTCAAATAGACTTACAACATACTAAAAGACAACAATAATGATTACTCCTAATATCTTACCATTAAAAACAACAATAAAGATAATAATATCTAACTAGGCCCATCGCCCGTGGCCCATAACGCTCATCTCCGACCTGTTTTTCCCATAATCTCCATGCTTTGCATTTATGAGCTATTTAGAAGGAGATGAGAGAGCTCTCAAATTAACCAATAACCTGCATCATTATCTTTCATTGCGCAATTTCGTTGGGGTTGCAGCCTCTATCAAGGAGTTGTTTAGGATGAGAGAACCTATACATTCAGTTTCTTCACTATAACGTTCCTGAAGACAAGGCTCAAAGATGTTATTGAGAATTATTCTTCACATTATCTTTTCATTTTATATTTTCACTTTGGATCTTTTTTCGTAAAATTCTCTTTTCAGGTTCGTGAGTTCGAAAACTGCCCACATTTCAATGCTGGTAGAGGATCTGTCTTGACCACCGATGCTACAGTAGAAATGGAAGCATGCATTATGGAGGGCAACACAAAGAGGTGTGGTGCCGTCTCTGGCCTTTCTACTGTTGTTAACGCCATATCGCTTGCACGGCTTGTGATGGAGAAAACACCTCATATTTATCTGGCATTTGATGGAGCCGAGGCCTTTGCAAGGGAACAGGTTAGCAGCATCTGATCAACTTCATTTCTAGTTCTTGTAATCAAAATTAATATATTGCTTTTAGTTTCAAACTTCCATAGTCAAGTGTCAACTTGATTTAGGAAAATTTGTAGGTATTAAAGTTGCATGTTTAGCCGACCCCACTATAGTGGGATAAAGGCTTGAGTGTTGTTGTTTATTAAGGGTTGCATGTTTCGATTTAATTCGTATTTAAATTTTACATTAGCAATATTGTAAATGCATTTTAAGATTAACCACCAATGGGATACCCCGTCAGTTATGATAAAACCACACAATGAAAGAAGTTATTTAGGATCTATTTGGGACGGTGGCAGGAAACCGTGTTCGAACAGTACTCCATTATCTTTCCGCCAATGACTAATGCGTCCGAGCGTACACAGTCAACCACTAGGTGAAAATGACATTTTCATTCTATTTCGTGAGTGCAAGTGATGTAAAACTCAACGAGAGCACGCACCCCCAAATGACATGAAACCGTCGTGGATATTGGAGGAAATGCCGCTGCGTCCTTAAAGCAGCACCAAACAGATACGTGACATTAATAAGATTTCTAATAAATAAAAGCTTATCTACTTACGTTTAAATCAAGTATGAAGTAGCTAGGAGGTTACAGTAGTTCAATGACAAAAAAAACATCACTAGAATTCCATATTTTTCTGTCATCTCTCCAGATTAGTGCCCTCTTGAAAATTCCCGGGTTAAATGGACTTAGTAGCATGAATAAACTGATCATGTTGTCTAGCAAAACCTACACAATACAGTAAAATTTACATATTTCTATTCAAAGCTCATGTAATGTAGTTCAGGCACGGCACCGTTATGGTATGAATTGGTGACAGTTAAATGAGCAAAATTGATCAATTAAAAGTTCTAGATACGGACGGAGTTTAACAAAAACTTGCCAGTAGGTGCGAATGTCATGTCATGGTGATGGTTGTTTTCATGAAGGTCAGTAAAGAAGTTGCTGAGTCGCGATAGCGATTCAGAGGACGATAGCCTAGAAGAGTAAGGGAGCCGATAGGCGAAGAGGGTGATAAGCTAGGTGAATAGCGCTGGGGGTGAGTAGCTATAGCGACGAAGGGTATTCAGTAGGTGAGTTGCGATAGCGATGAAAGGCCCAAAGGGGACTTTAGTCGGTGAACTGATAGGCGAGAACGGTCCTTGGGTCCAAAGGAGGTGAGCCGATAGACGATGTTTCCAACCTATGTCGAGTTGAACTTTAATTGGAGAACTTCATCATGATTGGCCAAACATGAAACTAATGCGGCGACTCTACACTCGCTTGACATGTAAGAGTAATCTGAGGGGTGTTGGCCGGCTATAAATTATATGAGATGGAGTCCTCGTAGCCGTTGAATCGTAAGAAGTGTTGCAATAGAACTCTGCCCATTTGATCCATGAGGACCACTGGTGCAACTACCCTTAGGCAAAACAACATAAATTTGCCTTGAGAGTCGAGACTACAGTTAATCACGTTCGTTTGGCCATCAGTCTAAGGGTGGTATGTGGAGAGATCTAACTCAACTTAGTACACAACCTTGAAAATTTGCGCCAAAATGAGCTCATTAAGATTGGATTGCAATCACTAGCAATGGACCGTTGAATCCATGTAATTGAATGATTATCACACAAATAAGCTTGCTCGCTATAATTTCGCGTAGTGGGTGGCATAAGGGCACATATGGGTGGCATAATGGCACATATGGGTGGCATAGGGGGCACATATTGAGCATACTTTGATAGTCAATCTTCATTTATAAAGATGCAATCAAACTCGCGGGAGTTTAGAAGACGTAGAATGAAATATATATTGATGTCTTCCCAAATAACTTAAAGTTTAGGCATAGGTTGAAGCATACCCATGTGTCATGACCTTGTATTTAGCCTTCTAACCGGTGAGACACTATTACTTGCACACACAACTTATTGTTGTATTTTGTATTTTAAATTGCGTGACATTAGGTAAATGGTATGTTAGCCCCCCTCCCTATATAAGGGGTGACTTGGGAATTTTAAGGATCATCTTTGATGTTTAGATTTTGAGATCTCATTTGGGGAGGGACTTCTAGGAGGAGCCAGCCTCCTGAGGTTTGACACAAGTATACCTCATGACTGTATCCAAGATTATTTAGTTATGGAAAATATTTTCCTTCGTCCGACCTAGCCTCGTTGTCTGCATCGCGTACCACCAGTTTAAGTTTCGCTACCATCTTTTTGTCGACGACACCGCTAGCTCGAATGCCTGGCCAAATCGAGCCCTCACCCTTCGTCGCCAACTCCGCCAGCTCCAGCGCCTGACCAGATCGAGTGTCCAACTAGATCGAGCCCTAGCCATTTGTTGACCTCTCCGCCCGATTTAGTACCTGGGATCTGTTTTGTCCGCAACATTTTGATTCCTTTCGGCGATCCAACTTCGTTTCCTTCGGTCAGCAGCCGATCCAGTCCAACAACAATAGTCCGCTTCCTTCTTGGCAGCGCCGATCAATTCCTTGCTCGCATTAGTGCTGCAGTCGTCCGCCATCTCTTTCAATCGCCTCGTCGACCAGATTCCTTCTTCCCCACTCACCTCGCCGCCAGCTATCGCATCTCTCGCGCTCTCTCCACCCCAGCTCTTATGCCCTCTTCTTTTTATGCCAAAGGGTTGTTAATTGATGGAATCCCGCGTGGTGTCCCTCGAACACGCCCTCACCGCCATCAACTCTCGTCTCGAGACCCAAGCCGAGCAGTTCACTTCGATTTTGGCCATGCTCCACAACTTGCAACCCGGACAAAACTCTGGGCCTACTGTCGTCTCTGCCTTGGGATTCCCCAACACATTGTCTCCCAAAGAACCCACATTGGCAGAATATCCTCCATCGCAAATTCCAAGACTCAACATTCTCACATTCAATGAGACTGCCCCCTCGGTTGGATTGCTCGCGCCGAGCAGTATTTTGACATTCACCAGACTCCTTAGAAGCAGTAGGTCTCCACATCTCTTATTGGCATGGAAGGGTCCGCTGGCTCTGTCAGTCCTCTTTCGGCCTCACTTGGACAACTCTCACCGAGACACTTATTCAATAGTTTGATCACCACTACTCCGACATTGTGATCGAGCGCCTTTGCAGGGTCCGTCAGATCGGCACCATTGACTCGTGCGTTGATGAATTTATCGAGTTGGTCGCCCATGTTCCAGGTCCCCGCCCACCGACATTACTTGGGCTACTTCATGCACGTCTTACAACCCCATATCCGAGCTCGCCTCTGCACCCTACAACTGTTAATCACCAACCAAGCCATGGACCTCTCCCCACTAGTGGAGGCCGAATTCCTGGCGATGTCCGGGGGACCCTACTTCCCCATCCCCTACTTCCAAACCTCCTTACCAACCATATTTTCTTCCCCTATCTAAATCTCTATCACCACTATCTCCTCTACCTCGCCCAACTGCTATAGGCCCACACAACAACCGTCATAGCCATACTCATCGCCTTTCCAACTAAGAGTACAATGACTTGCAGAGTAAGGATATGTGCTACCGTTGCAAGCAACCTTACTCGCATACTCATGATTGTCTTGTCAAGGAGTTCCGGGCCTTCATCGGGGATGACTTCGACTAGATCGGCACGGTTGACTTTGACGCCCTTATGATATTAATGTACCGTCGGGCGGAGCTCCTGGCACCTCTGCGGTAGCCCACCCGCATGCATATCACCACTAGATGGCGGGAGGTACCTCGACCTTGGGGCAAAGTCGATTTTTTGGCAGGATATATTGTTATGCACGCGTGCGCGATTTTTTATTGTATTTTAAATTGTATGACATTATGTAAATGGTATGTGAGCCCCCTCTCCCTATATACGGAGGTGGCTTGGGAGTTTTAGGGATCATCAATGATGTTTAGGTTTTGAGATCTCTCATTTGGAGAGAGACTTTTAGGAGGAACCAACCTTAAGTTTTGACACGAGTGTATCTCGTGATTTTATCCAAGTTTATTTAGTTATTGCAAATATTTCCCTTCTGATAACATACACTACCACAAACTTCTGAAAACTCTTCATCATGCTACACCAATAAATTGCCACAAATAGGTGACGATGTGTTCGTAGTGATCTAGCATGATTCTTAGATATCATTTAGTGGAACTCATGGAGAAGATGAGATATCCAATATGAAGTGTTTGCCACCATAAGTTGGTCCGTGTGGTGAAGGTGGACACCCAATAGCCATAATAATGAATATGCAGATGGGTTGACGAGAAGGTCAAGAATCATGGTTGAATACGGTGTCACGACCCACTTCGGTCGGAATTTCATCAATATCGACCAATGAGGGTGAACGAGTGCGTAGAGAGAAGCTTCCTCATGTACCCTTAAGAGAGATTCGATGACATTGTTGGAGTTGCCTGCCTTTTATTCTGTAAAAAAGTGTTGGATGAGCTTAGGTATCATAACTGTTGATACAACGTAATTATCTTTTGCTCTAATAAGTGCATAAGGTTCGGTGGTTGGCCCAAACTAAAATGCTAACCCAAGATGTACGGTCTCCAATGATGGATGGCTAATGTTAAAGTGCGACATGCTGATTTGATCTGAGGTGCGGTCCAAGCCTAGCTGAAAGAATCTACATGGCGGTCCTCTTGCACCTGGAATCTTTTCGCACTCCATCGCGAAAGATTTGGAGAAGTCGAACATGACCAGCACTGGAGCTGTCACCAAATCCCGCTGATAGGCCATTAACTCGGCTAGTGCCTCATGCTTCCACGGTAGATAGACATAGAATCCTTGTGCAGCATGGATACATGGGCGAGCTAGGTTTTCGTAGTGACATGAATCATCAATAATATCCCGTGAGACCTAAGGATCCCCAGATCTCCATAATAGACTTGAGTATTGTGCACTCCGTGACCGCCACAGTTTTAGTAGGATCCATTGCAACTCTGCATTCGAAGACGAATGTCCGAAATAGTAAATCTCATGGAGGCAAAAGATTCACTTATTTTGGTTGACATGAAACTTGTGACAATTAGATACTTGATAGAGTCAGGATCGTGCATATGTGCTTAATATGGGCCCAACAAGTGGAACTATTAACAAGAATGTTATCAAAGAAAATGAGGATAATTTTACATAAATTTGGGTGAAAAGTCTTGTTCATGACCTATTAAAATGTACCCAAATGACATAATGAGGAACTCATAATGCTCATAGTGGTCTTGAAAGTCATCTTGTCCACATCCTGCCGGTGGACCCTGAATTGATAATAGCCTGCACAAAGATCCAGTTTGAAAAAACTGTGCCCCGTGTATTTATCCAACAACTCGCTGGTCTTTGGCGTTAAATATCGGTAAAAATTGTAACTTTGTTCATCTTTAGTTTACTCAATGCAAAACCATCAACTACCATCTTGTGCACTAACAGCACGGGGCTCAATAACTGTCTCTTGTTGGACTTGATGATATTACTAGACAATATTTTAGCAACTAACCAGTAACCACTCAATATCATCCTTCTGTGCATGACCATGATAGTGTTATCAGACTAATACTCTTGTTGTGCCTAGAATCAGACGGATGCAATGATTCATTATCTTTAGACTAGTCTATGCAATCTGTGCATGACCATAACTGGCTCTTGCCATCTTGCCAAACTGTGTCCACTGGAGGCCCAACTGCGATGACCCAGATAAGTGCAAAGAAGTTCAGGTGTGGCGTATGAAAAATGGAATGTAATGCGGCATGGGAACGTGAAAGTGATCGCTTACCCCCTAAGTGGCGTGGTACGTCATGAACAGAGAAGACCATGTTAAGAGTCGTCAAGTTGGTTTGCATGTTGCCCAACATTTGGAGCTAAGCCACTCCCAAGATGATTTCCACACCATCTAGGTTGAAGATGTACAAATCAACTGTGAAGGAGTAATATCCTAAGGTGATGGGCACCTGTGAGCAACAACCCTGTTGATATATTTGATGTTCGAAGGACATCACGAGACAACCGAGGAAGGCTGGAGTTGGACATCATGACAATTGGTAAGGACTGGACCAACTCGTGAGATAAGGTTTTGATTGGCGCCACTGTCAATTATCACCACAACAGTTATTTCGTACTTCATTGTCAACTTTCCCGTACTGCCGCCTACTGAATAGAGTGGAAGCTCTAATCGAGTCGGGTGTGTCGCAGTGACCTTTGAAGGAGTGTCGTCGTCTAGTAGTAAGTTGTTGAAATCCACTACCAATCTCTCCTTCCTCGGCGCATACACTCATTCTTAGTTGTTAGGGCATTCATATAGAGGGAGTACAATTGTCTCTGTGGAAATACATATACTTGCTTCGTAACTCCTAATACTTCTAGTTGGAAAAACATTCTCAGAATTTGGGCTTCGCTCCCAATGGAAGGGGTGGTGGAGGTTGCGACGCAAGTCGGCGGGATGCTAGAGTGTCGGGTAAGTAAGGAGGAAGGTTTAGAAGAGGGGTCAAAAGGCTGCTTACTATTTCTGGGAGTGGATCACACTATATTGCTTCCAAGTTGGATGGTGTTTCAAATTCCTCCAGGAAACGAGCCTATTAAATATTCTTCATTAGGGTATACATATTCAAGTTGCGGAGCTGAGCATTGATGTGGGGTTGAAGGACATGCTTGAAGTACATCAAAGTAATGACACTGATTGATGGATAGGTGATGCAGGGTAGGGACCGACTCGGGGTGGACTCACTAAATGCAATCCAATATGTGATGAAACTGATTAATATGCAAGAGTTGGTCCACATTGACAATTGCAACAATAATTAATTATTATAAAAAAATTAACAGGTGCATGTACAATCACAAATATTAATTAAAAGGGAACAAGTGTCAATTTTCAGATGACAGTGACAATTAATTTTAAGAAAAAACAGAATAGACCCTGTAAACCATTCGAACGTCGATACTAATAACAAATAAAATGAACCACTGCAGGTATAGTGCCAAAATAAACAACAGTAAAGAACATAACTTTATACCACAATTCGCACGTGCAGGCGCGACAATGGCGGTTGTCGGAGGGCCTTTAAGGTGACTGCAATATCAGAGTATGGAATGGGAGATCTGGACTAAGATGTTGACTTGAACAGGGTTGTGGATGTTGGTCTCGGGAAATGAGGGAGGGGGATGAAGGAATGAGGGGTGGGCTAGGTCAACCAACTACAAGGAGAAGGAAGGGTTAACAGGAATTTATTAGTTAGGGGAGTAGTGGTGGTTGGGGTCGACGGGATTTATGCGGCTGTCTGCAGCAGGCGGGAAGGGTGGGATTGGCAGGGAGGGAGTGGTTGTGAGGGGCATGGGTAGAGGCCGACGAGATGTAGGGGTAACGATACTTTGGGCTGGGGAGGAAACCGGTGGGAGTGGGGAAAACAGAGGGGAGTGAAGCGGAGGTGAAAGACGTGACTGTTGGCAACAGACAGAAGGAGTTCGATGGCATCAGGTCTAATTGGAAGAACGACAATGGGGTTTGTGGGGGAAGAAGGTCGGACTGTGATTTAGGGTACAGTGGACTGGACAGGGAAGGAGGAAGAGGCAGAGGGAGGCTTCGCCTGGAGTCGCACCGGGAACGAGATGTAGTTCCGGCATTGTGCCAGAAGGGGAGGATCGAACAGTTTTAATAACTGCAATAAACCTTCGATGCCCCTCCTTGAACTGCCCGCAAGCATTTATGGCCTAAAAATAATAACGGCCACATCAAGCTGAAAAATTAGATAAAACTATCCGAATCAGACGAATCAAACTGTCTGGTCCGAACCGGGGCAAATACAACTCCAACTATAAAAGTAAAAAATATGAACTCGACTCGGGTCGACCATCCAGACGCAACCACAAATTCTGATCGTCCAACCGGGCAGCAGATCACCGCCTCCTGCAGGAATACACCTGTGTCGGTCGTGGCGCGCCATCGACTCCCCCCGGCTTAAAAGCACTCATCTCCGGTGAGTGAAGATGGTCGTACTCGCTGTGTAGCCGCAGGGCGAGTCTCTCGAGCTCTTCTGAAGAAATTCAAGTAGCATCGTGTAGGGGTCGATCGCTCTAATAGACAAGATAACGCACAATATCTCGCCCGCCCGCGGTGTAGAAGTCGTGACCGATGATCTGAAGTACGTCGTCTGTAGAAGTAGGTGGATCTGGCTGTAATGTATCTTCGTCTGACAATAATGTATCTCCGTCTGACAATAATGTATCTCCGTCTGACTGATGTATCGGTGGAACCGTAGATGGTTCAATGCGATCCTCATGGCGCGACTCCGCATGTGACAATAGGGGGGACTGGATGTAACATCCCAACTTTTATTGGGTCACTAGAATCCTAGTGGACCCAATAAAAGTGACCTGAACCTCTACCCAAGACTCATAATGATGTAGGAGGTAACTCTAGTAAGAGTTATGGAGCTAGAAAACTCCGATTTGAGTTCTGTAAGTTCCCGTGACATCGTATAGTTAATACAAGTGCGTTGGAACTCGTTCCGTTGAATTCCGAGGTCATATGGTGGATATGGGTCATATGGTGGATATGACCGTTCCTCGTAGAACATCGCGAATATAAGATTTTTGTATATCGAGCTAGAGAACTCCGATCCGAGTTCTGTCAGTTCCTATGACTCTGTATGGTCGATACGAGCGCATTGGAACTAGTTGCATTGCAATCCAGAGTCAAACGATGAATTTGACCGTTCTTGTGCTCCGAACGAATTTTGATTTGACCCCGGTCAATGGTGTTGGGTTCGTATGGTCAATACGAAGTCAACGGAGTTCGTCGCAGTCAATTTCGATGACGGATAGTCAATCTAGGGTTAAACCGAGCTTTATCATACATCGAAAAGCGTGCGTACACCAATTATGACACGATATCCTAACTTTGACCCGACCCCCGATGACTTGGACCTACTTTGACTTTGACCAGCATGGGGGCCCCCCTAGGTTTGACTTTGGTCAAACTTGCTAAAACAATTTTGTAAAATTTTGAGAAGGGAAACCCCACCCCACTCACCAAATCTCCTTGGATCCTACTCCCATGCCTATATGAGCCATGAACTTCAACCAAGAGCCTTGGGAAATGGGCCTTGGGCCAAGCCAAGAAGCCATTCCCCTTTCCTCTCTTTTCCTTTTTCCTCACCCAAGCCCAAGAGCTGACCTTCCCCCTTGGATCATGCCTCATGGCTGTGTTATCTTCCAGATGGGTGTCATCTGTCCAACAAAAGATGGAGAAGGAGAAGCCAAACTCTCTCCCTCTCTCATCATCCATTGGCCACACCTACTACATGCCTAATAGGTTTAACCCTAGTCTAGCCACTAGGGTACGACCAACCACCAAGGTGCTGCCACCTCACCCCCCACCTCACCATGGTTGGGTTAATCCAACCCACCGTCCTCCTCTAGACACCTTGGCCGGGAAGAAAACGGGAGGCAGGGGCTCATTCCTTCCCCCTATATATACCCCCCAAGGTCTCTATGGAAGCTCACCTCCTTTCCCAAGCTCGGTCGAGCCCGACCATACCTCTGCCAGAGCTCTGCTTCGCCGGAACAGTTCAACCAAGCTCCACCACCACCTTCAATGGCCAATCAGCCGGGACCTTCCCGAGCTCCTCCACGACAGGTGGAACCTCTTCCCCTTCCCCATCCCTCTGACGCGTTGCATGTGCCCGCCCGCCGCCGAAGCACCACTGGCGCCACCCGAGCCAAGCTCCAGGCTCGAGTTCTGGCCGCACAGGATGAGCGTCGCCCAGTGCCGGAGGTGCACTGGGATGATGCTATCCCTTGGAGAAGCTCGTCCCCAGCAGAGGAAGGCGGCTGTGCCGTCGGAAAACTTGACTCCGGCGATACCCGAGAAAAGGAGTATTTTATTTTATCTTTGTTTCGATTTTTCCGGCGATGGCTGGGGCGTCGGGGCGCTGCACTACCGCCGGAGGGAAGGCCGACCCCCGACGCGCCGACCTGGCGTGGTGCCGTGGCTGGAAAGCCACCAGAGAGGCGGGGCGGCACGACATCGTCTGGAGCAGAGCAACCGCGGCACCCCGCTCCCGGGTTGAGTAAATCTGCGGTGGTCGGCGACGCCGGGCCGCCGGACCACCTCCCAGATGACTGTCGGCCCCCGGCAAGCCGACCAGGGGCGGCGCCGACATCTCTCTGTTGCCGGCCGGCGGTGGGAGAAGAGTTATCTTCACCACCGCCGGTGAGGCGCACTGCCGTTTGATTTGGTGATGAAGATCGGACGACAACAATTGCCTTATTTACCCGCCGCAACATTTTCTGGACCCCACAACGGATCCGAGCCCGATCTGGTGTAGGGACGGAAGGAGAAATTCCTCTGTCTGGTTTGATCTCAGCCTCAGGATCAGTTGATTTTTGTTATTACAAACCAAAATAATACAGACCTTGATGATTTTTAAGAGAAATCTAGGATCTTAGGGAAAAAGTTTTGAACATGAAAGTTGTTCCCCTTGATGAGGGTAATCTCCAAATTTTTTTGAGATTTTTATGATTTGATTTGATACCTTAAAAAGCCTAAATAAGAATTATTTGGCTAATTTATGGGCCCAAAAGTGATCGAAATTTTTTTGAAAAATTTCGAGACTCATATTAAGCCTTCTTTGATGCTGCGTAAAAATTTGAGAACTTTGAGGTTGAAAATGAAGATTTTCCAATTTCTTAGAGCCTAAGGTCGCGCTTTGAAATCGACGCGTTAAAATCTTTCGAAAAAAGAAAATCGGTGCCCACGATCAGGTTTTAAATCAAATATTGAGTTGAAAATAAATGATCGACGAGATTTACCGTGGCGAGATGTCAAGTTCAGAGTGTTTCGAGAATTTTTGCAATTCCGTCGAGCGGCTCGTTTTTTTGAAATAACTCTCAGAAATTTTGTGTAAACTTGGAAGGTGAAATGCCCAACCTCGTCTCGAGTGAAGAATTTTCCCCACGTCTTAAAAATGATTTTCAAGGTTGAAATTCGAGGAAGAACGCGTGCTCTAATAAGATTCTCGGATTTGATCCGACGTGAGCAAATAAGTTGATAATTAGGTTTTTTGAAAACACTCACCACTCAGCTTAATGGACTCACAACAGTACCTCCCGTGGTTACCACCCCACCCATGGATCACGCCAGCAACAGTCAAGTTCCGTTACCGCCGCTCTCTACTACGAGCCGCCACCGCAAATCCTCTTACACCCTGAAGTCGCTATTTCACCATGCTATACCCTGTTGGAATTCCCCACCTACGATGAGAAAACAAATCTCTTGGGTTGGCTCATCAGGTGTGAACAATTCTTTGGTCATCAACAAACTCTGGCAGCATAACGGCTTCCTCCGGCCTCCTTCCACCTTCTCGACTTTGCCTTGCTTTGGGCCATTCGTCTCCTCACCGATCAGCCAGGTCTGACGTGGGACAACTTCAAGCGATTTTGCAACCTGTGTTTCGGCCCTCCAATCCACAACAGCCCCCTTGGTGCCCTCACAACACTCTACCAGACGAGCTCCGTGGACGATTATCTGGACCAATTTCAACTTCTTGGTGCCCTCACAACACTCCGCCAGACGAGCTCCGTGTACGATTATCTGGACCAATTTCAACTTCTTCTTGCACTTGTCACACTGTCCCCAGAGATGCAGGTCGCCAGCTTCACCGCCAGACTTCGCGAACGTCAGCGACTTGATATTGAATTTGAGGCTCCTCCAGACTTAGTAACTGCTATGAGTCTGGCCAGGCTATGTGAGCATCGCCTCCAACTGACATAGGTCTATTTGCCCACCGACACGGGCATTCAGCCAGGACGTACCGAGGGACAACAAGGCCCACCAGTCCGTAAACTATCTTGGGACGAGATGATAGAACGACGCCAATGACTTGTGTTTCAACTGCGACGAGCAGTACACTCGCAGACACAGGTGCAAACGACTTTTCTATTTGCACGTCGAGGACTCTGATAATAAGAGTGTTGACTGACGCGGACACTATTGATCTTCCTCGAGCTTGAGGACAAGCTTGTTTCTGCAAGGCGGGAGAGATGTTACGGGTCCTTTATGACGTTATTTAGTATTAACTATTTCTTAATATGTTTTTATTATATCTTAGAGTCGTGTCCTTTCGTTATTTATGTCGTATTTTTACGAGGTGTCCTTTTGATGTATCCACATCCATGTGATGCAGTCATGCTTATGGTTGTCGTTATTTTTATTTCGTTGTTGTCTTTTTTTTATTTCGTTGTTGTCGTTATTTTTATTTCGTTGTTGTCGTTATTTTTATTTCGTTGTTGTCGTTATTTTATTTGAATTGTTGTCGTTATTTTATTTATGTTATTTTCATTAGAGTTCGGCTCACCGAATTGAACACTCGATGAGACCCTAAATAAACGCTCCGGTAATTTAAGTAGCTAGGAGCCTAGGACGTAAAAGCCAAAAACAATCCTAAATTTAAGCGCATAAGATAACAAAGGCAAAATATTATTCTAAGATCAAAATTATCATGTTATTGGAAACCCCTCTCACAAGGCAAGTCCAGATCTTCTCATAAAAATCATTTGAGACATTGCTTTAAAATGGCATGAACGACAAAAAGAAGGCATGGAGGGAAAATTGAAGGCACGGACGTTCTTCGTTCTCTCCCCCTCCCGGCATACCCAGTCTGTTGCTGTCTTTCTTCCACATCACCGTGAGCTTCTCTGGCCCCCCAGTTGCTGACAGCATACGCCAAGAGTCCCAGGGCTCGTCGACCTCGGAACCCCCTTCCGACGCCCAAAATCCCACGTCGGCTAGTACCGTTATTTCCTCCGCCCGCCTCTGTCTACAGGCGTCGATGAAGCCATTTTAGACGCCGTCGATCCCGACCTTTTCATCCGGCATCCAGAGAGAGTCCCTTCTTAGTTTCGACAGACCAACGACCCTCTTCCGTGCGCCTACAACCTAAAGTGCCATCCATACTGTAGCTTATGCATATTCTCTGGTAAATCCCCAAATCGTGCTCCTCTTGGTTAGTTAAATCTTATGCACTCTAAATTTAATTAATTTGGCTTGCCTCGAACGTTCGCGTTGCTTTGCTTCCGTTAATTTCATAAATTGTTGTATGCGGATTTCGGTTTGAGAATGCAAGATTTCGTGCGATTGTCACCGGGCATCTAAGAGTTCTCTCAAATAACAAACAACGAATTTTCAAAAGTCCAACGTTTCTTTTAACTTTCGCACGCTAAACCTCAAATCTTCTCTCTCGAATGGCTTAGGTTACATCACCTTTTTAGTCACATGTCCAAGTCTAGTGTTCTTAACTTTTCTTGTCGATTGTAAGTTCTATTTAAAGGATCCAATGAGCCTTGTATTGGTATGAATGAAGAAAGTTTATTTTCCCTAACCCTAAAAGGGATCTTGGAAGCTCTCTCTCTCGAGCACACCCCGCTTAGGCAGCCGCGGTCATGGCTCCATAGTATCTCCGCCACCGTCATCTCCACCTCGGACCTCTCCTCTGACAACATCCAAAGACCCATAGCAGAGTCCTTATATAGAATTACAAAATGACATGCTCGTTCGTAATAAGTCCGAACATTTGGACTTTTATAAAGCACTTAGAATATTAAAAGACGCCAATGAATTCTAACAACTTACAACATAATGATGTAAATCAAACATACATAAAATTAATTAGATAACTAGTCAAGTGAGAACATATCAGTATGTTTTTAATATTGAGAATAATACTACAACGTAGTTTTGTATGATTGTTCTATCGTGGGACATATTGAGATGTCTTTGATCCTATTATGTTTGAAGTCATTTCTGTTATTTCTTATGCCTCCATAAAGACATTATTTGGGTTCTTGCTATAACTCTAGATTCCTAATTTGCAAATTTGATGTAAACTAGTGTTGAGATTTCAAAACAATTTTGTTATCAAGATAATTTATTTGTTTCAAAATATATTAGGTCTTTTGAATTTTTTTTTAAGAAAGCACAGAGAGCCGAGTGGCCAAATTGAATGTTTGGGCGCGCAATTTCAGACTCATCGCCTTGAACTTAAGAAATTCATTAACGCCGCTCGAGTGTATCTCTCACGCGTTTTACTAATCGAACCCTCCACGGAATCAACAAAACCACAAGCAAAATTACAATCGATAACTTATGAATAGACGGTTATAAAAATGGAACGAACACAATGGCAAGCTCAAGGTTATTTAATGGAGTACATAAATTTACTAATATTTGGAGCAAGGATACCTCACGGAGTCACAACAGGAAGTGGCCCTTCTCGAGCCTTGGCGCAGACAGTGAGCAGTGCAGATGACAGTAACGGAATGGGGTGCCAAAGTCGACGTTACCGCTACTGAAGACTTGGACGGTGGCGGGCTGTCGAACAGGGATAAACCGCCAGATCTTCAGGAGGCAGAGGAGGTCTACGCGGTTTGGGCGCGGAAGACCTGGAGGCCGCTAGTCGACGGCGTCGGCGGACGAGAACAACGGCGACGACGAGTTGGGGGGGGGGGGGGTCATTGGTGTTGTCGTCTCCTGGGCTTGCTTCGGGTTTCGACGGGCTGGAACGGGGCGGTGGAGAGAGGGGAAGGCTTGGCCGGCAACTCAGAGAAACCAGTAAAATTTCTCTGAAAAATCCGGTCTTCCCCTCTCCGTCGTGAGGTCTAGTTTTTATAATAACAATCCTTTTCCAAATAATTTCCTTCCAAATTTTTTCTTAGCAGATTAGACTTTTTTTCCTTGTTATTATTTTCCAGATTTTTCCCCATGATGTCTCACGGCATATGATTTGAGTTTGTTTGAAATTGTTTTCCAAATAATGGCCCCCAAGTGAATTGTTGGCATATATATCTTTTCCAATATTCTCTTGATTGATTTAATACCATATAGGCATCTCTACAAATATTTTTTAGGTGACATTAAATAACTTGAGCTTGCCTCCTACGTCCTAACCACCTAAATTACCTGACCTATTTATTCAGGGTCCGTCGGCCGGTCAAACCGATGAGCCAAACAACGAGTACAAGAAATGAAATATGCAAATAAATAAAACGAGTACAAGAAATGAAATACGTGATTATATAAATAAAAGATTATGACGCACTGGGTGCATCAAAATTCATATGTATTATTGAGTGCTACGTAAGCTTAAATAATTGATTTGTTCGTTTGGACGGAAATGAGGCCCTGAAATTAGAATTGAATGTCCAGTTTCATTGGAATTGAATTTTCAATTCCAATTCCGAAAACTCAGTTCCATCCAATCGAACAAATTCAAATTCGTAGAGTTTTAATATTCATAGCATATCTTCATCGCCGCATGTGGATGTTATATCTTTGGGATAAGTCACATATGCTCTTATGTTGCGTGATCTTGTTATTTTTATGTTTTTTTTTCTTTGCTCAACAACAAGACACAATATGAAATGGTACCACAATAGGAAATGGTATCAGTAGTTTTTGCTTCCGCTGCTGTTTTTGTGACAGTCTTGCTCTATAATTTGAGTAGTTATTTAATTATCTCTAGTTTGATGCTATTCTAACTCCTATTTGTTGTATTAAATCTTATTTTGCTTTATATTGTAGGGTGTTGATACAAGGGATGCAAGCCATTTCATCACTCCTGAAAATATTGAGAGGCTGGCTCAAGCAAAGGCTGCGAATCGAGTGCAGGTATATTTCTGTTATGGACCGACTTTGAATATCAGTTAATTTTAATCTATGCTTTATTATGTTGTTATTTAGAGTTCTCATGTTTATTGTCTTTTAATTGTTTCGTATGTATCGCGTCTGGTATAAGTTATTTTCTTATAAGTCCAAGCGTTGAAACTTATTGAGGTTATGTCACTTTGTATTTCTACTTAAAGGATCTCTAGGTTCATGATGAAAGAAGCAACAAATGATTCTATTATTTCTCTCTTCCTCTCCTTCCACTAGGGTTTGGGTTGAGCAAAGCTCCCCACTTCCCCTTCTTCGCTTCTGCCCCCCTTTTACTCCGGTTGAGCTTGCCTCCCATATATCTCCGTTGTCCTCGCCATCCATCTGGCAAGCTACTGAGAAACTACGGGTTAGCCCGTAATAATTTCATGTTCCATTGATGATGAAATTCCTACGAGTTGTCGATGAAAATTCTTCATATTGGAGTAGAAGTACGGTAGGGTTACAATTCGGGTCAGTTTGCATCGATTTCACTCAAAAACAAAATTCGATCCATTTAGGTTTGGTTTCCAACTACCGGAACCGAAACTGACCTATATACTTGTTTCGACCCGTCTCGACAGAAGTCAGAGTGCGCTTCGGGCGGGCCGTGATGCCACAGGCATGGGCGGAAAGAATTCCATGCCTGCTAAGACGAATGCAGAGAAAGCTGAAAATAGTTTAAAATATTTAATTTGAGGAGAAAAAGTTTGGATCGAGGATCTCTTTACAAAATCTGGATCGTTTTACAAAATCTGGATCGTAATATCCTATGATCCGGATCGCGATCCTGACAACCATGCTAACCACCCCTTGTAACTGTTGGAGTTGGGTGCGCAAAGTAGCAATGTCCTGACTGGTGGTGGAGTGAGGATCTGCAGTAGATGAAGCAGTGAGGTGAGGAGGGAAACCATGCTTGCGATAGCAGGTGGCCTCAAGGTGACCATCCCGGCCGCAGTGAGAACACTTAAAGAAGGTTCGACCAGCCCGTCCCCGTCCCCGGGAAGTACGTCCTCCACGAACCGGTGGACCATGAGCTGAAGGAGCAAGAGTAGAGAGAGGTTGTTGAAGGAGAGTCAAAGTTAGATTTGCAGAAGCATCCGGGGGTAGAGTAACCTTCAGGAGCATCGAGCAAACATCTGAAAGAGATGAAGTAGTAGCAGAGGATATAATCTGAGCCCAAACACTATAAAGATGGGGTGAACACGGGCCATCATCATTGCAATACCAACAACTTCTTTCTGGCCCGTTGCGTAACCAGATCCGAAATAGGAGGCTGATGTTGTATCTATGCCTCAACAAGAGTCTTTGTCCGAGCAACAAAGACAGTCAAGTCACCAGGTGTCCCTAGGTCAAGTGTTTGAAGATCAGTAATGATGTCGTACAAGTGTTGGAGGCTGTCCTTGCCAGAATAGAGGGAGTTGGGATCTTCCCACAGCATGGTCCGTCTCATGATACATGACCATCCTATATGGCTCAGTGTCCAGTGTGTTGAGAATCCATGATTGGACACGACCATCATCGCGGATCCACTCTTTGGTGGGAGCAGTGAGAGGAGCCTCGTCAGGTGATGAAAAAGGCCTTTCGTTGAGTGCACCCACTCAACACAGTTCTGCTTCACACTGAGAGAGATGGTGGTGATCCGAAGATCATCACGAAGTTCAAGAGGAGCAACAACAACATGGGCAGGAAGGGAGGAAGCAACAGTCAAATCCATGAAAACAATAGCTCCAGGAAGTGGATAGACAGTGGTACTGGCGGACTGACTAACCGGCGAACTAGCAATTGACAGACTGGCGAACTATGAACTAGAAACATGCGAACAGGTGATCTGCGAGTGCGGCTAACCGCTAACCGGGCAAAGACGGTCGACTAGCCAGCCGGCGAGGAGACCAAGCAGAGAGGGAAGAAAGGCATGCGAACTGAAAGAGAGAGAAGCCGGTGCGGTCAAGAGAAATGCGAACTATGCGGAGAGAGCAGCCAAGCACAGTACCTCGCGCGACAATGAGACCGACAAGGTCAAAGAGCAAAGCAAGTAAGCGGTCAAGACCGTGACCAAACAGACCGCGGAAGGGTTACCAACAAGCCCGGGCGAACTTGGTAATGAGCAAGGAAACCAAAAAAGCTAGCAGGCAATCTGCAACAAGCAGAGAAACTGCGCAAAGGCAAGCAGTCCAGCAAGAGGCAGAACACGAGCAGACCGCGCGAATAGAGAAACTGCCCGAAGGAAAGTAGACCGCGGTGGCCAGGACTCTTCTATGAGCGCTCGACGGACATAGTACCAGGGCGCGCGAACAGAAGGCAAAGTAGAACCAACAAAAGGCAGCGACTAGGCAGGCCACAGACCGTTGAAGGCAAGCAGGGGGACCCACAGGGAAAAATTATAAAAGCCACTGAGGAACGGCAAAAAAAGGGAGTACGGAGCCAAGAGATAACCTGCACAAGGGGCTGCGGGTAGAAAATGCAGGCCGCCCAGGACCAATCCGCCCAGGAGATGCGGTTAGAATAAGGCAAACCGCAGGTCCGCAAGAGCTGTTTGATGCGAAAAATCAGAAGACCGATCACTCCGATACCATGTAGAGAATTGTGGAAAATGAAGAAAATTTTATTACTCCCAAAAACTGCCCAATTACAACAATACATATTTATGGGAAGAGAAAGAGGGGAAGTATCCCAATCCTAAGATGTGTGACAAATACAAGAGAGCAAGGGGCCTAAATATGGGCCAAAGTATTACCCCCTTTACATGACTTTCTCTAACAAGGTTGATTATGAGCCTTTGTAATATATGGCCTAATTTCTGCCCCTTTGATTTCTTCTCCCTATCAAGTGGTAACCTAGGTGAAAATATTACCTGGACGAAGTATATTTTATGCGGTTAATTTCCATTGTTCTTGGCTTCTTCCATCCTAGTTGAGCAAAATTCAAAACCAGGTTAACTATCACCGCGGTTCCAACGGTCAAAATTGCACTTGGTTCCCGATATATATTTAAAAGCTTTCATTTGAGGCGGAGTAATGATCAAATTGTTGATACACTCTAGATAATGGTTTAGTCCCGTTTCAGATTGACAAAGTATATGTTGGTGTAAATATACCTTGTGATTGACTGTCGTCGATGAATATTTTTCACCTTTGATATATTGTTATGGGCAGCGTGCCCAATTAGTTATCACATCTTTTATTATGTTTATCGTATCGTCTTTTTATGTATGTGTTGTTATTGTTAAGGGTCAGGGTATTTACGTTAATGCTCTTATATGTTATGGTGTCTTGCAATGGTATGAATTGAAGTTAAGTCTATTTCGTATGCCCTTCTGAGATTTGTGACAGCTTTCTCCTCTAACGAGCAAGCCCCTCTTATACAGCTGCGGTTCCGGCTCCGCAGTATCATCCGCCGTCATCCTCGTCTCCATCACCTCTTCGGCGATCTCATAAACTTTATCTACCCCAACTTCGCCCCTCCTTTGTTTCCCACTTTCTAATATTTTCCTTGCTGCTTATGATAAGATTTCAGGTGAAGGGGCCCTAAGCCTATATTAAGTTAATGCTACGCCAGTTTTCCAATATAAAATAATGCTCTCAACATGACCCTGCCTCATGGCTATTACATATTTAGTCAAATTAGTGATCCAATTTTAATCCTCTAGACACGTCTTAACAAGTGGAATTATAGATCGAATGGTTCGTCGGCGTCCTACTTCAATGGTTAGAACTCCTTAACAATTTTAGTTAAGAAACATGAATTGGTTCTTTGATAGTACTACAATTAATGTATTCATTGTAAAAAAAAATCTACATTTAGTAGAGGAGCTCAGAATCTACATAAAAATATAATATACTACATTAAGACTCCGTTTGGTGGGACTTATTTTCACCGGTCAAGCGGTTACGGCCGCATGAACCGGACCTTAATTAAGATCCGGTTCATGCGGTCGTAACCGCTTGACCGGTGAAAATAAGTCCCCCCCAAACGCAGCCTAAGCTTCTGATTTGTTCCATCCGCTCGCTGATCAGAATTCCTCTCTATATTCCTTCAATATGTGATTCTTGTTCTCCAATATTACATGATCATACTGATCTTTCTCCACACTCAATTCAGCAATCCTTCTATAGTGCATGCTTCCAAGAGAAACAATAACCGAAGAAATAAAAAAAAAAACGAAAGCGAAAGGGAGAGAGAAGATCATCATTGAAACAGGTCAAGCAGCCTGTATGTGAATTCCGATAGCGATGACGAGATGGTGAGGATGCAGAAGTAGAGAATGCCGTGAACGAGAATAGCCATGCCGCTGTCGCCATGTTTCCAAACTCCATCACCCTCGCCCTCGCAGGAAACTGGAAGAGGAGACCCGAGACAGCAGGATGAAGAGTAGCGTCGCTACTATGACGGGCCCCCAATCCGTCATCTCTCTCTCAATAATACCAGAGGGTGAAGAGAGAAGAAAGAATAGCTCCCTTCCAAAGCAGAATTAGTGGCCTTAAAGAGAGGCATTAGATTGATGCAATTCTTCTAGAGAAAGTAATTGAAGAGGAAATGGGTGAAGGGTGGCTTGTGAGTCACAGACAACAAAAAGACTGTTGATCAATGTTAAGCTTGATTGTTTACTGGGAAAAAGTAATGGATCTGCAGTGACTTTAAGGGCAATTAATGGCCTAAAGTGACTTTCCTCCACTTTTCGCCATGAATTCCTTGCTTGAGGTGGCAGAAAGGTCATGATCCTATGAAAGATTACTTAACATCCAGGTAAGGTTTTTGGGAAGCTTTTTTTGTATAGAAATAATACATGGTAGAAGAGAGAAGAGAGTGGAAATAATATTTTATTTATTTCTCATAATATCATCATTGGTTACACTTGAAGCCTATCTAATCCTTAACTATTTGTTGTGCTGTTCCTGAAACTTCTTGTTCCAAACAAATCAAATAGCTACAGACATCTCACTTGCCTGCATCACAATTTCATAAAGCACCAGGGCCTGCCCTTAACTCGATAAGCTTTGCAGATTGACTACACGAGGCCCGAGAAACCCGTGCAGGCGACAGCCAAACTGGGACCGTGGGATGCGTTGCCGTGGACGGCCGCGGAAACCTAGCCGCGGCGACTTCCACGGGCGGCTTGGTGAATAAGATGGCCGGACGGATCGGAGATACGCCGATAATAGGCGCGGGGACATACGCCAACTCCGTCTGCGCCGTCTCCGCGACGGGCAAAGGCGAAACGATCATTCGTGCCACCGTTGGCCGGGATGTCGCGGCTTTGATGGAATACAAAGGTCTCTCTCTGAAAGATGCCGCAAATTACGTCGTCGAGAGCACGCCCAATGGCACGGTGGGCCTCGTTGCCATTTCCGCCGAAGGCGAGGTGGCCATGCCTTTCAACACTGCAGGCATGTTCAGAGCTTGTGCTACAGAAGATGGAGCATCAGAGATTGCCATATGGCATTCTTTGGGGGATGGTGCATAGCCTTTTCATTTATGAATATGAAGAGCTCTTTACTCTTGCTTAAGAATAGATGCAATCTTATGTATTTACATTTATATTTATATATGTAACATTTATTATAGATCTCGGGTTCCTTCACTTCGAAATAATTTGTTTAGTTCGGGTTTCTGGGTTCTAACATGGTGTCAGAGCTCGCGAAACTAAACGCCCGTGTTCATGACATCCAATTAAAAAATAAAAAATACTATAAATTACTCAATTCTTGGGCAAGACCAATGCTCTGGATGCTGAATGAAGTATGGTTATGTTCACATAAATCAAAATGGATTCTTGGGTTTGCCCTTTCTGATGTCTTCGGCTTTGATTTGAGGGCATCTTTCTGCAGCAAACGTGACGGTATAGGGCCCCACTATTTTAGTGGTATCTGTGAGCAGCCAATTTGTGCGTTTATTGTAAAAGGTTAGACCTTTCTTCTTTGAGAGAAGTTACTTTGTGCATAGTGCCAAATGTTAGGTCTGTTTTCAATCTTCTTTCGCCCATACCCCCCAATGATTGGGGACTATATGGATTCTATTATTGTACTATAAATTACTCAAATCTTTACTGAGAATTATCATAATAACATGCTGAACCCATCTATTTTTTGAAACTACAAAAATTTCTAAGATTTTACATTCTGCTCTGGTAGGTATTTTTTGTGCATGCATGATATGATGTGGGCATTTTTGTGCATGTATGTTATAAAATGTAAACATGAGCAAAAATGGGAGTTGCGGAGATGATAATACTTAAGTGGGTGTGTGGACACACGAGATTGAATAAAATTAGGAATGAATGTATCAGAGGTAAGACATGAGTGACAAATTATAGAGAAGATGTGAGAAGCTTGATTAAGATGGTTTTGACACGTACAAAAGAGACTGTTAGAGACACTGAGACACATGTTAGGCGTTGCGAGAGTTTAGCTACTAGGCATGCAATCCCTATTCTTATCTAAGAGAGGGAACGAGAAAAACTGAAATCTTCCAACTCAAACAATCAGTCCTATGGTAACCAACTCTTCTTTTTCTTTGCTTTTCTTACGGTTTCTATTTTGATAAAAAATAAAAGATAAAAAATGTATTGAATTGTTTCTAAGATCGACCCTTCGGTATCAATAAAGTACTTTTTTTGGAGAATGTTAAGAAATTTCAAAATACATTTCGTCTTCCGGTAGCTACAACAGTCTTTTTCATCGGTACCGCAACAGCTCTTTGGTTAGTATTGAGATATCAGCAAATTGTCTCGTTGAGGGAAAAAATGGGAAATTCATATAAAATTGCACTTCCCACCGCGTAATAGTACACCTATACGTCTTCATCGACGTTGTTTTTTAACCGGAAGGCCTAGAGCGAACTATTGAGACTTTGGACTATCTGGACACATGCTTCGAGAAATGGTTCATGCATGTTTGTTACCAGCTGCAAGAAGATCAAGTTGGAGGAGGGATAGACTGAAAAAGACTCTGAATGAAACTCTCAGGAAAGACGTGATGTACTTGGACGTTAGTGAGATTATGACTAAAGATAGGGCGCAATGACGACAAATGCTCTATATAGCCGACCCCACTATGGTGGTATAAAGGCTCTAGTGTTGTTGTTTGTTATAAAATGTAAACTCATAGAGGTTGTTTTTGTAATATCAAAAAATAGAGAGGGTGTAACTTGTAATTTAACATATTTATAGGGAGATCCGGATAAACGATCCTAAAAATGTATTGGATATGTGGAGCTTGAATTCAAATTTTGACCTCCATTCACTCATATTTAAAAAAATTATGTTGGTTCCATTTCACTATATTTTATTTGTACAACTTTTTTTACACTTTTATACACTATTGCCTTAGGGTCGGTTCGGCGAGTAATTTTTTTTGTTTTGACGCATTCCGACAAAATGTCATCGCTACAATACATTCGTTTGACAAAAAAACTCCGTTTAGAATCCAAACTTAAACACCGTTACATTGGCGAGGTTAAGCATTTGTGAACAACAATTTATGATCAGCTCTACTGTGCCAAAAAGACCCTTAGTTGTCCAAGCGTAAATATATGTGTGAATGTAGATTCGCTCTTTCAAAGTCACATTAGGGCTCCGTTTGGGGGGGACTTATTTTCACCGGTCAAGCGGTTACAACCGCATGAACCAGATCTTAATTATGGTCTGATTTATGCGGTCGTAACCGCTTGACCGTTGAAAATAAGTCCCCCCAAACGGAGCCTAGATCACATCTCTAAATCGGGCAATCAAGAAAATATCTTTCTTGATATTCTGGGAAGAAGCTTATTTATTACTCTACTATTTATTATATTAGCAGACCAGAAGCAAAAAATAAACACGCTGAGTTCGTCTTTGCGATTTCTGCTTGGAGAAAAGGAGGCCAATGCCTTCTCAATGTTCGGCGCAAACTTCTCTTTGCGCAAAACATCTTCTCAAAGGAAGCAAGGTGGTATCTTTGCTCCCGGGCGCCGGAAAGTATGAGGAGAGTCTTGCGGAAGGAGGAGGCGAGCATGAGAGAACACCGTTTATTGTTTCCTCGTGCAAGCGGGGAGCAAAAGGGATGGTATATACACCGCTCGCTAGAAATTGTTTGACATTAATTCCATACGTTTCCGTCCGCCCCTTCACCTTGAAGGTAGAGGAGACCGGATGGAAGAGATAAAGAAAGCGGTAAGGATCGAGCTCACTTTCGACAGAGACATGCCTCTCGAAGGAAACAATTGAAAACTCTCCGACGGCTATCGGAGGATCCGTCTCGTCCAATGAGAATCGTGCTGTGAGCCGGTGAGCTTACTTGATTTGTGTGTTGCTGGTTTTCTTTGGTGTCCTTTTGGATCCCTTTTCTCTTGAGAAGTAATGGCTTTAGGTTTGGATTGAAGGTTTCTTGCAAGCCAAATTTTTTTTTTCTTAAATTGGATTATTAATGAATTATTTAAACATTCTCTGCCAACCTTTTTTTTCTCTCCTTATTTTTAATCAAATAAATAAAAGCCATCTGAATTATCAACTATTTTAACAATATAAGATAAGAAATTGATAATGGAATTTTTTTAAATAATGTTTAAAAATAATAATATTCAATTTTGTAAATAATTTCGCACTTTTCTGTTGCTTGCAGCTTACCGGTTTTCACTCGGGTGACGTAAAGCTGGCCATGTATTTAGAAAGTCAAAAATATGGTAACGGAAGTCAACTGCTCCGTTTGACATTGTGGTGGCGGTCGTAAACTCATGAGTTAAAACGTCATTTTTTAAAGTTCGCCTAACAAATATCATCTGTTTGAACATAAAAATGGATGAAGCGTTTTAGGTGGTGTTAACAAATGACAGTTTAGACTCCGTTTGGCGTGACTTATCGTGACTTATTTGCTCCGATGAGATTGAACAAAAATATCATTATCAAACCAAAATCTTATGCTGCACCAAACGTAGCCTTAACCCGTGTTCATGACCGCCACCACCGTGCCAAACGGAGCCTAAAATGCTCGTTTTGGCTATTCTTAGTTTTGAATATTGGTAGACATGTTTATTTAGAAATTGATATTCGCAGACACAAAAGCTATTCACACTCCAAATTTGTTAAATGCATGATTTATGATAATATATTTTATTAAGGGTGTGTTTTGGCACAGCGGTGACGGTGCTCGACGGTGGTTACGAACCGTCATTCATTTGATACAGTTTTTTGCACCGCTAAGTTTAGGTAGAAAAAGTCACCGTCATGAAATATGTTTGACATGATCAAAATAGTCAGGTCCACCGTCAAGAAAAAAAAACAAATTTGAACATAAAAAAGAATTTAGTTCCTTAGCTCAAGTCGGGCGTTCCAGAACAACGATTCATGACCATTGATTTCACGACTGCCACCACTGTGCCAAACTATAGCTTCGTTTGGCGCCGAGGTCAGACGGGCGCGGATTTCATCCGCGCCATTGGACCGCAGCTGCAGAAAGCACGACACGGAGGAAATCCACGGGATTCCAGCGGTTTTCTTCAGCGAGGCGGTGCCCCGCCACCCGACCGAGGCCGAGCCGAACATGCGGAAACCACGGCGTGGCGGTTTCGTCCGTGAAGCCGGTGCGGATCCGCCATGCCAAACCGAGCCCAACTCTAAAAAAGGTAAAAACACTATTTAATATAACATTCAACATTTCAATTTTACTCATTTTATTAAAAAAAAATTTATTTTATTTTAATTTACATATTTTTCTTTAATCTATTATTTATCCTATATTAAAAGTGAAAAGCCCTTGAGGCAATATTAAGCTTTTCAATTTTATTATCCCTATTACAAAATTCTCATTTTTTTATTTATATGTTTTTTTTCCTTTAAATTTATAAACTTGTTCTTACGGGATCAGAGCTTCCATCCAATCGCATTTCGTGTGATTATCAAGTTTGAAACTGCCTTCACGTTATTTATAGCAGGAGTATTTATAGATGTAATCCTAAATTTCCGATGATTTATTGGATTCTTACCTGATCCAAACCAAATCAGGACCCATTATCATTAATACAAACAAGGGCGGATCCAGGAATCTTGGCTAGGGGGGGCCAGTCAGGAAGCCAATTTTTTTAAAATAAAATATTTAAATACAAAAGATATATAGACAATTTTTCGACAAAATCACGAAATATATCATATATCTTCAATGGGTAAAAAAGTTACAAACAACCACATACATGCTACTTCAATTGTGCACGACGTTTTTTCACTTCATAGAATTCATCTATGATACAATCTTTGTTAATTTTCTCCGCTATTTCTCGCTCAATATATAAAGTCATGCAATTAGCAAGAAATTCATCTTACATCTTATTGCGAAGTCTTGTCTTTACCAGTTTCATAGCAGAGAAAGACCTTTCTGTGGTTGCTGTTGATACCGGATGAATTAAAATGAGTCTGATAATTTTGTCAATAAGATAGTAGGTCTTCGATTTTTTCATTTCCACCAATTTTTGATAAAGCTCGGAAATCGTAAGCAAATTCTTGAAGTCCTTGTGGGAAGAAATATCAATCTGATAATGTTGCAACTGAGTATTCAACACAAAAATTTCATGCTCCCTGAAATCTTTAGGATAGAAATTCTTTGCAAGGGCACATATATCATCAATATTGAAAGATTTGTATGCATCACGTGGATCTAAAGTCATACTTAGACGAAGTAGTTGCATAGAATTTTCACTGAATCTTGAGTTGAACTCCTGCAACACACAATCTATTGTGGAGTTGAAAATGTCCACTCGAAAATGATGTTCCACTGTAATGATATCACGTGGACTTCGAAACCGACGATTACTAAATTGAGCATTCATGTCGGGAACTTCGACTTCATTTTTCTCACAAAATATGTTCATAACCTTTAAAAACTTTTCCCAGCCAGATTTCCGCAATTTCTGAATGAGAGCTTTTGTTGTCGAAACTAAATTTATAGCATTTAATATATCCTGAGATTGATGTTGCAGTGCTTTGCATAAAAGTCACTTATTCCCAAAACTTCTTTCATCAAATGCAAGATAACTACAAATTCGAATACTCTCATTTTTCTAAACGCTGCTTCTGCATCTCCACGCTGAGCAGATATCCCACCATTTTCACTTATATCAAACAACACAGAGCACGTGACATTATACATATTTAAAACACTACAAACAGAGTTTAAATGAGATGACCACCTCGTATCACCATGTCGTTGTAGTGAACCAATTTGATTGGCTTCTGTGTCCGTTTCAATTTCACCTAGAGCAATCATGTGATCGAAATATTCCTTTGGAGTTAGGAATTCTTCACCAAAATCTACAAACTGCTGGTATAACATCTAGAGGCTATTCATTACTTAAATATAATGCAATTTTCTTGCCGAGCACGAAATAAATGTGTATGACAAAAAATATATGTCGAAGCCCTGAGAGATAAAGCTAAAAATTTTGAATAAAGCTGGGAGATAAGCCGAAACGTAAAAATAATGTTGGAGATAAGCCGAAACGTAAAAAATTCAAGGACTTAAAAACTGAGCACACTTAGTGGGCAACAAAGAGTTTTTTCTTATCCAACTTTTGCACTTTATTTGATGCTTTTATTTGTCTGTTTCAGCGAACTCATATCCTATTTGAAAATCAAGGAAACACTATTAACACCCACGCCAGCTCTTTTAGCTTTAGGAGTTGTGAACATGAAGCAAACGCAAAAGAACACTCCCTAAGTCTTTATAAATTCTGCTTGCAAAATAAGGCTTCTTAAATTCTGCTTGCAAAATAGAAATATAGGTTTATGCAAAAGCAAACTCTTAATAAATTATGCTTGCAAAATAAGCTAAAGAAGAAAGAGTTTGGTAGATTACTCTCAGCTTTATCTCACTTAAAATATACAACAACATAATTAATATCATACAGCCATGTAAAAATAGGAACCAGGTGATCACATAAATGAAGCTGGGTAACGGAAGTGCATCTCACTAAATAGAGTTTGCGGGCTTGGAGTGCTTGAAAACAAGGCCAGCTTTCAGTCGACCGCGAGGGCAGCAAAAATTGGACGGCAGATTCTTCACTTCCTTTCCTGGGAGTGGAAGCAGTCGGAGAAGCTGGGAAAGGAAGGTATCACCCTCTTGTAAAAAAAGGAAACAGGGAATCACAGGAACAAAGCTGGGAAAAGGAAGGTAATCACAGAAGCGCACCTGACGAAAAAGAGCTTGTGGGTTGGAGTGCTTGAAAACAGGGGAAGCTTTCCGTCGACCGCGACATCAGCGAAATAGAGACGACAACTTCTTGAACTTCCTTGCCAGGGATTGCGGCTTGGACTGCTTGAAAATAGGGGAAGTTTTGTTCAAATTCCCTGCCGCTTGCCGGAGAGGGGGAGTAGTCGGAGAAGCGAATCTCTGTGGAGAGAGGTGCAGCGAGGGTTGAAGGAAGATGGAGGAGGGACGATGGAGAAGTCGGGTAGGGAGATAAAGCCTGATCTAAGGAAAGCTGCAGAAGAGGATTGCGTGGCAATCGTGGACCTGCAGAAGAGGAGATGTGAGAGGAGTTGGGGCGCGTGATAAAGCTGGGAGATAAAGCTGGGAATGGGAGATAAAGCTGGCAGATATATAATAAAGATAAAGAGCATGATGACTTTTGCATGAAGTTAGCTTGGGAGATAAAGCTGGCTGCAGAAGGAAATAATGACTACACCGCAAAAGTTTGATTTTTTTATTTCTTGGGGGGGCCCGGGCCCCCCCTGGCCCCCCTTGTATCCGCCCCTGAATACAAATATAACTCATACATATTAAGACTCTGTTTGGTTGGGTTATTGCTGATGGAAAGCTGCTGATGAGAAGTTGTTGATGGAAAAAATGATGATTCTGGAAAACAGAGTTTTGTTAAAAAACTGTTTGGATGAAATGAAGTTTTGAAAACAGAATTTTGAATAAGTTGTTTTCCGTTTTGAATTAAATTTTGTTTTCAAAAAAAAAATCTTTAGGCTAAATAAACACATAACACAAGAAATCTAGGTACACCCGCAATCTCGAGCTATGCTCTCGATTCATACAACTGATCCGCTATATTATCACGTAGCGCGATCATCTCCTCTACTCCACCTGCAGTGTCAGAGCAGGTTTCTAGTCGCCCCTGTGAGGCCACCCTATGATCTTGACCATCCCGCTCGCACTCATTGAAATCTATATCGTTGCGGGAAGGGTGTCGGCGAATGAAATTATGTAAAGCCATCGTGGCCATCACAATATCTGCCTGCTTCGCAAAGCTATAGCTCGGCATGTCCCGCAGTATGACCCATTTCTTCTTCCAAACGTCGAACGATCGTTCTATCACGCTCCTTAGCGATGAGTGAGCATGATTGAACATCTCTCGACGTCCCTCTGCTCGACGACCACCGCGTGCGAAGTCTGGCAAATGATACCTTGTATCTTGATATGGTTTCAAATACTCTTTCTGCAAAGGATATCCAGAATCGACCAAGTAATATTTTTCTGATAATATGTTAAAAATTAATTAACCACTCAAATAAATTAAAGTAAGAAATAGATAAACATAATTGTTAACATTACCTCGAGGCGGATGAGGAAAATTATATTGAGGATCATTTAATGCATAATTGAAAATGCGGCTATCGTGTGCAGATCCCTCCCAACCCGCCATGACGAAAGTGATGCACATGTTGAAATCGCAAGCAGCCATGACATTTTGAGTTGGATTGCCCCGTCTCCCAATATAGGGTACCTGCTGTCCAACTGCTATGCACGCGTCAACATGTGTCCCGTCTATAGCCCCAACGCAATCTTTAAATAAAGGCTACTGTAGTGTGTTGTTGAGCAATAACACATTTTCTTCTAGCTATTTCGTACTGCTCCATGGAATTATCAGAGTCCTCGCTCGACATATTCTGGAATAAACAAATAAAGATACTAACATTGAATTAAAAAGACTAGAAGCATATTTATTCATTATATTGGACACACATATACAATCAAACACACATTGCAATCACACACACATTACAATCACACACACATATACAATCACACACACACATATACAATCACAAACATACACACACATATAAAAACACACACACACACACACACACACACACACACACAAATATATTAAACACACACACACACACACATATATATACAATCACACACACAGAGACACACAGAGACACACAGAGACACACAGAGACACACAGAGACACACAGAGACACACAGAGACACACACACACACACACACACACACACACACACACACACACACACTGTAACAACCTCATCGTTAAATGACGTATAGTAGAAGGTCCGGCCGGGGCCCCACACTATATGCCACAAACAGACGGTGAGGTGACAAGATAATATCAAACCAAACGAGTCCTAACTCAAAGCATTCTAGCGGAAGCTTATTAAGTGCAAGAACTCATAACACTGAATGTCCACTACTATATAAATATCCCATTTATATAAAAGACCAGGAATGTTAACAAGACCACACCGCACACGGCCTTAAGGCCTTACAAGTTACTCTTTACAATACATATAATTTCATACATCGGCACGCAGGCCGACCACACATGAAATCCAACACTTCGCACGGCCTTCAAGGGCCTACCAGCAGCATGGGCTTTTGCCCGCTCAATCCAATCAGCCCGCAACACCTGCATATGGACGTCCACCCCATGGGTGATAAACAAAGCAACGGTCAGCATTCAGCTGACCAATTATAACGACCCCACCCCTTACCCGGGGTAGTGGTTCCTTCCCTGCATGTATAGCAATTTCAACATATATATAACATACACACAACATCACAAACGCCGGCCTCAATGCCAGGCGCTCCGTGCACTCAGGGCACCTTTATGGTTTGTACTTGGTGGGCGGGCATAAGCCTCCAAACCCCTGTGGAAGACCTCACGCACCCGTCTCACTCAGAGGTACGCACACCACCCAAAACCCGTGAGCACTACCAGTCGACCTACCCACGTAGTGTAACAAGCCTAGGGAATTCGCCCTGCTGCTTTGCTACCAATCGACCGCTCACCCGATCATAACATCGCCACTTGGTGGAGTGGGCATAAGCCTCCAACCCCCTGTTGAAGACCTCTCGCACCCACCCACTCAGAGGTGTTCGCACTCCATTATCCAGCTCCTAGCAAGCATGCAACCAAAGGAGCTATGCAAAGCATCCTATACACCAAGCACATCGTCCTCACCATCTCCGCAGGCTAAACGATGAATACACGGAGTCTTCTCCGGTTCGCAATACAAACATCACCAATCCCGACATATGTCTGGATGGGCTTCACACAGCATGCCTATGCCGTACTACATACTTCCGGCTCTAGATGCAGACTCACTGCCGGAATCACTTACGCGTTTCCATCTCTTGATGGAGGATCCCATGCACATGCAAAACAAAGGGCTTCACCTGCCCAAAGAAGAAAGATCGTTACCATTGACGATCGCTTCGGCGCCATAGAAGAACTAGCCGGATGGAAATCACCGCAGCGGCCTTGCCTCCGCAACGCTGCACTCAGCTCTCTATTTGGCTCGACGAAGCTCCACCGGCGGCCGGAAAGCTCCTCCTCCTCCTCCTCCAAGCTCTCCTCTCTTTCTTCTCTTTAGAGAGAGAAAGGCTAAGTGGAAATGAGATTTCATCTCAATCCACGGCCTTAAAGATGCTGGAAATACTTTGGACCACAAGATCCAAATAGAAGGAAACGGACGGCCGAGATTTGCCCAACAAACCCAAAATTTGGCTGACACGGCCTGTGACACGCCCGTGTCATAGGCCGTGTACCCTTAAGCGGCACACGCGGTTTCGAACCGACTGAACAACACGGGCATCGACACGCCCGTGTCGACCCTGACACGCCCGTGTCATTCTCAAGACACGCCTGTGTCTCCTGCTACACGGCACTTACCGACTTCCAAAACCAGTACACGGGTCAAAACACGGCAGCTGACACGCCCGTGTCCAGCTTGACACGCCCGTGTTCAAGGCCGTGTTCAAGGCCGTGTACGGCTCTGACTCGCATAGGCCAAATTCGAAATTTAATTCGAACACGCCCTGGGACACGCCCGTGTCGAAGGCCGTGTCCCAGGCTCGACGATCGTCGACTCTCAAACGTCGACTAGCCTGAACACGCCCTGGGACACGCCCGTGTCCCAGGCCGTGTTTAACAACCTGCTACTCAAAACTGTGTACAACCATATTTTGAGATTCTGGGGTGTTACAACCCTACCCTCCTTATAGAAATTTCGTCCCGAAATTTAGCGCAACGCACAAGTATCAACACAACCACGCTGTTGCGATACAAACCAAAACGATCCAGGTTTAGAGTTCAGAGGGCACAACTTGTCTCGCCCCATGGAATCGTACCCCCACAACTGTTTGTCACAAACAGGAATACATACATACATACATACAATAGACAACAAAATAAAGTGCACACTCCACTTTATTTCGGCTTCTCCGCATCTCGCAGAATCCGTTTAGCGGCTTCCATTAAGTCCAAAGCACGGATTTGCTGTTCTGCTTGATTTGAGCTTTGCGGCTCCTGCATCTCAAGAGTGTATATTCGCGTTTGCGCCCGCGATGCAGCCGACTCTGCCACAGCTTTACCCTTCTCATCATAGGACGCACCTGCCTTTCTTTCACCCCTTGACGCACCATTCCAGCAAAATCGTGCGATATGCCCTGGCTTCCCACAAATGAAACATGTACGCGGCTCAACTCGTTCTTGCCCAAACGTTGCTCCTGACGCAACATCTGAAGAAGTTTGTTCAGCAGGCCTGAACCGCTTCTTATCACGTTTCCTGAAATCTGATTGCTCTGATGGCGGAACGTTGAAGTCGGACTTTTCCACCACTAAGTTCTTCTTTTCCCGCACCCGCTTCAAATCCTTCTCTAGCACACTAGCGGTATGCACCAATGCTTGAAATCCTTGGTTCACTGAACTCGGGAGAGCCAACCGCAGCTCATCACGCAGCCCTTCATAGAACCTATTTGTCTTCCGCGCCTGGTCCGCAAACGTCGACTCCGCATAACGACCGAGCTTGGTAAACTCATGCAGGTAATCGTCCACGGTCTTATCACCCTGTACCAGACGTTGAAATTCATTTTCCATTGCAATTCTCTGCGCCATTGGCAAGTATTTCGCCCAAAATAATCTAGAGAATTCGTCCATCGATATGTCGCCCAGATCTCTACCTCCCAACTGGTGCAACTCGATCTCATCCCACCAAAGCCTCGCCTCTCCTTCCAGGAGGAAAGTGGCTAACGGGACTTTCTGCTCCTCACTAATCCTGAGCGCAGCCAGGATTCTTTTCACTCTAGAGAGCCAATCCTCGGCCTCTGTTGGAGACGTCGCTCCGACAAACGTAGGCAGATTAAACTCCATAAAGTGCTTAAGTTGCTCGTCCGCTGCTTGCACAGCAACCGGAACCTCAACATGCTCTTGCCTCGCACCAACCTCAACATGCTCTTGCCTTGCACCAACCTGCACTGGCGCCACAGCGGGCCTCGCTTGCCCAAAAGGTTGTGCCTGAAGCATAGCAAAGATCACCTCCGCAACTAAGCGCACCGTTTCCGCAGAAGGGGGAGGTGTAGGCACCTCAGGTGGTGCCGCACTCTCAACCGAACGCTGGGGGCTCCGACTGCCCAGCTCCACTCCTCGTCACCTATAGGTGAACAAGATAGCATTACTTTCCATGGTAATACTGCAAACTCAACGAATAGACACACATACACATTCCTTAGTGGACATTCCAGAGTTCATTAGTATTACAGCAGGTCGCACAAACACGTGCTCGCCACCCACACAAAAGAATTCGACCACGAATTCGAAAGAGGAAGACCGACAAAAACCTCTGATACCAAATTGTAACGACCCCATCCGTTAAATGACGTATAGTAGAAGGTCCGGCCGGGGCCCCACACTATATGCCACAAACAGACGGTGAGGTGACAGGATAATATCAAACCAAACGAGTCCTAACTCAAAGCATTCTAGCGGAAGCTTATTAAGTGCAAGAACTCATAACACTGAATGTTCACTACTATATAAATATCCCATTTATATAAAAGACCAGGAATGTTAACAAGACCACACCGCACACGGCCTTAAGGCCTTACAAGTTACTCTTTACAATACATATAATTTCATACATCGGCACGCAGGCCGGCCACACATGAAATCCAACACTTCGCACGGCCTTCAAGGGCCTACCAGCAGCATGGGCTTTTGCCCGCTCAATCCAATCAGCCCGCAACACCTGCATATGGACGTCCACCCCATGGGTGATAAACAAAGCAACGGTCAGCATTCAGCTGACCAATTATAACGACCCCACCCCTTACCCGGGGTAGTGGTTCCTTCCCTGCATGTATAGCAATTTCAACATATATATAACATACACACAACATCACAAACGCCGGCCTCAATGCCAGGCGCTCCGTGCACTCAGGGCACCTTTATGGTTTGTACTTGGTGGGCGGGCATAAGCCTCCAAACCCTTGTGGAAGATCTCACGCACCCGTCTCACTCAGAGGTACGCACCACCCCAAAACCCGTGAGCACTACCAGTCGACCTACCCACGTAGTGTAACAAGCCTAGGGAATTCGCCCTGCTGCTTTGCTACCAATCGACCGCTCACCCGATCATAACATCGCCACTTGGTGGAGTGGGCATAAGCCTCCAAACCCCTGTTGAAGACCTCTCGCACCCACCCACTCAGAGGTGTCTGCACTCCATTATCCAGCTCCTAGCAAGCATGCAACCAAAGGAGCTATGCAAAGCATCCTATACACCAAGCACATCGTCCTCACCATCTCCGCAGGCTAAACGATGAATACACGGAGTCTTCTCCGGTTCGCAATACAAACATCACCAATCCCGACATATGTCTGGATGGGCTTCACACAGCATGCCTATGCCGTACTACATACTTCCGGCTCTAGATGCAGACTCACTGCCGGAATCACTTACGCGTTTCCATCTCTTGATGGAGGATCCCATGCACATGCAAAACAAAGGGCTTCACCTGCCCAAAGAAGAAAGATCGTTACCCTTGACGATCGCTTCGGCGCCATAGAAGAACTAGCCGGATGGAAATCACCGCAGCGGCCTTGCCTCCGCAACGCTGCACTCAGCTCTCTATTTGGCTCGACGAAGCTCCACCGGCGGCCGGAAAGCTCCTCCTCCTCCTCCTCCAAGCTCTCCTCTCTTTCTTCTCTTTAGAGAGAGAAAGGCTAAGTGGAAATGAGATTTCATCTCAATCCACGACCTTAAAGATGCTGGAAATACTTTGGACCACAAGATCCAAATAGAAGGAAACGGACGGCCGAGATTTGCCCAACAAACCCAAAATTTGGCTGACACGGCCTGTGACACGCCCGTGTCACAGGCCGTGTACCCTTAAGCGGCACACGCGGTTTCGAACCGACTGAACAACACGGGCATCGACACGCCCGTGTCGACCCTGACACGCCCGTGTCATTCTCAAGACACGCCCGTGTCTCCTGCTACACGGCACTTACCGACTTCCAAAACCAGTACACGGGTCTCAAAACACGGCAGCTGACACGCCCGTGTCCAGACTGACACGCCCGTGTTCAAGGCCGTGTTCAAGGCCGTGTACGGCTCTGACTCGCATAGGCCAAATTCGAAATTTAATTCGAACACGCCCTGGGACACGCCCGTGTCGAAGGCCGTGTCCCAGGCTCGACGATCGTCGACTCTCAAACGTCGACTAGCCTGAACACGCCCTGGGACACGCCCGTGTCCCAGGCCGTGTACCCCGACACGCCCTGGGACACGCCCGTGTCCCAGGCCGTGTTTAACAACCTGCTACTCAAAACTGTGTACAACCATATTTTGAGATTCTGGGGTGTTACACACACACACACACACACACACACACACACACACACACACACACACACACACACACACACACACACATTGCATATAGATCATCTCACACACATATACATAAACACACACACACACAAACACATACAAATTGCTGTTTAATTGAAGGGAGACATTCAAAATAATTGCAGGTGAAGGAAGACATTCACAAAAATTGCAAAAAAAAGGGGGGAGAAGGGATATACCTTAGCGGAGGGAGAACCAGAGAAGTGCGCAGGTGAAGGGAGAGCAGTCGACCCCAAGGAAGCCCTTTGTGCTGGTCGGCGTCGACGGGGAAGAAAGATCGACCGTGATCGTCGACGGAGAGGCGAAGCCGCGTCGACGGGGAAGAAACACGCAGGCCACGCACCGCCTGACAAGCGGCGGAACTGAAACACGCAGGCCGTCGTCGAAATTCACCGGCAAACTCGCCCGTGATCGGCGGTGAAGAGGAGAAGCGGCGTCGCGCCGATTGCAGCGGGAGAGGAAAAAAAACCTAGCGATGCGGCTGCTGCTGAACGCGAGAAAGAGTCGCGGCTGGGGTTATTTAGGAAAACACGTTTATTAGCAAACTGCTTTTCTTGAATAAGCTGCGTCAAACGACGCTTATAGGCCAAATAGCGGTGCGGTCCAACTGCACCGGAGTAAATAAGCCGCGCCAAACGCCACCTAAGAGCAAATTTTATGTGCGTAAAACATACTAAAAGACGACACGGATGCATCTCGTGCATCATGCTCGTATAAGTTGACCGCACAGAAAAAGAACAGATAATAACCCTATCCATGCGACAACAGCGGCCCATAATCCTAAACATAATTAACCAGCTTTTATATTTAAAAATAAATAATTAATCAGTTTTTTTTTGGGTCAGTTTCGCTCAGAGCATTATCCACATTTCCCATCGTCTTCTATAATTAGGAACCCTAAAATATCCCCAAATCCCCCATTCTCTCGTCTCCCGCTCTCCGATCTCCTCCCAAATCTTCACCACTCTCCGGCGATGAACGGCAAAGGCAGAAGCATCGGCGATCGATTGATCCGTTGCATCTGGGCGCCGATCCGCGGTCTCGCCCGCGCCTGCGACTACTATGTGCACAGCATGACCACTCTCGCCGACCGTTTTCCGGCGGCGGTGGGAACGACCTACTGCAGCTTCGCCGGCGACGACGCGCTGAGATTCAGCAGCGCCATGCGCACCTCCGGCGAAGACGACCTTTTCGAGCTCGTACGCTTCGCTTCGCAGCGCCGCGTGGCCGCCGCAGCCGAGGCAGTGGGGCGGAGCCGGAGCGCGGCGCTTGGGACGATCGACGAGGACGAGATCTGCGATTTCTCCGGCGAGGTCGGAGAAAGTCTCATCTCTCCCGGGAGGCGTGGATGCGCCGTCGGCAGGAAGAGGGCCGCTGCCGTCTTCCCCGCGTGAAGTGAAATTACAAGTCTCTGTTTTCGACATTTACGAGTGTTTATATTTTCATGAGAATATTGTGAAGTTTTGAAGTATAAGAAAAATTTGTTGGATTTAGGGTTTATTTGGGACTCCGGCGGCTGGGATGGGAGACGAAGGCCGCCGGAGTTTTGGACTGGTGGCAGGAAGACGGCAGCCGGGTACGGCTGTATTTCACCGTTTGGCGGAAAAACAAACGGTCCCCTGGACGTCGGTGCTTGTTGCTGCAACTGCACAAAAGCACAGAGGCTTTCCCAAATAGATATAGATGTTAATTATGTATATTATTGGATTTTTATTAATATCGATTCAAATTCAGGTCATCTGATCGAATATGTTTCATATTGTATGAGCGGATTAAATAATGCGTGTATATTGGAGGTCGTTTATATTTATATGATTGACTTATATGTAAAACAGTCGCATTAAATTTTGCTATAAATAGGGTCTGATTTCTGGGTCACAATGTACCAAAAATAAAATCATTATCACTTTTATTCAGTTCTACCATCTCATTGTTGATGAGAGTCTAAGGAGGGAGAGGAAGAGTCGTCTTCTTTATCAGGACCTTGTAGACTTGTAAGATCCGTGATCGCAAGAATTCATTTTCATGGATTCAGGTATGCTTCTGCTCAAGTTTTCATCTCGATGTTTCGACTAGAGCGAACCGTCTCCGTTATGGATTCACAGATTCACCCCAACAACTTCGACTCTGTTTGAGGGGATTTATTTTCACCGGTCAAGCGGTTACGACCGCATGCGATCGTAACTGTTTGATCGATAAAAATAAGTCCTCCCAAATAGAGCCTTTGTTTGGTCGAAAATGCTATTATCATAGAATGTATGTTTTACAAGACAGATTATTACCGCTACCAAGAAAATAAATAAGCTTTGAAGATAAAATGCATGTATTTTTTAGATGAGGTGGGACGTTCACGAGCGAAGATTCACCGTGTTACCGACTGTCACAACTGCGCCAAACAAAACCTAAATCAGCACGAAGCAGATTGACGGGGGCTTTAGTTCATGCATCTGAATGAACAAAGCCTGCATTCATGATTCAAAATGCTTTAAAAAAAATCTGAAATTTGAAGAAGATTCTAAGATAGCCGTGATATTTACTGTTAACACCTTTTTTTTTTACTTATGTTATTTATACAGTCGTCCGATCTGTTATTTTAGGGCGAAGTTTTTTTTTGGACAAAAATACGGCTATAATGAAATATGACTATATTTAATGATATATAATTATATTTTGATCAAACACTTTTTTGCAGGAATCGATGATTGATAGCGCCTAACATATGATGATCATAAGTGAGAGTAACGTATGAAAAAAAATTACCAAGATAGAAGGCCTGCAGCTAGCTAGTGTCTGCGGCTAGCAGGCCATAAGCTGGCCTTGGTCCTTGCCTACGATAAAATTTTAAATCATTTTTTAATTTAAATTATAAATTTAACATAAAATCCGTATTCATCGTTTTAAATGGAGACGGTTCAAATACGTAGAAAATAGAGTTTGTATTTTTAGAAAAAAAATGCACAAACAAACAAAGCCTAAGTGCACAAAATTATGTTATATTATTTTTCAGCACGTCTCATCACGCACATGGTATTCGAGCCTAAAATCAATTGATTGGAGGCAGAGAGGTCCGGAATGCTAGCGTAGCGAATGGTGGACCCAGCTATGATAGTCGAGCGTATGTATCTTTTCGCAGTGCTTGTATGCACGTTATGAAGCACGTATATTGGCTTTAGACCCGTTGTTGATCCGCTCGCTGTAGAAAAATATTTTCAACATTTTTTGAGATAATTCTTTTGGATGAATGGTTTTCTCATATAGTGTCAAAGATATGCTAGCATGTGAAGGAATCTAAAAAAAACACAAGAATAAATAAATAATTGGTTCAAAATATCTCATATGATTTAAGTATGATTAACCATATATATCATTGGAATATATAGTTCTTTAAAAAATGTTCAAATTCCGCGCAAGCTTATAGAATTAGACGAATTAGACGATTGTTAACCGCAATTCATATAAGACTATTCACAATCAATTTTTTTTGAATTTATTATCAACAATTAAATTTGTTAACTGCAACCAAAATATTTTTTTTAAGAAAACAAAAAACTTTATTCACATATTACACATCTTTTCTACATTGTTGGTTTGCTCATCCACAAAGTTGAGATAGTTGTGGGTTTGTTGGGGGGTTGGGGGAGGGTGGGTGAAGGAGAAGCACCTAAAGAGATATGTTGAGTGGCACACTTTCATTGAATAGGTAGGAAAATTCATTAATAATAGAAGATGCATTGCATCCAAAGAAAATTGTGAAGGAAAATATAATATTTATATAATGTGTTTTTCATGTAAAACAAATACAACTATAATCCATCAAAATCATTATTTTAAATTTAGGAGCACAAACAAAATGACTTTATGAACAATTTAATGCCATAAAATCATTATTTGCATTTTTTTAAGACAACACTTTCACTGAAAATATCAAACAAGCACTACAAAAATATTGTCATACAATAGGAAAGTAATGCAATTTGTATAGAGTAGATTCATGATTCAGAACATAAACTTGCAAATTGAATGTATTAGTGCATTGCACAAACAAAGCAATGAAATAGCAAACACAAGCACATGTATCTTTCAACCGCAAAGCTTGACCCTGATTTTTTGCTTAATTGGTAATGGCGTTGGGAAGAGACATGAGTAGCGGACAAGCAGATTTGGGCTTCGTTTGGCGCGGCTTATCGTGACTTATTTGCTCCGATGAGGTTGGATAAAAATGTCATTGTCATGCAAAAATTTCATGTCTCAAACTGTTTTTCTTTTTGAAACATTTGTCTTACCAAACAGACATTCTATGACAATGACATTTTTGTCCAATCTTACCTGAGCAAATAAGTTGTGGTAAGCAGCGCCAAACGCAGCCTTATCCTTCTCCCTCGCTGCCACGGAAAAAGGGAACTACATCTCGGTCAGGCATTTCATCAAACATATGTCGAGAAGCAGTCATCTTGTTGTTTTGTATGAACCCAGCAATCATGGCGTTTCATGACGAGATGTTCTTGCTTCCACAATGAAACTGCAAGAGAGCCGGTTCTTTAAGAATTAAATGGATCAGTATTGTCTGAACAAATGGATGAGAATCTAGCCCTTCTTTAAGAATTACGGCATGAAGTTGCTGACCTGCGGTTTGTTGTGCGGAGATTGAAGGAAGAGACGGGGTTGACGAGCATCACCTGGTTAGGCCGAGATTCAACGTCCTGTAGCATCTAATGGAAGGCCAGCAGAGCTCCCTCTAAGCTATTTGCGAGCAAGTACCCATCGATCAGAGTGCCTGATACGTCCCTATCGTGAGAGCAAGTCCAATCCAAAAAAGAAACAGAAAACGGATTGAAAGGAGAACAAGAATAAACTTACTTTGGTTCAAGGCACCTCACAAACACAACACAAGCAAATCACAAGCACATCTAGAACATCCAGAACACACAAGAATTCCTTTCCTCCCGGTGGTCACTGCACCCCCAGGCGGAGCCCTAAGCAGGCAAGGCGGAAGTACTCACTTCTCCTCAGCCGCACATACACAAAGTTCTCAAAACAGATGGTCTATTAGGTTACAACATACATATTTATATTAATAAGGTAAAAAGACTGAACTGCCCTTCTTCACCCGCACTTATGCTTGCTGTCTCCCGCCTTTTCCTTGTGAGAACGTATCATTGCCACCCCCATCGAAGGTTCCTTGTCCTCAAGAAACGGAAAGTGGGGGTAGCAGTGTTGCAGCAGATATAGATCCTCCTAAGTTGCTTCCGCTTCCGAGCCGTTTTTCCATTGAATCAACAGTTGTTTGACGACCTGTCCCTTGCGCAGCAACATCCGCCTCTTGAGGACTCTCAATGGTTTGACCTGTAACGTCCCATTTCGTGTCATACCCCTCACACTCGTTTTGAGTCCGGAAAATTGACTCAGGTTCGGAGAGCGTCGAGTGAGTCGACTGGTCTCGACGACTAGATCAGAAATTAACTTAGTTTATTTCTGGCGGGTTAGGCGTCGAGAGCGTTGAGTGGACTCAACACACTCGACGCCATTTAACTTAGTTTATTTCTTGCGGATTAAGGTGTTCCACTCAACGCTCTCGACGACATTTAACTTAGTTTATTTCTGGCTGCTGTAGACGTTGAGAGCGTTGAGTGGACTTCACTCAACGCTTTCGACGCCATTTAACTTAGAACGTTTCTGGTGAGTTAGGGCGTTGAGAGCGTTGAGTGGACTCAACACTTTTGACGTTGAGTGGACTTAGTTTATTTCTGGCTGCTGTAGGCGTTCAGAGCGTTGAGTTGACTCAACGCTCTCAACGCTCTCAACGTCATTTAACTTAGAATGTTTCTGGCAGGTTAAGGCGTTGAGAGCGTTGAGTGGACTCAACCCTCTCGGAGAGCGTTGAGTGGACTCAACGCTCTCGGAGAGCGTTGAGTGGACTCAACGCTCTCGGAGAGCGTTGACTGGACTCAACGCTCTCGGAGAGCGTTGACTGGACTCAACGCTCTCGGAGAGCGTTGACTGGACTCAACGCTCTCGGAGAGCGTTGACTGGACTCAACGCTCTCGGAGAGCGTTGACTGGACTCAACGCTCTCGGAGAGCGTTGACTGGACTCAACGCTCTCGACGTCATTTAACTTAAATTATTCTGGCGCCTGTAGGCGTTGAGAGAGTTGGATAGACTCAACGCTTTTAGACTTGGGATTTTTCTGGAAGCTTTAGGCGTTGAGTGTGGTGGCTTGACTCAACGCTTTTGACTTAGAGAATTTTCGGCACATTGTTTTCTGATTCCAATACACGGTCTGAACCGGGTTTTGGGAATTGCGCCAATATGACCAAATTAGACCCGATTCTTTCAACATGAATTATTTAAAACAATAATAGGCGGTCCAGTGTCAGGCCGACACGTGGCAGAGCACTTAACCCTAATTTCTCATTATAAAAAGTGACTTGCGGAAAACCCTAGTCGTCACTTCGTTCTTGCCAAGCCCTAGCTGTTTCTTTGCCGAGCCCGACAAAAGAGAAGGAGTGGCCGGAGTCGGATTTCCTGGGAAAGTCTTTCCTCTTCTCTTTTCCCGTAAAGAACAAACAATACTAGCAAGGAGAAAGATGCCGCCAAGGAGAGTGACGAGATCCATGGTCGGAAATGCCAGAATCGAGGTGAGTTTCCTACCCTCTCCCTTGGTGCTAGATCTGTAGTTATTTCTAGGAGAGATGTCGACTCAAAAGAGTTTTGACTTGCGAGATGAAGATTTCCTAGGAAGAGACCATTTTAGGGCTTGTGCCCTAAGTTTAGTGATGTCTTCAACCTCTCTCCTCTCCTTGAGTAGATGGTGGATTTGGTTCGTGAAGAGAAAATGGTCTCATGATGGTGAATAAGGGTAGAGGAATTTCTGGACATGGTTTGAACAGATGGCTTGATGAAGAAGATGAACCGATGCCGTTCATCTTGCTTTAAGATGCGTGCAGAGATCTGTTTTCTGCGCGCATCAGTCTTCAAGGCCATTTTCGGACACGATGCGGCCGGATCTAGGTTGTTGGTTGAATATTAAAGTTGTAGCCCACGGAAAGACCTTTCCAACGACGGGTTACATGCCTTCACCGGATTCCTGTAGCCTCGGGAATCCCCGATTGAAGTTGTTGTACAGTAATCTTTCCTGCACATATAGTTCTCTGGTTTGTGTTGAATCGGCTTTGGATTTGGTAGAGAGATTGTACTACAATAACGTTAATGTTTTGGTGATTTTAGTATATAAGTAATCATGATAAAATATGGTTAATGGAATTTGTTGGATAAACCCTTAATGAACAAATGGTGTAGTGAAGTGTTCTTGAACGAGATGATTTGGTGGAGGTTAGTGAACGAATGTGTTGATGAGTTTGGATGGTACGAATGATTTAACTATGTGAACCGATAAGGATGTGCTTGATAATAACAATGTGTTGGATATCATTTGGAAACAAATTGTATGAAGCTAATTTATGGCCATGTGAGATATTGTTTAACGAAATGCATTCAGTAGTCCACTGCTTAGAATTGCGTCTCCCTACGGGTAGCAGTGTGTGGTTGGTATGTCATATGAGGTGGCACGCCACCTGCGTAAGTAATGAACCCTTGTGTGGTATGGAAATGTGGAAGGGTTGGAAGTGCGTGTATTTTTACCGCACTAGAATGATGTGTTGATAAGAGACTTGGTATGGAGCCCTTGCATGTTGTTAAGCACGGGATATGGGTAATGAAAAGGGACTCGGTGTGGAGTCCTTAGATGTGAAATTGCATGAGGTGTGAGTTGACACGCGGTGTCATAATCCTGGATTAAGGATAGTGTGGCAGGTCTACGGGCTCGCCAGTCGTCACACCGATGGGAGTTGGCAGATAGACTTGCACGGTTGGGCCTTGGTCCTCGGTGTATACTTCCCGAGGCACCCTCTGTGCTAGTGGACAATTGGCTTTGGTACTTTGGTGATGTGTTCACAGAGGCATCTTCCGTGCCACGATGATAGGCCAGCATAGAGACACGTTCTTGGTGCACATCTACCCGAGACCCCTCTGAGCCGTAGTACGCAAATCAGCACAAATGCTTTGCTGTGTGATCTTAACACTGAGGCGTACAGAGGTCTAGGCTTGGTAGATTGGATGCCTGCCTAGTAGTGGAGAAGTTTAGAATATCACCGTCTGTCCACGACGGATGATGCCTGAGAGGTTAGCTGCCTGCTCGAAAAGTGGGAACTACAAGTCTGTGTCGACATAGCAGTTGCTTGTGCATGATCATGGGTGAGTCATTGCATTGCATTCATATCATCACATACATTACATACACAAGATCCTCATCGTATAAGTTTGTATGGGCACTCTTATATAATGAGTTACTTTACTGTTGAGCCGATTCTTAACTTATATGTCTGTATGAGCATTCATATAAGTTAAATTACTTACTGTCGTAGATTTATACATATATACTGTTGTTGATGGTAGAACTGCTAGAGTAGGTTGTTTACTCATTTGTTATATTTACTTTGATATTCACTATTATTGACTAGCTCTATACCACCTGCTTTGTACTACTGATCATTTATATATATTGTACTCTTGTTCCTTTCTCCTCCTGGTGGCGAGGAGTCACCGGGGGAGCGGATGTGATAGCCACTTAGTCTTTATGACTAACGGTTGCTACATCTTCATTTTTAGGAGGAAACCCCGCAGATAGAGCAGCATGTTATGCAGCAGGGCAGCCAGACCAGGATGACAGGGCCTGATGTGACCGTACCATCGCTGCCATCCGTTACCGATGTGAGTCTTTGAGAGATTTCAGTTATAGCTTTTGGACGATTTTGTACTTGTAATCTGATATTATAGAAGCTTGTTGATGCTTCTGTTATTTGATGTACTTCTTTTGGACTATTTTACTTATGTGTGGATTTGACTTCTATTTTATATTCTTAGTTGGGTTGACAATGAATGGTATTGATTATAGCCGGCAGGATAGGCGTCTTGTAGTATATGTTAGCCCGTGTGCTAACGCTATCGCAAGGAGGCTGTTCTGGGCATAAGACTCCCCTCTTGCCGTGTTTTGTGTTCCGGGAGGGGGGTCTTACACAACCAGCAGTGTGCCCTCCCCTGTGACTGCTGTAGGTAACAGATTGTGTTGTACCGGGGCCTCCCCCTTACGTTCCTTCAACTGAGAAATATGGAAGGTATGATGGATCTTGACGTCCGGAGGTAGATCCACTCGATAGGCCACCAGGCATTTTTCTCCACGACCCTGAACAGACCGAAGAACTTGGGAGATAATTTATGGATCCGATGAGCCCGCATGCTGGTTTGCTTGTACGGTTGGATCTGAACGTAGACCTGAGTCCCTATCTCCAAAGACCGTTCACGCTGCTTCTTGTTTGCGAGGACTCGCATTCGATTTTGCGCTTGTGTCAAATTATGTTTCAAAATGGATATGACACGTTCTCGGGCCTCGAGAGAACGATCCACTTCGTCCATTAAGGTCGACCATTCTATATATCGAACATGCAGCATCGACGCCTGTCCATAGACCACTTGATAGGGGGTCATTTTTGATGCACTGTGGAAGGACGTGTTGTACCACCATTCCGCAAGAGAGAGCCACTTAGACCACTTCTTGGGCCGCTCGAAGCACATGCATCGCAAATATCCTTCCAAACAATGATTGACTACCTCGGTCTGACCGTCGATTTGCGGGTGATAGGACGTGGATAGATTTAATAGGATCTACAACGAGCGAAATAGTTCTTACCAAAATTGACTAGTGAAGATGGTGTTTCGATCACTTACAATGGATTTGGGCAGCCCATGGAGGCGGACGACGAAACCCAATAAAAATTGTGCGATGGACACTGCGGTGTACGGATGAGAGATACCCACAAAGTGAGCTTGCTTGCTCAATCTGTCGACCATGACCAATATAGTTGTTTTCCCCTCACTCCTCGGTAGACCCTCGATGAAGTCAAGGGAGATGTCTTGCCACACCCGTTTGGGTATAGGTAAGGGTTGGAGCAGCCCCATTGATTTTTGGTGATACGCCTTGCATCGTTGGCACACATCACAATGCTGAACGTAAGAGTAAACTTCAGGTTTCATTATTTTCCAATAGAACATGCTTTTGAGCCTTTGATAGGTGGCTGTAATGCCAGAGTGACCACCCATTGGCCCATCATGAAACATCTGCAATAACTTGGTCTTAAGGGACTCATCTCGGCCAACCACCAACCGCCTCTTTCTCTTCAAGACCTGGTGCTGCCATTGGTAGTTCGGTTTACAACTTGGGTTCGCTTCCTTTGCTGCAATGATTTGTGCTGCAATGATTTGTTGTACATGCTCATCTTGCCACCAAGATTCCTTGATCCCTTGTAGCAAATCAGATTGGAGAGTGACCATAACATGACATGAAGTTTCCGGATCGGCATGCTGCCGTGAGAGGGCATCCACACAAACATTATCCTTTCCCTTCTTGTACTGTATGCGAAAGTCATAACCCATGAGCTTAGCAATATATTTTTGTTGCGCCGGGGTTGCTATCTTTTGCTCCAAGATGAAGTGCAAAATTTGGTGGTCGGTCTGAATAAGAAAGGGACAGCCGACTAGATAATGTTTCCAATGTTGCACGGCCATCACGATCGCCAACAACTCTTTCTCGTATGCGGAGAGGAGCGTGTTATTAGGTCCCAATGCCTTGCTAAAGTACGCCACCGGTCTCCCTTCCTGTGAGAGGACAACACCCACCCCCGAATCTGCCGCATTCGTTTCCACGACGAAGGTGGTCGAGAAGTCTGATAATCGAAGAACAGGTGGTTCACAAACAACCCTCTTTAACCGCTGGAAAGCTTCGGCCGCTGCGATGTTCCAACGAAACGATTTCAATTTCAGCACCTCCGTGAGGGGTTTTGTAATTGGGTCGTAATCCTGAATGAACCTTCGATAGTATCTGGTGAGTCCCAAGAACCCACGTAACTGCTTGAATGTTGTAGGTTGTGGCCACTCTAACATGGCCCACACCTTAAGGGGATCGGTCGCTACTCCCTCGACCGAAATAACATGACCCAAGTAGAGAATTTGCTGGAGGCCAAAGCCGTATTTGCTGCGTTTGAGAAACAATTGGTGCTGTTGCAATATCCAAAGGTGAATGCTAAGTGTTGTATGTGGTCTTTCCAATGTTGAAACCGAAAATCGGTCTCCTGTAGAGTTCACCCTTGGGGAAGGGGTAGTCGCGCACCTACTTCGCTCCTGCAAGAAAAACAACCAAGGTAAAAAGAGCAAAGGACTAGAGCAAGGGCCCGACGCGGAATTCCCACCACACACCCGGAAGATCACTGAGCGCTTCCCCTTCTTAGCCAAATGCCGGGCTAAGGTACCTCAGAAGGCGCTAGAAAACTGGGAGACAAGTAAGCGTGCCTCATGAGGTACCCCTTGGGTCCTATTTATAGATTTTCGAAGATGATCTGCAAATAACTAACCTCTGTTGACCTGAAATTACTGAAAACCCCTTGGGCTGGCCTGCCAACAGCTAAAATCCGTTGTCCTGACCAGCTATGCGCAGTCCACCCAAGTCTGCCAACAGCGAGACTCCGCCGTTCTAGCTGGCTAAGGGCAGGCCTGTAGGGGCAAAATGGTAAGGACCCCCCCCCCCCACCGGGGACTGGGCGAGCAGCCCTTCAATGCCTCTACTCGGCAGGAGGCGCGGGCCGGGGCGTGCTCGCCTAGGGGACGCGGGTTGGAGGCGGCCCTCCTGGGAAGGCGCGGGCCGAGGCTGACCCGCCTGGGAGGGCGCTGGTCGGAGGGCGACCGGGGTCCGACCCGCCTAGGAGAGGCGGGCAGGGCTGACCCGCCTAAGAAGCGCAGGTCGGAGGGTGACCCGTCTGGGAGGGCGCGGGCCAGGCTGCCCGCCTGGGCGACCCTTGGAGGCGCGGGCCGGGGTCGACCCTCCTGCTTGCCTGAGTCCCTTCGGCGAACACGGGGTTGTACACCCAAGACTTGCTGAAAACTAAGATATCGTCGAAAAATATCAACAGAAATTTGTGCAACTGTGACTCAAACAATTTGTTCATCAATTCTTGAAATGTTGACAACACGTTTGTTAGCCCGAAGGGCATAATAAGGAATTCGTAGTGGCCTTGATGGGTCTAAAATGCCGTTTTATGTGCATCCTCCTCGGCCATGCGGACTTGATGGTATCCGGCCCGAAGATCCAACTTCGAGAAAATTATCGCTCCATGTAGTTCGTCCAAAAACTATTCAATTAGAGGACTAAGAAATTTGTTTTTGATCGTGTGATGTTTTAACTGCCGGTAATCCATGCATAGTCGCCACGTACCATCGCCCTTCTTCACTAACACCACAGGTGAGGCGTACGCACTAGAGCTTGGCCAAATGGTTCCTGTCGCCAATAATTCTTGCACCAATTTCTCAATCACCTCCTTTTGTAGTGGTGGGTAACAATAGGGTCAGATATTTACCTCCACGGACCCTCCCTTGAGGGGAATGCGATGGTCATAAGCCCGAGGCGGCGGTAGCCTGACGGGATCAGCAAATAGGTCTAAAAACTCCTCTAATAGCGATTGCAGCTGGCCGACTGCCTCATGGTGCAAATCCGGTCCGGACAACACACAAGTGGGGAAAAAATCAGCGTGTTGTGCCCGCTGCTCGGACGAACTCTCTGGAGGGTTACAAAGTGCCATCATGCATAACTGACCCGATTTCTCCAGCATCTTTCGCAATTGGTGTGGTTTCATCCAGGTACCCGTAAGATTCCTCGAGCCGCGGAGTGATATTTGCTTCCCTTGACTCACGAAATCCATCGTCAAGTTGTTGAAGTCCCACTGAATAACCCTGAGTGTCACGAGCCATTGAATGCCTAGTACCACTTCACATCCTCCTAAGGGAAGAATTAACATGTCCGCTGCGAAAACCACTCCCTGCATGCGCCAACGGAAATCTAACACCTTTTGCGAGCTGGATATAGTCTGCCCATCGGCGACCGCCACACTGAACGGGGGAATTGGTGTCATATGACATTGCAATCTAGCGGTTGCGGAGCTGTCCAAAAAATTGTGTGTGCTCCCGGAATCAATCAACACATTAATGAGTTGTCCTTGATACGACGCGGTGACCCGCATCGTGTAAAAATGAGGTATGCCCGTTAGAGCATGCACCAACAAGTGTGGCGTGGGCTGGTCCTCTTCCGGTTCTGGCATGATTTGAGCTGCCTTCCCCACAATATCATACTCCTCTCCGTATTCCTCGTCCGGGACTAGCTCCAATGCATAGAACTGCCGTCTATCTAAGCATTTGTGTCCTGGGGTGAACTTGCCGTAGCACCAAAAACAAAGCCTCTTTCGACGCTTCTCGTCCATCTCCGTTGAACTCAGTCTTCGACCTTGCCGTAGACGCTCCCCTGAGCCTACAGAAGTGTCCAACAAGGGTTGTGTAGGCAAGGGAACAGATTTAGTCGGAAATCTGAATGAGTTATCCTGCAATCTTGTATGCCGATTCGACCAAGCGGGGGCATGTGAGGTTCCAGTAGATTTCCTAGCTCCAAGTTTCTTACTACCCAACGCCTCTCGATGCTCATGCAAATGGGCTAGAGAGAAAACTTCCAATAAGGTCTTAGGTTGAAACATACACACCCCACACTCAACGTCACCTCAAAGACCCGCCAAACAGAAACTGATTGCATGTTCCTCTGGAACGTTGACGCGGTGTAACAAAAGATCGAACTCGTCAAGGTATTCCTGGACCGACGTCTGTTGCCGGAGATTCTTGAGCTCGCTCATCGGATCATCAAACAAATTTGAGCCGAAACGGTGGTGCAGCGCTTGGCCGTACTCGTCCCAACTTGGCCAATCTCGTGTTAAGCGCCCTTTCATACATGTTTGATGCCAGTATAGGGCTTTGCCCTCCAAATGTATGGAAGCCATCTTGACCTTAATATCCGGCGGCATGCTGTCAATCTCAAAAAAATGATCGCACTTGTAAAGCCAGTCAAGTAATCCGTCCCCATCGAATCTAGGAAAGTCAATGCGGCCCAACCTGGTAGCCATATGTGAAGAATGTTGGGGCATGCCGACTTCCGAATGTGATGCAGCTCCCCCAGACTCTCTTGATTGGTCCGTCCGCAAGGCGGCAAACAGGGCTCGAAATTCGTCCAGCGCCTTGCTATGCTGACTTTCAAACATCGTTTGGACCTCCTCGATGGTGCGCTGGTGGAGGTCCGTAAAGGTCTGCACCGCTTTGGCCAGTTCGTCTTGATGATGTTTTAGGGCTTCAAGATCATGTTGTACATCCTTCGATCTGGTACCGTCCAACGTCGGCATGGTTGGCCACGGTCGCAGGAGGAGGGCTCTGATACCAGTGATACGTCTCTACCGCGAGAGCAAGTCCAATCCTGAAACGAAACAGATAACTGATTGAAAGGGGAACAAGGAATAAACATACTTTGGTTCAAGCCACCTCACCAACACAACACAAGCAAATCACAAGCACATCCAGAACATCCAGAACACACATGAATACCTTTCCTCCCGGTGGTCACTGCACCCCCAGGCGGAACCCTAAGCAGGGAGGGCGGAAGTACTCACTTCTCCTCAGCCGCACATACACAAAGTTCTCAAAACAGATGGTCTATTAGGTTACAACATACATATTTATATTAATAAGGTAAAAAGACTGAACTGCCCTTCTTCACCCGCACTTATTCTCGTTGTCTCCCGCCTTTTCCTCGTGAGAACGTATCAGTGCCCCAGCGGATTGCATCCTTCTCCGACGCTTGTTCCTTTATGTGATGGGAAAATGATTTGCCCCTATCAGTTTTACCGTAACATTTTAAATAAATGTTTAAGAGTTTTTATTTTAAAAGTTAGTTTGCACATGTACAACCCCGTATTCGCGGAGTGAGGATCCGAAGCAGGGCGAAAGGCCTATTTTCAAGTTTTAAGCTTTTGAGCTGTTTTTGCACTCTAGGGGGCCAATTTTGACTAAACCTTGAGGATATACTAGTAGGGGGAGGAAAAATTCGCCTCTCCCTTGCCCCCTTCTTTGAGGGGGGGGGGGTGGGGAGCGACAAGTTGGTCGACCCCCCCCCCCCCCCCCCCCCCCCCCCCCGACTTGGTAAAGAGCAAGGTGGGGGCAGCGGGGTCGACTGGAGACCAAGGTCTCATCCCCCATGCTGCGCCTTAGTCCCGAGCCAGAGATCAGGCCCGGCTCGCGGGGCGAGACTACCGGCCAGGCGGGCTCTCGCCCGCGCGACCCGGCTCGCGGGGCGAGACCGTCGGCCAGGCGGGCTCTCGCCCGCGCCTCTCGGCTCGCGGGGCGAGACCGCCGGCCAGGCGGGCTCTCGCCCGTGCGGCCCGGCTCGCGGGGCGAGACCGCCGGCCAGGCGGGCTCTCGCCCGCGCGGCCCGGCTCGCGGGGCGAGACCGCCGGCCAGGAGGGCTCTCGCCCGCGCGGCCCAGCTCGCGGGGAGAGACCGCCGGCCAGGCGGGCTCTCGCCCGCGTGGCCCGGCTCGCCCCCGGACCCGGGTATCCAGGGAGGTGGGAGGGGTGTGGTTTGACCTCCTCTCGCCCTTGGACCTCTTTGCCCCGGGGCGGTGTTTTCCCTTTTTACCCCTCAGTGTGGACGTTTTCTATTGGCTAGAGGCATATTTGCTGTTGAGAGTAATTTGCCAGCAGGACCGTGTGTGTGGGACCGCCCCCGTGGCTTTCCCCATCGCGTTCCTGGTCTGGGTGTTGACCCCGGTGGGCCCCCTGTGTGGCGGAATATCCCCGCGGTTCTGTGGTTGGGATTAGTCCCACATCGCCCGCAGCGCCTGCTCCTCCGTGTTTATGTACCCCGCCACCCTTCATCTCAATACCTGGGTTTTGAGATGTGATATGGGCGGGCGGGTTCTCACATGGTATCAGAGGATGTACGGTTGTCCTGCTGCGGGGGTGTGTTGAGAGTAATTTGCCAGCAGGACCGTGTGTGTGGGACCGCCCCCGTGGCTTTCCTCATCGCGTTCCTGGTCTGGGTGTTGACCCCGGTGGGCCCCCTGTGTGGCGGAATATCCCCGCGGTTCTGTGGTTGGGATTAGTCCCACATCGCCCGCAGCGCCTGCTCCTCCGTGTTTATGTACCCCGCCACCCTTCATCTCAATACCTGGGTTTTGAGATGTGATATGGGCGGGCGGGTTCTCACATTTGCCCTAAGGGCGTTTTGGTCATTTTGAACCCAAGATTTGGGAAAAACTATAAATAGACCCCCTTGGGTGCCTTTGGAGAAGATGGGATTTCCTTACCTCCTCCCCCCTTAGCTTCATCTTGGTAGAGTAGAGAGAGCTCTCCAAGGCGCCCAGCTCAGCCACTTGGTGAGGGAGGGGAAGAGTTCTAGCAACCTTCCGGGTGTGAGGTGGGACCTCCACGCTAGAACCGAGGGTCTGTTCCTAGTTTCCCAAGTCTTTGGTCCGTGACATTCCCCCGAGTGTAGTAGGTGTGAGATAACCCCTTCCCCAAGGGTCGAACTCCACAGAGACCAAGTTTTTGGTTTCAACATTGTGGTACGGTGAGCGTGGAGAGTGACCAGCACAGAAGATCTCGGGAGAATGTCATGGCTAGAGATTAGGGAGGTAGTGACGATCTCGGCAAGCTCCTCAACCCAGCATCAGTCTCGCCCGGCCTCAGCTCGCCCTAGCCGCCAGCTCGCCCGGCATCGGTCTCGCCCGGCCTCAGCTCGCCTTAGCCGCCAGCTCGCCCGGCATCGGTCTCGCCCGGCTTCGGTCTCGCCCGGCTTCAACTCGCCCGAGCCGCCAGCTCGCCCGACATCAGTCTTGCCCGGCCTCAGCTCGCCCTAGCCGCCAGCTCGCCCGACATCGGTCTCGTTCGGCCTCAGCTCGACCTAGCCGCCAGCTCGCCCGACATCGGTCTCGCCCGGCCTCAACTCGCCCTAGCCGCCAGCTTGCCCGGCATCGGTCTCGCCCGGCCTCAGCTCGCCCTAGCCGCCAGCTCGCCCGGCATCGGTCTCGCCCGGCCTCAGCTCGCCCTAGCCGCCAGCTCGCCCGACATCGGTCTTGCCCGACCTCAGCTCGCCCTAGCCGCCAGCTCGCCCGGCATCGGTCTCGCCCGGCCTCAGCTCGACCTAGCCGCCAGCTCGCCCGACATCGGTCTCGCCCGGCCTCAACTCACCCTAGCCGCCAGCTTGCCCGGCATCGGTCTCGCCTGGCCTCAGCTCGCCCTAGCCGCCAGCTCGCCCGGCATCGGTCTCGCCCGGCCTCAGCTCGCCCTAGCTGCCAGCTCGCCCGGCATCGGTCTCGCTCGGCCTCAGCTCGCCCTAGCCGCCAGCTCGCCCGACATCGGTCTTGCCCGACCTCAGCTCGCCCTAGCCGCCAGCTCGCCCGGCATCGGTCTCGCCCGGCTTCGGTCTCGCCTGGCCTCAGCTCGCCCTAGCCGCCAGCTCGCCCGACATCAGTCTCGCCCGACCTCAGCTCGCCCTAGCCGCCAGCTCGCCCGACATCGGTCTCGCCCGGCCTCAGCTTGCCCTAGCCGCCAGCTCGCCCGACATCGGTCTCGCCCGGCCTCAGCTCGCCCTAGTCGCCAGCTCGCCCAGCATCGATCTCGCCCGACCACGAGCTCGCCCTATCCGAGGAAAAGGAAGCAAAAGACACCATCATGCCCGTGCCGCGTGAAGAGGCCTCGCCTTGGCGGAGTCATGTATCTTGTTTTTCTTTATGTTGTTGTAAGGAGTTCAGCCCCCGACCGAAAGAGTTGGGGGGGGGGGTCATGTAACCCATCGTTTTTTCCCCTTTAGAGGATGTTGGATTTTGGTAGAATTCAGGTGCCATGCCCTGTCCCCAAGCCCCCCGAGAGGATCTCCTCATGCCAGGCTCTCACTAGCTGGATGGGTCGATGGTACCTCTGGGAGGCCAAGTTCTTTTTGCTCCGAGATGATTCCGCTGCCAGGCTCTCATTAGCTGGCAGGGCAGGTTGATCTCTCGTGGGAGCCAAGCTTCCTTTTGCTCCGAGATGATTCCGCTGCCAGGCTCTCACTAGCTGGCAGGGCAGGTTGATCTCTCGTGGGAGCCAAGCTTCTTTTAGCTCCGAGATGATTCCGCTGTCAGGCTCTCACTAGCTGACAGGGAAGGTCGATCTCTCGTGGGAGCCAAGCTTCTTTTAGCTCCGAGATGATTCCGCTGCCAGGCTCTCACTAGCTGGCAGGGCAGGTTAATCTCTCGTGGGAGCCAAGATTCTTTTAGCTCCGAGATGATTTCGCTTCCAGGCTCTCACTAGCTGGCAGGGCAGGTCGATCTCTCGTGGGAGCCAAGCTTCTTTTAGCTCCGAGATGATTCCGCTGCCAGACTCTCACTAGCTGGCAGGGCAGGTTGATCTCTCGTGGGAGCCAAGCTTCTTTTAGCTCCGAGATGATTCTGCTGCCAGGCTCTCATTAGCTGGCAGGGAAGGTTGATCTCTCGTGGGAGCCAAGCTTCTTTTAGCTCCGAGATGATTCCGCTGTCAGGCTCTCACTAGCTGGCAGGGCATGTTGATCTCTCGTGGGAGCAAAGCTTACTTTTGCTCCGAGATGATTCCGCTGCCATGCTCTCACTAGCTGACAGGGCAGATCGATCTCTCGTGGGAGCCAAGCTTCCTTTTGCTCCGAGATAATTCCGCTGATAGGCTCTCACTAGCTGGCAGGGCAGGTCGATCTCTCGTGGGAGCCAAGCTTCTTGTAGCTCCGAGATGATTCCGCTGTCAGGCTCTCACTAGCTGGCAGGGCAGGTTGATCTCTCGTAGGCGCCAAGCTTCTTTTAGCTCCGAGATGATTCCGCTATCAGGCTCTTATTAGCTGGTAGGGCAGGTTGATCTCTCGTGGGAGCCAAGCTTCTTTTAGCTCCGAGATGATTCCGCTGCCATGTTCTCACTAGCTGGCAGGGCAGGTTGATCTCTTGTGGGAGCCAAGATTCTTTTAGCTCCGAGATGATTCCACTGGCAGGCTCTGACTAGCTGGCAGGGCAGGTTGATCTCTCGTGGGAGCCAAGCTTCTTTTAGCTCCGAGATGATTCCGCTGCCAGGCTCTCACTAGCTGGTAGGGCAGGTTGATCTCTCATGGGAGCCAAGCTTCTTTTAGCTCCGAGATGATTCCGCTGCCAGGCTCTCACTAGCTGGTAGGGCAGGTTGATCTCTCGTAGGAGCGAAGATTCTTTTAGCTCCGAGGTGATTCCGCTGCCAGGCTCTTACTAGCTGATAGGACAGGTTGATCTCTCGTGGGAGCCAAGCTTCTTTTAGCTCCGATATGATTCCGCTGCCAGGCTCTCACTAGCTGGCAGGGCAGGTTGATCTCTCGTGGGAGCCAAGATTCTTTTAGCTCCGAGATGATTCCGCTGTCAGGCTCTCACTAGCTGGCAGGATAGGTTGATCTCTCGTGGAGGTTGACCCTTTACCCTGATGGGGTCTCGCCACCCAGGTTCTCATCAGCTGGCATGGCAGGTTGACCCCCCAAGAGGCTAAGTGTTTTTTATCCTGAGAGGGTCTCGCCACCCAGGCTCTCATCAGCTGGCATGGCAGGTTGACCCCCCCAGGAGGCTAAGTGTTTTTTACCCTGAGGGGGTCTCGCCACCCAGGCTCTCATCAGCTGGCATGGCAGGTTGACCCCTCAGGAGGCTAAGTGTTTTTTACCCTGAGGGGGTCTCGCCACCCAGGCTCTCATCAGTTGGCATGGCAGGTTGACCCACCAGGAGGCTAAGTGTTTTTTGCCCTGAGTAGGTCTCGCCACCCAGACTCTCGTCAGCTGGCATGGCAGGATGACCCCTCGAAAGAGGCCTCACAATCTTTCGACACTGTGATAGCAAACTACACTCAGAGAATACGTTGGGTTGGATATTTTTTCTGAGCTTGTGCCAATCTCGAAAAGAGCGGGAATTGTGTACAACCCCGTATTCGCGGAGTGAGGATCCGAAGCAGGGCAAAAGGCCTGTTTTCAAGTTTTAAGCTTTTGAGCTGTTTTTGCACTCTAGGGGGCCAATTTTGGCTGAATCTTGAGGATATACTAGTAGGGGGAGGAAAAATTTGCCTCCCCCCTTGCCCCCTTCTTTGAGGGGGGGGGGGGAGCGACAAGTTGGTCGTCCCCCTCCCCGACTTGGTAAAGTGCAAGGTGGGGGCAGTGGGGTCGATTGGAGACCAAGGTCTCATCCCCCCTATTGCGCCTTAGTCCCGAGCCAGAGATCAGGCCCAGCTCGCGGGGCGAGACCGCCGGCCAGGCGGGCTCTCGCCCGCGCGGCCCGGCTCGCGGGGCGAGACCGCCAGCCAGGCGGGCTCTCGCTCGCGCGGCCCGGCTCGCGGGGCGAGACCGCCGGCCAGGCGGGCTCTCGCCTGCGTGGCCCGGCTCGCGGGGTGAGAACGCCGGCCAGGCGGGCTCTCGCCCGCGCGGCCCGGCTCGCGGGGCGAGAACGCCGGCCAGGCGGGCTCTCGCCCGCGCGGCCCGGCTCGCGGGGCGAGACCGCCGGCCAGGCGGGCTCTCGCCCGCGCGGCCCGGCTCGCGGGGCGAGACCGCCGGCCAGGCGGGCTCTCGCCAGCGCGGCCCAGCTCGCCCCCGGACCCGGGTGTCCAGGGAGGTGGGAGGGTGTGGTTTGACCTCCTCTCGCCCTTGGACCTCTTTGCCCCCGGGGCAGTGTTTTCCCTTTTTACCCCCAGTGTGGACGTTTTCTATTGGCTAGAGGCTTATTTGCCCTAAGGGCGTTTTGGTCATTTTGACCCCAAGACTTGGGAAAAACTATAAATAGACCCCCTTGGGTGCCTTTGGAGAAGATGAGATTTCCTTACCTCCTCCTCCCTTAGCTTCATCTTGGTAGAGTAGAGAGAGCTCTCCAAGGCGCCCAGCTCAGCCACTTGGTGAGGGAGGGGAAGAGTTCTAGCATTCTTCCGGGTGTGAGGTGGGACCTCCGCGCTAGAACCGAGGGTCTGTTCCTAGTTTCCCAAGTCTTTGGTCCGTGACGTTTCCCCGAGTGTAGTAGGTGTGAGGTCACCCCTTCCCCAAGGGTCGAACTCCACAAAGACCAAGTTTTTGATTTCAACAGCACATATCCAAAATAGATTTTTCGTAACAATTACCAAAATAAACCATAATGTCACAAACCTAAATATAATGAGTAGATGTGAGGGAGGTGGAACCTAGATATCATGAACAAGCGCTCAATTCAATTAGGCATAGAAATATCACAAATAAAACTAATTCCAATTCAAATTTGCACTATAACAACAGAATATACACTATAACCCTACAAAAAAATATAACAATGCCATTTTGTCAAAAAAATGTTTTATACCAAAAGAAACTTGTTTGGTGCCAATTCAACTCTTTGGTAGATCGGACTAAACTAAACCGTCTTATCCCATGAAGCGGTTGAGCGCGCACACACTCACAGAATAAGCAGAAGTACAAAAGACAATTTTTTATGTTGAAAAACCCCACAACTGGGTAAAAACCACGTGACCGGTACGGTGCCAGTCAAACTTCACTATGAGCTTTGTGTTACAAATCTGCTACAGAATCAAGGGCGACAGACTGCTGCTTGTTACAATTGGGGATGAGAGAAAGAGTACGTATGTGCTCGGTGGGAGACAGATTGCCTCATGCGAAGTTTGAAGCCTGTATCTTTTGGTGATGACAAGCGCTCCTAGGCGTTGCGTAGGTGCTGAATACAGTCGTAGAGCGTGCAGAGTAATGTTGGCGAGGACTTGCAAGATGTTGTGCGCGTAGGTGCTTTCTCTGAACGGCCTATGAGGCTTGCTCTTCGCGGTGGACTTACACGAATTTCCGGTGGAGAGATGGCGACTCGTAGGAGAAATCTGATAGAACTCTGACCTGAGAAGGAAGAAAGTCGGGAGGGAAAAGATGAGAAATGAGGAAATATGTGACTCCTTTTTAGCCTCCAAGGGGTGGTTACAGTAGTTATGCGGCTATCCGCACACCTTAATCACTCATATCATTATTTTCAGTATAGTTTGGAATGATCATTATTTGCATAATATTTACTAAATGCAGACTGATAATTTAATTAATGATATTCCCCCACTAACCATGATTGTTAGTGGGTGATTATCCATAAAATGGATGGAGGCGATCATGGCGGAAGGATCAGACGGTGGTGAAGGCCCGCCATGAAAGGGCGGCCACCTTGGCGGCTGACGGTAGCCGACCAGGGAAGAGGAGAGTCACAACAGGTGAGGCGGTTGGCTGCGGCGGGAGAGACAGCGGCCGCGGGAGGCAGACACAGGGAGGGGTGTCTGAGGCACGACCACCCCTTGCGGGCAGCATCCCGCGACCGGGGGCGACGATTACGGGGAGGGGCGTCCGAGGCGCGACCAACCCATAGGAGTGGAGCCCCATGGCCATTGGAGGCGGGCGCGACTGCCCCTCCCCGTGGGGGAAACCCCGCGACCGCGGGAGGCGGATGCGGGGATGGGCGGCTGCGGTGCGGCCGCTTCACGCGGGCGGACTGTAACGACCATAGTCGATCCAACGTGTCGATGTCACGGCTCCGCTCTAGGGGAGATTATCGGACTGCAACCCAAGCACCCCAAACCCCTCCATCCACTGGCGGGTTGTTGGTGACCCCAACTTCCCTTTGATGAAAGAATTCACTAGTTAAGTTGGGCCCTATGACGACTTTCAAGGAGATCACCCATCCCAGTATTACTCCAGCCCGAGCATGCCTGACCCTACTATTAAGGGGTGGCGAGATCTCGGGGTCTCTGCGCGGGTACATATCCTAACTCAAGTACATTCTAACGGCAAATGCTATCTTAGCGAGGTCGCACAGTGAAGGGGCGACACACGTGCGAGTGCAATACAGAAAGTAAGCAAGTACAGACAAAAATTTGCTAAGTATTCTTCATTGATGAATTCACTAATTACAAGAGAGCTCGCCTCAGTGAGGTTACAAAAAAGGGGGAGAGAGATTTATGGAAATAAAGCAAAAAAAATAGGCGAGCTAGCTCTCCCCCTCCCCTCCAGAATTGTCATTCTTAAAACCGGAGATGTCTTTGAAAAACGTTTTGAAGCTATCTCCTTTCTCGCGTGGGGGGAAGCGGGAGGAAACAATCCGACACCAAGTCTCTCGCGGTCATCTCCTCGCAACCTTCTGTCAACACCTGCATATCTCGCATGATCTACACGTGTAGTCGGCAGTGCTGATGGAGTTGACCCGCAGCTTCTCGGCAACCTCCGCCTCGGTGAATAGCTTTGGCCTCTTGACCGGGGCGCCTGACTCGCCGCCAGAGGTGAGGAGGATGATGTCCATTAGGTGAGCGATTTCGCCCTGGAGGCCCTTGTTCTGCTCCTCCAACGCTTTGTTCTTATTCTCCAGCTCGGCAGCGCGAGCGCACATGCAGTCTGCGGTCTCGACATCCTATAAGGCAAGAAAAGGTAAGAAAAGTGTCACTGTACCCTTTTTCTCCAAGTCGCCTGTGCAAGTTCCTTCCCCTCTCATGTCTCCGCCTCTTCCTCTTGTCTGGGTGGGCTGTTTCTCGCCGACGAATGTGGGGGAAGGAGGCAGGCCGGAGTAAGCGGCATTGAGAGGTGGTCGGAACCTTCAGGCCGCACATAGTAAAGGTTGAACATTGGCGTTTGTCGCAAGGGCAGAGGCGCCAATGACTCTTTATACAGGGGCTTATTCGGGAGACGGTGTTGGCAGCGTGTTTGTGCAGCGGGGCTGCGGTGCACGTGTGCGGGGGAGCTGCGTGAGCGGAGGGTGTTTGGGCGGAGCCGGGGCGGCAATTGCAAAGGCCAATTTGGGCAGAGCCGGAGAAGCATAGATGGTTTTTGGCGACCGCCATTTCGGCTCAGGAGAGCAAGGACCGTTGAAGCGCCGACGGTGTTGTCGGGCCACGGTCGTGGTCGTGCAAAGTTTGCATCTTGACGCAAAGAACGGCGTTGTACAACTGTCGTATTTACTCGAGCGAGTATTTTGGGTCGCATCTGCGGCTAGAGACAGTCAGCACAAGGAGACATATTTGCCTCAAGTGGACTTTGGTGGCAAAGCATCTGAGCCTCGAGCGAGGCATCCTACTGATGAGTTGTGGACTGATCAGAGTGCGCAAACAACGTCGTGTGTCGACGTATGCGGGCAACTTGACACAATATTGAAAGACCTTAGAAGACTGCAGTGAATTCAGAGAACCAGTTTGGATCAAGTCACTCTGACCCGAACTTGATTGTCTTTGTTGGTATATTTGTATTTTTCCATTGTCTTTAATTTTGTGTTTGTTGTAAGATCCATCCGGGGATCGCAAGGAAAAAGACTTTGTATTGTGAATATCATTTAGTAGAGGCTTTTCGGTTTGAATTCCGATCGTCCCGTGGTTTTTATCATATTTTTGGGATTTTCCACGTATACGACTCTATGTTTGAGATTGTTTTTGTTCTTACGTATTCCGATGATGACTTTTGCAGGTATCTCAACTCGCATCCTCGCGTACACACAGGTCTATGAGAACACATGAAATGACACATCAAATGCAAATATAATGAATCTGAATGATTTCAAGTCCTAAATATGCATAACAGCCACATAATTGCAGCTTTATCTATTCTTCAAATATTGAAATATTAAGAAAATGTTAGTGAATACACATTACAGTTAGATGAATCATTATGATACTATTTGAATTTAACAAAAACTTATAAATCAGCAAAATTCATCAATAAATTGATAGAGAACAAATAAACAAAAGTAAGAAAACAACTATATACACTAATGTAATTAATTATTATTATTAATTAATAATTTATAAATTATATTTTTATTTAGATGTATGTGATATGTCACATGTTCATGAAAATTGAAGATATATAATTAGTCGGTGTGGTGCGTTGTTGGGTCCATTGATCCCAATGCCCTAGATTTGAAGAAGACCTGACAAACAATGTATACACATGTGGTGATCTAACTTGTGCTCAAGTTTAGTGATTGTAGTATGCCCTAGTAACAATGATGAGACAGGTAACCTAAGTGGCTAAGTCAGGTAAACACTTACCTAAGATGTAGATAAACAAAAATCTATCTAAGTCCGCGTACGTTGAGTGAAGGTTACTCACTCAACACTAGATGACTTATAACACTGAGTGGAGCATATACAGTCAAAGCCTAACTAGTCACAAGCTGAGAAAGTGGCTAAGTCCACAGACGCTGAGTGAAGTCTACTCACTCAACGTCATACAACAAAAAGCTGTGAGACAGGCTAAGCCAAAGAAGATAGACTGGAAAATCCGTCTAAGTCCACAAGCATTGAGTGAGAACATCTCACTCAATATCATGTGACAGAAGGCTGTGAGACAAGCTCAGTCAGTCAAAGCCACAAAAAATCTGGGCTGAAATTTGACTAAGTTCACAGGCGTTTAGTGAGACAAGCTCACTCAACGCCATGTGATAAAGCGTTGACTGTATCTCATTAAGTCAGAACTTGTGTTTTCAAACACAGAAATTTGGCTAAGTCCAAATGCATTGAGTGGAGCTTACTCTCTCAACGCCAAGGTGGAGAAAAATCCGGCTATGGCGGAAAGCGTTGAATGAGGCATACTCACTCAACGCTCTCAACGCCATGATTCAAAAAATCTGACTAAAGCAAAAGATGTTGAGTGAGGCAGGCTCACTCAACGCACTTAATGCTTAAGATGCTGAAGAAGTAGGAAAATGACTAAGGCTTAAGGCGTTGAGTGAGATATGGTCACTCAACGCTCTCAACGCCTAAATTTATAGAAAGCATGACTAAAGCATAAGGCGTTGAGAGAGGCGTGGTCACTCAACGCTCTCAACGCCATGCATGTAGAAAAGGCTAAAGAATAAGCTAAGGCAAAAAGTGTTGAGTGAGACTTGCTCACTCAACGCTATCAACGCCTAGATACACAGAATTCTGTCTAAGTATTTTGGCATTGAGTGAAGCTCACTCACTCAACGCCTATGCTAATGTTGCTTGATTTTAATTAAATCCACAGCTGACGACGCCAGCAAGTCAACATTATTCAAATTGATAGCGGGAAAGCTGCAGTACAAGCCAAAAGGCGCCGCTGAGCTACTGTACGACAATTGACATTAAAGTAAGGTTGCAGCTGGCATTAAATGTGTGAGGCCCACTGCTCAAAGAGTCGTTGTGATATAATTTATAAAAGGAAAAACTTTTACAGAGGAAGATAGTTTTTCAAGGAGATGTTGGTGTGGTTATTCTTCATCGCCATTATTGCTATGATTGGAGAGCAGTAAGCTCAAGATAGCAAGTCTAAAGCCTTAGCAAGTTAGCTGTTTGTCTTCATCATCGTCTATATCAAGTTCTTCATAGCTCCAGCTGTACAACTCTGAAGAATATCTACTAGAGGCTGTGAAGAGGAAGTTAGAGCAGAATCTCCTCAGCACAGGAAAGAAAGAAGAAGCAGAGCTATTTTCTGCAAGTTACTTCCAGCACAAGTCAAAGCAAGATCTGTATCCTTGTTGCTGCGAAGAAGTTGAGCTGAGAATCTTTAAGCTCAGATAGCATCAAGTTTTGCTGAAGTTACTTCACAGTTCCAGCAGGAAAAATCCCTGGTGCTGTGAAGAAGAAGTTATGACTGAGTATATCTCAGTTCAAGTAAAGGTAGACTCAAGAAATATATTCCTGGGGTCAAAGTTGGGCTGAGTCTGTCTCAGTCAAGGTAGATTGACACAGAGAAATTTCTTTTGTGTCCAATTAAGATTCACCAACCCACTTTCATCTTGTAGGATCCTCTTGGATCTGAGTGGTAGGAGCAAGTTGGTCTTAGGTAGGATCCCTAATGGATTTGAGGTAGGGTTGTCCTCCGAACCCGAGATAAGTGATCAGCTGATCACTGAGTTGTAGGTCCTGATGGCTGAGTTGTAAGTCTTGGAGGAGATTGAGAGATCCTGAGAGATCTGAGGTGTAAGCTCTTTGGAGCAAAGTTTTGGAGAAGTGTCTAGTCCAACAAGATAGTTGGAAAAGTGAGAGGTAAAGTGGATGTGCCCTTATTAGGGAAACCACTATAAATCTTGTGTGTGCCTTGTATGTTTTCTCTGTGTTCGCTTTATTGCAAGTTGTATGTCTTGAAAACAGAATTTAATCAACTAATAAAACATCCAACTCAAGGAAAATAAAAGATAGTCACTAAGGGCTAAGAAACCTATTCACCCCCTCTAGGTGATTTAGCTATCCTTGAAAACAAAGACTTTCATGCGCTTTTTGCGATTTTCAAGATCCGAAAACCACACCGCGCTTGATTCGCAAAAGTTCAAAACCGCACCGCATCGAAACTACGCAGCGCGGTTTAAAAATCGGCGCGATTTGTGCGATGCGTGCTGTTTTTTATGTTCACCCCCACTTGAAGCGTTGAAGGCGGCAACGACACAAACATGGAGAGGTGGGTGAGGTCAACGGGAAAGTCACTGGGAATTGCCTCATTCAAGCGCCAATCAAAAATGTCGGAGGCACCAAACGGGGGGGGGGGGGGGGGGGTTCGCGTGATGGTTAAGTGTGCGAATAGCAATTTTAGGGGGGGGGGGGGTTTGGGGGGGGGGGGGGGGGTTCGCGTGATGGTTAAGTGTGCGAATAGCAATTTTAGGGGGGGGGGGGGTTCGCGTGATGGTTAAGTATGCGAATAGCAATTTTAGGACTACGAATAACATTACTCTTAAAAGAGATTAAAACGCTAATGAGATTTAGGCTCTATTTGTTTGGGCGTTTCGCTTCTCTGTTTTGGGCAAACGCCGCCGGAAGGAGGGTAAACAAATGAACCTCCGGCGGCGTTTGGTCCGCTTCCACTCGCCCGCCTTGAGAAACGCCCCAAAAAGCTCAGTTTGGAGCAACCACCTCCCCCTCTGATTTGAACACTCCGTTTCCACCCGCCGGATCGACCCGCCACCGCGGAACCAAATGAAGCCTTAGCCCAATTGAATAAGCTGAGGCCTGAAAGAAAAGTCAGAGTTCAATTCTCAGAATGTGTAAGATTGATTGTTGTTTAACGATTTAATTGTTAATGCCTGTAATATTAAAAAAAAGAGAAAAAAACTGCTTGTTTTTAAGAATTTTGGATTACAGGTAATAAATAATCCTTATCCTCTTCAGCTATTCAGTTAGGAAGCTGTAGCCCGGCGGCCATGCCTTCCTCCACTCCTCAGCTATTCGCCTCTCTTCTTCCAGCAAACCATGGAAAAACCCTAGGAGACGCCTCCCTCACCAAATCCCTCTTCTCTCTTCTCCACCCAACCGTTAAACGTCTTCCTTCCCTCCTCTTTCCCAACGCTCGTTATGTCGCCCGGAAGCAGCATCTCAGTCTCCGAATCCAGGCTAAACGGAGGATCTCCCAAGAAATAAACGAAGGAGCTCTTACTGATTCGAAAGGGAGGAAGGCGATTGTGCTTTTCGATGCCGCGCCGACGCTCTCGGAGGAAACTGGCGGCGGCGGGGGCGGCATTGCTGGAGGAGGACGGGGGCCGAAGGAAAAACGGAGAAACGGCGAATTTGATCTGCGGTTGTTGCTGAAAAATCTTCCGAAGAGAGTATTGGCCGCCCTCTCCAATCTACCCCTGGCTATTGGCGAGATGTTCACCATCGCCACTCTCATGGCTATAGGTATTTTAGGCTGATCAATCGATTCTTATTCTTCATTGAGGTGCATCAATGCCATTCTTTATAGTTTATTATAAACTCCATGTTATAAATTGTTGAGAACCTGCCGATTGAGTCCAACAACAATGCCTCCAATGACCCGCACAAGAGCCAACCTGGTTCGGGCAATTCACCAAACACTTGCCGCGCACCTACTTCCTATCCCATTGAACATTCAATAATACCACTGTCAACTCCCAAGTCTTCACAATCAGCCAACCAACACCTTCATTTACCCACAACAGAACACAATAGTATGAAATAAAACAACTTATGCATATTAATAATAGCCGAGATTTCCAGCGCAAACCCCAGTCCCAAAACAAGAGCGGACAAGCCACGACCACTGTAACCTGCACAGTACCTACACCGGACTCTCCCAGAAAATCAACTAACAATTTCTACAATACTTAAACTGGATGCAGTTGAAGGTTCGCCGCTGAATGCCCGTCCAGATCTGCGGAAAAGACTCCTAGCCTGTGTTGCACTCGCCTCCCAACTAGCCCAAGTGAACGTCGACCGGATCGCCGCACACCGCTCCCAAGCTCGCCGGAAACAAATTCCCAGTCCGTCGCCAATGCCGCTCCTGGAGAGCTCACGGGAAAAAATTCCTCCAAATGTCTTTTTTTTCCCATGCCCTAATCCTCCTCCATATATTTCCTCTCACTAATGAGTCCCCAAAAATCCGTTGGGCCAAGCCCATACAAAACATAACCAAACAAAAATCTCAAATACAAACAAAACTCACAACCCCCAAACAAGAACCAAAACCAGGTGACCCAAGACAAAATCCAAACAAAAATCGGGTCACACTCAAGCCCAAACTGCCCCCTCACGCGCCCCCAAAGCAGTGTCGTCGACTTGGTTTCCGAACCCGAGCGCTTCTCCTTAGCGGAAGTTCATCATAAATGCTTCATTTTTTTGTATTTTCTTTGGTTGTTATTTAGTTTTGGCATTTTGCACCCGAAATTGGGGGTTTGACACTTTGCACGCACCAATCACTGATTTCTTGCACTCGCACCCCCATGTCAAAATTTCAAGGGTATTTAGGTTCGAGCAGCACCAAAAATGCTCATTCGAGGGTATTTACGTCCATGCAGCACCAATCATCCGGGGTGCAAAGTGTCAAAATGAGCATTTTGGTGCTGTCCGGACTTAAATACCTTTGAAATTTTGGCTTGGGGGGTGCAAAGTGCCATAATTCGGTACTTAGAGGGGTGCAACCTGACAATCTTAAAGATTTGGGGTGCAAAGTGCCAAAATCATATTTTTTATGGATGTAAAGTGCCAAAAGCCCGTATGTTTATTCAGAGTTCATTGCCAAAAAAGATGGACCGTGTACCTCCAGAGTCAGAAGATAAAGTTATTTCTCATTTGCAATCTATACACTTAATGTTATAGGCTGGTTAGTTCGGAACTCCTAGTTGTCATCTAGGTAAAAGGAGGTGCATGTGTGAATTGAATCCTTGCATCATAATTGAAAAAAGTTAATAGACTTGAGTTATAATTTGGACTTGAGATATCAAAGGTGCATTTTTAAAACTAATTGTGGCGTTCTTTCAAAAGTTCACATTTAAGTGAACTCTATATGAGAGTAATTCTGGGATGTGTGACCTCCTGAGAATTGAGAAATCCTTGTAAGCCACCTAAGAAAAATGATAAAATTGTGAGATTCAACTTAGTATGAGCTGGGATAAACGAAAGCATATACAACACTCAAGATAGCGGGGTCGGCAAAACGTAAGCATATAATACCTCAAATATTATGGATAGGGTCATTACAAGGTATCAAAGGACATCTTACATGTGATATGTGGTCGGGGATGAGCCAGACACACTACAATGAGGGTGCTTTGATAATAGCGCCATTTTAGAAATCACAATTATATTTCTTTTTTATTATAGGGAAAGATAAAGCTTCTTGCAAAGATTGCAAGATGATTCACATAATATCTGAAGGCACAACATAGAGTTGTTGTTATGAAGGCATAATAAGGAGTGTATAAAACAATCATGAAAAGCAACAATAGTTATTGGAGTTTTTATCAAATTAGATTCATTAAAATTGGAAATAATATCATGATTTTAGTTTAAAAATATGACATTAAGAAAAGTTGATGTGTATAATAAATGAGTTTAAGAAAAAATATTTTGGAAGACTATAATGAAAAGAGTAATTAGGTGATATAATATAGATTGTTCTAAAAAAGAAGTGTAATCATCTTTGAAGAAGATGTATAAAGAGAAGATCTTAAGTCGATATGGAATACTTATTGAGATTTAGACTCTGTTTGCGTGAGCGGTACCAGTCGCCAATGGAGTGGTTGCAAATGGTGGGTTGCAAATGGAGTGGTTGAAAACTGACTGTTTCAAATGAAAATACTATTTGGATAATTTTTGTTTGCTTAGCTATTCAAAATAGAGAACAATATAACTATTTGGTAAAACAGTGGTGCGATAGCTGTTTTTATAATTGTTTATTTGATAAATCTTCTTAATGTAAATTTGAAGATTAAGAGAATGTTAAGTCCTGGGAAAATATTTTTATGTCATTATTTAAGGAAAATAATAAAACATGGGAGTCACACAATGAAGTTTTGTGAGAGAGTTATCAAACATAGACTTGAACAATTGCATAAATTTCATAAAGTCAACTTGATTCCATGCTATTTGGGTTAGGAAAAAGTGGTTTCATTCTACGAAGATGTAGATCACGAAAGATAGTTTTGTGACAAGACAATTAATTGAAAAGTATAGTGAGCAAATAAAAATTTTCTTGTGATTGTCCAAGTGTAATGAGAACTGATTTAGTCCATATTAAGGCAGAAAATTATCTCAATTGAATGCTTAATTTGTCAAAATATGATGGAGTATTGACTATTACTAGTATTTATGGAGTGACCAAAACAATTTCAGTTACAATAGGTTTTTATCAAGGATCAACTTTGTGTTCATATCTCCTAATATTGATTATGGAAATATGCTTACAACATATATCTAAAGAAAGACCTTGGTGCATGTTTTTTTGCATATGACACATATTTAATGTTATGGAAACGAGAGTAGAGCGATCAAACAAACAAAAAATGAAAACACAAAACTCAGATTGGCATGGTTTACCCCAACATGGGATACATCTACGGGCAACACCAATCCGTTTTTCACTATATCTAGAACAAAGGCGCTTACAGAAAGATAGCAGATTCGGATTTCATAATAATCCAAACCCAAAATAATTCAACATTTTTTTTGTTAGGATTCGATACATAATTAACATTTAACTTGTGAGACATACACTAAGATAAGTAAACAATTAGAACAAAAGAGATAAAATATATGATTTATATTTAGTAGAACGAAAATCAAATACATCAAATGAAATTTAGAAGAGATGATCTTAGCAATGATCAATCTATGAAATACATAGGCGTGATATAGTTAAATACCTTTGAACTATTATTGAAATAATGAGAACTATATGAGAATGTAACTTCTAGACTTATAAAATTGAGTAGTGCCTTATGAAGACTTAAAGCTAAATCATATATATATACCATAATTATGTCGACATGATTATGATTATAAGCCTATGGGAGTTGGATGATAAAAAAGTCACTGATACCTAAGTTTAGTCTGATAAGAATGAGAGTGTTAAGATAATTGTGTAGTAAACCTAGAAAGAATAAATTAATATTATATTAGATAAATAATCTGAGTGACATTTATTGAAGATAAGATAATAGAATATATACTTAGGTGATTTGGACACACATCTTTCTTTCAATTTATTTTGGTATAATGGTGTTTTAGAATGGGCAACCGTTAAGTGATTATGTATCTAACAACTTGTTTTCCCTAATTTCTTCGTAGCTACTTTCATTGATCAAGGGGAGTCCCCTGATTTCTATTTCCAGAAATATCCCGAGCAAAATCCTTCGCTTGGGTTTGTGACTTGGAGATGGATACTTGGCCTTGGGTTCGACCACATGTTTACATCCCCTGTTTTCTTAGGCATGTTGGTTCTCCTCGCAGCATCACTCATGTCTTGTACATACACAACCCAGATCCCTATGGTTAAAGTTGCAAGAAGGTCTGTTGACAACTGCAATCAATTGAACATGACATTCAGAAACTTTTTCAAGTTAATAATTTTTTTATCCTTATAGGTGGTCCTTCATGCATTCAAGTGAAGCTATTCATAAACAAGAGTTTTCGGATTCTCTTCCCCATGCATCCATTCAGGATTTGGGGGTTATTCTGATGGGTGCTGGATATGAGGTAAATGATTTTTCAATCCCATGCATATCAACTCTTAGGGTCCGTTTGGCATGGTGGTGGCGGTCATGAATGCAGTGGTTAGGAACCGTTGTTCGTGAACGCCCAACCTCACCTAAGGAACTCCATCCACTTTTATGTTCAAAACTGGGTTTTTTTCTTTGTGGATGTCATAACCGTGTGCCATTCATATATTCTATGAAAGAGGCGTTTTGTCCAAACTCACCGGAGTAAAAGCGTAGCGCCAAATGGAGCTTTAGGCTCCGTTTCGCACGGTGGTGGTGGTCGTGAACACATTGGTTATGAACCATCGTTTGTGATCGCCCGACTTCACCTAAGGAACTTCAGCCACTTTTATGTTCAAAACTAGCCCATTCAATTACTAAGAGTCAACAATGAGCACCCATTCTATTACTAAACAGTGAACAGCTATCACTTGTTTTTTTAAAATTTTCCTCCATAGGAACAACTGATTGTGTTAAAGCTCAATCTTTTGGTTTGAAAATGGTTTTGGACAACCGGGATATCAGGCCCAACATTGATCCTTTTTGATCCACCATCCCCAAGAGATTCTAAGTAGAATTTTATTTGCGTTACCTCGCATTTTTGCATGGGTACTCATGGCTACTCATCTTAGTCATCTTTGTGCCTTTGTTTCTTGAAAGCCATATTTCCTCATTTGGTAAAGCATTGAGTATAGGTCGGATCAGAGAATGGTCACCGCATCTCTATATTGATATGATGATCACGAGTTTTAAGTAACGAAACAAGCTCCTTATAGTGATGGGATAAAGCTACATCCATTAGTCCTTAATCGAAGTATTGACAGATTCCTGACTAATTGTGGATGGAAGATCAATAATTAAAATGCCTCAATGGTTAAAAATTAAAAAAGTACATTTTTTCTCTAAAAATGGGTATGCCTTTATACATTCAATCAAATGAGAGAAAAGTAAAATTCCGTTCATCCTCAAAGAGGAAATAGGTATATATAGATACAAGAGGCACATATAGAATAACACGTCAATAATACATAACACGTCAATACTCCCCCTTAAGTTGGCGCGAAAAGGTCAAGCAAGCCCAACTTGCCACATGTAGAGAGAAGTCTAGAAGACCCAACCGCCTTGGTGAAGGCATTGGCAATCTGCTCTGCGGAGGGAACATAGGACGATTCAAGTGTCCCTGAACGGATGTGCTCCCTGAGAAGGTGAATATCAACCTCAATATGCTTAGTCCGCTCATGTAGAACTGAGTCGGAGGCAAGCATGAGAGCGTACTGGTTGTCGCACACAAGAGTCGAAGAACCAAAGGGAGGAGAGCCAAACTCGGTCAAGAGGGTACGCAGCCAAAAGAGCTCAGTAGCGTCGTGGGCCATAGCTCGGTACTCAGCCTCAGCAGACGAGCGGGTGACAACATTTTGCTTCTTGCTCTTCCAGGAAATAAGATTGCCACCATAGAAAGTGCACATCCCCGAGGTAGAACGTCGATCAGTAAGAGAATCGACATAGTCAAAATCCGTGTAACAAGTGAGATCAAGGGCCGAAGATGAACGGTAGAAGAGCCCTAAGCCAGGAGAACCCTTCAAGTAATGGAGGATCTGAAATGCTGCATCTAGGTGAGAAGTCCGGGGAGCATGCATGAACTGACAGACCACACTCACAACAAAGCTAATGTCAGGGAGAGTGTTGGTCAAGTAGATAAGTCTGCCAACAAGACGCTGATATCTGCTCGGTTCAGGGAGAGGATCGCCAGACTCGGCATGAAAGCGGTGGTTCGGATCCATGGGTGTAGACACGGGAGAGCACCCAAGAAGGCCAGTATCACTTAAGAGGTCTAGTGTATACTTGCGCTGATACAAAGAGATCCCCTGCTGAGATCTGACAACCTCAATCCCGAGAAAGTACTTCAGATGCCCCAAATCTTTCACTTCAAATGCCTTCTGAAGAACCCCCTTGATCTGAAGTATCCCCGAGCTATCGTCACCGGTAAGAATGATTGTTGAAACCAAAACTTGGTCTCTCGTGGAGTTCGGGGTCCCAAAAGAGGGGTGACCTCACACCTACTACACTCAGGGGAACGTCACGGACCAAAGACTTGGGAAACTAGAAACAGACCCTCGGCTCTAGCGTGGAGGTCCCACCACACACCCGGAAGGTCACAAGAGCACTTCCCCTCCCTCACTAATGGCTGAGCCGGGTACCTTGGAGAGCTCTCTCAACTCAACCAAGAAGAAGAAACCAAGGGAGGAGGAAGCCAAAAACTCTTTCCCTCCAAAGGTACCCAAGGGGGTCTATTTATAGTTTTTCCAAGCCTGGGGGCCGAAATGTCCAAAATACCCCTAAGGCAAAAAGACCTCGAGCCAATAGAAAACCTCCACACCGGGGGGTAAAGAGGTAATCCCCCCCCCCCGAGGGAAAAATGGTAAAAACACAACGGGAGCTCCGTCAACGGGAGCTCGGGGCGAGAGCCCGGCCGCAGGCCGCTCTGACCTCACGCCTATCAAGCCGGGGCGGGTGCCGGCCAACTTGTCGCACCCGCCCCCAAAAAGGGGCCACTAGGGGGGAGGCAGCTTTTTCCTCCCCCTACTAGTATATTTCCAAAGCCAAACCAAAATTGGCCACCAAGAGTGCAAAATCTCTCAAAAGCTTAAAAATATAAAGCTGGTTTTGTGCCTGCCGAGGGGACCTTACTCTGCGAATACGGGGTTGTACACAATCCCCGTTCTTTTCGAGATTGGCACAAGCTCGGAAAGAAACATCCAACCCAACGTATTCGCTGAGTGGCCTTCATGGTGCTGAAAATACTTGGTCTCTCTGAGGGGTCAATCTGTCATGTCAGCTAACGGGAGCCTGGGTGACGGGACGGTCTCGGGGTGAGAAACACTTAGCCTCCCGAGGGGTCAACCTGTCATGCCAGCTAATGAGAGTCTGGGTGACGAGACGGCCTCGTGGTTAAAAACACTTAGCCTCCCGAGGGGTCAACCTGCCATGCCAACTAATGAGAGCCTGAGTGACGAGACGGCCTCAGGGTGAAAAACACTTAGCCTCTCGAGGGGTCAACCCGTCATGCCAGCTAATGAGAGCCTGTGTGACGAGACAGCCTCGGGGTGAAAACACTTAGCATCCACGAGAGGTACCACCGAACCTGCCAGCTAGTGGGAGCCTGGCAGCGGGACCGCTCGGAGCAAAGGAACTTGGGCTTCCACGAGAGGTATCACCGGACCTGTCAGCTAGTGGGAGCCTGACAGCGGGACCGTCATCGGAGCAAAGGAACTTGGGCTTACACGAGAGGTACCACCGGACCTGCCAGCTAGTGGGAGCCTGACAGCGGGACTGTCATCGGAGCAAAGGACTTGGGCTTCCACGAGAGGTACCGCCGGACCTGCCAGCTAGTGGGAGCCTGGCAGCGGGACCGTCATCGGAGCATAGGACTTGGGCTTCCACGAGAGGTACCACCGGACCTGCCAGCTAGTGGGAGCCTGGCAGCGGGACCGTAATCGGAGCAAAGGAACTGGGGCTTCTACGAGAGGTACCGCCGGACTTGCCAGTTAGTGGGAGCCTGACAGCGGGACCGTCATCGGAGCAAAGGAACTGGGGCTTCCACGAGAGGTACCACCGGACCTGCCAGCTAGTGGGAGCCTGGCAGCGGGACCGTCATCGGAGCAAAGGAACTTGGGCTTCCACGAGAGGTACCACCGGACCTGCTAGTTAGTGGGAGCCTGACAGCGGGACGGTCATCGGAGCAAAGGAACTGGGGCTTCCACGAGAGGTACCACCGGACCTGCCAGCTAGTGGGAGCCTGGCAGCGGGACCGTCATCGGAGCAAAGGAACAAGGTCTTCCATGAGAGGTACCACCGGACCTGCCAGCTAGTGGGAGCCTGGCAGCGGGACCGTCATCGGAGAAAAGGACTTGGGCTTCCACGAGAGGTACCACCGGACCTGCCAGCTAGTAGGAGCCTGGCAGCCGGACCGTCATCGGAGCAAAGGAACTTGGCTTCCTCAAGGTATCCTCAACCCATCTAGCCACTGAGAGCCTGACATGGGGAGGTTCTCTTGGGGGGGGGGACTAAACATCTCAACCAAACCTTACCAAATCCAACATCCTCAAAAGGGGAAAACATGACGGGTTACATGACCCCCCTGACTCAACTGGTCGGGGGATGAACTCATTTTTAACATAAGAAAAAATACAAGACTCTGTCGAGGCTAGACTTCTTCAGGGGGTCTTGGCATGATGGCCGTCATCCTTCCCCTCGGATACCTCCATCTTGCTCAGGCTCTCCATGATCTTCTCTATCTCCTCTGCCTTGGCCAACCAAGAGATGGTGTTGACGGCCGTGACATAACATTGTCTTGCCATCCTGGAGTCTCCCTTGACTCTGACCTGGATCCCTCCTGAGCTGAACTTGAGGCATTGGTGGAAAGAAGACGACACGCAACGGAAGGCGCTGATGAGGGGCCTTCCGAAGATGGCGTTGTAGCTGCTCGGAGCATCAACTATGACGAACCGGCAGTTCCTTGAAGTCCCTCCCAATTTCACTTGGAGTCCTACTCCACCTTCAACCTCCTTCCTCTCCCCTGAAAATCCGAACAGGGGTTCGTCTGAGGCCAACACCCTTCTTGGCTTCACCTTCATCTCTTCAAACGCCTTCTTGAAAATGACGTTGACGGAGCTCCCGTTGTCAACCAAGATCCGGGAGACGATATAGCCCTCGATGACTGTCTTGATGACCAGCGCATCGCAGAACGGATCTTCATGGTCTGGCAGGTTCTTCACCGAGAAGGTGATTTTCTCTTCCGGGGGCGGGGTCTGGGATGTCGAAGCGACGCTCCGTCGGTACATTACATGGATGCTCGCCTTCCGAGTGGCCTCAATCCCCACTCCACCGTGGATCACTGCTATTCCTCCTCGGTGTTCTTCATCGGCCCGATCCTCACATATGTCTTCCTCCCCCACTCGGGGTGGAACCTCTTCGACCTGCGTCGGCGGCTTAGGCCGGGCAGGGCCTCTCGCCTCCCTCACCTCTAGGAACTCAGGGCAGGTAGCTGTGGCGTGATCCTCTGCCTGGTGGAAGTCACAGTATGACAACGCTCCTCCTTCCCTCCTTCGGCGGGTCCGACAGTCTCTCCTGTTGCCTCTTCCTCCTTCACCTATTGCCAAGGCCTGCTGTGGTGGGGGTAAGAGCTGTCTTGGGGCTTGTCTCTGGAAGTTGAACCTCCCTTGGCCCCCGTGAAAGTTCCCCCACCCTGGATGAGAGCTCTTCCTGGACCCTGGGCAGGTCCTCCCTACTGCCTCCAGCCTGGTTTCGGACCCTCCTGTCCCTGGAACCCCTGAGCTCTCTGCTCTTCTCTCCTTCTCCCTTCCTGATGCCTTGAGCCACCTTGCTCCTTTGGCTCCAACTCTGTTAGCTTTGCCAGCTTCCTGACGAATCCTTGGTTGGCCGCTTCCATGGCTATCTCCTCCGCCGCCCTTTCCATCAGCTCCTCGAAGGAAAGGGGAGCCTTTCGGGTCAGACTCATCTTGAAGAACCCCTCGCGCAACCCCACCGTGAACGCCATCTGGAGGCATACCCCGACATCTCCTGGATATCCAGGATCTCCTCCTGGAACCTGTTAACATAGTGGGTCAGCGACTTCTCGGCCCTCTGCCTTATCAGAAAGATGGACTCAGGACTCCTCTTCCTCTTCTTAGAGATGGAGAAGCGGAGCTGGAAGCTCCGACTTAAGTCCTCAAACCCATAGATTGACCTCGGAGGGAGTTGATGAAACCAGTCCCTTGCCTTCTCCTTCAACGTGATCGCAAATAGGCGACACTTGAAGACATCCGTCATCGGCCTGATGGAGACGGCATCCTCGAACCACTACAGGTGCTGGACGGGATCATCCTTCCCGGTATAGTAAGCCATGTCTGGCTCTCTGAACCCCTCGAGAACGGGAGCTGAGATGATCAGCTTGCTGAAGGGTGACCCTCTAAGGGGTGCTCTCGCCACCTCTACTCGCGCGACCTGCTCGCCTGGAGGGCTAGCACTCGTCGGGCTGGGGAACAGCTCCCGGCCGGGGAGGTCTCGCTCGACCCCCTCTCCCATCCTTTTCTTCCCAGGTAGCCTACCTGATGCACTTCCTTCTCCCCCCTGCTGGGGTCATCTCGTCTGTGCCCCTGGGAGGCAGCTCGCCGAGACCACTCTGGGTCAGCTCGCAGGGACCCCTGGGAGCTAGTCCCTGGGGGGTGGGGGTTGAACTGTCAGCCCGAGGGGCAATGCCTCTCAGCATCTCCATGATGCCTTGGATGGAAGCCATGAACTCCTCCCTTCCTACGAAGGGTCCGGGGTGGGGGAGCTCGCCGAGATCATCACCACCTCCCTGATCTCCAGCCATGGCACTCTCCCAAGATTATCTGTGCTGGTCACTCTCCACGCTCACCGCACAAAAATGTTGAAACCAAAACTTGGTCTCTCGTGGAGTTCGGGGTCCCAAAAGAGGGGTGACCTCACACCTACTACACTCGGGGGAACGTCACGGACCAAAGACTTGAGAAACTAGGAACAGACCCTCGGCTCTAGCGTGGAGGTCTCACCACACACCCGGAAGGTCACAAGAGCACTTCCCCTCCCTCACCAATGGCTGAGCCAGGTACCTTGGAGAGCTCTCTCAACTCAACCAAGAAGAAGAAACCAAGGGAGGAGGAAGCCAAAAACTCTTTCCCTCCAAAGGTACCCAAGATGGTCTATTTATAGTTTTCCAAGTCTGGGGGCCGAAATGTCCAAAATACCCCTAAGGCAAAAAGGCCTCGAGCCAATAGAAATCTCCACACCGGGGGGTAAAAAGGTAATTCCCCCCCCCCCCCCCCCCGAGGGCAAAATGATAAAAACACAACGGGAGCTCGGGGCGAGAGTACGACCGCAGGCCGCTCGGGGCGAGGGCACGACCGCTCTCGCCACGCGAGCAGGCCGCTCGGGGCGAGAGCCCGGCCGCAGACCGCTCTCGCCGCGCGAGCAGGCCGCTCGGGGCGAGAGCCCGGCCGCATGCCGCTCTGACCTCACGCCTATCAAGCCGGGGTGGGTGCCGACCAACTTGTCCCACCCGCCCCCCAAAAAGGGGCCACTGGGGGGGAGGCAGATTTTTCCTCCCCCAACTAGTATATTTTCAAGGCCAAGCCAAAATTGGCCACCAAGAGTGCAAAATCTCTCAAAAGCTTAAAATCATAAAGTTGGTCCTGCGCCTGCCGAGGGGACCCTACTCTGCGAATACGGGGTTGTACAATGATATCATCCACATAGACAAGAATAATGACCCTACGTCCATCCACAACAGTCCGAACAAAGCATGTGTGGTCGGCATGACATCTGGTGAACCCACTCTGAAGCACAACAGTACCAAACCGCTCAAACAACGCACGAGGAGACTGCTTCAGCCCATACAAGGACTTCTGTAAAAGGCAAACACGACCCAAATACTCCCCCTGAAGCTTGTAACCGAGGGCGGATCCATATAAACTTCCTCAGCAAGGTCGCCATTGAGAAAGACATTCTTCACGTCCACCTAATGAAGAGGCCACCCATGGCAGACAGCGAGAGAGACAAGCAAACAGACAGTAGATAGCTTGGTCATCGGGGAAAAGGTCAAGCCGTAATTCCCAGGAGTCTGAGTGAAGCCCTTCGCGGCAAGTCGAGCCTTCTAGCGGTCAAGAGAACCATCGACATTATACTTGACATTATAAACCCAACGATAGCCAACAATTTTCCGACCTGCAGGAAGAGGGACCAAACGCCAGGTGCCCGCCTTCTGTAGTGCGAACATCTCATCCTCCATGTCCGCCACCCGCTCAGGGTGCTGGAACGCCTTAGTCATTGAACTCAGAACTCTGATCTGGTCGGTAGCAGTCAGGAAAGCCCGGTAACCCTGAGAAGATGCTGGTAGGCCACATAGCTTGCCACAGGATGGTCAGTAGCACAACGCTTACCCTTGCGAAGTGTAATGGGTAAGTCAGAGGAGGGAAGAATATCACCTGCCAGAGGATGTGGCACAAGGTCCTGTGAACTGGGCGTAACCAGTGGATCCCGAAGAATGGAGTGGACATGTGAGGGCCCACGTGGGCCATGAGTGTATGTCTGCAACGGAAGAGAGTCGTGCAGCAGAGCAAGGGCAACTGGAGCTGGCTGTGGCGGAACAGAAGGAGCAACAGGGACAGAGGAGGTACCATAGAAGGGGACATCTTCAAAGAACGTAACATCCAAAAAGTGAAAAGTCCTGCGAGAAGAGGGGTCAAAACGCCTATAGCCCTTGGAAGAGGAGGAATACCCCAAAAATAAGCACCAGATAGCTTTGTCATCAAGCTTTGTCCGAGTCGGACGACGGTCCTGGACAAAACACACACACCCAAACACCCGGAGAGGGACAAGAAATAGAGGGCGGTGGAGAGATAAAAGACTAAGGGGTATCCGACCCGCTAAAGGCTGACAAGGCTGACGGTTGACCAAGAAGGTCCCCGTAAGAAGGGCGACACTCCAAAACGACTTGGGGACATGAGATCCACGAAGAAGAGACCGGGTCACATTCAAGAGATGACGATTCTTGCGTTCGGCCACGCCGTTCTGTTATGGTGTATAGGGACAGGAGAACTGATGAAGGGTTTCTTGGGTAGCAAGGAAAGCAGTGAAAGAGGAAGAAGTATTCTCCCTCCCGTTATCGGAGCGAAGGAACCAAATACGAGAAGAAAACTGAGTCGTAACCATATTAGTAAACTGGATATATAAATCAAAGACATCAGATTTGACACGCATAAGATAGACCCAACAACAACGAGTAAAATTATCTATAAAAGTAACAAAATATGAAAACCATCATAAGAAACAATTGGGGCAGGTCCCCAAACATCTGAATGAATAATATCAAACGGTGCAGAACTACGAGAAACAGAAATAAGATAGGTAGTGCGTGTATGTTTACTAAGCTGACACACATCACACTGAGAAGAGTTCTCAAACGAGACACTCGGAAAAAGCGACGACACGATCCGAGGACTCGCATGCCCCAGTCTTGTATGCCAAAGAGCATGTGAAGTAGTAGCAACAGCGATGGATGGGGGTGAGAGACAGGGCGAAGGAGGTGGAAGATCCAGTTGGTATAGCCCTTCGCGCTCACGGCCGTAGCCAAAAGTCCTCCTCGTGGTGAGGTCCTGAAAAATACAGTCAGAAGGAAAAAATGTCATCGAGCAGTGCAACGAACGAGTCAATTGACTAACAGAAAAAAGATTTAAAGCAAGTTTGGGAACATGAAGAACTGAACCCAAGGAGAAGGATGGAGTCAGAGGAACTGTGCCCCGGTGAAGGATGGGGGTCACAGAGCAATCAGCAAGGCGAACCTGCCGATGGACGCTTTGAGACTCAAGAGAAGAGAACAAGCGTGTCTTACCGGTCATGTGATTAGTGACCCCATAGTCAATCACCCAGGGAGAAGAGGACCCCTCTTGAGTGACGTGAAAGGCCATCGGGGTACCTGACGCAGACGCTGAAGTCGACGAGAACGACGAGGAGGCAGGTAGCGGCTGAGCAGGAAAAGGCTGGTGTGGAGTCTTAAATTGAGAGTGCAGCTGAAGCTGAGACTGGAGTTGCTGCACCTGAGCCATAAGCTGACTCCAGTCGGTGGAAGGAGCCCCGAAAGAGGCACTGGAGTCAGGTTGGCCCCCAAAGTCGGAAGAAGTAGCAACTGCAGCACGCGTGGCGGGGGACTGCTGGCGTAGGTGAGGAAAGAGCAGCCAGCATCGGGCCTTCTCATGACCAGTCCGGAGGCAGTGCTGACACTGAACAGAGGCAAATAGGCTGCCGCGACCACCCCTGCGACCCTTATAGGTAGAAGTACGCCCCCTGTGCCCAAAAGAAGGATGACCTGAAACCAGGGCCATTTGGTATGGAATAGGAACAGAAGCTGGAACAGGCAAAACAGCAGTCAGGCGGGCACGACGCTCATGCTCCTTCACCATGGAATAAGTATCCAAGATATCAGGAAGAGGGTTCATGCTGACAATCTGAACCCTAATCTGCTCAAACTCGGGCCTCAAGTCCATCAGAAACTGATAGGTCTCCCGCTTCTCCTGCTGCCGCTTGACAACAAGAAGATCCTCTGGATGTGGAAAAGCACTGAGCGGCTCAAGGTCAGAAAGCTCCTGGAATCTCCCTGAGAGAAAGGTAAAGTACTCGTGCACAGAACGGTCCCCCTGACGAATAGTAGAAATCTCCTGGAAGACAGAATAAATCCGCGTATCTACGCGTGTGACCGTAGGTACGCGTCAAGATAGCCCAAAGAGACGGCACTGAATCGAATCGCTTGAACTGCTCGTAAATGCGGGGCTCCATGGAGCACTGAAGCCACCCGAGAATCTTGAAATTTTCCGTGCGCCATTAACGAATAGCCTTTTCGTTGGAAGGCTTGGGAACACCATTAGGTTCAAGCCAATCAAGCTTGTAATGTCCGACAAGATGGACTCGCACGGAGTTGGACCAAACGATAAAGTTTTTTTTCATTGAGAAGGGCGGTAGTAATGCGCCGAGCAAATCCATCATTCAAACTAAAGAGAGAGGAATCCATGTGATGGGAAGAAGAGAAACCCTTAAACAAAAGAGGAAAAACCCATCCCCAAAAAGGAAGGAAGACCGTAGATCACAGATTTAGGTCATGAGAAGATAAGAAGTGAAGGAAGGGGCGGTAAACACCAACCAAATCGGCGGTGGAAGAAACAATCGAAGGGAAAAAAAAGAAAGAGGACGTCGGCTGTAGCAGAGGAGAACGGCGGCAAGATGTCGGCGGAAGAAGTCGAGAACCCTAACTGAATCGCGGGAGAAGGCAGAGGTCGGGGTCAGGCGGACTGCGGCGGCAGCAGGAGGACGACGGCGACGGCAGCAGGAGGACGACAGCAACGGCGGGAGGACGAAGCCCTCACATCGCGCGGAGAACGGCGTCGAACGATGCGGGAAGAAATCGCAGGCGAAGCAGGGTCGGGGTCGTTTTCCGCCTCTGATACCAAATCAAATGAGAGAAAAGTAAAATTCCATTCATGCTCAAAGGGGAAATAGGTATATATAGATACAAGAGACATATATAGAATAACACGTCAATAATACATAACACGCCAATACATTCTCTCCCTAGCAAGATCCAGGTGCACTATATATTACTTGTATTTATAAAGCTTGAGTTCAGACGTGACGATTTCTTAAAAAATTTTATGCATTTATTAATGTTGCTAAATTATGCAGGGCAAGAACATAATTTGATCATGTCATAACAATATCCTATTCTTGACAAATATTTAGCGCACAACATTTGACGTCAACAACTCCTGAGCTTGATCAATCACACTTTAATTATTTAGAAAATATCGCACAACTTCCTTTTGCTACTCTTAGGCTCTGTTTGGGGCAGCCCTGTCGTTTGAGCAGTAACGGTGTGAAACTGTGGTACTAAATACACTGGTGGCGGTTTACCAGCATTTTAAACTCTCATTGCAGCTTTTTTTAGCCCGTATGTAATTTTATGGTGTCTGGGCGTCCTGCTAAAGCTTTACTACCACATGCTGGCTGCTGTTTCCATAACTGCATTTAGAACCGTCACAGATGTCCCAAGCAGGTCCAAAACCCTCTAAATCCTTTTACTTGTTTAGTTATTTGATTAATCCTTAAGTGGTTAACCACTCAATAATTGCTTTCAATTTCTTGGTAGGCAGATTTATGTTAATCTTGTAATTCATCTTCTATATTAATTTGATTGTTTTATTAAGACCTTTATCATCATTGTTCATAGTCCTGTAGGTCTTTTTGAAAGGGCCAACCTTGTATGCTTTCAAGGGATTGGCCGGTCGGTTTGCTCCCATCGGGGTGCATTTAGCGATGCTGTTGATTATGACAGGAGCGACGCTTACTGCCGCTGGAAGCTTTCGAGGCTCGGTAACTGTTCCCCAAGGGCTCAATTTTGTTGTTGCAGATGTTATGTCTCCTACTGGTTTTCTTTCAAGACCCACAGAAGTATTTAATACTGAAGTTCATGTCAATAAATTCTCCATGGATTACTATGAGAGTGGTGAAGTAAGCATTTTTACATATCCTCATGTAGTTATCAGTTACACGCCCTGTTGCTGTTTCCCCCCCTTAAAATAGACTCTAGTTGTCTTTTTGTTAATTTATGTGAGATTTTTTATTCTACTCCTATAATAGTTAAAGAATATGCTATAGTAGAAGTACAAAGTGGTTTATCCTCATGCATTGACTTAAACTTTTGGCTTGAAAGCGAGTTTGTTCACTAGTGAATCTGCCCCAACTTTAGTTCTCCTTAATCCACACTTTCTAACAAGTGGTATTATAGACGATAATTTCAGACCTAGTGGTTCATGCGATTTGTGGTTATTATAGAAGAAATATATATATAGAAGCTCAATTAGGAGATCCCTCTTTGCCCCATTAGGAGATCCCTCTCATGTATAGATTAATCCAACATTGTAGCTTGGAGTTAAGATATCACTCCTCCTACCTATATATATGTGTACATGTACTTGTATTTTTATAACTTGAGTGAATTTTTAAAAACAATTTCACATCATATTTCACTCCTCTATTATCAAAGCAACACGATTCCTGAAGTAAAACTCCCGTCGATTGAACTCTCACCGATTGAGCTCACTTCCTCTACACTCTGCCCGTCACATGAATTTTCTGGCTTGAGTCCACAAAGCTCGCTACTTTACGCTCGTCGATACCCAGAAACAAAACTCGTCAACAATCAACACAACTTGAAGCTCGCCAAATTCTGTTTACCCTTGCTTGTTCGAAAATGAACTTCCATGCACCCCACTTCGCCTTTATAGACTTCCATACTTCTCGTGTGCTTGTTGACCTCTGATCTTCAGCATCAGAACTTGACACCTCCGTCGTTGGTGTGCTCTTCGTCTCATCATGCTATCTTTCCAAATGCTCCTACTGCAGGATTCGCCGACTCATCACGTGCCTGGTCCCTCCACTTCCTCCCATGGCTCGCTAACTCCTCCAATGCCTAGGCTTGTTGATTCCTCCTACTGCAGAACTCATTGATTATTCTTCTTCTGGTCTCGTCGAAGCCTGCTCTCCAGCAAATTGATGCCTCCTTCCACTACAGAGCCCGCCCCTCCTGCACTCCCCGACTCGCCAACTCCTTTGATCGCAGAGCTCGCACACACTTGCATAATCGTGCTCGCCGCTCCATCCTTCAGAGCTTGCCGACTCCTCCCACCACATTACTCGCCGTTCTTCTATCCAGTGCTCTTCAACCTCCTGGCCTAAGCTCGCCCAAGCTGTTTGAACTCTCCTTGCTGCCAAGAATTGCCGAACACAAAGGCTTGAGCTTGCCCTCGCTCTAGCTCGTTGAGAACATGAGGACGAATGTTACGTACTTGCGTTCGCCGTCCACCTCATCCACCATTTTGCTCCTCACTACAGCTCCAATGTATGAATTCCGCAGTGAATTGAGAACTACCACTATCTCCCTCACTGAGAAGAATTTGTTTTAGTCTGCCCACACAGTGCACCAAGTAATGTAGACCAAGGGTCTTCATCATTTGACTCGCGACCCACCCATGTTGAGCACTTGAGCTTGAGCCTACCGAGCAATGTATCTGGGATGATGGCTGAGTTCAGTCATGAATTTTGAATTCCATGGATAGTGAGCCATTTCGCATGGCTATGCACCACGAGATTGCAAAGGTCATGTGGGATGAACTGAAGTCTTTCTACTCTGGGCACGATAGTCTTCAACTTCTGTTCGATATCTTTAGGGACCTCTAGATAGTTGAACCTAGTTCAGACGTTGTCCTAATAATGTTCGTCGCGAAGTACAAGTCTCCCGTTGTTGATTCAACACCAATCTTCAATTTTGGATTTCACTACCCAACAGACTCAGAAGGAAGTTGCTCGCGTCACGCTGATGATGGCATGGGTTTCACCTCATCTATATAATGTCCGTGTCAACATCCTATCCCGTCCTACTATTCCATCTCTCTCTCTCTCTCTCAGATGTTTGTTTCAAGATTTTGAAGGTGACTCCACACACCGATGCCTTCTTAACTCTCTCTATCTCTCCTCCTCTACTCCAACACTCTGGCAAAGCTCGCCTTCCGTCTACTGGGTATCGTGAAGGTCTCCATAAGTCTCGAGGAGGTGGGCGTGATGGATGAAATCGTTCAAGGGGGCATAATACTCGCATGTGTGCCCACTGTGGGCGGGTAAACTATACTGAAGCTAATTGTTATCAGAAATAGTGGTTCATGCGGCAACCTCCTCACAACGCCTCTCCGGCCGTGGATGTTCCCAGCCTATCCCACTCAAACATTGACATCTTGCGGGAGCTGGATACTCGAACCTCTAGATTTGTTGCCTCTACCTCTAATGAAGATACATCCTACTTATCTCATAGCTCCTCCTGGATAATGGACTCCAGCGCCACCAATTACATTACTTCGCAGTAACCTTCTTAGTACATAGACAATGTGAATCCTAAATTTATCACTATTGTCAATGGAAATATTGAAGGATCGCGGGGTTTTTTGGCAATGGAGCGGAGCGGAGCGCAACGGATTTTTAAAAAAAATTTCACAACCAATTCACATAGGGTTTAGGATATGATACCTCTAGAGAATGTATCTCTAGGTGAAGTTACGAATGCGTGGGTGAAGACAACAACGAATCCACCACGAAGGATGAAGCAATCCCTTTCGCCTCTCGGTTCACCTTGAACCCGAACAGTGAGGAATCTCTATTCCGTTGACGGGGAATCGAGACACAAAGCCTAGAGGTTCTCTTCCAAGTGCGCCGGAGACTCTTAGTGGCCGAACCACACTAGTCGCCGGGAGAAGAAGAGAAAAGCATGGGGCTTGACTGGACCGGCTAGAGGAAGAAATCCTCAAGGCAAAACACTTGCCTTTATTGCAGCTCTCAAAGACGAACTCCGACCAAGGAACACGCGGTGCTCCTCCTCCACCAACCGTCGGCGTGCTCCAGGAAACCGACCAGCGACGACAAGGAGGAGGCTAGCTATGTGAGCTCTCGCCGGTGAGGAGAACAGAGGCGGCACGGCAGCAGTTCAGCGCGAGCAAGCCCGAGCGCAGGTGGGGCCGCCGTCTGATGGAGGAAATCGGGAAGGAAAAACCCTAGCTTACACCGCCTGCCCCCTTTGCCTCCTTTTAAATGGAATGCCTTTTTATATATATTTATATACAAATATTATTCATATATATATATATATATATTTACATACACAAATATCTCTTGTACATATATACAAACGTATTCCTAAATCAAGCCCTTATAGTTATAGATAACCATAACATAAAATTGTTCTCCTCTACCAAAACAGTTACGACGACTCGCCTCGTCATAACTTTCTCTTTTAATAGTCGCACAAAAAAACTTGTCTAAGCATGTCGAGACACGACATAATGCGTTCGCACTTACTATAGTATTTAGATTAAATATTCCAGGAAATAAATACCCAAGTATGACGAACTGAAACTGTTCCCGTTCATATGGTGCGACCTTACAGAGGAACTATATCGTCAAGGCGATAATATAACAACCTATATTATGGACTACAAGAGGCTTTGTCACTGCATTATAGTCGCCTCAATAACATAGTAACTAGGTAACACATTTTGATGACCTGTGTCTTTTTCTTTGTTACATGATATCATAAATATTGTGCAAAATAGGAGCGTGTCATTTTCGCACTTTATTTAATTTTTCTCGGTCTCATAAGCGACGTGTATTTATAACTACATCAGTTATATTACATGCTATACAAACTCGCTTTACCAAGGGGCCCGTTAATATTATAACTCAAATAAATTTTAGGGACATAGATATTATCTCGTATAAATTACACATGCATAGGTATGAACAACGAATCACGATATTTATCACCATCAAAAGATAGTCTTCAACCGCAGTCACATTGCTCACACCAATGCGCCAAATTTACACATCTCAAATCTACAATTCATAAGACACGTTGTGAACATTAATGACACTCAACACAATCCAAATAATGTTACAACATGAAATAGGTCAAATTCAATATGTATAAAACACATATACATATTCATATGATTAAATGATAATCCCTTATCAATATTTATAGAACTACAATGTACTTTAATCGATATGACAATCTTATCTTGATAATCAATGTTCCTCTTTGATTACCTCGATTGTGAGCAGAGCATAAGATTACGTGATGGAATAAATTCAGAGATCTATAGTTCAGGACCAAGTGCATCTTCCCAAACCAAATATGAGACTCAACACATAATCAAGGAACAAAATGTGAAAACATCTATAAGCAAAAGACAACTTTCAAAAACATCACTTCCTTCAATCTTCCACTTGTTTTTAAAGTTTCTTAATCAAGAAAAGTAAAACATAAAGAGAAAACCATAGAATCAATCGACAAGCCACTCTCCATGGTCTTGAAGCCCTATGGACTCGAAGTAAACTTCGCCTTTGGCCTGAGACAATGGTTTTGTGATGGGATCAGCTGTGTTACTGCTTGTGTCTATCCATAAAAGTGCAATTTTGCCTTCGTCAATAAAGTCGCGCGTAACAAAATACTTTATGTCCATGTATTTTGTTTTATGATGTGATTTTGGCTCCTTGATTTGAGAAATAGAAGCGCTATTGTCGCAAAACAACTTCAAGGGCCCCTCACTGGACGCAATGACTCATAGTTCCTCAAGGAACTTCTTTATCCATACTCCTTTGCTTGCTTCTGCGGCCGCCATGACTTCCGCTGCGGTGGTCGAGTCAGCTGTAGTCGACTGTTTCCAACTCCGCTAACTCACGACACCACCATTCAGAAGAAAAACGAACCCAGACTGAGATCTCCTATCATCCGGATCTGTCATAAAGCTAGCATCCGTGTACCCTTCGGAAACTAGATCCTTCTGCCCACCAAAAACAAGAAACTTATTCTTGGTCCTTTTCAGGTACCTAAGAATATTTTTGACGGCAGTCCAATGATTAGGACCGGGCGAAGCCTGATGTCGACTAGCCATGCTCAAAGCATATGCGACATCCGGTCTTGTGCAAGTCATGACATACATGATGGATCCTACAACGGAAGCATACAGAACATTCTTCATGTATTCAATGTCTTTATGCGTTGTAGCGCAATGAGACTTGCCAAGTTGCACAGACACTTTCATTGGCACATTCCCTTTCTTAGAGTTCTCCATATGAAACCTTTCTAAGACTTTATCAATGTAAACACTTTGACATAGGCCAATGAGTCTCCACGATCGGTCTCTATATATCTTAATTCCCAAGATATATTGGGCTTGACCCATGTCCTTCATTGAAAAAATTGTTTTCAATGAGTCTCTTGTTTGTTCCATTAATGATAATTCATTCTCCATTAATAAAATGTCATCGACATATAAGACCAAAAAGATAATGCGACTCCCACTAACCCTCTTGTGCACACAAGACTCTTCTTTGCTTTGAATAAATCCAATAGTTCTAACCTCTTCATCAAAGCGCTTGTTCCAACTCCTCGACGCTTTGCTTTAAGCCATAAATGGCCCTCTTAAGTTTGCATACTTTGTTGATATTGTCCGAATCTTCAAAACCTTGAGGTTGTTCCATGAACACATCCTCATCAAGCTTTCCATTTAGAAATGCTGTTTTGACATTCAATTGCCATATTTCATAATCATAAAAGGCGGCGATGACCAACATGATCCGAATAGTTTTGAACATTACAACATGTGAAAAAGTTTCATCATAGTCAATCCCTTGGACTTGACTGAAACCTTTTGCCACGAGTCTAGCCTTGTAGGTGGTCATGTTCCCATTCATGCTCATCTTCCTCTTGAAGATCCATTTGTTGGGAATGGACTTCTTCCCATCAGGAAGGTCAACCAAGTCCCATACTTGGTTGTCATACATGGATTGTATTTCGGATCTCATGGCTTCTTGCCAGGCAATGGAATATATCCGTTTTAAAGCTTCTTCATATGTTAAGGGGTCTTCGGTGTCAATCACCGATACTTCATAAAAACCCATGTATAGGTCAGGTTTTCTTCTCACCCTTGTCGATCTTCTGAGTCCATTTTACTCATTCAACTCCTCTTGAGTCACCTGAATATCTTCCACAATTTCTTGCGGAATTATTTCATGCTCAATGCGAGTCAAGCGGTCGCTTGGTGGTGCGGTATGAACCTCCTCTACAAACATTTGTGGAGGTGGAATGTTCATACTCCCACTGAACAAAGGAACTCCATGTGACATCTCGTGATCATCTTGAATGTCAAAATTTATCTCATGATCACTCCCTTGTAGGCCTTCTTGAGTTTCCTCAAGTATTATCCTACGGTCACCGCCTTCAATTCTTTCGAGAAACTCTTTCTCTTAGAACGTTGCACCCTTCTTTACGAATATGGTATTCGTCGACTTGTGCCAAAAATTATACCCTTTCGTTTCTCTTGGGTATCCAATGAAGAAACATTTGTACGCTTTGGGTTCTAATTTTGACGATAGCATACGTTTTACATATGCTTCGCAACCCCAAATTTTGAGGAAAGATATGTTGGGTGGCTTGCCAACCCACATATCATGAGGAGTTTTATCAACAGATTTTGTTGGGACAAGATTTAGAGTGTGAGCCGCAGTTAATAACGCATGTCCCCAGAAAAATAAAGGTACATCGGTTTGGCATATCATGGAACGAACCATGTCTAGCAGGGTTCGGTTTCTCCTTTCGGAGACACCATTCCACTGCGGAGTGCCAGGAGGAGTAAGTTGAGGCACTATACCACAATCCTTTAGGTACGTAGTGAACATATTGCTCAAGTACTCACCTCCACGATCTGATCTCAAGATTTTAATTTTCTTATCAAGTTGGTTCTCTACTTCGTTCTTGAATTCCTTGAATTTCTCAAGTGATTCACTTTTGTGCTTCATAAGGTAAACATAGCCATAACAGCTATTATCATTTGTGAAGGTAATGAAGTACCTATAACCATCTCTCGCACTTGTACTCATTGGACCGCATACATCGGAGTGCATCAATTCCAACAAGTTGCTTGCTCTTGCACCTTTCTTGTTGAAAGGTGTCTTGGTCATTTTACCGGATAAACAAGATTCGCATGTTCAAATTGCATTAAGGTCAAAATAATCCAAAATATTAGCTTGATGCAATTTCCTTATGCGTTTCTCGCTTATGTGACCAAGACGATGGTGCCATAAGAGTGTCTCATTTATGTGAGATATCTTGAGTCTCTTGTTATTGATATTCAATGCAGGTTTATCTTCAACTATATTTAGCAAATACAAGCCATTTGAAATAAAAGCATTTGCATAAAATATACCATCCTTCTTAATCATCATTTGTGAATTACTTATCACAAAACAAAAACCTTCCGCATCCAAGCATGATACGGAAATAATGTTTCGAAATACAGAAGGGACATGATAAACATCTTTTAAAGTTAAACATAAACCACTAGGTAGGTGAAGGTCTAGGGTGCCCACAGAAGCTGCAGATATCCTTGCACCATTTCCAACCTTCAGCACAACTTCTCTCTTGGAGAGCAATCTTCTATCCCTTAGTGACTGCACATTAGAAACTAAGTGAGCACATGATCCAGTATCTATTACCCAATCAAGGATAGTAGTGGTCAAGTTTAAATTTAATTCAATAACACATATACCTTTGGGGCGCTTCGTTCAATCTTTCCTTCATCCAAGTCACGCTTATACTTGAGGCAATTCATCTTGTAGTGTCCTTTCTCATTACAATGGAAGCATTCAGTGACAGACGTCGGAGAGTTCTTCTCTTTGCTTCCCTTGGAGTTGCTCACATGAGCCCCTCCCATATTGCCTTTGAACGAGGGATTTCTACTTGCAGTCTTGACTGCAGCTTTGCCTTTATTCTTAAGGGGCTTCTTGCTATTTGACGCAATGGCCAAGACAGGATTTGCCTTTGTCTTACCCATGTCCACCTCAGCTGTTTTGAGGGCATTATGGAGCTCATTGATGGTCATCTTCCTTTCACGCATATGATAATGCATTATGAAATCCTTGAAGGAGTAAGGAAGAGACCCCAAAATGATATCTTCAGCAATGTCTTCAGGAATCAGAGAATTCAAGTTCGCCAATTTCTCCAAGAAGCCCTGCACCTTAAGAAAGTGCACCGAGACAGATACACCCTCCATCATCTTGCACCTTGTGAGTGCTATGGTGGTCTTATAGCGCTCTTTTCGAGCACTATCGGTGAACATCTTCTCCAGTTGTGGCACTATTTCTTTTGCAGGAGTATCAAGGAATTTCCTTTGCAACTGATCGCCAATGCTGGCCAAGATCAGTGTTTGAACAACACGCTGTTGGTCATTCCATTTCTTTTATTCCTCCTTTTCAACATCAGTCGGTTTGCCTTTCTCCTTCTCTTCTGGGCAACTGCCATCCAGAATTTGTTGGAGATTTTCCAAACGCAACACGATGTTCAACTTGAGAATCCAATCGGAATAATTTGGCCCGTCGTTAGCAAGCGGGCTCTTATCAATCATGGAACACAGGAAATTGGGAAGGGTAGACATAGCTCTCTAAATAAAATTAAGAAAGGAGTAAAGACATGACCATAAAAAAAATAATTGCAAAATATATAAAATTGCCACACAAGATCCTATCCAAACAAAAGGACTCATCCATTTGGTTTGAGCAGGTAGGTACTAGTCACCAATCATAACCTCTTAAGAAAAAAAACTTAAACCTTATGATTCTTGAGAATAACCAAAAGCACTTTCCCAAAAGTTCAAGCCTTGATCTTGAAAATTTGATTAAGAAAACTCATATTATTGGGCAACCGATGTGATCAAGATATTCCCCCAACATGAGTAGGATGTGCCTCACACAAAACCTACTCACTTGCGGCATAATATCAAGTTCACACCGGTTCCACCATATCCAGTAATTGGAGTCACACTCATGATTATCCAAAATTACTAGCTTAAGTGGATAATATGAGAAGGAAAGAACATCTTAAATATTTGATAGTATATCTCCTAATTCCTCTAAACAACGAAGGAATTAAAAGATAAAACCTAACTCATGGCATTCTAATTATTACATGCATCACACGCAATACATTCCAGAGATGACAGAATAAAAATGCTATGAACAACCGATACATCTAGATCACTCTCATTGCCAAGAGAAAAACCTAGAACCTGCCTCTGATACCACTGAAGGATTGCGGTGGTCTTTTGGCAATGGAGTGGAGCGGAGCGCAACGGATTTTTTAAAAAAATTTCACAACCAATTCATCACATAGGGTTTAGGATATGATACCTCTAGAGAATGTATCTCTAGGTGAAGTTACGAATGCGTGGGTGAAGACGACAACGAATCCACCACGAAGGAGAAAGCAATCCCTTTCGCTTCTCGGTTCACCTTGAACCCGAACAGTGAGGAATCTCTATTCCGTTGAAGGGGAATCGAGACACAAAGCCTAGAGGTTCTCTTCCAAGTGCGTCGGAGACTCTTAGTGGCCGAACCACACTAGTCGCCGGGAGAAGAAGAGAAAAGCGTGGGGCTTGACTGGACCGGCTAGTGGAAGAAATCCTCAAGGCAAAACACTTGCCTTTACTGCAGCTCTCAAAGACGAACTCCGACCAAGGAACACGCGGTGCTCTTCCTCCACCAACCGTCGACGTGCTCCAGGAAACCGACCAGCGACGACAAGGAGGCTAGCTATGTGAGCTCTCGCCGGTGAGGAGAACAGAGGCGGCGCGGCAGCAGTTCGACGCGAGCAAGCCTGAGCGCAGGTGAGGCCGCCGTCTGATGGAGGAAATCGGGAAGGAAAAACCCTAGCTTACACCGCCTGCCCCCTTTACCTCCTTTTATATGGAATGCCTTTTTATATATATATTTATATACAAATATTATTCATATATATATATATTTACATACACAAATACCTCTTGTACATATATACAAACGTATTCCTAAATCAAGCCCTTATGGTTACAAATAACCAAAACATAAAATTGTGCTTATCTACCAAAACAGTTAGGACGACTCGCCTCGTCATAACTTTCTCTTTTAATAGTCGCACAAAAAAACTTGTCTAAGCATGTCGAGACACGACATAATGCGTTCGCACTTAATATAGTATTCAGATTAAATATTCCAGGAAATAAATACCCAAGTATGACGAACTGAAACTGTTCCCGTTCATATGGTGCGACCTTACAGAGGAACTATATCGTCAAGGCGATAATATAACAACCTATATTATGGACTACAAGAGGCTTTGTTACTGTATTATAGTCGCCTCAATAACATAGTAACTAGGTAACGCATTTTGATGACCTTTGTCTTTTTCTGTCACATGATATCATAAATATTGTTCAAAATAGGAGCGTGTCATTTTCGCACTATATTTAATTTCTCTCGGTCTCATAAGCGACGTGTATTTATAACTACATCAGTTATATCACATGCTATACAAACTTGCTTTACCAAGGGGCCCGTTAATATCATAACTCAAATAAATTTTAGGGACACAGATATTATCTCGTGTAAATTACACACGCATAGGTATGAGCAACGAATCGCGATATTTATCACCATCCAAAGATAGTCTTCAACCGTAGTCACATTGCTCACACCAATACGCCAAATTTACACATCTCAAATCTACAATTCATAAGACACTTTGTGAACATTAATGACACTCAACACAATCCAAATAATGTTACAACATGGAATAAGTCAAACTCAATATGTATAAAACACATATACATATTCATATGATTAAATGATAATCCCTTATCAACATTTATAGAACTACAATGTACTTTAATCGATATGACAATCTTATCTTGGTAATCAATGTTCCTCTTTGATTACCTCGATTGTGAGCAGAGCATAAGATTACATGATGGAATAAACTCAGAGTTCTATAGTTCAGGACCAAGTGCATCTTCCCAAACCAAATATGAGACTCAACACATAATCAAGGAACAAAATGTGAAAACATCTATAAGCAAAAGACAACTTTCAAAAACACCACTTCCTTCAAATACTACCCCGGTTTGCGTATTAGGAGATGTTTCTCTCACTTCGTCTATTTCCCTATGCTATCTACTTCATGTTCCTGACTCATAATTTAATCTTCTCTCAGTCAATCGACTTACCCATGATCTTGACTGATCCATCACTTTTTTCTCTTCTTTTTTTGTGGCATAGGATCGACAAATGTGTAGTATCATTGGTAAAAGACAACCGTCGAATGAGCTCTACACTATGTACCTTCCAACCCCATCACTATCCTCTATCACTTTTGTGAATGGGCACCAACGTTTAGGCCATGCTTTTATTCCTATAGTACGGAAGGCACTTACTAATTTTTCTTCTTCTAAATTTACATGCAAATCTTATATCTATCGGAAACACCATCGTTCCACCTTCACCCTCTCATTGTACTAGGAGTTCTACTTCATTTGATTTAGTTCATTCAGATATTTAAGGTCCTTATACAACTGCTAGTTTACTGAATATCATTACTATCTTATTTTTATTGATGTTCATTCTTGCATGGCATGAGTATATTTATTGCATGATCACTCTGAATTACTATTTTGCTTCCACTCGTGTATCGCTGAAATCCGTACTCAATTTTCACTCTCCATTAAAATTCCTCGAACCGATAATGTTCGTGAATATATGAGTCACTAATTCCATGAACTTTGCAATACCTTGGGTATTATCCTCCAAACATCGTATGCATATACACCACAATAAAATGGTGTATCCGAGTGGAAGAACTATTACCTCCTTGAAGTTGCTCCCTTGTGTTTTAAATGCATGTTCCCAAGATCTATTGACATTTTGTTATCATCATCTCGTGCTATTTAATTCATCGTATGCCTTCGACCATACTAAATTTTGCGACTCCCTTTTCTATCCTGTTGCCCTTAACACATCGCTTCCCCCCAACACGTCACGTTTTCAGGCGTGTCTGTTTTGTCTACAATCTTGACCCATCTATGGATAAGTTGGCTGCACAAGCTACTAAATATATATATTTTGGGTACTCTTAAACACAAAAGAGTTGTGTTACTCTCCCACCGATCGAAAAACGATAACATTCACTGATGTCACCTTCCTCTAGGATCACCCATTCTACTCTTCATCTGCTCCTGATACCTCACACATGTTATCCCTTGTTCTAACGTCCCTATCACCAAACTCTTCCTTATCATTGATTGTCTATTCTAATGTAGATTATGTTGGCTCCCTCGATGATCGTTGGTATACGAGTGACTATTGCACATATTTTGGAGGCAGCTAGTCACTTGGAGGAGCAAGAAGCAAACAGTGGTGGCACGCTCCTCTGCGGAGGCTTTGTATTGCTCGATGACGTCTGCCGTTTCTGAACTTACTCAGTTGAAGATTCTTCTTACAGATCTTGGTGTCAACCTCCCCTCTCCAGCCATCCTCTATTGGGATAATCAAGTTGCCATCCATATCGCCGAGAATATAGTTTTTCATGAACGCACCTAGCATATTGAAGTAGATTGTTACTTCATCCGTAAAACAATTCAACTTTGCAAAATCGATCCACGACTTATTCCCGATGTCAATCAAATCTATGATATCTTCACCAATGCCTTACCTCACCCCCTCTACCAATGGTTTGTTTCCAAGCATGCAATCTGTATGTTCCAGCATGCGGGGGCGCATAAAAGATATATATGTATGTATGTCTCTCTCGCTCTCTCTCTCTCTCTATATATATATCAGCCCAATGTAAAGATCCACTTCTTTGGCCCATTAAGAGATCCCTCTCATTTATAAACTAGCCCCACACGTGGTTTGAAGTTAAGATGTCATTATAAATATACTTGTATTTTTATTTCTTGAATGAAAAAATAAAAACAATTTTTTATCGTATTTCGTTCCTCCACTGTTATCATGGGTCCTTGATTGACAGAGCAAGGATTTTAGTCCACAGTTTCATCGTTTTTCATTCCTCCACGGTTATCATCGGTCCTTGATTGACTCGTGAGTTTATTATTATATTAGTTTTTTAGAATCTTTAGGATTTTAGTCTCATATCGTGAGTCCGGTTTAAGTGTCTTATTGTAATACTATAAATAGCCCATTTGAGGATGAATAAAAGACAACTTCTATTTCTCTTTTATTTCTTTTAACATGATATTAGAGTCGGAATTGACTCCTCCCTGAAATTTGGTTGCCCTAATTAGGGAAATATACATTTCACGGTGGCTTCCTCTCTTGATTCCTCCTAATTTCTCCTCTCCCGTCTGCGATCTTTCCATATAGGCTTCTTCGCTCTATACGACCTATTTTTTGACGCGTCTTCCGCTTCCTACGCTGCTTTCGGCTCCCCTTGAGTCATCTGTTTCCGGCGGATCTCGCTTCCCTGTGGCACGTAGACTCCGACTGCGATCTCCCATTCCCGCTCGATCCCCATCTGTGTCGATGATTCTTCTTGTCGACCCCACAGGAGATTCCGACGTCGATCCCGTCTGTTGCGGCCCTCAGCGGTCCCAATCTAATCGTTGCTCATGCCTGGCATCGGATCAGCCGCCTGTATTGATCATGCCGCGTCTAGCTTCTCCAGATGATCCTGTCTGCTGCTTCGATAGGTCTAGTCACCGGTCTCCTCCGACTGAAGCTGTTCGTGCTGACTTGTTGATGTGCTTCCTTCAGTTTGCTCCTGTTCCAACTGCTTCTCGCTACTTTCTGACGGTTTCTACTGCTGATTATGTGGTTGCTACTTCATCGAGGATGAATCTTTTCCAGATTGCTTCTCTCATGCCTCGACCACTTTGCTTCTTTAGATCCAACCGCTGCCCTCATTTTTTTGAGGATTGTAGTTGATTCCAGCCGTTGCTTGCCCTTCAGGGGAGCTGATCTCTTGCCAAAGCTGAAGTTGTGTTGTTCTTGGTCGTTTTATGTTGTTTTTTGATTGTTTGTTGTTAGTTTTTTTCTTTGTATCGTCTTGTTATGCCTTCTTGTACGTGTGTTCCACGTGGGAGGGGTGTGTTTGGGATTAGGGAGACTCATATGATCTTTTCCGTTGTTCGCCTTAGTCCCTTGCGACCCTTGAACTTATGTCGTATATTGTTAGCATCTTCCCATGTTTCTTTCTATTGGTCGTGTGTTGGGACACGACGGATGTTGGTTGTTCTGATCTCAGCGGGTTTTGTCCCGTGGGACTGTCTTGTGAGACCGTTTTTTGTGCGGATTATCCCCGACAGATTATTCCCGACGAATTATCCCCGATCATCCGTTTGATGATTTGCTCCACATCTTTTGTTCTCTTTCACATGTTGTGTGTGTAGGTGATGTTGTTGACCGATTTCCAGCAAGTCCATGTCGTGTGTGGGTCTTGCGTCGTGTGTGGGACAGCGTCATGTGTGGCTACATCCCCGGCTTGATTCCCCGGTTTGAAATTTCCCCCGGTGGTTCGTCTGATGTTTTGTCCCCGCATCGCCTACCTCCATTACCGTTATTTGATGTTTCCAAGCTGAAGGGACCCCCCTTTAACTTGAGAGGGAATGTTGGAATTATGAGTTTATTATTATATTAGTCTATTAGAATCTTTAGGATTTTAGTCCCACATCGTGAATGCGGTTTAAGTGTCTTGTTATAATGCTATAAATAGCTCCTTTGAGGATGAATAAAAGATAACTTCTATTTCTCTTTTATTTCTTTTAAGATGATTAGCCCGAACGATACACTTAAACTTTGGTTTTAAAAACAAATTTGAAGAATATTGTGTCAAGCACAACTTTTATCCCCCCTTTGGTTCTCATTCACCAACACTTCTACCTAAAAAAATAAAGCGGTAGGAATACCTTTTATCTAGCAAAATAAGGAACTGCTTGAAAAAACTCTTAAAAGAATATAAAAGGTCTTCTTAACAAAAAAAAAATATATTGCGTCGTGTGTCGATTGGTATAAAGCGATGCCATAACTGATTTTTGGCAAGCATTCTTAATTTCCACTATATTACATTTTGTTCAGCTTCCTTGTCACATGTCAAACTTTAATTTGTTTTTTTCCTCAAAAGGACTTGACAATTGCGGGTATAGGTTTCACAGTTCCACAGCGACATCTCATTGTTCGATGTCAACGGGAAGGAGCTCATGAGGAAAACTATTAGTGTGAATGATCCTCTAAGATATGGAGGCATCACAATATACCAAACCGATTGGGGTTTCTCTGCCCTCCAGGTATCAAAAGATGGTGAAGGGCCTTTCAATTTGGCCATGGCTTCATTGCAGACAAATGGAGACAAGAAACTCTATGGGACTTTCCTCCCAGTTGGAGATACTAATTCCTCCACCGTCAAAGGAATGTGAGCATGCAGTTTTTTCATTAATTACGAAAAAACACCCGTCTAACTTTGTGTAATTACAGAAACCTCTTCTCTATCATTCAAAATTACCAAAATCCCCCCCCCCCCCCCCCCAAGCTTACATTGTTAACATACATGTACAAAATAAAGAGGAGGTTCCTGTAATTTTTTCAAAATTAAAGGGTGTACTATGATAGTTCAGAGATAGCGTCAAACTTCTTTTAATGTTTTTTTTAAAAAAAAATTCAGATCTATGCTTGCTCGCGATCTACAGTCCATTGTATTATATGACCTGGAGGGGAAATTTGTCGGAATTCGACGGCCTAGCTCAAAACTTCCAATCGATATTGATGGGATGAAAATTATGATTGAAGATGCAATTGGCAGCACTGGCCTTGACCTGAAGGTAATGATTCCGATACAAATTTTATGTCGAATTCAAGATTGTTATTTAGAGTTGATTTATCTCTTCCCAGACGGATCCTGGGGTACCTACTGTCTATGCTGGATTCGGTGCCCTAATGCTCACAACTTGTATCAGTTATCTATCTCATTCGCAGGTGAACTTTCTGATTGACCTTTAATATTTCACTCCATATATATGGTCCTTTACCTAAATCTCCCTTGTAAGTTTTAAGTATGCTAAATTACAGGTTACACCTCTCTATCTTGTGAAATCACAAAAACCTCACTTGTAAGTTAACATTTCATGCACAAAAATACCACCTGGATGGGAGCCCCATGTGGGTTTTTTTTGTGCATGCATGTTATGAAATGTAAACTCACATAGTGTTGGAAAATAAAATAAAATAAAAACTAAAATTTTATTAGAAGAGAGGAGAGAGAGAAGAAAGAAGATAGGCAACACATGAACTATATTGTTTTAAAAGAGGCTTGATCTCCAAAAGATTAATTTATGTGTATGTAGAAGAGGAGCAAAATTGCCTTTATATAGAAGTCAAAATATTCGTGACAAAAGATGGGTTTCACCCAATCTCATACCTACAACCCATACTTTGAAAAAACAACACAGCAGGAGGCCCTATGGGACAAGGCTTATCTTCCACCACCCTCTCGTAAGCCGAAATCTGCATCAAAACAACTTCCTCCTCAGATCTTGTTGGAGGTGAAAGGAGGACGATGTCGGGTAGGTGAAGTGGGACAAATCTCATATGAGCCACCGAGGATATTCCATTTTTTTTCCAGTCCCTCTCGTCATGGTCTTGTTGAAACCTGTTCTCCAAAAACAGTCCCACAGCGATACAAATCATCAAACATGCAACCTCACTGGGTAGCCATTCTGGGACTAATCTCATGCGAGCCACCGGGGATATTCCGCATTTTTCGGTCCCTCTCGTCGTAGTCTCACTGAAATCGCCTCACTAACATGCCGCCACAACAAGATCGACTAACCAACGCTAACCTCGCTCTGATACCATGTGGCGCAGCCGAAAGCATATGTCAAACCACTGAATGACAGATCTTTTGGATATCTTGAGAGGCACTTATTTGTATTAGATGTAATGTGATGTATATTCATTTTTTATATATTCTGTTGCAAGTGGCATCTGCCTATAAAGATGAAGGAATTGTTTTGTGCAAAGGGAGAGTGAGTGATACAAACCCAAGAAGAATCCGATAAGGAGGATGACTGACAGAGGTGAGGAAGAAGAAAGAGGAGGAAGCAAGAAGAAAACTTAGGGAATAACTCAAATTCCATACATCCAAACATAATGAAAAAAAGAGTACAACACACCCCTTTATAGGTGTAGGGGTGCGGATAACGAAAGCCATGCGAAAAATAAAGTGTGCACATAAGTGAAAATAACATAACAAATGCAAATACGATAATCATGTTGATGGCGCGTCTTCAGGCTCTCCTTCGGACGGACCCGTCTTCGTCTCCCTTCGCGTGCGGACTTGCCACGACGTCTCGTCGGCGTGTACGTGTCTCGTCGGCGTGTGCGTGTCTCGTCGGCATGCGCAACCATAATGGGGGGCATATATAAAGCCTTGTATCAACCAACACATTTTGAAGCACTGTAGTCCAGCCTTCTCTACCCTCTCCCTCTTTCTTTCTTCCTTTTTTGTTATTTTCATTTCTACATTCCAACACAAAGAAGGTAGTAGTTGTAGTTGTATTCCAACACAAATAAGGTTTTGTAATTTAAAACTATAGAGGGGTGCAACATGTAATTATGGTAACCGAGCAATCAAGATATTGTCGCTATCAGCACACTGGGAACCCCATACATGACCGCTTGTTGTGAGCTCAAAGAAAATCCATTTGCTTGCACTACCTAAAGTTATTGGTCCATGCACCACCATCGCATATGTTTTATATAAAATTTATTAGGTGGATAAACTAAAAAGCACAGTGTAATTAGTGTTAACTTCTAAAATTACCTAGCTAAGGTACTCGCATTGTACTATGCGCGAAGAAAATAGGAGTTAATCAGTTAGGTTTAAACTCCGAGTTGTCTGCAACTTGAGCTGTTTAGGTTTAAAATCCTAAACAAGTTTTTTTACTTCATGCCATTCAAAACCAGGCGGTTCTCATTTATTTGGTGTAATACAAACTTCCCTTTTAAACTACACCCAATTTGCAGATTTGGGCCTTACAAGATGGAACGACAGTAGTTGTCGGAGGGAAAACGAACCGATCGAAGCTTGAATTTCCTGATGAGATGAATGCTTTACTCGATAAAGTACCGGAGCTGGTGACCGCAGATGAGATGGCGAACAATTGATGTTCAGTCCCTACAAAAGTTGTTCTGGAAACTTTTAGAGAAAAACAGTTCAGCTCAGTAAACATTCATTGGGATGAGAGGTCTGTGTTGCTTCAGAATTAAATTTGAAGAACACCTGGAGCATTGTGACAGTGATAGAGACTGAGATCTTTCTGCATAGTTGTATAAATTTCAGTTTACAACCTAAAATTATGCATAGAAATTGTATTTCTTTGGTTTATAGTTTCCATACTTTATGACAACCTAAAATTATGTAAAGAAACTCATGGGATTTTGTGCACTTGATATAGTTTTTGGGCCCCTTAGCCTTCAACCAATTGGTTTTTCAGGTGGATGCATATGTTTTAACTCACTATCATCCACTCTCATCGTTCGTCAACGTCTGACCCCACCTAAGAAACTTCATCCACTTTTACGTTCAAAACTAGTTTTTTTTCCTTTTCTTAACCATTGTCTTGCCAAACATATATTATATGACTGTGGAGTTTTTGTCTGAACTTGATACGCCCGAAATAGATGTATAAAATAACGCAAGTGCACGTGCCGGATCAAGTAATAAAATGATGAATCAAGATCGTTCCCACGAGGAAGTGATTAATCTAGTGCTCGTAATTACTAGCTCTACCCGTTATTTAAATCCAAGTGAAATAAGTCGAAAGAGATAATTTTTATAAGCTAATAATGATTTCTAACAAAGATTTAAACTAATTAGACTACTTGAAAGCTTTGAAAAATACTTTTATAAATTGGCGGAATTAGTCTTGTATTCAGATTTCCTATGTGCATCTATATGGTGCGTAGAAATAATATTAGTTAAGAGTGTTTGAATGAATTATCATGCAACGATTTTTATAGAAGAAATCCTCATATCTCGAATCTCAGAAATCCCAACGTTCTAAATTCTCCTAGTTATCTCTAACTTAGGAATAATGAAGAATATTGCTTAACATAAAAATCGGATCGCTAGCAAAAGGAGGGAATCTCTTCCTCACCTCTAAACTACGGTGAACTAGTGAGCGATTGCACTTCTCCTCTCTCGAATCTCGAAGTACAACGCAAAAGTGGAGATCTTTGGTTAAACGTTTTACACCACTCGTCTCTCGATTCTTGCAGTGCAATAAAATAACTTTCAACCTTATATTATGTCACTCATCTCTCGATTTTCGCAACGCAACACAAGATGAAGATCAAAGCCAAAAATCTCATAAATAAATTCAAAAGTTCACAAGAGGACAAATCATCAAATAAATCTCAACAACAAGAGACATACACCATAAATACACACAAAGTACTCTCCTTATACAAGACCAAGAGAATTTAGTTCATAACCGCGGAAGAACACCACAAAATAAGAAAGATCTTACAGCGCATGATGGAAAGGATTCAAAATAGTGCAGAAAATTGCTCTCCAAGTCGGCCCCAAGCAGTCATTCTCCAAGATCCGGTTTTGCCCTAGTTCTTCTTCTCCAAAGCCATATCCAAGATGATGCTCTAAGATTCTCTTCTCTAATGATTCCTCCCTCTCTCCATATGGTATGAGATTATACTCTTAAAAACGTGCAGCTCTTTACCAAAAGTTGTCTCTTTTCAATTTTTATTTTGGCGTAAAATTCGAATTTTTAATTCAAAATCCGTCCAAAAGTTGTTGCAATAATTTTTTCAGGTTGTTGCAACAACCTGCACAGGCCAAAAACAATTCCAGCTTTGCTTCTCCGGATCGGTTTCTTCGGCATTTCTAGCAAGAAAACAAAGAAAAATTAGACATATTAACCACAAATAAATAAATATGAATTTACTCATATTTTTACTTATTTAATTCATTTGATTCCCAATACGATGGATATTAAATCAAAATAAAGCACTAGATAACTTCTTTTTGGGAAGTTATCACACCTCCACACTTAAACGTTTGTTAGTCCCTAGCAAAGACATTCATAACAATAGGATGAGTGAAGAAGTAATACAATGTGAACTCAAATGATCTTTAGTTCTTGAAAACAAATTAATCGAGGCATACTCAAGAAATTCGCTTTACTTAACTGATAAACTTATCAATCTATAGGAGCTCAAACATTCACAAATCCATTAGTTAGATGGAAGATAAAGCTCAAACAAGTATTTTAGTGCGGTGCGTGGTTTTCTTTAAAAATAGTTTACTTTCATGCAAAGTTTTATATTGAACCTCCATATTTATTGGAGAGGATGAAAATAAGCTAAGTCTACGATTTAACCTCTACAAGAGTGAGTAGTTCAAATAAAAGTCGGATTGTTTTGGCTTGGTTCGGAATTTATGAATAGCTTTGATAATAATACGGCTACCTCTAGTTAGTATCCTTAATAATTCACCATGTTATGGGGTCGTGCATCATTTTTTTTAATCATACTCTATTCATAGTAGGGATCATTCTAAGTATAAGTGCACATACTAGGGCCACATATCACTATGATGTTTCAACCATTTTTTTTCCTTTTTTTAATCATAGTTGGGATCATTCTAAGTATGCATTCACATACCTAGGCCGCATATCACTATGACGTAAATTTTTTTTTTCCATTTTTTTTTCATAGTTGAGATCATTCCAAGTATGTAGACATATACCTAGGCCACATATCACTATGAAATTTAACCCTTTTAAGAGAAATTCGACACCCATAAATGACTTACTCACTAAGGTACAACTAGTAGGAAAAAATGACAGATAAGCATGAAATAATGTGTATGACAAAGTTCAAGCTCAAATATTTTAGTGGATGATCAAAAGGAATACTACCTAAACTCATGTCTAGGCTTACATCATGGACTTAGTTCTTGCTCATCCATCCCCATTATTTTAAAGGTAAATATCACAATATTGCATTGGAAGTAAACAAATATTTGATATAAAAAGTAAATGCTTGAGCAAGATTTATCAAAAAAAATCTTACTAACTTCAAATTCATAGAATGAACTTTTTGGATTGTTCAGCCATACCAATTAATTATCATTGAATATGTCTTGAATAGCCTAATGATTAATTAAAACAAGAATTAAGATCATTCAATATTTGGTTAAATAAATTATTCTTCAATCAATTGGTAGGGGTTATAACACCCCCACCTCCACACTTAAGTCCTTTGTTAGTCTCTAACAAAGATTTCTTTTTATCATGAAGATACTCTAATTTTTTTTAGTGATAAACAAATAATTTTAAGGGAGAAAGAAACTTGAAATACGAATAACTCCCCTGAAGTGTATGTGATAGAGTGGTTGTCCATTGCTTATTGCTGACGTACCCACATTACTCCCAACATACATACGATATTCCTCAGCAACCTAGCCATTTAGTCTAGCCTGCATAGCTTTCATCCTCAAAGTGTACATAGTTATTGGCATGAGATATATTTGTGTTAGAATCGATGAGTGTAATCAAAAGTCAGACAAATATAGCACATGCGCACAATGATTATCATAGAAATCATTGTCATGACTCACACCAAAAGTCATTCCATAATATTTAAGTCAAAACATAATAATTATTATAGGATAAGCATCATCAGGACTACAAAATAGTTTGACTTAAATAGATTTTTCTTTTTTCTCATCATCATTTATACATTAATCATCATTTATTTTCATCTTTTTTCTTTTTATCTCATTTAATTTTTTTTTAAAAATTCATTAATGTAACTAAAAGCTGTTAAAAATATTTAGTATAAAAATAGTGAATATATATATTGCACCGGATCTTTCTTCTCTACCAAAACTAGATCATCATTTATATATATATATATATATTGTTAAATTAAAGTTGCAAAGCCAACTAATAATGCAAATTAAACATACCGTTGCCTCCCAAGCAGTGACTAGTTTATTGTAGGACTACAAAAATGGACAGGAAAATTAAAATACAATATGCAGCAAACAAAAGATAACTACTGGGTTTATTGTCTCCCCAGCACGACTTATTCAAAAATTTAAAAATTCTAAATTATTAGACGATGAAAAGAAAAATAAACAGGCAATAGTTCTAATATCCGTGTCGGTAGCGAATACCGATACAAAGATAAAACAACTACCCATCTACCTAAATAATAATACATGCACCTAATAGGTAGAGAGAACAAAAAGTAAGAAGAGGAGGAATACTCTTCACTATTCTCACCATAAAATATACCTTTGCCTAGCAAGGTATCATCATCAACAAGAAGGCAGTAGGGAGAGAAGAAAATGAATGAGGCTTCCACTATGGAGGAGGAATCAACCTTCTCACATAAGTGGATACCCATCACATCAACTTGAGGATAATGTTTAATATCCTCCTGAAGCATTTGTGATACATCAACTCGCTTTGGCTCAGATAATGAAAGGTGATTAGGAAATAAAATAGAAGAAAGACATAAATGATCTCTAATCATGGGAGTGATCTCGGTTTCCCTCCCGGTTGGTTTTAAAAATTGATCGATATCGGTCTCATAGTCATCATAACAAGGGGGACCCGAGAACTCAAGAGTCTCGGTGGTGTGTTGAACTTCCTCATCTAATGAAAAAATGTAAACCTCCTTATTAGAAAGGATATCCTCTTCATCCCACCGTGATACGTCATCATGCTCCAAAGAATCATTCCCTCCATCGGAGAGATCAATATCTTTGTCCCACTTTGGCACAACCTCGGGTTCTGGATCCTCACCATGCGCAAAATTTTCGACTGGATCGATAAACATAGGCGTAGAAATGTTTTGTAAAGAAGATTGAGGAACATCATTAATATTTAATTCAGAAAATGTATGTTCAGGTTCCTTTGTGGGTGGATCAAAACTAGACGATGAATGTGGATAGGGAGATGATGCATCAATATCAATATATGAGCCCACAATTATAAGGGGATTATCCGTAATAGTCTCACGCAAAAATGGTGGTTCTGCAACAGTAGATATGGTCTGGATGCCCAATTCATAATTTTTCTCCCTCTCTCTTTTATAAGCGACGCAATCCTTCAAAACGTGATCCATACTATGACAAAATAAACACTTCCTAACATTACTACTCGACAACCAAGGAGTCGGGTCATAAGGTCGAGGAACCATTTGACGTGTGGACATAAAATTATAATGATTAGCCGCACAATATTGGGGACCTAAATATTCTTTATGTTTTGCGAGTCATGAATGATATCCAGCAGTCCCCATGTAACACGCATCAGTAGTATGACTAAACGAACCACACCACTCACATCTCACATGTGTATACATTTTATTTTGAACAGATGCGGTTAAAATAAAATTAAATCTTCTTTGCAAAACACACTACACACGAAAATTATTTTAGACATGGATTATCTTCTTAATAAACCTTTAAAATAAATAAAAATAAAATAAAACACACAAAAATATTTAAAACTTTAAAAATAAGGGCATGCACTAGACAATATTACAAATAAATATACCAAATAAAGTAAAGACTTGAGCTCTAAATACTTCGGGTTCACTAATATTGCAAGAAAAACACTAAATTAGTTACACCTCCCCGGCAACGGCGCCAAAAACTTGATACGCCCGAAATAGATGTATAAAATAACGCAAGTGCACGTGCCGGATCAAGTAATAAAATGATGAATCAAGATCGTTCCCACGAGGAAGTGAATAATCTAGTGCTCGTAATTACTAGCTCTACCCGTTATTTAAATCCAAGTGAAATAAGTCGAAAGAGATAATTTTTATAAGCTAATAATGATTTCTAACAAAGATTTAAACTAATTAGACTACTTGAAAGCTTTGAAAAATACTTTTATAAATTGGCGGAATTAGTCTTGTATTCAGATTTCCTATGTGCATCTATATGGTGCGTAGAAATAATATTAGTTAAGAGTGTTTGAATGAATTATCATGCAACGATTTTTATAGAAGAAATCCTCATCTCTCGAATCTCAGAAATCCCAACGTTCTAAATTCTCCTAGTTATCTCTAACTTAGGAGTAATGAAGAATATTGCTTAACATAAAAATCGGATCGCTAGCAAAAGGAGGGAATCTCTTCCTCACCTCTAAACTACGGTGAACTAGTGAGCGGTTTCACTTCTCCTCTCTCGAATCTCGAAGTACAACGCAAAAGTGGAGATCTTTGGTTAAACGTTTTACACCACTCGTCTCTCGATTCTTGCAGTGCAATAAAATAACTTTCAACCTTATATTATGTCACTCATCTTTCGATTCTCGCAACACAACACAAGATGAAGATCAAAGCCAAAAATCTCATAAATAAATTCAAAAGTTCACAAGAGGACAAATCATCAAATAAATCTCAACAACAAGAGACATACACCATAAATACACACAAAGTACTCTCCTTATACAAGACCAAGAGAATTTAGTTCATAACCGCGGAAGAACACCACAAAATAAGAAAGATCTTACAGCGCATGATGGAAATGATTCAAAATAGTGCAGGAAATTGCTCTCCAAGTCGGCCCCAAGCAGTCATTCTCCAAGATCCGGTTTTGCCCTAGTTCTTCTTCTCCAAAGCCATATCCAAGATGATGCTCTAAGATTCTCTTCTCTAATGATTCCTCCCTCTCTCCATATGGTATGAGATTATACTCTTAAAAACGTGCAGCCCTTTACCAAAAGTTGCCTCTTTTCAATTTTTATTTTGGCGTAAAATTCGAATTTTTAATTCAAAATCCGTCCAAAAGTTGTTGCAATAACTTTTTCAGGTTGTTGCAACAACCTGCACAGGCCAAAAACAATTCCAGCTTTGCTTCTCCGGATCGGTTTCTTCGGCATTTCTAGCAAGAAAACAAAGAAAAATTAGACATATTAACCACAAATAAAATAAATATGAATTTACTCATATTTTTACTTATTTAATTCATTTGATTCCCAATACGATGGATATTAAATCAAAATAAAGCACTAGATAACTTCTTTTTGGGAAGTTATCAGAACTCACCGGAGCAAAAACACTGTTCCAAACGGAGCCTAAATTTAAAATTTTCATGCATTGGAGGTTAAATGTCATGCATGAAGGAATGTGGTGAAAATATTGCCCATAAAGAAATTCTTAGTTTTGCATACTTACCATAGATCCAGGACTCTCCCTACAAGAAAAACACCAACTTTATGCTACAAGGAACTTTGTATAGTTCATTAGAAAACTGAGTTTCTTGCCTGCAATATAGGCTCCGTTTGGCAGGGTGGCGGCGGTCATGAACACGAGGTTAAATTGTCATTTGTTAACGTCCATCTAAGCAACTTCAGTCACTCTTATGTTGAAATGGATGATGTTTGTTAGGTGATCCTTAACGAATGACGTTTTAATCCATGCGTTTACCACCGCCACCACCATGCCAAACGGAGCCATAGACTCCAATATGTTGGGATATTCTGTAAGTCGATCTGTGGACTCGCATCATATGAAGAGATTTTGGCTCCGTTTGGGGGGACTTATTTTCACCGGTCAAGCGGTTACGATCGCATGAATCGGGCCATAATTAAGGTCCGATTCATGTGATCGTAATCGCTTGACCGGTGAAAATAAGTCCTTCCCAACGAAGCCTTTATCAAATCTGGGGCCTCCTCAATGCTTTGTTGCGTCAAGGAGTTTTGATGAGTCGGGAGCTAAATTGTGTGCTTCTTTGTAGATTCTGCAAAGCACTCCCTTTTTTGGGAAAAATAATTTGATGTGTGCTATAATTTGTGCACGAAGCAAATCTAGGCGTATGATCCGTGATTTCAACGGTTGAGATTCTTCGCTAAAAGATACGATCATATTTTTTCTAATATGGCAGTATTTGAAATGTGATCATACACCGTTGAAATAACGATCGTGTGACCTCTCACATATACGTTAAACATACTTAAATTTTTTTTCCTTTCTGGGAGTGCTAAGTGTTAGATATAATAGATAATGTTCACACGTGTCGAGACCGACTCGGAGCGTGTTTATGGGTTCGTGTCGTCCTAGGGTTATGCTCTACGCTGAAGAAACTATATAATCCCTATTCCAAACTTGATAGGGTGATGTGGACTATCTTGAGCGAAGCCAACCAAACACTAAGTTATATCCAAATCCAGAACTTGTCTGCTTACCATGAAAGGGCTTATGAATTTTTACAAAGAATTGAGAAGAGTTTGGGTGTGCAAATCCATTAATTGAGTTCCAAGGTTCTGAGGAAGTTTGTTGATGGTCACCCGGTTTTGTTTTGTGCCCGAGCACTTGTTTTACTCCCGGACACGTGTTTTTTCTTCACTATGAATATTTTTTTCGTTCGGGTGCGTATATTTGCTTGGACATTTTTTTTGCCCGAGTACATGTTTTGCGCCCCATGACAATTTTTTCCCGTGCGCGCATTTTTCGGCCGGACGCATTTTTTGACCGGGCGTGAATTTTTCACCTAGCAAAAATGTTAGGCTCTTTTTAAATGCATTATGCTATAATTAATGTCAATATACATGAGAGAATATCAATTAAGTACTCATAATATATGTGAGCAAATGTTCGGTTTCATAATATATGAGAGAAAATGTTTGGTTTTTCATCACCAATGATAAAATTAATAATTCTTATATTGAAATTTAATCTAACAAAGGAACAACAAAATTGATCAATTCCATAATATTTTTCAATTCTGTTTATTGTGCAAACTCTATAATTGAAATGAAGAATTGAAATTGATCTCAATTTCAATATATATATAAAATTTCAATTCCATTCAAACAAACCTGCAACCCTCAAAACATAATGACAATGTTATAAGCAGTTCTATAATGACTAAACATAAGCCATTTATATTCGCAGTCCAACAAATTTAAGCATTTTAGGACTGTAAATGACAGTTTTATGTATTCTTAGAACTATGAATAATTATCGTTGAACTGCTAATAACATTGCCCTAACACAATAAGCTGTGTTCACGAATTTTCCCCTTGTGGTAACGCCATTGTACCTTCCATGAGATAAATTAAAAACGCTTATTAAAATGCAAAAAATGTAATAAATAATACATGTACAAGTGGAAACTTTATTTTTCTTATATATATTAGGAATACCTTTAATAATAAGGGCCATTTATCGGGACTTCTCCTCTAACTTTGCTAAATTACTGACATCACCCTCCTCTTTTTATCTAAAGTACAAAAATTTTCCCTAAAATTTTCATTTCATTACAAAAATCTCTCGTGAAATTTTAATTTCATAGCATCCATGCACAAAAACACTCCCTCGATGTTGAGTGTCCATGAAGGTATTTTTCTTCATGGAAACAATAAAATGAAAAGATCAGGAAAGATTTTTGTAAATAAATGAAAACTTATGAGAAGTTTTTTGTAATTTTAAAAATAAAAGGGGTGCTCTCCCTAATTATGCTAATTTACAAGAAATATTTGAATAATTATTTCTATATACGTAATAATTCCATACAACTAAAACAAGACGGCAAGCAGAAGAGTCGCATACAAACGCACGTTAAATTAGACCAACTGAACCAACACTCCCCCGTTCAAAGACCAACTCCTGTATATAAACCCCTACATGCAGACCCAAGTATTCATCAGCACAAATTCTATCCAATTACAGCCCAATTCCGCTCATCATGAGAAGCCTTTTCCTCGCTCTGGTTGTCGTCGGGGCATTCGCAGCCTCCGCCGCATCAGCGTCCCGCATCATTCTTCCCGGCACGACCCCGTCGTCCGCGCAGCGCTACCAGCAGTGGATGGCGCAGCACGGCAAGGCGTACAAAGACGCGGCGGAGAAGGCGCACCGCTTTGAGATTTTCAAGTCCAACATGGAGCATGTGGAGAGGTTCAATGCCGGGAAGCATAAGTATTGGCTCGGGTTGAACCAGTTCAGCGACTTGACCAACGACGAGTTCGTCGGACTTTATACCGGATACAAGCGGCCGGCGTCAAAGTTTAACTCTCCAAAAACAAGCTTCAGGTACGAAAATGTTTCGGTGGCCGCCGTCGCGGCCACCGTGGACTGGAGGAAAAGGGGAGCCGTCACTCCTGTGAAGAATCAAGGCCAATGCGGTGAGTACTTAGAATATATAGTCCCTAAATCTTAATATAAGCAATTGTCTACTTAATATAAACCTCTTTTAGGCTCCGTTTGGGAGGACTTATTTTCACCGGTCAAGTAGTTACAACCGCATGAACCGAACCTTAATTAGGGTCCGGTTCATGCGATCGTAACTGCTTGACCGGTGAAAATAAGTTCTCTCAAACGGAGCCTTAATCTCCCACTAATTATGTTTATTTTGAATGCTTAGGCTGATCTTGTGATATAAATACCCTACATGTAAAGCCAGTAAAGGGGCATATACATTGAGAATATATAGTCTCATACTCTCATGTATATATATAAAGTTATGAACGTAAATTATAATATAATTTTGTGCATTATATACACACACACGAGTGACAGTGCATTGAGAGCCCTTAATCCACCCGCAACAATATCTAGGTCGCGATTATACCTTTACCCCTGCACGCCATTAAACTAACGTGCGGGCGAAGGTAATGTCGTAGTTTGGGAAAAAAATAAAGGTGATAGTAATTTTTATGGCAAATCAGTCACCAAGATTACTTTTTTCTTTAAAGAGGGCTTATTTTGATTTTGAATGGAGGATTAGGATGAAACAACACACCATTACATCGTTGCATCATAACGAGATATCTTTATATATTATTATATATACTTTTTTGATTATTTTTTATTTTTATGGATGAAAATAAAAATGACACAAAAAAGTGAGACAGGACTTAAATTAATCACCCCTAAATATTGGCTTTTGGCAAAATACACTTCAAAATTTTAAAATTGGCAAAATGCATCCTCTAAAATAATTTTTTTTGGCAAAATGCATCCTCAATAGGCAAAAAATAAAATGGCCAGAATATACACTCTAGGATGCACTTTGCAAAAAAAATCATTTTGGAGGGTGCATTTTGCCAATTTTAAATTTTTGGGATGTGTTTTTTCAAAAGCTTATATTTCGAGGATACACTTTACCAAAAAGTCCCAAAATACTTACACAAATCACATCTTAGTCGTAATCCCTATATATGAAGAAAGAGTCCAAAGCGAAAACTCTAAAATGAAGCAATCCAAATTTGTCACTATTAATCAATCTACAAATGTAGCATTGAGTGAGATTGTTATTTATTAGTGTGTCGCTCTCTCTCTCTATATATATATTTTTCATGCACTTTTCTATATATCATTTTAGGGTATTGTGATTCTGTTCATTTGGGGTCTCAAACGGAGATCCATTTCTTGTACTGGCTGATGCATTCTCACTTAATTTAATGATGCAAATTTTTTTGATTAAAAAAATATGAAAGCGTGGGATTAGTGAACCCATTGGGTCAACCATAAATAGATTTGAACTGTGAAATGAATGCTTATAGTTTATCACATATATATGAAATATATTGAGTTTAATGAATTATGGTGAGTGCATGGATGCAGAATCGTGTTGGGCATTCTCGGCGGTTGCCGCGACGGAGGGCATCAACAAGATTAAGCGCGGGAAGTTGGTTTCCCTGTCGGAGCAGGAGCTCGTCGACTGCGACGTGAACGGAGAGGACGATGGTTGCAAGGGAGGCTACATGGAGGACGCATTCAAGTTCATCATCAACAACGGCGGCATCGACACCGAGCGAAACTACCCCTACGATGCCGCCGCCGGGTCGTGCAACTCCAAGAAGGAGGCGGATAGGGCCGTCGATATCACCGGCTTTGAGATCGTGCCGGAGAACAGCGAATCCGCGCTGCTCAAGGCGGTGTCGGGGCAGCCAGTGTCGGTGTCCGTCGACGCCGGCGGCAACTTCCAGCATTACAAAGGCGGCATCTTCGCCGGTCCCTGCGGAACCAAGCTCAACCACGGCGTGACTGTCGTCGGCTACGACGCCGACGAGGACGGGACCAAGTATTGGCTGGTGAAGAACTCGTGGGGCACTGGATGGGGTGAGAAGGGATACATCAGGATGGAGAGGGGCATTGATGGGGTTAAAGGGCTCTGCGGTATCGCAATGGATGCTTCTTATCCCACCATTAATTAATTAATAATCTATAAAAGGATGATTAATTAATGTTGAGGTGTAATTAATGTGTTTATCCATGATATCTATGCTTGCAATATTGTGTGGTAACCTTTTTATAACAAAGAAATTAAGACATTGTGATGACAAATAGAGCATTATGCTTCAAGAATTTTGCTAAATAGACGGGGAATTTGGATTCCTCTTGTCGAGTTAATGAGTTTAGGCTATTTACACATCAAAAATGATGGCCGTATCAGTGATGTCTTATCAATTGATGATTATTTTGTTTATGAATTGATTACCGGGAGATTGGATGACAAATAACTGATGATATTGTGATCACATCTTTGCATGTTTGATGAATTTGGGAGTAGTACATGTCTTGATGATTTGCAGGTTTATGAAATGAGCTCTATTTGAGATGATTGAAACGATATGATTAATGTGTACATGTTTAATTCTAGAGAAAGAATTGGATGGGGTATACTCTATGACCATGTGATGTGTTGAACCTCGGTCTCAAGTATTGGGAGGATGATTAGTGTAGTCCACTGCTTAAAGTTGGGTCTCCCTACGGGTAACAGTGTGAAACTAGCAGAACATATAAGGTGGTTTGTCACCTATTTTAAATGGAACCCTTGGGTGTTTGGGAGCACGAGAATGTGAAAGGATTGTAAGTGTGTGTGTGATGACCGTACGGTGTTGGATATGGTATGAAGGGACTTGGTTGGAGCCCTAGGTTGTATGATGACATGTAAATGTGAATTGCATGGGTTGGGTGCGTGTTGACACACTGTATATGATCCTGTGAAGAGGACTTGGTGGAAGGTCTACAAGCTCGCAAGTTGTCAGACTGACGGGAGCTGGCAGTTAGACCTTGGGCGGTTGGGCCGGGTCCTTCGGTGCTCACTCCCGAAGGCCTCTTCCGCACCAATGGATGGTTGGGTTGTGTTCTTCGGTAATACGCTCCCGAAGACCCTTTTCGTGCCAGTTATATAGGCCAGTTGGGCTGTGTTCTTGGTGCACATCTACCTGAAACCCCTTCCGAGCTGTAGTATGTAGGAGCTCCGTTGTTGTGTTCTTAGCGTTGAGGCATATAGAGGTCTAGGTTTGGTAGTGTGGATGCCCGCCTAGTAGTGTAGATGTCCGCTCTACTGTTACCGTTTGACCACAACGGATGGCGCCTGAGAGGCTAACTACCTGCTCGAAAAGTGAGAACTAAAGTTTTATGTCGACATAGCAGTGTACGTGTGTGTGCATGGGTGAGTCATCATATTGCATTCATATCATAACATTGCATTGCATCGCATCACATGAGATCCTAATCATATAAATTTGTACGAGCAAAACAACAAGAGATTTTTTTGTTGCAAAATAATAACAAATTTTTTTGTTACTAAAATAGTAATAAATTTTTTGTAGTAAAACTTTTATTGCAAAATACTAACTCATTTATTTCTTGTAAAATATTTATGAAGGCGAAAAATTATTTTCTTCAAAAAATTTTAACTCTTAATTAAAAACTATTTTTTTCCTCTATTATAAAATAATTTTATATATATATATTTATAAATTATATTTATACATATAAAATGAAATAATTATATAATTGTAAAATAAGTTACATTGCCCCCTTGAGAATTTTTACACTCCATCAGTGAGGATTTATATAGTCAAGTTCAGTTTATAGACTTCCATATTCTAGGTTTTATTCGCTGCTTCTTTTATCAAATGCTTTATTTGAGAGATTTATTTTTACTGATCAAGTGATTACGATCGTATGAATCGGACCTTAAATTAACATCCGTTAACCGGTGAACACAAGTCCCCCAAACGGAACCATAAACTGTTGCATGATTTTGTCATTAAAACTTATATTTATCGTGGAGTTTATGGGCTATCTAGATATAGACATATATTTAACTGTATATATATATGTTTTTTTATATATATATATATATATATATATATATATATATATATATACACACACATATGAGTGACACGCACGGGCCTCCAGCCCGATGGCCACGCACCACAGTACCCGGCCGGTGACGGCTGGCTTCACCAGCCTGCCCCCTGACACCTTTTTTTATATATTTTTTATTGTTTTTTAATTCTTAATTTCTTAAATTTATTATTATTTTTTAAAAAAACCGAATTCCACATTGGTCATCTCCGCCGCCGGCCTGACCGGAGACCCCCGGCGGGTTCGCCGGGAGCAGGCGAACCTGCCGGCGGTGGCCCCGTCGGAGCGCCACCGGAACACCGCCGGGAAGGTTCGCCGGCGGCGGAGAAGATCGGGTTTTTTGGTTTTGGCGGACAATGGTGATTGAAATTTAGGAGAGAGAAATAGTGAGGATTTTTGGGATTTTTTTTATTTGCAGGCCAATTCCGTTATTTGCAGCCCAAGATCCAACGGTTATGGATCAAAACACTCAAATCCGACGGCTATCTATTTTCCCCTATTTTTGAACTCACGCTATTGGCAGACCACCATATATATTTTTAATATAGTATAGATATATTTAAACTTATTTATATAATTTTATAAACTATATAAACTTTATAATTACGTAAAAGTTTCTATGTGTGTGAGTATATATATATATATATATATATATACGAGCATCTTCGCACGGGCTACACCCGTGCTCGATGCTCTCGGGCGGCCTTCGGCCGCATCAGGCGGGCTTCGCCCGCCTGCACACGGGCTACGTCGGTGCTCGAAATTCTTGGGCCCGAGCAAGTTGTCGGACATCATGTATATCTCAGTTTCTTATATGTAGTGCATTATATCGGAGTTCAGTTATTATGGTAGCATGTAGTAAAGTTCTAGTTGTAATTGTAACATTTGTACGGGACTTTGTACTGTTGCACGTGAAACCAATACACAGGGTAACCGGCATTGTACGACGTGAAGTTTCACGACTATTGCGATTATACTTTCACGGGCAATATGTCAGATATAAGTATAAAGCAGAGTGAACACAGCACACGTAGTAGGCGCAATAGTAATAATATGTACATAGAGTGAGAAGTACATCATTATGCAGTACATGAAGGAGTCTAACGAAAACGGGAGTAATAGCAGGTTATGCTCAGTACATCAAATCAGAACTCTCTCTTTGTCAAAGTAGTTGGTACTGTTGTGGGCTTACGTGGATGATACTGACTCTGGTACTCGTTGTCAAAGAGGACGGGAAGATATGTAATTACATGCGTTACAGAGATGATGCAAGTGCAGAATCCGCTGTAATGATGTTTAATTCAGGCGTTGTTGGTAGTACTCTGGCTTAATATCGAAGAGTCGTAACTCCTCAGCTGATATTGCTCGCCGAATTGCCTGACCATCTATCACGGAAGCGGCAGCTTGCATTGAAAATTCATCTGCAAATATTAGTTCTGCTGTCCCACTTGAGTTGCCTGATGCGTCGACATCGATCTGCAGTAGTAATTGTTTAGTATAATTTAATTGTTAAGCGAAGATACTGTCTTTTTTTTTTTTATCATGTGAAGTCATAGTGCTTACGCTGCCATACAGAAAGCCTGGAAGATTTTGGAAGAGCAATTTTATGGACGGAGTTGTTGTAGCTTGGTTAAGGTTCCGCAGTAGCACAGCGAAGTAATAGTAATCGCGCATTTCTGGTGGTACATTATTATATATGATTCTGTAGCACTGAATGTGAATGGGAGGTCATTCCGATGGCCCGTTGCTCAGAGAGTTGGGCTCAGTCATCGCAAGTATGTACGTATCCGCTGTGCCACAGCAGGAGTAAAAGTTAGCAAGGAAATGTGTACGTGATTGTGCATATGGAGGTGATCATAAAGCTGAAGTAAATATTGTTTATTGTCGGGAGAGAGTGAGTAAAGAGAGGTTTCATTGTGTTTTGAAACAGATGTGTAGGGGAGTACATAGTAGTACAGATGTACATGAGTGTTTAAGGCGCAAAGGAAGTGCGGAGGTGTATGTATCACGTGCTGTCTGTGTTGCAAATGTACCTGTAAGAGGACAGACCGTAGTTCTTCGAAGATGTAGATGCGAACAATTATGGACGATGAACCTGCGAGAGTAATATAAGAAAAGACAATATTTAAATATGATCATATCATATTAGTGTTTATGAAAGTTGTAAAGACGTACAAAAAAGTAAGTGTACCTCTATGTTTACTTTGGATAATATGTCTTTGTACACAATATTTTGTGTATACGTACCAGAATGTCCAGGTACAGCACTATTTTTGGCTAGAACCTTTATGTTTGCAGAAGTAATTCCTCTAGATAAAGCTACGTACAGTTGCCCGTGTGTGAAAACAGGAGACGGGAGATAAAGGCCAACATGTTGGATTGTCTGTCCTTGAGATTTATTTATGGTTAGCGCAAAGCTTAAGCGAATCGGAAATTGCTTTCTAGTTAGTTCGAATGGCATATGCTGATCTCCTGTATTTTTTAAAGGTATGCGAGGCAGGAAAACGGGTTTCCCTTTATGTTGGCCTGTAAGAATTTCCGCTTCAATGAGATTTTTTGAGAAATGGCGGCATATAAGCCGTGAACCGTTGCACAGACCACTAAGCGGGTTTAGATTTCGTAGTAGCATAATAGGGGCACCTTTTTTTAAAGATAGTTTATGGGGTGGCATATTACTCGCTGAGACAGTATTTAGGAATTCCTGCGGGTATAAATTGAATTTGTCGTCATCAACGGAATCAAAAGAGTAGTATACAGTCTCTTCACCAGGAAAAACATGTAGGCATTTCTCGTTTAAGTAAGCAACATCTTCATTTAATGGACTTAGTAGTGCCCTGTTCTCCCAGTAATCATAGGTAGTGGTAGTGGATGAAATATTAGAGAATATGTTGTTGATCAGCACAGATACTGAGTTGTCGCCGTCCCACGGAATGACCATTGAAGTAGGAATGTGTATCATACCATCAGCGTATGTTGGTTCAGTACCATTCCCAATGCGCAGAAGGTATTCTGAGAAGGCTTGATCGTTTACCGCGCGCATATTTTCATTCAGTGATAGTAGTCTGACAGATAGCCACAGTGGCGATGTAACAATACTGGCATTAATAATTTGTGACACTGTTCCATTTAGTACAACTGGTGGGATTTGACGGAAATCACCGCCCATAATTATCAGTTTACCACCAAAAGGTAAGTTTGTGTCAAGAACATCTCGGAACGATCGGTCAACAGCTTCGAAAATATGTTTGTGCGACATAGGCGCCTCATCCCACAGAATAGCGGAGCACTGCTGTAAAAGTTCTTGCATAGCCGATGTTTTACCAAATTTGCAGTACGACCCAGGTTCAATAGGAATAGGAATCTTAAATCTCAGATGTGCTGTATTGCCTCCTGGCAGAAGAGTTGCAGCAATGCCTGATGATGCAGTGGTGGCAAGTACAATATGAGAAGCATGTCGAAGGTGGGCAATGATGGCTTTATATAAAAATGTTTTCCCAGTGCCAGCAGGCCCGTCAATGAAGAACATACCGCCATTGCCTTGTCGAGCACATTCAGTTATAGTATGGAATATGTAAGACTGACGTTCATTTAGCGATGACACAGAATGGAGGTCTATTGTTGAAACAGGCAACAGAAGTTCTTCTGCAATTAGGGTGGAGGAGGTTGTAATATTCTGAAATTGTTGAGACATTTGGGGAAGATCAAATTGTGTAATGGATTTGCTGTGTTGCTGAAGAATGTTGTCAATTTCACGGAGGAGTTTGTTGACAATATATACATGATTGACAGAGGACGATGTAACATAATCTTCTGTCATTGCAGAGTAATTGTCATCAGAGACTCCAGAGCTCTCTAACATTTGTAGGATTGCAAAATAAAAGAATTGTTGTGAATAAACTACGCAGTGCTGCGGGCATCTGGAAGGACCTAGCGTCGCGCATGCAGGTATGCAGACTGTTGTCTTGTTCTAACAGACCGTAATGTTCAGCGGAGGTCTTAAATGTTGGATGGAGAGTAGTACCAGTAGTCAGCAGATGTTGGAAAGACCTTGGTGCACGAATATGATTTAAGAGCAACCGTAGGTAAAATCTTTCTCCTTCTGAAGGATGTACAGAGTACATTCGAGCAACAACCTTTTGGCGACGCCTCCGTTTATGCCAAGTTTTTGAGTTCGTATTCCATGTGTAGTGTTTGGGAAGTCTGTGTAGAAATACCCGCGATGATTTTGGTTACTGTTGTTAATATTGAAAAACTCTGTCAACATTGTACGGGAGTTACGCTCGTTTGTAAGAATGTTACTAAGCGAATCAGTACTGCGAAAGTGGACTTGATGCCTGTCTGGTAAATGTATCTGTAAACGAACGACCGAAGGATATGTTTGGTACATATTGAATTTGAATATTTTCCAGAATGCTTCCTGTGGACATATCCATCGGCCGTTGACATACTGAGAGATCTCATTTCGATCTGAACTGTCATGGACTTGGAATTCAATGAAGTCAGGCCCTTTGTGAATGTATTTGTATAAATATTTAATACTCTTAATACTGCTGCAAATTTCAACATTTATGTGGCAGTCATATTTTAGAAGCAGGTATGGGTTATATGGTACAACCCATTGGTTGGTAATACGGAAATTTGTAGCACGGCGCAGCCTGAATGATCGGTCATCATTTCTGCGTCGGTAGATTGGGTATGAGTCAGCTCCTTGTATTGTATGTTCAGAGAAGTTTTTTGGATAACCTTTTTTGCACGTACCGTGCTTCATGCAGGATGCGTGAGGATTTACGTATCCACATGGGCCATGAATCATATGTCGAATAACTGCGTGATATAGCTCAGGCTCATCTTCAACGTGAGGCAGCTCAGCGCGAACAATTTGGTCGTAATTGTCTGGAGTGTTCATTTTGTCGCGTGTATCAAAAGTGATCAACATATGAACATGAGGCAAACCTCTTTTTTGGAACTCAATCACGTGCACGTGGCTAATGGTTTTTCCCAAAATATGTTTATGGAAAATGTCTTTTTTTAATTTCGTGTACTTTGCATTGAATATTCGTGTAACTATATCCGGGCGGTCTTGAGCGGTTTGTCCAGAGTAGAGCAAATCTGTAATTTCTGGCCATGATGAGTTGCATGTCATTGTTAAGAATATATCTGGTCTACCATAATGTTGAACAACGGACATTGCATCCTGATAACGTTGGTACATGTCTCGTGGGCTTCCAACAAAGGAGGATGGTAAGATTATGCGATGACCAATATTTGCTGAATCACAGTAACACAATATATGTAAATCAATTGCTGATAACAGAGAATAATTTTACGGTGAAGTGCATTGGAAATGTTACCGTACCGCCAAAACTTTCTCCAGCATTCAAACAGTCTTGTAAACCACAGTAAAGTTCAGCACGAAGAGTGTTTTGGTTTCGTTTAATCCAACGTAATTTTTGAGTTTCTATTTTAATGTAGTTGTCAACAACATATTGCTGTAGTAGTCGACATCCGTGCAACAGTAATGAAGAAGATGGGCCGCGGTCCTATCGTAACATAAGGTTCAGTATAAATGCATCACATGTGAAAACGTACACAATATAGTGAGGAGGAACAGTGCGTATTGCGTACCTGTAGTATGTAGGAGTAGTAGTCGCAGCAGCTTACACGGAAGTTGTTTAATCCTGTATATTCAGCTATCCAACCATATGTCCCATGCGGGAGAAGCAGCGGGTATTGAAGAGGGTCGTAGAAACCAGTGTACTCTTGCACAGTGCACAGATCACCTTCAGTTGTCTCAACAATTATGTTGCGCTCGTTTGAATCCATACTGTCTTCAGCTCCGATAATTATAGCAGCAACCTGGGGGGCTGTTGGTAGCACATATTGTGGTTCACGGGATGGTCTTTCTTTAATGAGCAACTTGCAGTTTATAATGTCTTCACGCTCAGACAGACGTCGTAATGTTTGCACAAATGGATTGCACGTATCCAAAATTAATTTAAGCTTCTGCAGTGTTGAGCGGTCTAATTCTGAGTTCTCCTCAAGACGATGATCTATTTCATGCTCCGTGTCGTATATATATAGCTGCAAGTATCTGGGCCTTGTGTTTGAAGGAGGAAGAAGAGAACCAATGTGATGATATATTGCGCCATGAGCTCGAAAAGTGTAAATAGCATGCTGATCAGCAGCCAAAGATCTGTCTAACTTAACACCCATAGACGTAAAAGAGAATACGTGGTTGTACGAACGTACATATCTTCTGAAAGCACGGCTTTGTACAGTATTACTGGTGAATAGATTGTAGAGTTCACGGGGGAACGGTGGAGTTGGTACACGGACTCTACCATTGTTACAGCACATTGACGCTGTTTCACCGTCGAACAACTTTGCATGGCAGTAAACACAGAGTTCTGGGCGACGCAAGCGTAGGTAAAGGATCTGTTGAGCTGCAGTAGATATGCGGGCAGTGTTATGGGTTCTGTAACAATGTGCTCTTGTACTGTTACTGGCAGTGGAGGTCGAATCACTGTCACTGTTCAGTGTACGCGGCTCAGAGCTTGGAGGGGCTACTAACAGTGAGTACGATATACGTGTTAAAAAACGTCAAATCGGGAAATTTACATAGTATGTGCATTGTATTGTAAATACGTGGCACTTACGTTCGAACACATTGTGTTGTGTCTGTTGAAGCAAGAGTTGAGGCACAGACTGTAACTCTGTAGAGTTCTGTAGCACAGTGTTCCCATGTGATGGAGTGAAAGGTGTACGTGAAGATGATGATTCGCCAGTGTAGATCGCATGCGGAGAATGTCTGTTAGACGGTGGCAGTGTTGTTAACATGTAACGGTGGATAACACCTTCCGGAGCGTACGATACTGTGCTTATACAGGGTATATCTGCTGAACTGATAGGGTTGGTGGGATCGGGAGCGCGTGTTGTTGTAGTTGTAGTTAAATCATGTGGGAGTATAGCACTTGAGTGGTCATGGATGTTCTCGTGGCGTAGCTCTGTAGTCTGAGGTTGGGACAGTCGACGTCTCTGAGAACAGGTTCGAGCGGCGTCACGCCAAACAGCTCGTTGATGTTCCCGTTGCAGTTCAGTCATTTGCAGCCACCGAGATCTGTGACGCGCTCGATTTGAAGTTCGTTCTTGTTCACGTTGCGCCTCAGTCATGTTGGCTCTCCTGGTTCGTGAACGTTGTCGATTAGCAGCACGTTGTGCAGATCGATTTGCTTCAGTTGCGTCCATCGTTGCGGAGGTCGTGGAGGTTACGACGACCTGAAATAATATACCGAATAAGTAACGTAAGTAGACAGTGTCTTGCGGGGTGTTATGTGGAGTGATCCGTACGAAGGTTTTGTGCGTGCAACGTTTTGCGCATTTCCAACGGATCTACCCCACGTCCCAATATGTCACCCATGCATTTGGTGAAATATTTTTTGGTATGCATGTGTAATTTATTGTTACTGTCACCGAAAAGATGATGTAATGTCGTAAGCGCACTAATGGCCAGCAACATCATCAATGTGCTTCTACTTTATTTCCAACTACTTGTTTTTTCGCGCTTCCTCCAGTTAACGTGGCTATTGAGTAAATTAACAAAACACAAAACATGTAGTAGCAGATGTATTATTAGGAGGATGCGACATATGCAGACCAAATTCACAAAGTCGTGAAATCTACTACGCATAGCATTAAGAGGAGCAGTGCAGACTTGTAGGAAAAATATATGCTGCGAGAGGTACGTGAGGCAGAGGAGAAATGGGGATCTCGTCAATATGGCAAACATTGCAACTGTGAAGATCCGGAGTTGAGATGAGGATGATGGGAATATGGCGAGCGGTGGAGGCTTGCAACTAATTCATTTGAGTAGAGACGAATGAAACAATTCGACATCAGGAGATTCGAAATCATTTTATCTTCAGAGATTGCAAATGAGTGCACTGAAATTAAGTACAAACAACACAATGATTTGTTATAATATACACCGACTGGAATTTATTCCGAGAATAAATTCCCAAAAAAACATCAACATAAGCTCATCGCTTTTATACTAAGAGGAGAACTATGTGCAGAGAAAGTGCTGAATAAACCAAATTCAGAAAACGCTATTAACATGGCATCTTACTGTTAAGCGTTAGCATGAAATTGTGTGATATGCAAGAAGGGGCGACAAAAGTGACAGTCAACATTCAGTAGAATAAGGTTCTTTGAGTAATATAGAATCAACATCTTATGCAAGGAGGGGCAGCAAAAGTGAATTTCAACTTTCAGTAGAATATATTTTCTTGTAATCATATATGTGCAAAGTAAAATGAATTCAAGGAGTTGATCTTCCTGGCATGATTGTCCATTCACATTTCTTTACTGACTTTCTATATAATAATACTCTTGCATTCCTTTACTTTTTTAAAGCACTGGTATAGTTGACTTGAAATCACGTATTATTATTATTATTAACGTATGATTAAAGCGCAAATTTAGTGAGAGCGAATTTAGCGAGAGCAAATTTAGCAAGAACATACCAAAAGGTCGTTGATATACATAGTAACAGCATATCCAAATGTAGTAAGAGCAAATGTAGCAATAGCAAATTTAGCAAGAGCAAATTTAGAACTATATCACCAAGTAAATAGTATAATTTGGAGATCTTATAATAATTACTGTAGTAACTTTTCGTTTAACAATTAGGTCCTAATTAACAATTACACATGTATGACCTAAAGATAGGCCTTAACTAACAATAAATTAGCTATTAGGCAAGGATGAGTGAAACATAGGTCATAACCAACAATAAAGTAATAATTATGCATGGATAATCACATAAAAAATAAGGCAAAACAGAGCCATAACTAACAATATACTACCAAATATGTCATAAGTAATACAAAATTAACAATTACGCGTAGGTAAATTCACATATGAAATGCCCGTGCGTAAGAAGATGAGAAGAATGTTGCGGTAAAAGGGATCTTAGAAGAGGTTTGAAGAGTGTGCTGTTGGCTAGGGCTTCAGAAGCGGCGGATCTATGGATGTTGGCATTTTGTGGAGCAGAGGAGTCCCCAGTGAAGATGATATCTTGGGAAGATGAGCTGGCGTACATGTTAATATATCAAAACCGAAATGGGAACCAAATTTAACATTCACAAAATTAGTGGCGAGCGCTATGAGGACCGGCGCTAAGAGCGACACGGAAGGCGCAAACAACAGCGGGAGGGAAGATCAAGCAGCGGAAGATAACGCGTGGACGGAGGTTGGGTCACGATCGAGAGGAAACATGGCTTATAATGGTTTTGGGAGATGAGCATATAGCAGCGGAAGTTAAAACGAAGCAAAGAAGAAATCAAAACTGGGGATTTACAAATGAAATGTAAAACAATATCAAGGACTGAAATTGAAAAAATGGAATCTAAGACTGTACAGTAAAACAAAATCTAAGACTATTAAATCCCAATAATATGTGCTGTTGTCAAAGAAGTTCAGGCCATCGAACTCCGGTGCGAACCAAGTAAACGTGCCACCAAGGTACCCTGCCCCTCCATCTCGCCTGCACATAAAGGGCCATTCTGTACGGATTATGATCATAAACCAAGCTTTCTGGAGAATCTAAGAAACATAACATTAACACAATATTTCTTTTTAGCTGAATGGTGGGAGGAGAAAGATCTGTCAATAGAGGATTGCCTTGATTTTGTTGACTAACATACGTTTTCTTCCAGGGAAAGCTTGGTGAAGGGCAGGAAATAGCAGTAAAGAGGCTTGCAAGGAGTTCAACTCAAGGGGTTAATGAGTTTAAGAATGAGGTGAATTTGATTGCGAAGCTTCAACACAGGAATCTGGTTGGACTTCTGGGTTGCTGCATTGAAGGAGATGAGAGGCTGATAGTATATGAGTACATGCCTAATAAAAGCCTGGATGCATAAAAACAATATGGAGGAGTGAAATTGAAAAAATGAAATCTAAGAGTATACACTAAAACAAAATCTAAGACTATTAAATCCCAATAATATGTGATGTTGTCAAAGAAGTTGAGGCCATCGAACTCCGGTGCGAACCAAGTGGTGGAAGCACTTTTCCGGCAGTGCAACTTTGGATACGGCCTCGGTATCTTTGCTTCTGTGGATTTGGTGTTTGCGTAAGTAGCGTCATCAAGATTTATATCAAGCTACAGACGTATTTATGCACCACTATCCCGTTCAAGAGCAGAGGTCGAATTGAAGCACAGTAATATCTCATTTAACATAGGGTTTTTAAACAGCAGCAACAACCATTTCAATAACATATAAACACTAATAAAAACTGTTCAAGTGAGGTAGTAGATTACGAAAAGAAGAAGGATGGGGTTTCTTTGACAAATAGCAATATAAGTTGCACAAAAATCAGTCAACAAATCAGTCAAAAAAAGAAGAAACGGATGTTTTTAGAAGCAATTACAGGAAAACGATTTCATTTTTTTCAGAGAAATTGAAAGCAAGAACGAAATCATTTTTATGATCAATACAATAAATAGATGTGCAGGTACCTGAATGAGGAGGAGAAGCGTGCTGCGAAGAACCGTGGGAGCCGGGCAGATATCGGCGAGATGAAAGATGGAGAAGTGGAGATAAACTTGGGAGACGATCCAGACGGAACTGCGCTCACACTGCCCGGAAGATCACCATGTATCGTTGTACTTACGATTTGTACTTTCCGGCGAACAGGAGCAAAATCTGGAAGAAAAAGAGGAGGGGAAGCGGCAGCTGAAGTGGCGTGAAAATCCGCAAGAGGCGGGGAAGACGCAACAGTTGACTGAAGAGAAAGAAATCAGAACAAAGCAGAACGCCGTACTTGCGCGATGAAGAAGCAGTGGGGAGCGGAGCAGGTAACAGCCAACGCCGGTTGCGGGAGATGAATCGCCGTAAAAACCGCGGAGAGGGTTAGAGGAAGTGCAGGGAGAAGAAGAGGCGAGGGTTGGGGGGAAGCTATTACATGGAGAAGGCGGTGGAGTAAGCGGTGCAGGGGGCGGTTTCGTGGCATCAGAGAAGCTGGTGAAGGGGGCGGCGTGGCAGGAGCACGGGCCACGCGTCCGAGCCTGCCGTTAGAGGCGCCGATATCTTTCATCTCGCCTCCGGCTCCCACGGTTCTTCGCAGCACGCGTCCGAGTCTGCCGTTAGAGGCGCGTAAGCGGCGGGGATTTACCGGAGAGGCCTCTGTGACGGAGAGAGACGGAGACGGGCTGCACGGAGAGAGGACGGAAATTCAGAACAGCCTTATTAAGTATAGATATATATATATATATATATATATATATATATTAATGTCTCCTTCAAACAGATAAGAGATAGGTAATTGGGTTAAACACATTTTATTCTTTATAATAGATTTGGGGTTAGATTCTTAGCAAAATATCATTAAAAGTGTATTTTATTTATTTATATATATATATTATTTAAATTTAATAGAATAATAATTAAAAAAATAAAAATATCATTAAAAGTGTATTTTTTTGGTTTATTAATAGAATAATAATTAAATAAAAATAAAAACATTAGCAATAAAATACATTGCTAAAAAATCCTTATAAATTAGCAAGAAATAAATTCTTGATTAAAATTAGTTCGGGCCGTATTAGTAAATATCATCCATTTGAACATAAAAATGGATGAAGTTTCTTAGATGAGCGTTAACAAATGATAATTTCTCATGTTGATGACCGCCACGACGTTGCCAAACGGAGCCTTAATAGTGCACATGATATCTCATGTGGGTGTAACAGTTTTGATAAATAAACTTAATATATTTAACTCAATTTTTAACAAAAATTAAAGAAATAAGTTATGTATTACTTTTGAACTACAATTAAGTTTGAGCTTAATATGTGGGATGATTTTATGAAATGTATCAATTTTTTTATTTATTAATATTTTAAGCTTCAAATCATTTGAAAATTTGAATTATATGACCAAAAAATGATACTCTATTTAAAGTTAGGTGATTGTTATCCGCACTGCAGTTTTGGTTATTCGCAAATATTTTTTTCCTAATTTTTCGCGCCTTTTGGAAATACGTCTTGTACATGCATTTTCAGGAAAAGTGTTCAACACGAAAGTTGTAGATCTCATCGAGATCTACAACTTTCGTGTTGAACACTTTTCCTGAAAATGCATGTACAAGACGTACTTTGGAAATACACCCAGATTTCGCACCTTTTAGAAATACGTCTTGTACATGCATTTTCAGGAAAAGTGTTTAACACGAAAGTTGTAGATCTCGATGAGATCTACAACTTTGGTGTTGAACACTTTTCGTAAAAATGCATGCACAAGCCGTATTTGTAAAAGGCGCTAAAAATTGGGAAAAAAAAGTGCGGATAACCAAAACTGTAGTGCGGATAACACTCACCTAAACTTATACGTCAATCCTAAAATTGATTATTTAATAATGAAAAATTCTCTCTATATTAGGCTTCGTTTGGAGCTATCTGCGCATATCCAACTAAGGCCACCATGGCGCGGACGCCGGACAATAGGAGTGATATTTAGGTGTGTATCTCGTATCGTACGAGATGATGTACAGCCGTATGAGCGCGTCTAATAGGGATGGATTTAAGAAAGGCAATGAATTTTGACTACTTAATTATACGTTAAAAATAGTGACCAGATAAGAAAGAAACAGCTCTGTAAGATGAAGTCATTCAAATTTATTTTACTTGGAAAAAATTGATACCCTCTATTAAAATTTCTAGATCCCCCACTGACATCAAAAAGATGTCGTAAACATATAGACTAATTAAGCACATCTTGAAATCCAATGTCTGAACTAAGCTCATTAAATGTTTACATTAATTAAGAATTAAAAATATAGAGGACTTATTTTCACAAAATCATCTCTATTTTATTTTTATATTTAAAATTTTATCAATTTTGTTTGTTTTTTATATTTTTATTTCACCCTTTTAAAATAAATTGAACCACAATTTCTTATCCCCTTCAAGCCCGTTCAGCGGGAACAATATTTAGGTCAGGACTCCTGATCATGCTCATGGTCCTCCATCAATGATGAGCTTGCAATGGAGGTGGGGCCCATGCACTAATGGCTTGTGTCATACACTTTTGCGCGGGACCCATGCAGTTTCTAGCTCCTCATTGGTTGTCCTGACCTTTCTTTAGGTCAGGAGTCCTGACCTAAAAATTAGCCGTTCAGCGGAGGCCCCCGCCAGATTCTAGAGTGGCCCACACGGGCGTTCTAGAATTCTCTTTATTTAAGTCCAAATGAATAGTATTCATTTCTCAATTCAAATTAATCTATGCATGGACCCACGCACTAATTTTATCCCTTTATATTTTTACTTTAGGTGATTGTTATTAGCACCGCAGTTTAGGCTAGGCGTATCGCACTCTCCTAATTTTTTGTGTTTTTTTGAAAATATGTCTTGTATATGCATTATTAGGAAAAGTGTTCAACACAAAAGTTGTAGATCTCGACTAAATCTACAACTTTCGTGTTCAAACTCTTCCTAAAAATACATGTACAATGCGTGCTTCTAAAAGCGAAACATAAGCGTATTTCCAAAGTACGCATTGCACATGCATTTTTCGGAAAAGTATTCAACACAAAAGTTGAACAGTTTTCCTAAAAAGGCGTGTACAAGACGTATTTCCAAAAGACGCGAAAATTAGGAAAAAGTTCGGCGCGAGTAGCACAAACTGCGGTACTCTATTTGAAGCCCAAAATCGAGAGAATCCCGATCCCGTACTTGCTCGATACGCTGCACGTTTACGCATGGATCATATTGTATGTATTTAGGCTCGTTGGTATATCAATTATAACTAGTTCATAATAATCAATAAGCTTACATATTATATTTATAAATATACATAATTTAATTATACATATAATCATATACATAACCAACACAACTATATTATTTATAGAAATATACATACAAGCAGCTAGCCGAGCTGCTGGCACTAATCATACAACGGCTTTCATGCAAGCTTGGTTGTGATCAACATGATCCAAATTCTGATCCGCTATGAAGCTACATACACACAACACACTATACATATACACACGCACACGCAGTGGTTGATGTTATATGCAGGTCATTTTCAGATAGAACTTGGCCTGCACATAACCGGTATGCAGTTGCACGGCTTGCATATAGCCAAAATCGGCCTGCATATAATTATCGTCTTAATTAATTGTAGGGTAGGAAGGTTGCTTGGCAAGGCCGCATAGACCTTCGGGGGAAGAAATGTCCCTCTCCATCTTGATATACCCATTGTTACCCCAGCGGGTGCCCCAGGAGTTCTTCACCAGCCAGTACTTGGTCCCGTCGGCGTCCGTCCCGTAGCCGATGGCGGTCACGGCGTGATCGAGCTGGGTGTCGCAGGGGCCGGTGAAGGTGCCGCCGGCATAGCTCTGGAAGTTGGGGTCGCCGCCGTCGATGGCCACAGAGACGGGCTGACCGGTCACCGCCTTGAGCAGAGCCGCTTCGTTGTTCGCCGGCACGTCCTCGAAGCCGGAGATCTTGACGGCGCTGACGGACGCCTTCTTGGAGTTGCAGGAGCTGTCCTCGCCCGCGAAGGGGTAGTTGGCCTCAGAGTTGATGCCGTGGTTGTCGACGATGAACTTGAAGGCGGTGTCCATTAGCCCGCCTTCACAGCCCTGGTCCTCCCCGCTAATGTCGCAGTCGATGAGCTCCTGCTCCGACAGGGAAACCAACTTCCCGCTCTTTATTTGATTTATGCTCTCTATCGCCGCCACCGCAGAAAACGCCCAGCAAGCTCCTGCATATATAACTCAAAATACATGACAACCAATACAGCTATACTTGTTCGGCGAATATAAGTTTCTCAAATTTCTTGAAAGTCCGACCCCCCTATTAGGGCTCCAGGATCCTCTTCTGAGGAAATGGAGTTGATCCATTTCACGGAAAAGATCTTTTACTTTTTGATCCAACGGATTCTCTTTTTTCCAATTTTTTATATTTTTTTAATTTTTTAAGGGGCAATTCCATTTTTGCATAGATAGAGTAGGGATTAAAGGGGCAAACTCATATGGGCTTAGTGTGAGCGATAGAGACACATAATATTTTAAAAATATCACTAATAGTAATTCAATTAAATTAATTTTTGTCTGTATATATATTATATATTTTAACTTTTCATTAATTTCTCAATAAAATAAGATTGACATTTTGATCATGATCTCACATTTTTTAGTGGAAGGTTCAAATCTGCATGGATCCCGATCCTCTCAATTTTAAATTCAGAAAAAATCTATTGATTTTTTTGAATAAAAAAAATATATAAGGATAAGAAAAACAAAACCCATCGGATCAAAAAACAGATGATCATGACCGTGAAATGCATGGATCCCTTCCATTTCTCCTCCTCATTTATTCTGCATAGCCGCATCATAAAATTGCCGAAATATTTTTGTATAAAAAGTAATAAATAATGTAAATATTTTTCAATATGCACATATACTTCATTAAAAAATATAAACATTTTTCTATATTGTCCAAATATAAAAAATCATTAAAAGACTGATCATAATGTAAAATTAATGTGACATTAATATATCACATGACATTTTTTTTAATATTTGTTGCCTCCCCCCACATGAATTTACTCCACTTATAGCGAGTGGGGTCCAATATCACCCTCGGACTTACGATTTTCGAGCGGGCCCGGTTATTATGCACTCTTACAGTATTAATTGGCGATATTAGGGCATATAATTTTCAAAGTAGAGTTCTTTTCATTTGAAGTGAAATAGATAGTATTAATTTCACTGGCTCTAATGAGTTCACTAATCTCATTCTTTTATATTTTTCTTTTAATCAAAAATTTTTGTATTAATAGAACAAGTGAGAATAAAGCTCGCATGGATTAAACCGTCATCTGTCAAGGATCGCCTAACAAAATCATCTGTTTGAACATAAAAGCTAGTGGATGAAGTTCCTTGGGTGGGCATTAACGAATGACAATTTAACCCCCATGTTCATGACCGCCTCCATCATGCCAAACGGAGCCTGAATCCACGTACACCATGAAATGAACTTCCATTTGAAGCCCCAAATGGAGAGGATCCTGATCCCAACTTACCGCATTGGCCCTGATCCTTGATGGGAGTGACGGCTCCTTTGCTCCTCCAGTCCAAGCTGGCCGATGCGTCGACGGTGACATTCTCCTGCCGGAATCTTGTCGCCGGCGAGACACTCGCCGACGACGGCCGGTACCCCGCACTGTAAAGAATCTTGAACTCTTGGTTGGTCAAGTCGGTAAATTGATTCGGCCCGAGCCAGTACTTCTCCTTTCTGGCATTGAAGCTCTCGATGTGCTCCATGTTTGATTTGAAGATCTCGAATCGCGCCGCTTTCTCCGCCGCATTCTCATACACTTTCCCATGTTCCACCATCCACCGGTCATGCCGATCCTCCATGGACGACGTCGGCAGAACGCGGGCTGCCGCCCCCGCCGCCAGTGCCCCCAAAACCAGGAGAGCCGGCAGAAAGGACGGCTTATAATTACTAATTGCCATTAATTAAAGTAATTAGCAGAAGTAATTAATAATTAATTAACCGCTAATCAATTAATTAAAGAACTTGGTGTGTTCGATACTGAAGAGGTGGCAGAGCGATTGCATGGGCATTTATAGCGGAAATATTGTGCGGCCTAATGATTGATTAATTAGGCGTACGTCATTAGTGCATGGGGTTAGGGTTTTATATTAATTAGGGTTGCCGTGGAGAAGACGATGGGAAATTATTCATGCATGAAAGATTCTCTTGTAACAGAAATTTGTTGACTGTGGCGGGAATCCATGCAGGAGTTATGTCTTTCAGGAGAAATATTTAGATGAGTTTGAGTAATTTTAGCCGCACGAAAATATGATCGTATTTTTGAATTTCAAATATCCTACCATGATATCTTGTGCGCGACAAATTTTTACTGAATATCAAATTTGAAGATGCATGTGCCAACTATTAATCTAAATAAATATGTACTAGTATTTTCAACTGATTTAGGCTCCGTTTGGCACTGTGGCGGCGGCCGTAAAAGCATGGGTTAAACGGTCATTTGTTAGAAAATTTTTTGAAACAGGAGCCTGTTTTCAATTCTCTGTCCGGGTTTCGTGTTACTTTGCTGTGTGGAGGGAAGGAAAGGTGGGGATCAAATCATAAGAAATGTATATTTTGATCGATTTTCTAGAAGAGATCATATTTGATCTCCTAAGAGATTATATTTGATCTCCCAGAGGATTATTTTTGATCTCTCATATTTGATCTTCTAGGAGATTAAAAAAAAGATATATTTGATATCCTAGGAGATCAAATTTGATCTCTTAGGAGATCACCCGGAGTCCGGAGCTGCCCGGTCAGGACAACTACCCTCATTCGTTAAGGATCATCTAACAAACATTATCCGTTTGAACATAGAAGTGGATGAAGTTCCTTAGGTGGGCGTTAACGAATGATAATTTTATTAGAATATGAACCAACCGGTCCAGCCACTTAGTTATCTGATACGTTTCAACTCTAAAGGAGTTACAAACCTGGTTGAATTCCAAGGTTTAATTTCTGTCTTTAAATGTCATCTTAATGTCGCCTTTTAAGGCTTGTAACTGCAGTTTCTTTTTCTTGCACTATAAAACAGCCATGTAGCTCAAGTTATAACATATGAAATGAATCTCTTACTTTGCTTCCCCCTTTTGTTGTTATGTTCTTCCTGCAACTTTTTCCCTGCACAAATAAGTTAAATGAGAGGTTCAATTTCTATCAGTGGTATCAGAGCTAATGTTATCCTGAGCCTGATTCGATTTTCATCATCATCCATTTCATTGGGCTCTCATGAGCTCATCATCTACCAACACCGCATACCCACCACAACATCTTCCCTTATTCAATGGAGAACTATATGATCACTGGGCGATCAAAATGGAGACCCTACTGGAGTCCCAAGATTTATGGGAGGTTGTCCAAAAAGGACCAACCCCTGATCCAAGAGAGAAGGTGAAAGAAGGAGAGGAAGCCAGAATACCCAAAGGAGAAAAACAAAAGAACTCCTTGGCACTGCTACTCATCCAACAAGCCGTCTCAACAAATGTTTTTCAAAGAATCTTGGGAGCCAAAACAGCAAAACTAGCATGGGATACCCTCAAAGAAATCTACCAAGGAGATAAAAAGGTAATTTCTATCAGAAAATTAAACATAAAGAGGCAGTTTGATTCCCTCTCAATGAGAGAAGATGAGTCAATTCTCGAGTTTATGCCAAAACTCACAAACCTCACCAGCCAACTGAGTAATCTCGGGGCTCCCGTGGAAGAAAGAGAAGTCGTATTTAAAATCTTGACAAGTCTACCAAAATCTTATGATCACATAGCAGCAGCTATAGAGGAAAGTAATGATTTGGACACTTTATCTTCCAGTGCTCTCATTGGGAAAATTCAATCCCATGAGGAACGCCTGAAACGACACTCTCCAAACATTTCTCATGCTCTACAAACCAAGGTAAACCTTGGAAAGCCCCAGTCTACTGGAAAGAAACCCATGAATTCATACCAAAATCATGGAACACATACCAAAACAATGGGCCCCGTGGACAGAATTGGAAGCAAATCCCTCAAAACAGACAACGTCACAACACTCCATTTCCTAATGAAAACAACCATGGAAATGGAGTATATTGCACTCTGTGTAAAAAATCAAATCATGACACCACAAAGTGTCATTTTAAGTGCAAGAGGTGCAAGAAACCCACGCATTTTGATCGTGATTGTTGTTTAAAAAACAAGGAAGATGCAAAGTTCATAGAAAATGAAAAGGAAGAGAAGGAAGAAACACTTTTCATGGCAAGCACTGAGGACACAGAATCTCCTGAAACCTCCTCCCTATGGTACATCGATTCAGGATGTTCAAATCATATGACCAATGATAAAAGCATGTTTATTCACTTAGACCAAAATGCAAAATCCTCTGTATACCTTGGAGATGGCAAGTCCAAAAAGATTGAAGGCATTGGCAGCATCACCGTTCGAGATTCAGAGGGAAGAAGCAAAGTGATTTCCAATGTGCAATTTGTACCCTCATTAGCTCAGAACCTGCTTAGCGTCGGGCAAATGATCAACAATGGGTATTCAGTTATCTTTAAAACAAATTTATGCCAAATCTTTGATCCTTTTGACAAGCAGGTAGCATCCACAACAATGTCAAAGAACAAAGTTTTCTCCCTCTCACTGGCAACAGCACAAACCGCTGCTCTTACCACCCTACAACACACAACCGATATGGTAATGAGGTGGCACAATCGTTTGGGGCATCTGAATTTTCAATCCATGCAGAATTTAATTGAAAACAAGCTGGCAAATGGCCTGCCAGAGCTCAAGGTTCATCATTGCCTTTGCAATACATGCGCCACTGGAAAATCTCATCGTCAGCCCTTCCCTCTTTCTTCTCAAAGGTGTTCTAAGCCGCTTGACCTTCTGCACTGTGACTTGTGGGGACCATCCACAACTCCCACTGCTTGAGGTAAGAGGTATTTTCTCCTTATTGTTGATGACTTCAGCAGGTATATGTGGTTTTTCCTGTTAGAGCAAAAATCTGAAACATTCTCTCAGTTCATTGAGTTTAAAACAGAGATTGAAAAGAAGTTGGAAAGAAATATCAAAACAATAAGAAGTGACAATGGAGGAGAATTCGTGTCACATGCTTTTAAACATTTTTGCTCAGGTCATGGAATCCGTCATGAGCTCACTGCTCCTGGATCTCCCTAGCAAAACGGTGTAGTAGAACGTCGCAATCGAACAATTTTGGAGATGTTGCGAACTATGTTACTACACAAAGGTATGCCAAAACATTTTTGGGGAGAAGCAGCATGTACTGCTGTACACATCCTCAATAGAGTTCCTAACAAGGTTAGTAAAAACTCCACTCCTTATGAGATGATAAACAACAAAAAACCTGAAATGGGGCACCTAAGAACTTTTGGATGCATTGCTTTTGCTCATTTGCTCAAAGAAAAAAGAGATAAGTTAGATCAAACAGCCAAAAAATGTATCTTCCTGGGTTACTGTGATAATAGGAAGGCTTACAGGTTGTTTGATCCAACATCTCAGAGTATTCTCATCTCTAGAGATGTTACCTTCCATGAGGAAGACAACTGGACTTGGGCATCAGACAATACAGTGAGTCAAGGCACCTGCACCACGGTTGAGTTCAACTTGAACCCCCTCCAAGTGATTCAGGAGCCCTCAGATCATGCAGATGCAGAGCTGCCTCAAACTCCTGACTCCCCAAGGTCATCATCGCCCATTCGCACTCGATCTCTGCAAGAAATCTATGACAGCACTAGCATAGTGATGTTTCACTCTACACCAATCTCATATGAGGAAGCAGCACTACTCAAGGAATGGAAAATAGCCATGGATCAAGAAATAAGTATGGTTGAGAGAAACAAAACTTGGAGTTTGGTCCCCAAACCTTCAGGCAAACCAGTTATAGGTTTGAAATGGATCTATAAACTTAAACATGATGAAAAAGGGAACATAGTAAAGCATAAAGCCAGAATTGTGGCCAAGGGATACTCTCAGAAATTTGGACGGGACTACGAAGAAACTTTTGCCCCGGTAGCTCGAATGGATTCCATCCGGCTCCTACTCTCGATAGCAGCAAACAACAATTATCCCATTCATCAGCTTGATGTGAAATCAGCTTTCTTGAATGGGACCATAACTGAAGAAGTTTTTGTTGATCAACCAGAAGGGTATGTTAAAAGGGGGAAAGAAAATCTAGTTTACAAACTTCACAAAGCCCTTTATGGGTTGAAACAGGCTCCTCGTGCTTGGCACTCAAATATTTCTGCATACTTCAAACAGGAAGGCCTCATCGCAAGCAAGCTCGAACCCTCCATGTTTATGAAATCTGAATCAAATGGTGACAGAATCATTGTGTGCCTCTATGTAGATGACCTACTAATCACTGGAGGATCACTAAGTGCAATTCAGAATTTTAAAGCTAGAATGAAGGAGAAGTAAGAAATGTCAGATCTTGGCTATCTTAAGTTCTTTCTGGGTATGGAGATCACTCAGATTCAAAGCTCTTTCTATCTCTCTCAAGAGCAATATGCCAGAGAAGTACTCAAGAAGTTTAAAATGTCAGACTGTAATCCCTGTCACACCCCCATGTGCACAAGTGTGAAGCTAAGCAAGTACAAAGAAGGAGATGAAAAGGCAGATGAAAATGCCTATAGAAGTTTAATTGGCTCTTTGATTTATCTAACTAACTCAAGACCCGATCTTGAGTATTCTGTTAATCTCTTATCCAGGTTCATGTGCTCACCAACCAAAGAACATATGGAGGCAGTCAAACGAGTTCTAAGATACATAAAAGGGACAGTCACCCACGGCATCCTCTACACCCGAGATCTCCACCCATTGCTCACAGGCTATTGTGATGCAGATTGGGCAGGCTCTCAAGATGATCGAAGGAGCACCGAGGGTTATGTGTTCTTTTACGGATCAAACCCTGTCTCTTGGAGGTCAAGGAAGCAGCAAACTGTAGCTTTATCTACAACTGAAGCAGAGTATATGAGTATTACTTCTGCAATTTGTGAAGGCATTTGGATGAAGGGGATGATAGAAGAGTTCACTGAAGCGAAGAAGAAGAAGCCAATATTACTTAAATGCGACAACAGCTCCGCCATAGCACTGTCAAAAAATCCAGTGTTTCACAACCGCAGCAAACACATTGAAATTAAATTCCATTTCATCAGAGAGAAGATAGAGAACGGAGAAGCCTGTTTGGAACATTGCTCGTCGGAGCTCCAGGTCGCTGACATATTTACCAAGCCCTTACATCGCAGCAGGTTTATGAAGCTCACTGGCGACCTCAAAGTGACTGGACCGCCGGTTCAAGAGGGGATATTAGAATATGAACCAACCGGTCCAGCCACTTAGTTATCTGATACGTTTCAACTCTAAAGGAGTTACAAACCTGGTTGAATTCCAAGGTTTAATTTCTGTCTTTAAATGTCATCTTAATGTCGCCTTTTAAGGCTTGTAACTGCAGTTTCTTTTTCTTGCACTATAAAACAGCCATGTAGCTCAAGTTATAACATATGAAATGAATCTCTTACTTTGCTTCCCCCTTTTGTTGTTATGTTCTTCCTGCAACTTTTTCCCTGCACAAATAAGTTAAATGAGAGGTTCAATTTCTATCAAATTTAACCCCCATGTTCATGACCGCCACCATCATGCCGAACGGAGCCTTAATTAAAATGATTTTATTTCCAAATAAGTATTTTATTTTTGATATTTGGAGAAACAAAATCATATTATTCTCCAGTCAGTTTTTAGTAAACAAATATTGCAAGTCATGCACAGAGCTGTAAATTTAGTACTTGAGCCAGATCGTGAGCATGAAGTTCATCTCAAGCTCGAGCCGAGCACGAACATGTGTTTTTGTTCAATAGCTCGAGATTTTTTTTTTTTTGAATTTTAATCTACGTAAAATATGGCTCTCGAGCTCAAGCTTGACCTCAATATGTAGGTCAAGCTGGCGATATATAAGCATGTTTGCCGAGATGATGATTGAGTTCGAGCTATAGATCGACTTGAGTTTGTAGTTAATTGACGATGTTTGTTGAATATGTTGATGACCGAGAGATAATAGCTCGTGTTCTTGTTATATTGCTGGTGTTTTTGTTAAACGGTCATTGAAAATCTTGAACAGAGGAGATGACTACTAAGGTTGTGTTTGACGCGGCTTATCGTATCTTATTTGTTCCGGTGAGATTGGACAAAAATGTTAATATCATAACAAAATCTTATGCCTCAAACTGTTTTTTTTTGTAACATTTGTCATACCAAACGTACATTCTATGACAATGACGTTTTTTTCCGACCTTACCAAAGCAAATAAGTTGTGATAAACCGCGTCAAATGCACCCTAAAATTGGTGAGATTTTCATAGTTGAATTGACTTTATGGGTAAATTAAATAGATAATTGTCTTCCTTTAAGTTGACCAATGTTATAATTGTGCAAGGATTGTGTTGGGTGTGGCCCGCCATCCAGGTGTTGGATGGGGTGCCTCCCGGGCGCATCCGGGTTGGCTCCTGGCATGGGTGCAGGGGAACTCCATGGTACGGTTTAGTGCAAGGGAGTCGGGTTGGCTCCGGGCATGAGTACATGAGAGTTCCAGGCACGGTTTAAGTGCGAGGGAGCCATGCGAACAGTTTGACCGGTCCTGCTAAAATAATATAAAGGAATTGGTAGCGCCCTTCCTAACACTCCGGGGTTTTGGGAGAGTTGGTAGGCGTCATTCCTAACATGATTGAAGTGGGTATATATTACAATAGCTAATTTCTTTGAGGTTTGTTCCGCCCTTGTGAGAATTAGTGAATCCGCCGAATCAGCCCTAAAAAAAATCAGAACTAGCTTTCATCTCAGCCAGTCGCATGCACAAGCGTGCATTCATCCACGTGCCAGTCCGATCCAAACTAGCTTTCATCTGACGAAGATACGTATCCCCCAAGGAATCCTATCTATTAGTAATATAAATAAATATATATATATAACATAAGGAGAATAAAATATTATATTGAATATTCGAAAAGAAATAAATTAATCTAAATACGAATAGTAGTACTAATTTTAGGAAAATTAATTAATAGAAAATATTATATTTCATTTATGCTTTGGGCAGAGGAGGAGATTCCCACTCATGAGGTCTTTATCAGATGAATCCCCACGGCAAGCAGTAGCCGTTGATCCTCCATTATCTTTGGAGAATTGTTTTGAGTGTCCGTCCCATTAACGTTCAAAATGTTTGTTGTCATCAACTTTTTTTTAGAAATGTTTTGGTTTCACATTGTGTGTTTGGAAGAGCGGTGGCGTTGGGATTGTGTGTTTTAAGCTTTATGCCGTGTTTGGGGAAACGGTTGGGGGCCGTAGTCAATAATCACTTAATTCCTGCAATTTTCATTTGTGCGGAGTCCGCAAAACTCCCGACCGTGGATCTGCGACAGCTTTCGCTAAAGCCGCGTCATGAGATTTTCACCGTCCCATACAGCGTTCGTGAACAAACATCACCCATGTCACATATACATAAATTATAGGAATAATTACCAAAACTTTCCCTCGAAGATAGCATAATTACAGCTTGCACCCCTCTTATTATGGAAATTACAAAAATCTCCATTTCATAACATCCGTGTACAAAATACCCCCTTGAAAATGTTCTCCGGGGCCGGGGGGTATTTTTGTGCGATGTTATGAAATGCACATTTCAGGGGAGCTAAATCTTATGTTTTGTAACATTGAAAGAAGATTTTTGTAATTTCCATAATAAGATGGGTGCAGTCTGTAATTTCTCAAAGTTAGAGGGGGTCCCGGTAAATGCACCTAAATTATATGTATAATTTCAAAAAATAGAACATTGCAACATGTAATTATGAGAGCTCAGGATAATTAATAAAAAAAATATTATATACATCTCTAAAAAACTATCATCCCTTCCAAGCATCCTCATCCTCCTTGCCCTCCTAAAACCTTTCACACATCTCTAGGTTTTGAGCCCAAAGTGGCTAAAGATGATCACAACTTGGCCTCCATTTGGCATGGAACAAAAATACCAACCCTTACCTCCTTTTTTGCTCCTGCGAGTTTGAACAAAAACACCACCGTCTACGCATGTACGTTTCGCATGAAAATGATTACAAACCACCGCCAAGGAAAGAAAACTAGTTTTGAACATAAAAGTGAACGAAGTTTCTTGAGTGAGATCAGTCGGTCACAAACGACGATTCCCAGCCATTGCATTCACGACGGCCACCATCACGCCAAACGGAGTGTAAGACTCCATTTGGTTGGGCGGTGAGGCTGCCTTTCCTATGGGAGCAATGGGAAATGAAGCGCGGTGTTTATCACCCTCCAGCGAGAAAAGACCAAAAACGACAAACTTTACCACCGCCCCTCATCGCCCACCGCCAACAGAGGCAGTCCGCCCGCCCAAACAAAGCCGACATCATGATCTGATCATCCATGACACTGCCATGAGAAAGGAGCAAGGAATCAAACTTTTATTTTATTAAGCCGTCAAGCACAAAACCGCGCCATTTCATTCAAGTTCACATGCAGGCAATAAACAATTCAATCCTACTCCATCAGTCATCATCAACCAATTTTCAGTAATCACGTAACAAACTGCGATCAATCAAATAATATTAACTATGGTTTAGCATAGAAACTGTATATTTCCTTACTATGATTAGTGAAATTAATATTTAAAATTCACTGCAAATCATTTTTTTCAACACCAAAAACATTAAATATACTAAGGGTTATTTACTGCCACCTCCCTTCAAAGTTTGGATAGCTCCATTTGGCACCGTGTGGCGGCGGTCGTAAACATTTACCAACTGAAATAAACCGGCATTTGTTAAGGACCACTTAACAAACATCATCCACGTCATTTGTTAAGGACCGCTTAACAAACACCATCCATTTGAACATAAAAGTGGATGAAGTTCCTTAAGTGGGTGTTAACGAATGACAATTTAACCCCTATGTTCATGACCGCCGTCACCGTGCCTAACGGAGCCTTACTCCAACAGGGTACTTCTGTGCACGCATGTATGTTATGAATTTCTGGTGCAAGCTATAATTGCGCAAACTTTGAAGGGAAGTCACCGTAAATAACCCAATATACTCGTATTTATCATTAGAATTCATGTATTGTTACCTTGTGGAAATCATACATTTCTACTCAGAAAATCAAATTGTTACACTCAACAGCACCCTTAATCATACATGATGAAGCCGACAAACAATAATACAAAATAAATAGACTTGAGATCCCGCCAGATCTTTCACACTACGATTGAGCATTACATTCATCGATCGTCTTCTGGCGCTTCGGATCAACGGCGTCGTCAATTTGCTCGTCGCGGTTATGTGGCCCGTGTTCTTCTCCATTCTCCTTTTCATGGCCAACCAATGCGTCAACAGCATCGTGGCCCAAGAGGGAGACATGCTTGCTCGAGATCTGTCTCCCTGCCCTAACCTTCGGTCCCCAATGCCGTTCAGGGTTCGGAAGAAATCTCGCTATCTTCTTCACCTGTGATTTGCTGAGGGAGGAGAAAGCTCGAGAAAGATTTGCCTGCCAAAGAACACAGGGAGGAACAGAGTGGGCGGAGCGTTGGCGGGATTTGTTAAAAAAAATTCAAATTCTTTGAACTTTTCAAAAGCTTATGAAGGGCAATTTAAAGACACTTGCATTAATGGCGTAATATTTGGGTGTGGGTTCCCGTACCGAACGGGACCAATAAATTGCGGTGCAAAGATTAATGTGTTGCCATGTGACCTTGGTGTCACGGGTTCGAGTCATGGAAGCATCCTCTTGCAAAAATGCAAGGTAAGGTTTGCATACATTTCACCCTTGTGGTGGGACCCTTACCCGGACCCTCACTGCGCGGGGATGTTTTGTGCACCGGGCTGCCCTTTTAGGATGGTGAAGATGGGCCTAAAGTAAATAGTTGGTTTCAGATGGTGACCACTTATGTGTGAAGGAAAAGATGAGCCCTTCTATCTTGATGTCGAAATGGTTAGCAGTACGTAGCACAAGCAAATCAATATCTGTCCGATACCGACACAGTGTAAGACATGCCTAACCCATGTCTAAAAATAAAAATTAAGAAAACAATTGTGGCATTAGTGCCCGGGAAAGAGTCAAATGTGTTTTCGATATGGTCAACTGATAGCTCTGGCTATCGTCGAACAACAAATATTGATTAATGGTAACGAACAAACAAGATATTGAGACAAGCTCGCGACAATCTCTTAAGGGAGGGATCCTTCCAGGAGCCTACTCTCCAAGAGAGACCAAATTACGTAATGATACAAAATGCCCTAAACCACTTCCTTGTGGAGGTAGGAGTGAGACATACATGCATAACTATAGAAATGACCTAAGACTACATAGGTAGGTAGGGAGATGCACGGCTGGCCAGGGAAGTCGTCTTCATATCATACACCGTTTTTTTGAGATCATAGAAGGCATTCTTCTTGATGAGTGGTTAATTGTTATGAACAGTTTGGTTGCTTTGTTTCTCATTTTATTTACTTTTCATATAACTTTTTTTTATTAATATTTGTAATAGCATTACAGAATATGAATCATGCTGGTGACTGTTATTTATGATTAGCCATTAAATTTTTTTAGTAATATCAGAAACATATGTTTTTCATATCCGCGATCAAGCCACGGCCCACCATCCTGTCTCATATTTGTTTTAAACATGTGGCCCATGTCCGCGTTATCTCGACAGCAGTTTAAGTAGATAGATGAACCTCTCAATGAAAGCCAAATTAGTGGAAATCCCATCTGCCTATAGACAAAATATTTGAAACAACTTTGAACAGAGTTAACAGTTATTTATGAAGGGATTTCTTACCTGTAGAATAGGTTCCTTAGAAAGAATTGCTGATCCTGATTGATCTGGTGGCTGATCTTTAACTGGATGAATTTTAACCTTGCAGGAAAAAAAACGCAAATAAGGAAGCCGAGCTTTGCTACTGGTCCGCAGAATTGAAGTTGACAGCGTAAAAAAATCTTGATTCGCCAAAAATGAGATAGCTATTTTCCAAAACTGCAGATCAATAATAGAGAATAGTAGAATACCCAACAGCGCATGATGTCCCAAATGACTTCCATCGGGGCATCGGTCTTTAGACCAAGTGGATTAACGTGAGTTCCAGAGATGCGATACCCAGCATTGATAACAGCAGATCGAAAGATTACAGCAGAGGGCGAAGTACATTTCAGAGTGGCGCTCAAGTTGTGGAGACTGAGAAAGAGGGGAACATCGTGCAATTCCTGCATATTCATTCAAATATCATCGTTACGTTATTGTAATTATTAAAGTCATGTTTGGAGAGTGATGGTGGTTGTGAACACAATTATGAAAAACACAAATAATGTTTTGGTAGGTGTGGTGCGGTCAAGAATGATATTTTACCAAAACAGCAGTTTACATCTAAAGGACACCTCAATCATGCCAGTGTGGTAAGTAGTAGCAGTCAGGGGCGGATCTAAGGGAGGCGGGATGGGGCCCGGGCCCCTACAAGAATTTTGCAAAATGATTAGTGAATTTGGATTCCTCTCATCGAAGCAATGAATTTTGACTACTTATAGGTCAAAAACGGTGGCTAGATGAGGGAGAAAGGGCTCCGGAAAGATGGAGACGTTCAAAAAAAAATTTGTTGGAAAAAGTTGATGCCCCCCTTATTAACATTCGTAGATCCGCCACTGATAGCAGTCATAAACATACGAACCCCCAAAAATATAATTTTGACAGCAAATAAAAACTGTCCAGACAATTTCAAATGCAACTAAATTGTCACCATTGTATTTACTATCATAGTTTCACGTTATCAACCGCTCAAATGCCACAGCTACCCAAACAAAACCCAAGAATGCTGAGCGAAAAAAACAGTTTATGTTCTTAGGATTCCAATGAAGGTTCTATTCACATCCTACTTACTTGCCAGAGATTTCATATAAGTCTAATCTACCATCCACTAACTACTGCATCCCTGATTCAAACCATCATTTTGGTTCATTGCATTATCAAATATTTCAAACAAATTGTTAGAAATAACAAGCCAATTAAGCTCTCGCAAATAGGTAAGAAAAATCTGTTTAAAACGATTATAAAAAAAGCATTTATTACTGATTTATGAAAAGTTTTTTTATTTATTAGGGATAGATTTTATTCGTGATTTAGAGACTACTGCTCCTCATATTCAAAGAGAGGGTAGCCGTATAAGTTTTCTTCATATTGGAGTTCTAGAAATCCACAGGGGAGAGAAAATACAAGACTTTATTAATTTTCTCAAAATATTTTCTTACAATAATACATGTACACAAATATATAGGAAGAGAGATGAGAGGATTCCCAATCCTAAGACGTGGGACTAAACTAGATTACAAGTGAGCTCCAATTTGGGCCTCAACAATGAGCTTTTTCCATATTCTTCTTTAACATTCCCCCGCAAGCTGGAGCATACAAATCGTAAGACCAAGCTTTCCTACAAGACGTCGATAATATTCTGGATTTGTAAGTAGTGGATTAGAGTCAAATTCAAGAGCACAAAGCTTGTGGTTGACATCTATAGGAGTATCAGCGGGTTTGCATCCTGAATAACCAGCATCCTGAAAAAGATCAAGATAGTACTTTCGTTGTGATAGAACAAGACCATCAGGTCGTCTTGCTACCCTCAAATCCAAGTACCGAAAATTTCCCAGATCTTTCATTTGAAAGACAGTTTAAGTGTAGTTTAATTTGTTGTATCCCTGTGAAGTCATTACCAATAATCAGAATATCATCAACATACACTAGAAGAATAACTGTGTCAGTTGATTGATGACGAATAAAGAGAGAGAAGTTAGTTGAGCTTCGCGTGAATCCAACATCATGAACAACCTTACTAAACTTGTCAAACAAAGCTCGAGAAGACTGTTTGAGACCATAAATCGATTTTCTGAGATGACAAACACGAGACTCCTCTGTGGTCTCAAACCCGGGAGGTTGGTGCATATATACAGTTTCAAAAAGGTCCCCATTGAGAAAAACATTTTTGATATCTAATTGATATAAGGTCACTGTCGATGGACAATTAATCAGGACCCGAACAGTATTCAACTTGGGCACTAGGGAGAATATTTCATCATAGTCGAGGCCTTGTTGTTGAGTGAACCCTCGAGCCACAAGCCGAGCTTTTAGGTGTTCAACTGTCTCGTCTGGAGCATATTTGATTGCAAAGACGTTACAGCCAACACAAGTCTGACTGGGGGAAGAGGGACAAGATCTCAAGTCTGGTTAGCCCAAAGGGCTGTCATTTCCTCATCCATGGCCGCACGACACCCCGGATGCTGGAGAGCCTCCTGCAAAGTGTTAGGTATAGAAATTGAGGATATAGATAACGGGAATTTGAGGAGGGGGAGATAAGCGATGTAAGGATACATAATTCGCCAAAGGGTGCGCCATAGAGGTTGATGTCGGATTGACAGGTCGCGAGATAGCGCTGGTAGAGGGCAACTGTTGTAAGTCATCAGATTTGAGAGGACGACGAGTGTAGACACGAAGAGATGGCTTGGTTTGCACTGGTGGCGGGGTTGGTGTTGGAAGAAGTGGTGGAAAAGGAGACGTAACAGGGACGGTAGGATGAGGTAGAGGAGGAGGTAGAAGAGGAGCCGAAGGAGAAAGTGAAACGGTTGGTCCTCGAGAAAGGTTACATCTGCCGAAACTAGTTTGCCCGCGGCTGGAGAGTAACATACATAACCCTTCTGATGGCGAGAGTATCCAACGAACATAAATTTAGTAGCACGAGTAGCAAACTTGTCAGTAGATGGATCAAGATTATGAACATAACATGTACATCCAAAAACACGAAATGTGAGAGAAAATGGAGGCTTTGAAGGAAAAAGAAGACTGAACGGAGTAGCAAAGTTGAGCATAGAAGAGGGTATGCGGTTGGTGAGATAACAGGCAGCCGTAATAGCAAAGTTCCAGTATAATGTGGGTACCTGCATTTGAAACATGAGTGACCGGGCGACGTCAAGAAGGTGACGATTTTTTTGCTCGGCCACACCATTTTGCTGAGGAGTATAAGCGCACGACGTTTGATGGAGAATCCCAAACTCGACACACAGATTTGAGAAGGTACAACTGATATATTCACGTGCATTGTCTGTGCGTAGAACTTTTAAGGTAGTGGAGAATTGAGTTCGAGTCTCAGTAATAAAGGCACGAAAGATGGAGGTAATTTCAGCACGATCGCGAAGTAAATACAACCAGGTGATGCGTAAGCAATCATCAATAAATTTAACAAAGTAACGATAACCATAAACACTATGGGTTTTATACGGACCCCAAATATCAGAATACACTAAGGATAAAGGAGCATCACACGCAGTACAAGTACAATTGAAAGATACACGATATTGTTTGCCAAAGATATAAGATTCACCTGTAAACTCATGAAGGGAGACATCTGGAAGAGCTTTCTGGAGAATTTGGAGGGGAGCAATCCCAATACATCGATGTCAATCAACAGAAGAGACAACAGAGAGAACAGTAGGAGAAATATCTAAGAGATAGAGCCCATTAGATAGTCATCCCTTACCAATGAATCAATGATATTCCGCGTTTGTTGATCCTGCACAACAAAGGAGGAATGTGAGAAGGGGACACAACAGTCAAGTTCTTGAATGATACAGCTAACAAAAAGAAGGTTAAAAGGAGATCCCGGAAATGAAGAACCGGGGATAGAGAGAGTTGGAGTGAGAGGCACATCAGCAGCGCCAGAAACCAGGGTGGTGTCGTCATTGGCCACAGTGATGAACTTGGGACAAGCAGATTGCAAGTATTGAGAGGGTTTCTATGGAATAATATGGTGTGTGGCCCCCAAGTCCACAATCCAGTGAGAGCTATGGGGGAGACATGATATACCTTCATTGGAGATCGACGCAATGGAGCCAGATGAGCGACTAATCACCCCTTGGAGATGTTGGAGCTGAGTACGCAAAGCCTCGATGTCGTTACGGGTGGAGGGAGGATCAGTCGTGGTAGAAGCTGTGAGATGTGGAGGCAGACCATATTTGCGATAGCAGGGGGTCTCAAAATGTCCATCCTGACCGCAATAAGTACATTTAAGGGGAGGTCATCCAGCACGTCCCCGTCCCCGAGAAGTGGTTCGACCTACATGAGTCGAAAGGCCACAACCCGAAGGAGCAGATAGGGGATGTTGGAGACGAGCCAGGGATAAATTCCCAGGAGCATCCGGTGGAGGTGTAACCTTTAAAATCATAGAGGAGACATCCGACAAAGAGAGAGTTGAAGATGAAGAGAGAATCTGAGCCCGGACACTGTGAAGATGAGATGGAACATGGGTCATCATCATTGCAATCCCAACGACTTCTTTTTGGGCTTGTTGTGCAACCAGATCCGTCGTAGGAGGCTGATGTTGTATCCACGCCTCAACAAGAGTCTTGACTTTTGCAACAAAGGAGGTCAAATATACTCTGGACCTGCTTGAGAAGACTGGAATGAGTGGATGTAGGCCAACTGATACTCCGATTGAAGCGAACTACAGGATGGGTCGTGATGATGGAAAGGAGATTAATAATGTTCCTGAATTTCAGAGATTGGTAGGGAGGCTGATCTATCTGGCCCATACCCGTCCTGATATTGCTTACGATGTAAGTGTTGTCAAACAGTTTATGCATGCTCTGAAGACTCGTCATGCAGAAGCTTCCCACAGGATACTCAAGTGCCTCAAGTCATCAAATGGGAGTGGAATCTTGTTTTCCCCAAATTCAACTCTAAAAATTGAAGTTTACACCGATGCTGATTGGGCTGGCTCAATCAACGATCGGCGATCTACCTCTGGGTACTGTTCTTTTGTTGGTGGGAATCTTGTTATTTGGAAAAATAAAAAACATGTTATGATGAGATCTAGCGCTGAAGCAGAGTTTCGAGCTATGACTCATGGAGTTTGTGAAGGTCTTTGGCTATGCTCTTTGCTAAGTGACCTGGGTCTCTCAAAAGAGGAGCTCATTCATTTGTACTGCGATAAAAAGGTTGCCATCAACATTGCTCATAACCCAGTCCAACACGATCGAACTAAACATATTGAAGTGGATCATCATTTCATCAAAGAGAACATTGAAAAGGGGGTAGTTTGCACTCCTTTTGTTCCCTCTGATAGTCAGCTGGCTGATATTCTCATGAAAAGACTGAGCGGGAGTAACTTTGGAAGAATTGTTGTCTTGTTGGGCATGATCAACATCTCACGACCAACTTGAGGGAGAGTGTTGCAATATGTATTATTATGTTCAGCTTATTTTATGTGTCATGTAATATTGTATTGGTGAACTCAATCCGCCTCCATATATAGAGGGGATTAGGGCTCCTAATTGAATGTAATTTTCTTCCTTTCTTACAATACCGGGTATTATCGCTGATTCATCCGCAACTACGGGGCGTTAGCGCGCCCGCTGACTGACCTCCTCAAAAAGGAGGCACCATTCTCTTGGAGCCCGGCGACCTAAGAGGCCTTTTGTGGCCTACAACATGGGCTTGCATCAGCCCCAGTCCTGGGCATGCCAGACTTTTTTGAGCCATTCGTTGTGGAGTGCGACGCTTCCAGGAAGGGGGTGGGGGCGGTCCTCATGCAGGGGGTCAGCCCATCACCTATTTCAGCAAGGTCTTCTCCAATCGGCGGGATGCGACATCCGCTTACAAAACGAGCTCTGGGCGCTTGTTCTCACCGTTCAACATTGGTGCCCCTATCTTCTTGGGCGGCCCTTCGTGATACACACGGATCACCGTAGCTTGCGCAACTTGTGGATTCAGAAGGTCACGACGCCCACACAACATCTTTGAATTGCCAAACTACTTGGATACCAGTTCTCCACTGAGTACAAGACGGGGAGGACGAACACCGCCGCTAACGCCTTGCCCCGACGAGAGCACGTGGGAACCTTGGTAGCAATCTCCCAGGCACGTTGGCGGGATGTTGATGCCCTGCAGACAGAGGTGCGAGGGGATCCCTACTACACTTCCATGATACAGGATTTGTAGAGAGATTCGAGTTCGCACCCCCTCTTCCGGATGATTGGAGATCAACTTTTCTACAGAGATCGTCTCCTGGTCGCAGAGTCGTCACCCTGGATTCTCCGCCCGCTTCACGAGTTTCAAGCTACTTCGACAGCGGGTCATTCCGGTGCTTACCCTACGTACTGTCGACTGGCGTCTACTCTCTACTGGCGGGGTATGCTGCAGTTCGTGCAGCAATTTGTGGACAACTGCCTGGCGTGCTAGAATGCCAAGTACCAGGCTCTCTCGCCAGCCGGACTTCTCCAGCCCCTACCCGTTCCGGATATGGTCTGGGAAGATATAGGCATGAATTTCGTCACCCGCCTGCCCCGCTCCCCCGCTCTCAGGGCTATAACTGTCTTCTTGTGGTGGTGGACCGCATGTCCAAGTACGGGAATTTCATACCGATTTGTCATCCCTACACCGCCAGCTCAGTTGCTCGGATCTTCATTGCGAAGGTGGTCCACCTCCACGGTTTTCCCCATTCCATCGTGAGCGATCGCGACCCAGTTTTTATGAGCTCCTTTTGACAGAAGTTGTTTCATTTACAGGGGACCAAGCTGCAGTTCAGCACCGCGTACCACCCACAGACAGACGGATAAACGGAGGAACGTATATACGTTGTTTTGCGACTGAGCATCCCCAATAGTGGACTGAGTGGATCGCATGGGCAGATCTATGGTACAACATGTCCTATCAGTCCGCGACGGGCGTCACCCCCTTTCAAGCGGTCTATGGCCGCCCACCTCCACCCATACCATGCAGCTTACCTGGCGAATGCCAAGCACAAGACCTGGTCACTGACCTCCAGGACTGGGACGAGGGCCTCCGCCAACTGAAGCACCATCTGGTACGGGCTCAGTAGTACATGATCCAGCAGGCCATTTGTCATCGTCGTGAGGTCATACTCTCGCCAAGCGAGAAGGTATTCGTCAAACTGCGACCACACAGGCAGAGTTCCTTGGTCGGCCGACTGCACCCCAAGCTCTCGGTTCGCTATTTTGGTCACTTCCTGATCTTGGGAAAATCGGAGAGGCGGCATACCGTCTGCAGCTCCCCAACAACTGTCGGATTCACCCTGTTTTTCATGTCTCCAAGCTGAAGAGGACCCTAGGGGATCATCCTCTCCAGGCTACACTACCGACAGTTTATTTGTTGATTCGGTTCCCCGGTACGAGCCTGCAACAGTTTTCGGAACACGGATTGAAGACATTCAAGGACGAGCAGTGCGACGGGTCCACATCTAGAGGAAGGACCAACCGACCGAAGAGGCCACATGGAACCTGAAGGAGGAGATCAAAGCTGTTATGTAACCCTAGGTGTTGATACGAATGCAGAAGACCTTATCCTTGGCAAGCGCTACGCAAGATTTTACACGAGGCATGAACGAGGACCGGGCGCGGCTTGAGGATGCGCCAGAATTGGATCTGAGATTTCCTTTTTAACATATATTTCCTTTATCGTGTATTTCGTTTTATCTTATATTTCCCTTTTAGTATTACTACTATGTAAACGCCTTCTTATATATATGGGGGAGGACAACTATTGCAGGAGGCAATTTCTATCATGAGAATTGGGAATTTAAAGGAGGGATTACGACCCAGCGTAAACCTTGCGTTTTCTAACATGATTTCTTATGTTTGCTCTATTAATAATTTTTTGTTGCGTCATTAAATGATGATCACTTCATCTTTCTTGTATATATCTAATAGATATGACTATCGTCAAACAATAATTTAATATGTGAGATACAACATATCGAGGTATGCTCATGATTGAGACGTCGTTTGAGATCTCGTAAGCAGACGAATGAGGGAGAGATCTCAAAGGGGATCGGCATTAGCCTTGTGTGATCCTCTCGAACCTATCTTGCCGGAAGAGGAGCGTTGGAGAAGGAGGGGATCGGTGGAGGTGTCGAGCGGAACTTCCGCCGGGTAGGTGTTCGGCGGAACTATCAAGCGGCGTCGGCTAGGGCGCACGAATGGGAATTAGAGAGAGAAATTTGGAGAAAATTAGAGAGAGACAGAAAGTTAGGGAGAATTAGAGAGAGAGAGAGAGGAGAGTTGATAATACAATTTATCCCATCCAACCAAGACACACTCCCCAACCTAGTAACTGGTTGCGCCTAACATAACCAAGAGTTCAAAAGATAATAAAGATGCAAATACACAAAAGATAATAGGACTAAGTGGTGTGCACCGTACTACGTACTACGGCGCCTGTATGTGATCCCCCAGTGTGGGTCTGTAACATCTCCGCCCATTTCTACATCAAGCTTGTCCTAGAGATGTGGGGGCAAGTGTACCAAGGGTGGTGAAACCCCCACGAACGGCTTCTGGTGCGATATGTAAAACACGTCATGGATCCGCGCATCGGCCAGTAGTTGGAGACGGTAATCAACCTCTCCAATGCGCTGTGAAATCTCAAACGGATAGTAGAACTTGGGCCCCAACTTGTTGTATGGACTCTTGGCTAGGCTCGACTGACGGTAAGGGCGGCGCTTAAGCCACACCCAATCCCCGGGGGGGGGGGGGGGGCGAAGAATAGCTCACGGTGTCCCTGGTTGCAGGAGGTCTCCATGCAGGCCTGATCCTAAAGAAGTCGCTTGCATGCTAAACTGAGAATTTGATCGCGAGTGGACAACTCGGTATCAACGGTGGACGCATGAGCGGAGGCGTTAACGTATGTGGGAGTGGAGGATCCCTGTTGTAGACGGGGAAAAAAGGCGTGGTCTGCAAGGCCGAATGGTAGAACGTGTTGTAACAATACTCCACTCATGGGAGCTACCTTGCCAAATCGATCGGGTGGTCCCCCGTAATACAATGGAAGGTACATCTCCAGTATCTGGTTGACCATCTTTGTCTGCCCGTCTGACTGTAGTTGATAAGCCGTCAACAGTGCCAACTTGGTATCACATAATGCGAATAGCTCCTACCAGAATAGTGATGTGAAAATCTTGTCTCTGTCGGACAAATGCTCACTGAAATCCCGTACAATCAAAACACCTGGCCGAAGAAAATGAGTGCTACCACATCCCCCATAAGAGGGCGGCACAAGAAAAATCAAGAACGAAGGTCAAGCAACAGAATATTCAAAATGACCCAAAATTGTCAAATTTGTAAGCCCGCAAGGAAGCCTAAGAAATTAAGGCACATCATGCCAAACTAGCAATGCATGATCGGCTAATGGTGGTAGAAGATTCTCCTGACGAGTTTAATTTGTGCAATGTACCAGAAGAAACAGGAAAAACAATAAAATGTAGACAACAAAATCACATCCCTGAGATTTTGGCAATATTCAAGAGATGATGGTCAAACAGGAGCACTCATCTATAAGCATTTGGTATGCAACCTTCAAAAGTGGGACACTTAAATAGGGAGAGCCTCATTGACAACCTCTCACATCAACTGAATACTTGGAAAATAACAACTCAGTATGATGTCCCAGCACAGCATCTCAACAATAAGACAGCTGGTGGAAGTTCTCAGTAAAAGAGCTCATCTGACAACAAGGATACTTTACATGGCATAGCAGGGGACAACCCATGATAAAAAGGGCTATCTTAACCTCATACCAGCATGCTAAGTAATCAAAGGCACAAGGCGCACCGAGGCGTCAAGGGCTCCTGGAGCCTAGGCGCAAGGCGCTGGCGCGCGCCTGAGGCACGTGAGGCGCAAAAATGGGGGGGAAAGAAAATTGAGCGAATTGGGCGTCCAATTCGCTGAAATTGAGCGAATTGGGCGCCCAATTCGCTGAAATTGAGCGAATTGGGCGCCCAATTCGCTGAAATTGTGCGAATTGGGCGCCCAATTCGCTGAAATTGTGCGAATTGGGCGCCCAATTCGCTGAAATTCAGCGAATTGGGCGCCCAAGTGCGTCTAGGGGTGCCTCAGGTGCGTCTAGGGGTGCCTCAGGTGCGTCTAAGATCATGTTTTTGCCCATCGCAATTTTTTTTTTTTAAAAACACCTTGAAAGGCCAGGCACGCTTTTGGGGCGCCTGGGAGCCTGTAAGGCGCCTGGGAGCCTGTAAGGCGCCTGGGCGCGCCTAGGGTACATCGCCCGCCTCAGCGGTGCTGAGGCGCGGCGGGCTGCGCCCGGCGCCTCCGGCGCGAGGCTCGCGCCTTGACAACTCCGCCAGTACGAGGACATGGCAATCTTCTTCTACAGACTTTATCCTCTACGGAGATCCCTGGACTGCTAATAAAAAGAAAGAAAAAGATCACCCGAGGCTTTGATTCTAGACCCAACATCCACTAGAAGGCTGTGAAGAGTTCCAGTGCTCTAAGTTCATCTCAGCATCCCCATTATGGTGCTTTCTCCTTGATTTTTAATCTTTTTTGTAATATGAACTTGGAAGCTAGGTCGGTTAATACAAGCAACCGAGTTTTTAGTGCACATTCTTATTTAATTCCAATTATTAATTAATCAAATTTGTTAATATGGAATTTTGAAGTAAATTGCATTTATAATTTTGCCAATTCTTTCAAACCAGACATACTCCTGAAGGTACATATAACATAAATCAATGGCAAGAATATTGGCACAACCGAAAGTAAAGTGTGATAGTACCTCTGATATAGTGGTTAAAACAGCCAAAATTTTCTCATATGCAGGATATCTTTCTCTCATGGCTTTGACATTTTCTAAGGCAGAAAGGACCCACTCCTGATCATGCATTGGAGCAGACCATATTGGTCCACCCATATTAAACTTTTTGCCACAATCCTTGCAATCCTGAGGAACTACAGGGCCGAATCCAGGTGCATGTCTGACACTTTTATTCTTATCAAATAAAAAAAATTACAAAAATGAATCTAAATGCTAAGGCTTTGTTAAAAATTCTTTTAAAGAGTAATGAAATAGTTAAAAGTATGCATACTTTATAAACAGTCCTTCCAACACTTTGCAAATGGAAAGAATCGCAACCAACACACTGGTAAACATACGAGAGCTTAAGAGGCGTGTTTTTAACTGCACCTGGTGAACTGCATGTTAAAAACAAGGGGTTATATCCACAGTAAAAAAAAAAATTGCAAACTTGCATGTTAAAATCAAGAGGTCAAACGCGTGGCTAAATATTCAACCTCCTCTTCATACAAAGTATTTAGAACCATAAAAACAAGAAAATAACCTCTTTTTGTTAGGCAACTTGAAGAAAATCTTACGTGAAAATGCGAACAAATACACGGATATAGAAATCCATGTGTACAGAGAGAATTGGAACAATGTAACGTTTGTAACGGATTGCATGGCTCTGTATTAGATTACAACATGAGAAGTTCATACTTGCAAAGAACAAAATATCTATGAATTAGTCAAAAGCTGAATCCAAAGGTGGAGATTTCAGTACCTCAATGCAAGCAAGAAGTATCCTCAAAGCCATCTCATGGCAATACTTTCCTTTCAAAGGATAAGAACCATACCTATATTCAAAAATAGAAATTATTTCAACCGTAATATTTGCAAGTTTTCACATAAGAGAAATTATGATATCTCACTTGGAATAGCAAACCTCCCCATTTCCCCCACATAAAACAGCCATGTCAGTGGCAGTGCACATTAAAATTCCACCATCAGTAACCGATTGTACAGCTGAGTCTAGAAAAATAGAAGGTGATCCATATGGATCAAGATCCACCTTAAACAAAAATGAGATACAAGTATGAAGAATAGTCAATAAAGAACAATCACAAGGAATAGTAGATCTCTACTAAACTACAAACTATGATTTGATGTTCTTCTAAGTAATTACCACATCAAATTCTTTAGGATTGGTAAGCATGTAAACTCGCGAATCTACATGATGGACTTCGATCTTTGAAGATGCAGTGGAACCATTGAATTTTATGTTTCTTTTGCAAGCCTTGATAGATGCTACAAGTAAGTGATCCGGTATATTCAGCACAAAATTTGAAGAACTGATGATTAGGAATGCTCGGCAAAAAAAACTTCTTAGAAGAAAGAATGTTGGTACCTTCATCACTGTCCAGTGCAACAACAGACCCTAGCCCGTCCACCTCAAGAGCATAGCGAAGTGCTCTCAATCCAGAAGCAGCTAAAGCCTGCAAATTCATGAGAATAAGCAACTATACTAAGGTTTTATGCACAATTGATCTCATCTTAAAATTTATTCACCAAGAATGTACCTCAAGAACTTTTGGTGGTTTGGGTTCTCCACGGCCCTTGATAAGGATCTTTTTTGAGTCATCCACTGACTCATTCATCCGCACATGGTGAAATTTATTTGAGGTGACTTCTAGACCATTAACCCTCTCTTCACTATCAACAATATTTGTTTCATCCATTGATGAACTAGATGGCGTGGCTGCAATGATTCTAGTCAGAGTATTTACTTTTCCACGTGACATGGAAGCATATTCTTCTTTGCGCTTTTCAATGTACGTCCTTAACAAAGCAATGGACATGTCTCTGTTGTTTACCTGGACACAAGTATCACAAAAGCATCATCAGAAACTCCTTATGAAATTTTTCTTAAAATGAGTCAAACAAAATTGTCGGAGTTTTATCATAACTATCAATGCCTATTTCATTCATCGTTCTTCCATAGTATCTATTTATTTATCTGATTAAACTTCTTAACTACTTGATTAAACTTCTTAATTATCAATGCTCTAAGACATCCGGCAATAACCTGCTTTCTTTCCATTACCCATTAGTCTGGGAGGAGAAAACAATAACATACGGAGTTTTATGATTTCTTTTTAATATATTCTCTCAAGAAAACATTTCTACTGCAAACGTAGTGTCATGAACCAGTAATCAATTATGTAAGAATATTTTAATTTATAGTTCGATCTCAATTCATCAATCAAGGCTCTCAATTCTAATTATGATGCTCAAATTCCATCCAACCAAATGGAATTAGACTAAATTTCGCTTGAATGGAACTGGAATTGAATGCAATAATTAGATTGAACTTCATCTTCTGTTAGAATTGGAATTAGACTAAATTTCAATTATAATGGTCAGTCAAAGACAAAAATGAAATTAGTCAATTCTAATGTTCGGTCACCGGAAAAAAATTCAATCACAAGAATTAGTAGTTTTGTGAATACAAACAAAGATAAGCATGGAATGTCAATCATATTATTTTATTAGATAAATTAACCACTTAACAAGTCAATCATATTATTTTATTAGATAAATTAATCACTTAACTTTAAATCAACCACATGATTTATACTAGATTACATGTCCGCCATACTTTCTTAACTTTCTTGCTAGATATCTCACTATGATTCTCTCTCAAGAAATATCTCTCTAAAAATCTCTCTCTAGATAACTCAATTATCTCCCTCCTTTAACTTTTTTATATTGCAATTTTTCTCTAAAATCCCACTAGATTCTCTCTAAAAATTTCGGTCTGGTTGTTCTCTCAAGTGTTTATAAAAAGAGCTAAATAAAAGACAAATTTTATTACTCCAAAACAATAAATAATACAAAGGTATCCCATTTATTCATAGAAAATGAGAAAGAGAGGAGAATACAACAGGCGATGTAGGACTAAACACAAGCCACGCAGACTATGCGGTTTGAATCAATGTTGTCAGGATCGCGATCCGGATCGTAGGATCGGACGATCCTACGATCCGGATCCTACAATTCGATCCGGATCTTAACCCGGATCGAAATCAGGATAAGATAAAGAGGGATCGCGATCCGGATCTTGGAATCGGTAGGATCGCGATCCCTAAGAACGATTCCACGATCCCGATTTCCCCCTCTCCCGATAAAAGCGGAATAGGCAGGAGTAAACCCTATTTCCCCTCTCCCGATTTTCCCCTCACCCGGCCCCTTCTCTCCCCGCTGCTTCTTCACCGGTGCTCCCCGTAAGCTGCCGCTGCCGCTGCTTCTTCCTCCCCATAAGCTGCCGCCGACGCTGCTTCTTCCTCCTCGTAAGCTGCCGCCGCCGCTGCTTCTTCCTCCCCGTAAGCTGCCGCCGCTTCTTCTTCTTCTGTGATTTCTTCTTCTGTGATTTCTTCTTCTTCTGTGATTTCTTCTTCTTCTGTGATTTCTTCTTCTTCTTCTTCTTCTTCTGTGATTTCTTCTTCTTCTTCTTCTTCTTCTGTGATATCTTCTTCTTCTTCTTCTTCTGTGATTTCTTCTTCTGTGATTTCTTCTTCTTCTTCTTCTGTAATTTCTTCTTCTTCTTCTATGATTCCTGCTGTGATAATTCCTGTGATTTCTGCTGTGATAATTCCTGTTTATGATAATTTCTGTGATTTCTTGGTGCTAGTGTTGGTGATATTTCTGTGATGATACTTGTTTATGATAATTCCTGTGATAAGTCCAGATTTCTGGATGATTTCTGGGCAGAAATCATCAAGAAAACTGGATGATTTCTGGGCAGAAATCATCCAGATTTCTGCTAAGAAATCATCCTGTTTTATGCATGTTCTTATTTGTCTTACACTTATGATCTATTCTAGATTTCTCGTAATAATAGTCTAATTACTCTTAAGTAAACAAATGAAAATGATTAATTATATGATTTTTAGTATAGATTATTTGTGTAATTGTATGATATGATGGATATCAAATTCAATTTCATCATTTAGGTCTAGTTTTAAGAATGTAGTGGGATCTTACGATCCACGATCCGATCCTACGATCCGATCCGATCCAACCCCTTAAACGATCCCACCTAGGATCTCGATCCTGACAACCTTGGTTTGAATAGGTCAAACCGCAAGGCTATACAGCTGGAGAACTATCTGCTACACGGCTAGCTAGAAACCGTCAAGCACCAATCCGGGTTGCCACCAGACCGCATCTGCGGGTTGCCACCAGAACGCATCTGCGGGTTGCCACCAGACCGCATCTGCGGGTTGCCACCAGACCGCATCTGCGGGTTGCCACCAGACCGCAACTAGAGTAGACAAACCACCCGGACAGCATTGCGGGATGCTGGTCGACAACAACGGTTTGCCAAACCGCCAATATCGCACTGTGGATTTGTCAAACCGTCAGGACCTGTTAAACCGCCAGTCTGCCAAGACAAGTCGCCAAACATGACCGCTACCTCTGTCTGCCAAGCTAGACCGCCAAACCGGCAGCCCACTGAGCCCAGCCCACTAAACCGTCAAGCTCTCTGTCCGCCAAGCTAGACCGTCAGACTGCCAAACCAATAGACCGCTGAGACCAGTCCGACAAACTGCCAAGCTCTAACACTCCCCATCAAGTTGGAGCATATATGTCAATCATGTTCAGCTTGCTACAAACGTCTGAAAGAGAAGCGGAAACAGGTTTTGTGAAGATGTCTGTCGGTTCTTTGTCAGAAGTAACGAATGGAGTGCAGATTTGATTCTTCAATATCTCTTCTCATATGAAATGACAGTCAACTTCAATGTGTTTTGTCCTCTCATGAAAAACTAGATTCTTCGATATGTAAATAGAGGCTTTGTTGTCACAAAACATAGGAAGATGATGATTATAGACTTCCCCCAAGTCAAGCATAATTGCTCGCAACCATTTCAACTCACAGGTTGTTGAAGTCATGCTTCTGTAATCAGCTTCAGCACTTGACTTGGAAACCACAGCTTGTTTCTTGCTCTTCCAGCCGACCAAATTTCCTCCTACAAAGTTACAGAAAACAGATGTAGACTTCATATCTTCCTTGTCATCTGCATAGCTAGCATCAGAATAACCATCAATCCTCAAATGATCATTCTTCTGAAACAGAAGCTCTTTTCCTTGAGCTCCTTTCACATATTCCAAGATTTTTAGAGTTGATTGAAGATGACATTCCTTAGGAGCTTGTATAAACTGGCTCACCCTTCCTACAACATAACATTAACAGATATTTGGTCTTGTAACTGTCAGATAAATGAGTTTTCCAGCAAGCCGTCTGTATCTGGTAACATCTTCAAGTAGAGGTGAATCCTTATTCCAGCACTTGTCATCACCAACAGCCATTGGAGACCGAGCAGGTTTAACCCCAAGAAGATATGTCTCTTTCAAAAGATCCAAGACATACTTCCGCTGTGAAAGAACTATAGAATTGGGCTTTCGGGAGACCTCAATCTCCAAAAAATATTTGGGAGATTTCATATCTTTTGTAACAAAATGCTTGAGAAGATGCTTCTTTGTCAGGTCAATGCCCTTTTAATCATCCCCTGTAAGAAGAATGACATCCGCATAGACTGCAAGAACTAGGCCAACCGAGGTCTTGCGAAAGAACAGAGAGTGATCTACAACACTTCGAGTAAACGCAACAACAGAAATAACTTCGCTGAACTTCTCAAACCAGGCTCGCGGACTTTATTTAAGGCCATAGATTGCATTTCGAAATTTACACACTTGAGACCCCACCTGAGCAACATACCCAGAAGGTTGCTTCATAGAAACAGTCTCCTGTAAATCATTATAAAGAAAGACATTTTTGACATTCAACTAAACATCTCCCAGTCTCTATTAACAGCCACAGAAAAAAGAACGTGAATTGTAGTAATCCGAGCAACATGAGAGAAAGTGTCAAGGAAATCCACACCGTAAGTCTGAGTAAAACCCTTGGCGACAAGCCGAGCCTTGTAACGATCAATTGTACCATCAGGAAGAAATTTGATCGCAAAGACCCAGCGACGGCCAACCACATCAGCACCTGGAGGGGTAGAGACAAGAGTCCAAGTACCCCGCACAGTCAATGTTTTCATTTCTTCATCCATGACGGCTTTTCAATGAGGAATAACAAGAGCCTCTTGATAGATAGCTGAGAGGACATTTGCTGAGAGAGCAAGAGCAAAAATCTTGGAAGAAGGGGATAGACGAGCATAGGAAACAACATCATGAACAGGATGTTGAGTGTATGTCCGAACTCCTTTTCGAAGAGCAATTGACAGATCAAGATCTGTCTTTGCTGGAGCATCAGATCCTTTTGTTGGGCCGGGAACTGTCAGTGGTGGATCAGGGAGAGAAGCAGAATCAAGAGAAGGAGACTCAGAGATAGTTGTTGAAGGGAGAGACACTGGTTCAGGTGGAAGAGAAGAGATAATAGGTAGAGAAGAGACGTCATCAGAAGGTGAAAGCGTAGTAGTGCAGGAAAAGTAAGGAGTATCTTCAAAGAAAGTGACGTCTGCGGAAACATATTGTTTCCGGATAAGAGGATCATAACACCGATATCCTTTCTGTGTCGGGCAGTATCCCAGAAAAATGCACTTAACTGAGCGAGGAGAAGAGTTTGTCATGCCCTGGAGAAGGAGAGAGAACAAACGCAGTGCATCCGAAGACACGTAGGGGTAAAGGAGACAGTGTCACATCATGATATATAATAGAGAAAGGAGTTTTGTCGTTTAGAACCGAAGAAGGGATTCGGTTGATGAGGTAGCAAGAAAGAAGAATGACATGTCCCCAATAGGACCGGGGAACATTCATTTGTATGAGAGGCTGCGAGCAACATCCAAGAGATGACGATTTTTGTGTTCGGCAACTTCATTCTGTTAAGAAGTATATGGACAAGTAGTTTGATGAAGTAAATCATGACTTGCACAAAAATCTAAAAATTGACGGTTGAGATATTCTTTGACATTATCAGTACGAAGAATTTAAATAGACACATTAAACTGTGTGAATTTCATTATAAAAGGTAGTAAACACAGAGTAAAGTTCAGAACGCTCTTTTAAGAGGTACATCCAAGTACATCTAGAGAAATCATCAATGAAGGTAACAAAATACAGGCTACCACGACCAACAGTGCTAGTAAGAGAGGGACTCCAGATATCAGAGTGAACTAGTTCAAAAGGACGTGAAGAACTACGTCCTTGCCTTGCTGGAAAGGAAGAGCGGTGGTGTTTGCCAAGCTGGCAGACTTCACAATTCAGAGAGGATTCCCCTTGAGATAGATCTGGGAAAAGCTGGTAGATAAGGCGAGGAGGGGGATGACCAAGACGAAGATGTTATTGCAAAAGAGAAGTAGAAACAGAAAGAGCAATGACATTGTCAAGAAAGAAGAGGCCACCACTCGCAATCTCAGTAGCAATCGTGTCCTTGAAGACAGAATCCCGAAAAGAACAAGTACGAGAAGTAAAAGTAACTGTGCAGTTTAACTGTTTGCAGGGTGCATGAACAGACAGTAAATTGCACGGAAAAGTGGGAACAAAGAGAGTGCCCTCAAGCCGCAAAGATGGAGTGAGTTGCACAGTACCACTACCACACATAGGAGATGAAGTACCATCTACAACAATGACTAGAGATACCCGATTATGCTTGTTCAAGTAGGAGAACAAACGAGAATTGTCGGTCATGTGACTAGTGGCTCCAGAGTCAATAAATCACTTATCCTCAGTGGACAAATGAGCACTTCCTGAAGAGGAGACAAGAAAAGTCGACCTTTTGAGAGAGAAAAAGAAGAACCCTCCATAGAAAGAGAGAAAAGCGGACAGAAAACCTCTAACCGCACGGTAGAGAAGAAGACTGCAAAAGGGGAGAACAGAGAAAATCGCGCAAAGAAGCATCTGCACCCCTCACCTATAAGGTGTTGTGTTGTACTCGTTCTGATATTTTTGGATGAATGAAAATTAGGGTTGCTCCCTAAGGCTTTCCTCTCAACCCTAACCTTCTTCTCCCTCACCTCCGCCGGACCTTTCCCTCGCTGGATTCCTCTTCAGGATCGAATAAATTTGATCCGACCTACCTCACCGCCCGCCATCTCGCCGTCGGTGCTCGAGATTGTGCGTTTTGACTCTGATTCCGTTGAAAACGTGACTTCCGCTTCTGCAGGAATCCCCGCTTCTGCTTACGCATCGGGGAACATGCGACTACCGCGTCCGCAAGAATCCCGCGCCTGTTTTAGGCTCATATCGACTACTCTTGGGATCGTTCCGCAATCCACGCAATTGGTCGATCGGTGGCTTCTAGCGACGTGCGACCGTCGTACAGGTTCCGCCAATCCGCCGCACTGGTTCCGCCAATCCGCCGCACCGCCGATGTAGCTGCGTGCGAGCAATTTTCGCCTGTATCCAGCTGTACCACTGACTCCAGTGAACCCCTCTAGATCTGCCCTTCCAACTCAGATATGTCGCATCCCAACCGCGATACGTCGGATTTCCAGTCGTTTCCGCAGATTCCAGTCCATGACTCCCAACACTCGCTCAGCTGGAGATCTTCTTTCGGATGCGACCACTGAAGCCTTATACCGCCGCTTGGAGGCTCAAAAACAACTCGTCACCTCCATGCACGCCTCACACCTCGCCCTCCACTCCAAGATCGACTCCCTTCAGGCATCCATGCTGTCGTCTCTTCCACGTCCGGCTACGGCCCAACCGCGGACGGCGGCTCTCTCCTAGGCGCCGGACCACAGTCCATTCCTTCAGGGACCACTCCACCGCCCATTCTGACCCGGTCTGCCCTCTCCCTCGACATTCCCTCCTTCGTCGACATTGACCCGATGGATTGGATTGCCAATGCAGATAAATATTTTGACCTCAACTATACATCGGAGCATGACGTGTCTACGACGATGGTTGACCTAGACGGCTCGACACTCCACTGGGCTCGGTGGCTCCACCAAACCAACATGTGCCTCTCCTGGCCCGAGCTTAAGCGGGAGATGATCTGGCGGTATGACACCCGCTACTCTGATTCCTCCGCTATCGAGTGTCTTTGCAGCGGCCGCCAGACAGCCGGCCTGGACGATTATGTGGATGAGATCGTCGCCCTGGTCTCCCACGTCCCCGGGCTACCGCTCGATCATTATATGAGCTTCTTCATGCAGGGTCTACTACTACATATCCGATCTCGTCTCTGCACACATCACCCTCATACAGTCTCTGATGCCATGAACTTGGCGTGTCTGGTGGAAATCGACCTCTCCCCGCGGCCACCTGCTCCTACGGCCGACCACCACCAGCCTCAGCCGCCTTGGCGACCGCCAGCCACGGTTCCCCCACCGCGGCCGCCGCCTTGGGGAAATCGGCTGGGCCACCCACCGCCTCCTCAACGTCTCTCGAACGATGATTACAATAATCTTCGCAGCAAGGGTCTCTGTTTTTGGTACCGCCAACCACACTCCCCCAACCATGAGTGCTCCGTGAAGGAATTCCATGCCATCATCGGCGACGTCGACCTTAAGGTTACCCTGGTTGACTTTGAGGCCCTGGAGTTCTCAACGGGAGATACACCACTCGACTCCACCACAACTATGTTCCACCGGTTGGAGTTATCTTGCGGCTTGCCGGGCGGAATCTCCGACCAGCAGACCATGCAGCTTTCGACCACACTGCGGGATTGCCCGATCACCATCATGGTGGACAGCGGCGCAAGCCACAACCTCATCTCTGAGCACCTGATGCAACAGCTTTGTATTCCCTCGGTACCCCCCCCCCCCACAAATATTGCGGTCTGTATGGGCGATGGGGGCCACCGACTGACTCAGGGTCGTTGCACTGTCGTCTGTCTCTATGTGGGGTCATGTTCCGTGACCGCGGACTTCTACACATTCGGCTTAGTCGGTCTCAACGCCATTCCGGGAGTGGCTTGACTCTGCACGCTCGGCGATGTATACGTCAATTGAGAGACTATGTCCATGCAGTTCCTACACGAGGGTCAGCCATGACGCCTCGACGGTGACTCTGCTCTCTTACGCTCTCAGATCTCTCTCTGCACGATCCAGTGAACCACAGATGTCGACTTCTCTGCGGGACTGGGGGCCCTCTCAGGCCCGTCTGTTGTGCCTCTTCCTTTCCCAACAGACCACCAAGATCTTTCTACTGTGCTCGTCGACGTCATCCAGTATCCGGCAGGATTGCCACTAGCCCAGCTTTCTCTGGTTCGGAAGAAAGACAACAGATGGCGCCGAACTACCCAGCCAAGCTACTTGGTCGTCGCTGCCACCTTCAGGGGGACACTGGCTCGCAACTGGGTCTTACCGACTGGAGTCTGAACCCATGGGGCTGCCCCAGGATCACTTTTGTTGCCATCACTCCGACTACTGCCTTTGGGACAAAGAATATTTTCCAGACGACGACATTGTTACGGTTGCGCGTGCCGACAGGACACGCACACGCCGACGAGACTCCGTGGCGAGTCCGCACGCGATGGGAGACGATGACGTGTTTGTCTGGGGGAGAAACTGAGGACGCAATGCTGATGTGATCATTTTATTTGCATTTATTATGTTATTTCCATTATGTGTACGCTTTATTATTATTCGTACTACTTTTTTTGTTACCCGCACCCCGCACTTATAAGGGGTGGCACTGTACTCGTTCTGATTATTCTTGGATGAATGAAAATTAGGGTTGCTCTCCAAGGCATTCCTCTCAACCCTAACCCTCCTCCTCTCCCTCACCTCCGCTGGCCCTTTCCCTCGCCGGATTCCTCTTTGGGATCGTATCAATCTAGTGTTTGAGTTGTGGTGTTTTGGAGCGGCGTGATGAGAAGAAGACAGGCCATTAGGAGGTCTATGACAACGCCTCCAGTATCCTAGACACGCCTGAGGTGTACCTATAAAGGGTGGAGGACAAATCTACACCTCTCTAGCGAAGCCGAGGAATAGTCCCTTTATTCCCACTATAGCATTGGTCTTATCTTCGCCAAACCCCTCTTTCTCTCTTGTTCCAATCTACACCTCTCTAGTGTGCGCCTGTGGAAGGAGCCGACGACGAATCTCATGTGCGACGGCGAGGATGGTATCCATGGCCATGTTGAGTCGATCATAGCGAGCTTGGAACGAAGCGCAGTAGGGGACATGACGGAGGAAATAGGAGGACGGGTGGTTCCCGACGGCCAAAATTGGCGGGTGGAGAGCAGCAGGTCAGACCAATTGATATGTGGCATCCGTATTCAGAATTAGAACAAAGAACAAAAACTTGTGTTGCATGAGAATAAAAGATACAACTTCGGAGGCACGCTCCCACAAAACACCAGAAGGGTAGATCCTCCAAAGTACTCCCATCTCCAAAGAAAGACCAAATGACCAACACTCCAATGGATCCTTTCTCACCATCTACGAGGCTCCTTATATAGATGGAGGTCTCACTACAGGACAAGAACACTACATGATAAAATACATCAAGGACCATTACACAATTAATTACGAAATATAAGATAATCCCTAAAGGTTGATGCATCTCTGGTAGAGCTCTCGTGTAGTAAGGAAAGTGGTCTGAGCGAGCGTGTGCAAAACGTACAAGTTATTGATGCAAAGCGAAGACTCGAACACGCATTTCATATACATTATATTGTTATTTTGACTTTTATTTGATGTAATCGGGCTATCTCATCTCTGGTCAATCATAGTCGTTGATGGTGGGATGCCCTAGTCTTCTTTATGTATAAATATAAGTGTGAAGGTTGCCAAAGCGATTGCAAATTTTGGAGAAAAGAAATCCTGAAATCTGGTGATCTCTTCACGGAGCCGACTCTGTGAAACCCTAGGTGATGACTCCTAGGCCCTCTCCCGCTCCCCAAAGTAACCCCTAACCTCAACCCTCTTTCTCCACCATCAAATCCCTCCACCACCACCTGCACAACCCTCCAAAAAGCCAGCCCCTCCCTTTTTATTGTTGTCCAGAAAACTTCCGCAAGATTCCCTATTGTCGCCGCCCGTCCAACCCACTTCTCCCATAGCCGCCTCTTCTCCCAGCCCATCCAGCCATCCTACCTTCCGCCGCCCCTCTCCAAGCAGCCAGCACTCCCATAAAAACCAAGGTCTGAACCTACAAGCCGCTGAATCATCCCCGGCCCACCACTAGCCCACCTGCCTGTTGTTTTCCCTATTCTTAAAGCTGCAACCCTCCCATAGCCCATTTACCTGGACCCAAACCTCCCGCCAACACATCCTCCAGCCTTATACTGGTCCCTCCAACCCAGATCTTTGCCCTACAGTCCCGATCCCATCCTAGTCTGTCAGATCCAGCCACGACCAAGTCAATCCAGCCCTAGTTCCCTCCAAATAGTCTCTATTGCGCGATACATCACCAGATCTCCATGCTTTGGACAACCACCATATCTTGTGAGCGTTATTATTGTATGAACTTTAATTTTCAATATTAAAATATGATATTGTGATTTCATCCTCGCTTGGATCTATATTATCATTGTTGTTGGTTCAAGATTATTTTGTGATTTGCAGGACTTATTCGTTGTGCGGCGTGCGCTCTCTTTGACCCTCCACGCAGAGGAAAATCTAAGCTTGCTTTGCCCTAAAGAATTATTTTGTTACTGTTAAAAACAAATATGTCTGATTTAATTATTTATTATCTGATTTTGATTTCTCAGTCGGATTTGCATTGCATGAAGGGTTAGGTCATCGTTCATCCGCTGCCTATAGATTCGTTATGCGTCATAAGATGCAGGACAAGCGTCACACCACTCTGCCACCCTGGAGTCCCACCAGGGGGCCCACCTTGCGTCGCACCAAGGCAGCTTTATTAGGCCTGCGGGCCGTACACCCCAACCCGTCTCCGGTCCCACCACAGTACGTCGAAAGGTTGTTGACGCCGAGATTCGATCTCGAGACCTCCTTGATAAAGAGCTCTCAGGAGAGCTCTCATCACCAACTGATTCGTGGATCATTTGGTGATGAGAGCTCTTTATCAAGGAGGTCTCAAGATCGAATCGCAGCATCAACAACCTTTTGGCGTCCAGTGGTGGGACCGGAAATGGGTTGGGGTGTACACCCCGCGGGACTGATAAATCCGCCTTGGTGCGACACCAAGCTGAGCTCCCTGATGGGACTCCAGGGTGACAAGCAAGTGTGACGTCTGTCTTGCATCACATATATTCTTCAGGATGATAAAATCAAACAAAGCTAATATCACAATAGAGCCTCTTGGCCCTCTTCCAAGTAGAGCATTTTGCATGATTAAATGTGTTATTTGAATCATTAAATTTTGTTATCACTTACACAACTTTATGCCTGGGGAATATCATAATTCATAAATGAAGCTAAGTGGCACCAAACCATTGTTTTGTAAAAATTACAAGCACTACCGCGAGTACAATTTCCCTGGTATCTTGGTTTAATAAAGAAACATTATGATCAATGAAATATAGCAGCAAAAATGAATGGTTCCCACTTTATTGGGTACTACAGTCAGTTTGCAAAAGTCCTTTTTCACCAAATACCAATAATAGTAGGCTTAAAATAGAACTAAACAAAATTTGACTGAAACATAACACTGCAACCACATAAATAAGATGAATTGACTCCTATCACTGAAAAAATTGCAATAAATTATACACTTTTAAAAGAAAATCTGAGATCCACCAAATAGAATTGCGAAAGAAGGGGGAAACTTGTACTTGGGCTTTGTTGAAGAAGACCGTGTTGTTGGAATGCATGAGAATCTCGGTCTCCCCTTCCTTAATAATGGTGTAACCATTAAGTTCATCCTCATTGTCACTCATAATGGGATTGTGTGCACAATACCCACGTCCTGCATGATTTTTTTGTTAAATACACAGGAATAAAATAAACCTATGAAACAATTATATAGTCATAAGTAATCAAAAACCTTCTGATGTGGGTGTACGACTAACATGCAGTTCTAGGTGAAATGCGGGAGATAGTTTTATTACACACATGAACTCTATAAGAAAGCGCTTGCAAAAACCGGCGGTGAAATCAAAACATAGCAATAAAGGATTAAATCGTTTGCATTTAATCTAAAGCAAGGTAAAAATATTTCTTTAAGCAAAGTAAGGTTTGGCTTTCCTCTGCGTGGAGGGCCAAAACAAGAGCACGCGGTGAATAATTCCTGCAAATCACAAAATATTCCAAGAGCAAACGACCACGATTCGTTCGACCCAAGCAAGTATGAAATCACATCATCATATATTAAAATTGAAGAAATTGTTTCATACAATGATAAAACAATACTCATGAAGTAGGGGGAGGCCGTAGCGTGGAGATTCAGTGATTCATGAGTGTTTGGCGGCTGTTCGGGAGGGGCGAGTGGGCGACTGTTGTAGGGTGTTGTATGGTGGCTGGAAAAAGGGTGTCAGGGTGGGGGAATGGTTGAATATGGGTTGATAAGGGGGATATGAGTGGGGGACGGCAGCAAGGGGTGCTGAGGGGTAGCAAGAGGGTTGTAGGATGACTGAAGGGCAACAGATCGGGGTGGTTGTTGGCTGTTATTGGGCGGGATTTGGAGGAGGCAACAGGGAGCGAAAAACAGGGAAAGAATGGACAGCAGGGCTGGTGGCAGGTTGGGGTGTTCGGCTGGTGGGGTTTTGGAGGAGTTAGGGTGGTACGGCTAGGGCTTGGGAGGGGGAAGATGAAGGTTATGGAAGAGGGATATTGTTATGGGCTTGTTGGAGTGGTGGCCGGAGGTGGAGAGGATACTACAGAGCTGGAACCGTGGCTGCCTAAGCGGGACTTGCTCAAGGGAGAGAGAACATCAAAAATCTCTTTTATGGTTAGAGAAATAGACTTTCATTCATTCATAGTCTCATACAAACCTATGCATGCCTTTACATAGGCTTAAATGTACTCAACAAAAAATACTAATAAAAGACAAGATAACAAAAAATAGCAATAATGATTAGGCCCGATGTTTGAGGTCCATAACATCACTCCAGCACTGCAAAAGGAGCTTGACCTCAAGCTCAAGGGAGATCGACGATGGTGTGAACTTCATTTGACGCCCTCCTTGTCGGTGTCCTCAAAGTGTAGTTAAAACATAACCATTGAGTGTGTCATTCTAACATTCCGGCCCGAGAAAGTCGGTGGACCGGTGAGGGTGGATGGCCCTCAGTAAGACCATGCTGAGTGTCGGAGTCGGTGAGCAAGTAGGTCTCCCGCGACAGTTGGAGGCGGCGGTCGCATAACCAGACCAGATTCATGACAGTCATAAATCTAGAGGGGTCTCAAATTCAACATCGAGACGATCGCACAGTCCGGCGATGAAGATGGTGATTTGCATCTCCGGGGGCAGTGTGACGTGCGCGAGAAGAAGCTAAAACTATTCCAAATAATCATTCAGAGTCTGTCTGTCGAAGCGTCGTGGGGGCACAGAGGTGGTTGTTGCGGATGGGAGGACTGAAACACGGATTGCAAACCCGCTTGAAGTTGTCCCACATCAAACCCGGCTAGTAGGTGAGGAGACGAGTGACACGTAGCAAAGTCGAGTCGAGAAGATGGAAGGAGGCCAGAGGAAGTCGTTCAACTGCCAGAGTTTGATGATAGCCAAAGAATTGCTCACACCTGATGAGCCAAATCAATGGATCAGTTTTTTTATTGTAGGTGAGGAAGTCCAACCGGGTATAGCGCAGCAGAATGGCAGCTTCAGGGTGTAAGATGGTCGGATGTGGTGGCTTGTGGCGGATGAGCGGCGATGACAATGTCTGACTGTTGCTGGCGTGATCCGTAGGCAGAGTAGTAACCACGGGAAGGGTGGAGGCTAGCTCATTAAGCCTGGAGGTGAGGGTGTTCATGTCATCCCAATGTCGGGCGTCAACGTCCCGAAAGCGTGTTTCAAGGGAGACTATGACAGTCTCAACACGTCTTGGATAGCAGCTCGAAAATCTTGCAAATCCCCCATCTATTGACTTTCTTACCGAAAGAAAAAATGGGTGATTGGACGGTTAGAGTCGCTGGAGGCGGCTGAAGTTGGGTTGTCGCGGGAGTCGTGACGCTTCCCTATGATGAAACACAAGGGAAAATGCAGGGCCCGAATTGGAAGTAGGCGTTGCACTGTGGCTGGTTGCAGCGAGGGAAATAGGTCAAAGCGTTGAAAACGGAGGCTGCGACAGAGAGTGTGGGTTTCTAGGAGTGTGCAGACGGGACCGGCTGGGAGCGTAGAGGCAGATATGCAGAAGGGATGGAAAGGGCGCCGTTGGGAGAAGACGCAATAGGTGAAGGAGACTGAGCGTACGCTGACTGGAGACGCAATTGGCGGAGGAGCTGTGTCGGCTGGAGACTTACGACTACTAGAGTCTTATGTCGACAGGAGACGCACTGGGCTGGAGGCATACGTGTGCGATAAAGTAGCGGGATCGAAATAATGTTGGGTACGATTGAACGCGGGACTAGGCGGTTGTGGAGGATTTAGGGTTCATGAATAGTGGCTTAGGCGGAAGAGGAGGTGTAGCTCTGAGATCAAGTTGTTATGGGCTTGCCGGAGTTGTGGCCGAAGGGGAAGGGGATACTACGGAGCCGGAACCGCGACTTCCTAAGCGGAACTTGCTCAAAGGAAAGAGAGAGAGCTTCCAAAATCTCTTTTAAAGTTAAGAAAATACTTTCATCCATTCATAACCTCATACAAATATACTCATGCATTTATATAGGCTTACAATGTACTAAAGGGAAAATACTAATAAAAGACAAGATAATAATAAAGATAACAATAATGATTAGGTCTGATGCTCGAGGCCCATAACAGATTCCTTAGGGATGCAAAAAACCGCCTAGGAGTCACCACCTATGGCCTCATGGAGTCGTCACAGTGAAGAGATTGCCGGATTTCGAGAATAAGGTTCTCCAAAATCTGCAATAGCATGACGGCTGCCCCCACCCTCTTATTTATAATAAAACATGATTTATGACAACCATCTTGAACGCTATGATTGGTCGTACACAATGGTTGTCCGGTATCACTAAATAAAACACAAAAATAAAACAAATACAAGAAGAATATAAAAACGCCGACCCAGACGCATCCGCGGGGTCAGATCGTCAATCTAGAGTCGCCAAATATGGAAGCTGCCCAGTCAGTCCCAAACAGGCCAAAAACTCGTGCTTCACCACAGGTCCGCGTCGTCGATCCCCATCACCTCCTCTTCAAATACCTTCTCTTTCATGTAAAATGAAAAAAAAAACTAAAAAAACTTAATTATAATCAGTATTACATGATCACATCAATGAACAACATTGAGTTTTATCTTATTATAGTATTATTAGAGGTGCTTATAAAAGATATCTAAAGTGTTGTGCTTACTAAATCCTTTACAACAGCGACATGATTCTCAATTTCTAATATTTGAGAGAATCCTTTTCAACAACGACATGATTCTAATATTTGAGACATTTATTAAGTAAAAAAATTAGAACAATGAAAATAATGTTTAAAAGATAGAAAACTTATACAAAGGAATAATACGGGCCTTGCAATAATAGTGGGGTAATATTAGAAAATAGAAATTATCAATTTATCTTATTAGAAGATAAAGAAATACCAAGATGCAATAAGTTTAAGTAGCATGAACAAATTATTCACGAGAATGAAGACAGATGAAAACCTAACCTCTAGAGTTAAAGTGGAAGGTAGAACAGAGAAGTGCCTCCCAGGAAGGAGTACTATAGGGAGATTGACTTCTCAATCAACCTAGCTCCAGAAGCAGAACTCATCTCTAAACCTCCCTCTGATATCAACTTGTCACACCCCGGTCCAGTAGGTTCGAATTAACGAGTCGGGAACAGTAAATGTGAGTTGAGGATCTTTTTATAGTTACACATTCCAGAGCAAGAAATGAAAAAATTAACAAAACTATTATTTTTATTCATAATCAAAAGAGATTACATGGATACATCATTAACACCACATCTTATTTATACATAGTACACACATACATGATATAATATGTTTTCCTCACTGCTCATAATCGCCCTGGTCTGCATCGGTACCTAAAAACATAGTAGGTCGGTGAACAGTCTCACTCACCCTGAAAGAATAATACAGTACAATATGCATGAATGAATAAGTGCAAGTTCATCATTATTCAAAATACTTATCTTTACTTACATACTGAAAATATTTAATTTATGCAAATCTTTTTCAGACATGATTGTTCCATGTTAAATGTTGAATGTGTGCATCCAATACATATATATTGTACAACATTTCATAACATTGTGTTGTTCCTGCACAATAGCGGTTTCATAGCATCGTGTATTTTACGGCACAATAACGGTTTATCGCATAATAATGAATTCATAGCACCATGTGTTTTACGGAACAATCACACATATTTCAGAGTTTCAGAATGTATGCATGAATGTTACAACTTAGGATATCATTATCATGTGAATACATGTAATTCTACATTCGTTATGCTTATCGGAATTTTGAAATTATCTTATAACAAAATGAGCGAATATATAGAAACTGTATTATTTTCCACCTACCTCGATTTTGGTGCTTGAATTAATATCGAGCACTATCTTGACGCACTTTAGGAATTTGGGTTTCAGCTCTCAAAAACAGTACTTGGGCCCTTGTAAGATGTAACTTCTTGAGAAAAGTCCAATCATGTGGATTCCAATTAAGACATCGTTAATATATTGTTGTCGGGCAGTAATAAACCTTGAGAGTGTAAGATGAATTCAACACCTAGGAAATAATTTAAAGAGAGGAAAGATAAATAAGAGATTCCAAATACTTTCAAGCATGCCCAAAAAACAATATCCTCCGGTTTATATAGTCGTCGGTGACAACATAACATAACAGTATCAAAACATAAAAACAACAATAATATAAAGGATACAATAACACCCGTCGACACATGCCGGTTAGGCTGGTATGTTACGTGTGTCGCGCTCGCGGCGTTGATACACCCCCAACACTGGTGGTGGCCCTTTGCCCACGTCTGCTCCGTCGGGATCCGTAACAGACAAGATTTTTGGAGATATGCGGCTAGCCGACTGGTAAAGAGCTGTCAAGTTGAATGAAATGTATCACAAATTTTTGTTTTGTCATTGATGTAATGTCGTCAACATACTAAGAGGCAAAATTTGACAGTATCCTTGGCGCTGAAGATGAATATGAATGTACGACATTGGAGTTGGTGAATCCATAAGTGGAAAGAAATTGGAGCAACTCATGGAGTCATGCTTGGGGAGTACGTTTGAGGCATATATTACTTTGTGAAATTTAAGTGCATGATAAGGGTGACCTTGATCAATGAAACCAGGAGATTGAGCCATGAGAACATCTTGTTAGAGTTATTAGTATTTAAGTATTATTGATGTTTATGAGTTTAGTCCTACACCGTCTATCGGTGTTATGAGTCAGTTGTATTCCTATATATTTCCCCCATTGTGGAAGAATAAATCGCACAAAGTATTTTAATTTCATTTCTTTTTTCATGGTATCTGAGTAGGAATTGATTCCTCCCTGAATTTTCGTCGTCCTAATTATTGTGACCTAAGTTTTTGGTGGCTTCCGCTCTCTGATTTCCGCCTCTCCCTTCCTCTCGCCGCGTCGAGCCGATCCCTGCGCTGCTAAACTCCCGGTCGAGCCCCTCTGTTCCCGCTCCCATCGACAGAATCGTTAATTGATTCCATCGGCGGGAGTGACCGTCTCTTCCCTCGACGATGGAAGTTCTATGCGTTATCGTCGACGAGTCTGCCTTTACTCCGGGATCCCAGTCCGTGTTCCTTATTCTCGTCGAGCTGTTATTGCGCCTGTTCTTCTCTTTCGAACTCGTCGAGCTTCCTATTCCCTATTACCGTCGAGCTGATACTGTGCATGTTCTTCTCTTTCGATCCTGTCGAGCTTCCTGTCCACGTTCTCGTATTGCTGCTCTGGATGACGGTCAAGCCCCTGTTGTTGTTGCCTCCGTGAATCCTACCTGTTGTTACCTCCACCTCCGTGGATCCTTGTTGTTGCTGCTTCATGGCTCCCTTCGTGACGAGCTCTTCTCTTCCTTACTAGGCTCCCTTCTAGCTCGGCATTGCTTGAGCCTTTTTGCTCGCCACTTCTTGAGACTTTTTGCTCGCCACTGCTTGAGCACTCTGCTCGCAGCTGCTTGAGCCTTCTGCTCGTCGCTGGCTTTTGCTCGTGCTTTGCTCACTGCATCTTGGATCGTGTTCTTGCCGGCAACCTTTCTCCATAGTTGTTTTATGTTATGTTTTTTTGTGTGTCGTATTGTTGTCTTCGTTTGTGCCTACATGCGATCTATACCTTCATGCACATATTCTATGTGAGGAGTGTTCATTGTGGCCTCCATGTGTAGTCTATGCCCTCATGAATGTATTCCACGTAAGGGAGAGTGTTTGTGATAACGGTAATTCAGATGCCACTTTCCTGACTTCTGCCTTAATCACACATGGTCTTCAGGCATAGCCCATGCCTACATGCACATGATCCGCGTGAGGGGAGGTGTTTGTGATAACAGCGACTCAGATGTCTCTTTTCCGACTCTTGTCTTAGTCACACATGGCCTCCAGGAATTTTTTGTCTATCGTTTGTATCCCCCTATTTTTTTGATTTGAGATATGGTTGGTTTGGCCTTTGTTGGTTGACCTAGTTTCAGCATCGGGAGCATCCAGCGTGATCATGGTTAGCTTGTGGACCAACAACGTGTGGCTTATACCTAGTTGGTTTATCTCAGGTGAGACGCGGTTGGGCCTTGGTGGCTGCTGTTTTGTCCCATGTTGCCGACCACCATTTACCACTTTTTAATGTTGTGTTCAAACTAAAGGTTTCACCTCCAGCTTGAGGGGGAGTGTTAGAGTTATTAGTATTTAAGTATTATTGATGTTTATGAGCTTAGTCACACACTGCCTATTGGTGTTATGAGTCAATTGTATTTCCTATATATTGCCCCCATTGTGAAAGAATAAATCACACCAAGTATTTTGCTTTCATTTCTTTCTACACATCTCAAGGCGCCCTGAAGAAAAGTATTGTTTACAACACAGGGACAGTGTGGTGGGTTTAATTGTTGGACTAAGTATCATGATGGTCAAAGTTTGGGCTTTGATGAAAATCATGCTTAATACGAACCATTGGGTAAATATTTCATGTGAAGGAACCATTTACACCCGACAAGATTTTGAATTTGATCGTTCAAGTTCACTAGTAGATTATAATTGAGCCGTGAGGTTTAGTTTTATTATAGGTTTACGAATGTTTTTAGTTATGATTAACTCAGGGGTTTGATCAGAAGTAGTTACTAGTTGAGATATTCAGTTTGAGACAAACATGGATTTGGCTGTTCATGATTCGTCAATGTCAAGGAGAAGATCTGCAGGAGGTGTGTATGTCAATGTGATGGATGGTGTAGAGTGCCCGAAAGAAGCCATATAAAAGGACAGTAACGAGGTGTGTCAGTTGGGATAGACCAAATGAGTTTTGAAATGGGTATATATATATTGAACAAATTTGACATGCTGCAATGTGTAAATATGAGATGTATGTTGAAGACAAAGGTAAGTACTCTGAGTCGTAGAGTCCTCGAAAAATACATCGAGGGAAAATGGAGGACTAATTATCGAGAGAAGTATGTGACCGAGCGCAAAGTGATTTCGTACTAGTATGATTAATAGGTAAGAAAGTGTCATCCCCAATCACAATGACGTTAGACCCATTATAAGGAGAGCATGAAATGATAGATTTCTTAACAGGGTAATGACATGATGAGAGGCTCCATTATCGAGCAATCATTTGTGGGGTCAAAAGTTGTGGCAATGGCCAGGGTAGCACAAGCTAGGATATCAAAGTAGGCGGTCGAAGAGAAAATTTTGGGGGTTAAGTTGTAGGGTATAGTTGGCGAAACATGAGACATTGTTGGGCAGTGTGATCTTGAGTACAACACCACTAGAAACAACCAAGAAAAGGGCGAGCTAAGGAGCAATTTCTTTAGGTATTGGTAAAAGTGCTTGTCAGGGAAGAATTTGGTGTAAAATTTTAATAGTTGAGATTTCCATTAAAAGATCGAGATTTTTTAGATTAGATAAGACAGAAAGGGGGATAAGAGATTGTTGGTGTTTTGGTGAGATTCTTTGTTGACAAGTTTTTATGTAACTACTCAAAAGAGATTGTAGTGTCACGGCTATTGATGATTTCAATGATGGATTTGTAGACATCATCAAGGCCATCAAGAAATTTCTCAATGAAATCTTCATGCTCCATAGGTTTTCCCAAAAATAGTAAGTTCATCTGAATGAGTTTTGATGGAATGCATATATTCAGAATTGATGAGCTCCCTTGGTTTATTTCTTTATTTGTTCCTTGATTGTTTACGAGAAGTTTGGCATAGGCATTAGAAAGAATACATCGCCCGTAATTGGTATTGGAATTAGATAATTTTGTGTTCAATTGTAGGATGTGTAGAAAAGAGGATCAAACCTTGTATATACTTCTTGAATATCAAAAAACAAGTATGAGTACAAATATATAGGAGAGAGGAGAGTAAGATCTAGCTATACAAATAATGTGGGACAAAACACAAAATCGTACATGGGCCAAGTTAATGGGGCAATACATTATTTTTCCTAGTATTCTCTAACACTCCCCCGCAAGCTGGAGCGTACAAGTCGTAGGCACCAGCTTGGACAAAAACTGATACTAGAGACGTCGTGGTAAGGCCTTGGTGAGGATGTCAGCAACTTGCTGAGCAGCAGGAACATGTGTTAACTCTATCTTCTTCAACTGAACCTTCTCCCAAATGAAATGAAGGTCAACTTCAATATGTTTTGTCCGTTCATGGAAGACCGGATTCTTGGCAATGTGTATAGCAACTTGACTGTCGCAAAATAAAGTGGCAGGTGAGGAGAGCTTGACTCCTAGATCATCAAGGAGACCCTCAAGTCATGTGAGCTCAGGCACAACTGTTGTCATCGATCGATACTCGGCCTCAGCAGATGAGCAAGCAACCACAAACTGTTTCTTGTTGCGCCATGTAATAAGATATCCTCCAAAGTAGGTGCAGTATCCACTTGTGGAACGACGGTCATCCAACGAGCCAGCATAATCAGCATCAGAGTATGCAATCAGAGATAAGGGAAACGAAGAGGGCCTGTATGCAAGTCCTTGTCCAAGAGCAGTCTTCAAGTGTCGAAAAATACGCTCGACTGCCTGAAGATGAGAGATACGTGGCTCATGCATGAATCAACTGACAACTCCAACAACAAATGATATATCAGGTCTCGTAACAGTGAGATATATCAGCTTTCCCACAAGACGACGATAATACTCTGGATTCGGAAGGAGAAAATCAGAGTCTGAGGCATGAGCACAAAGCTTGTGATTGATATCCATAGGAGTATCAGCAGGCTTGCATCCAGAATAGCCCGCATCATGAAGTAAGTCAAGACAATACTTTCTCTGAGATAACACAAGCTCATCAGGTCTCCGAGCCACTTCGAGACCAAGAAAATATCGAAGGCTTCTCAGGTCCTTTGTTTGAAACACAGTCGCCAGATGTTGTTTGATCATCCGTATTCCTGGAATATCGTCTCATGTAATCAAAATATCATTCACATATACTAACAGAATCACTGTGTCTGTTGGACGATGATGAGTGAACAGAGAGAAGTCGGCCGAGCTCCGAGTGAACCCAACAACACTAACGGTCTTACTAAATTTATCAAAGCATGCCCGAGAAGATTGTTTGAGACCATAAAGAGACTTCTTCAGGCAACAGACAAGAGACTCCCCCATGGTTTCAAACCCGGGAGGTTGCTGCATATAAACGGTCTCCTGTAAATCGTCATTAAGAAAAACATTTTTGACATCCAGTTAGTGCAATGCCCAGTGGCGGTGAATAGCGAGGGAGATCAACACACAAGCAGTATTGAGTTTAGCTACTGGAGAAAAAATCACATCATAATCCAAACCTTGTTGTTGAGTGAAACCGCGAGCTTTTGTTTGGTCGGGCTTAAGGATGAAATTGAATATGCTGTGAGGATATTTAAACCAAAGACATTACAGAAGGTTTGTTCTCTCGCCCAAATACAAGAGCACAAACTCTCCATATCAAATAAATGATTTCTAGTGAGTTCTTTTGATTTGGGAATGAAAGGGGAAAAATCTCACCTAGTGTCAAACAAGCTACACAATCATTTACTTCAAATAACACCAAGCCACCAACAATACATTTGTTCTAAAGAAGGGAGGCCAACGATTGAAGTCCACTGAAATGAATGAAAAGGAGTAAGAGACTATGTGTTTGGTATGAAAATAAATACACTCTTGCCACTAGTGTTGAGAGAAACGACAATCGTATGCTTTGGAGCTCATTCCTAAGGTGGATGGGACAATCAGAAAGATGTTGATGATGAAGAATTGATTATGCTGGATAAACCTGAGGCTGAATCAGATTCTCCAAAGAAGGTGTCCGCCCATGCTCTCACTAGAATTACTCATTTTCACACCAAGTGAGTTACACCATCTTATCATGGTCAGCCTATCAGCATTTTGGTTGATTCAGGCAACACACATAATTTTTTGGATCTTAAAGCGGAAAAAAATATTACAAAGTATGCTAGTCCCAAATCCTGAGTTTCAAGTGGCGATTGCAAATGGGAAGCGCATTTCAAGCTCCCATAAGGTGATTGGGTTTAGACGGCAAATGCATAGTGTTTTTTCTACCTCTGACATATTGGTGTTACCCTAGGGTGGCTGTGAGGTCATCGCGGGAGTTCAATAGCTAATCAAGTTAGGTGTGGTGCACTGGAATTTCAATAAACTGAAAATGGAATTTACTAGAAAGGGAAAGAAGATCTCCTTCCAGGATCCAAGAACATGATAGGCACTTGGATGAAAGTTGAAACAGAAGAGAATATAAAAATTGATTTCCAAAAGTGGTCAAATGAAAAAAAGGGCAGTCCGGTGCACAAAGCATCCCAGCACAGCAAGGAAAGGGTCCCACCACAAGGGTGAAATGTAGGCAAACCTTACCCTGCATTTTTGCAAGATGCTGCAACATGAATAAGTAACACAGGAACTACAAGAATTACTAGACACCTTCAGCAATCTCTTTGCACAACCAGCAGAAGTCCTCCCACGCGAGAGTATGAGCATCACATGCCCCTCAAAGAAGGTAAAACTGATATCAATTTATGGTCTTATCGTTACCCTCCACTCCAGAAAACTGAAATTGAAAATTTTATCATAGAGATGTTGAGTACTGGGGATATTAAGCATAGTTACAGCTCTTACACCTCCCTTGTGGTGCTGGCAAAGAAAAATAATGGTACATGGAGGTTATGCATTAATTACCGTCAGATTTATAACGTTATGGTGATGGATGACTTCGTTATTAAGTTGGGTGATCAAGATATTTCCTGTAGTGAGTGTTTTAAATATCTTGGATCGATAGTTCAAAAAGACGGAAGTATTGATAAATATGTGACACGTAAAATCGAAGCGCGTTGGTTGAGGTGGAGAGGTGCGTTGCGGATCTTATGTGATCGCAAAGTACCACTAAAACTTAAGGGCAAGTTTTACTGTACTACAATTAAACCCGCGATGCTCTATGGTTCTGAGTGTTGGGCAGTGAATTATGTACATGAGCAACAAATGAGAGTTGTGGAGATGAGAATGTCTGGGTGGCTGTGTGGACACACGAGACTGGATAAAATTAGGAATGAATGTCTCGGGGATAAGACAGGAGTAGCACCAATTGCAGAGAAAATGTGAGAAGCTCGACTAAGATGGTTTGGGCATGTACAAAGGAGACCATTAGAGGCACCTGTTAGACGTTGTGAGAGTCTAGTCACTAGGCATGTTAAACGAGGGAGGGGTAGACCAATAAAGACTTGAAATGAAACTATAAGGAAAGACATGATGTACTTAGGCATTAGTGAGATTATGACAAAAGATAGGGCACAATGGAGACAAGGGATTCATATAGCCGAGAGTGGGATAAAGGCTTGAGTGTTTTTGATGTTGTTATCATTGAAGAACTTATAGATGAGCTTTAGAGAGCTATCTTCTCTTCTAAAATGGACCTACGGGTTGGGTATCATCATGTGCATATGACAACTGTAAACAATTTTTGAACTCATCAGGGTATTAAAAGTTCTTGGTAATGTCATTTGGGTTGACAAATGCACCCTCTACCTCCCAAATTTTGATAAATAAACTCTTCCAAAATCAATTACTCAAATTTATTCATGTATTCTTGGATGATGTTTTGGTTTTCAACACCTCACGGCTAGAACACCTTCACCGCCTCTCTTTCACTTTTGGATTTTGAGGTTGCATCGATTATTCCTTAAATGCAGCAAATGCAGCTTTGGTTTACAACAACACTATTTGGACCAAGTTATCTCAAGCTAAGGAGTTACCACGAATCCTCTTAAAATCACAAACATGATGGATCGGTTGACCCCAACAATATTAAAGAAATTGAGAGGATTCTTGGGCATGATAGCCAGACATGATATTACCGTCGATTTATTCAAAGTTATAAATATATCACTAAGCCACTAACAGAATTGTTGAAGCAAAAACATTTCAACTGGAATAAGGAAGCAGATGAGGAGTTTGTCAAGTTGAAGAAAGTTGTCTCAACCACCAGTATTGTGTTTGCCCGATTTTCACAAGCCTTTTGTTGTTGAGACGAATACATGTGAAGTTGGGGTGGGGGCTGTATGAAGGCCCACCAGTTGAGTATTTCAAACAAAGCTCTAGGTAAGAAATATTTTTTCATTCGGTGTATGAAAAGGAATTATTATTCATTGTAATTGTTGTCCAGAAGTAGAAACATTACTTGATTGGATGTTGTTTTGTTATTAAAGCCGACCATTGAGATTTGAAGTTCTTGTTGGAACAAAAAATAGCAACTCCGGCTCAACAAAAGTATATTGTCAAACCCTAAGAATATGATTATACTATTCAATGCAAGAAAGGAAAAGAAAATTTGTGTGCAAATGCCCTTTCCCAGAAGTGTGAGACAGTTGATGGTGAGTTGTGTGTGATGGTCATTATCACCTCTGGCATTTTCAAACAAATTACAGAGTCATGGAGTGACTGGAGTCGAGATGCTTATCTTCAGGAAGTTATTGATGCAAAAGAAACCAATTGCCTTAGGAAACTGAAGTATCAATGGGGCAATGGAATGCTCAAACAGAAGGATAAGATATTAGTGGGTAATGAAAAATCAATTAAAATCAAGTTGATATTGTTGTATTATGATGACACAATGTGTGAGCACTCCGACATTACAACTACTAACCATCGACTGATGAAGATAGGTTTTTGGAGTAAAAAAATGAAACCGGGTGTGTATGCTTATATTCATAAGTGTGTGGTTTGCCAGAAATGTAAACCGACAATCAAAAACCATCAGGTTGTTGCAAGCATTACCTATTCCGGATTGAAGCTGCGTTTGGTGGGGCTTATCGCAACTTATTTGCTCCGGTGAGGTTGGACAAAAGCGTCATTGTATGTTCGGTATGACAAATGTTACTATCGTTATCAAAAAAGAAACTAGTTTGGGGCATAACATTTTGGTATGACAATGACATTTTTGTCCAACCTCACCGGAACAAATAAGTCGCGATAAGTCATGCCAATTTGGCAGGATATATCTATTGACTTAATTGAAGGACTCCTAAGGAGTAATGCCAAATCTACCATTCTTGTAGTGGTTGATAGAAAAAATAATCAAGCTCACTTTATAGTCATCTTTCAACCATATACTGCTCAAAATATAGCTCGGGCTTTTCTGGAATCTATCTTTCGACTGCATGGGTTGTCAAAGTCAGTCGTCCGTGATCATGATCTGATGGTGGAACCTTTAGCTATTTTAAATTGTCGTATCAACTCCAAAAAAAAATGATAAAGTAGTCACTCAATTGCTTGTTCAACGGCTTAATGGGACTGTGGCTGAAGTGATATGGGAAGATTTTTGGTTCTTCAAACAATGTTACCCTTGTTTTGTTTCTTGAGGCCAAGGAACCTTTGAATGAGGGAGCATTGATGTGTTCATGATATTTCAACGCCCAGGATTTGATCACTTCAATAAAGAGTTGGTTGCTGCCAAGAGTGGATTGTTGTCCGCGGAATAAATTGTTGATGTTCGTTGTTTGAATTTTAGTTGCAGGAGTAGTTTCGGAAAACCATTATTTATGAGTTTGTATATAGCCGTGGGTAGGGTAACAGATATTATGCTTGGTTTTGATACTCTAGCCTCTTCTTCTTCTTCTTCTTTTTGATTACTTGTTGATATAGCAGAGAGAATTTCAATCTCTTGCTACTGTACTCATCTGTTCAGGGTTCATTACTTAATGAGGAATTGTGTGTGAATTGTTGATTCATTGTTACAATTCCATCCTAGTTTAGATCCTCGTCTCTTCTCTTTGCTTCTATGGAGATCTTATTGGCATTGAATCTGAGCAGTTGGATTCTCCGTTGGGAAAGGAACCTATTAAAAAACCTAAGAAGAAGAAAGCACGTATTCTTTCCTGCGGGAAAAAAACATTCGTATCCAAAAGAAGGAGAAGAAGAGTAGGAAGAAGAAGAGGAGGTGGAGGAAGTACCTGAATGAGGCGGCAACAAGCAAACCAGTCGAAACGGAGAAGACTTGCTTCGGTCTACTCCAGGGAGATCGGTGGCGAAAATCGAAACAGAGGAGAGGAGGAAGAGGTCTTACTAGGGAGAAGGGTGTTCCTGGCCAGTAGCAAGGTCGCGACGACGAGCGTCGACGGAAGCAATCGAAGAGACGGCGGGAGGGGAAACTCCGAACGGGGGCGGGGGCGTTGGGCTTGCTTCACCGTGGGCGCGAAGTAGGAGGCGAGGGGGAGTAGAGCTGGTTCGCACCTCTGCCCATCAACCGCTCTGAGGTTTTCCTGTGTTTCTCTGCCCGCCGCCTTGTAGGGTTTTGTCTCGCGATCATCCGGTATATTTCGGCCAGCACGATTTTTAGCGCACGATGAACACTTCTCAATAATCAATACGATCGAGTGTGCACCGATGGGATATTGATTGGGTCACGTTGATGGGATCTTTGGGTCTCGCCGGGCTTCGTTTTAGGGACCGGGCTTCCTTTGAAGTTTTAGGGACCGGGCTAGCTTCTTTTTTGGGTGGTTGGGTTCATAGTTTCTAAGAATGGGAGAGAGAAGCGGAGAAGGAAACGGAGTGATGCAAGAGGAGACAGTGTACTGTTTTGTCCGTCGGCAGTCGGCACCCTACATTTTGATCTTGTAGGAGATTTTTGATCTTGCGCGGGAGATTTTTGATCTCGTAGGTGATCAACACTTAATTTCCTAGGTGATCAAAATAATCTAAAGACGATGATTCATAGATGTTTTATATGAGATCACTTTTTGACCACCTAGATTATCAGAAGTGACCTCCTATGAGGTAAATTTAGATTTCGTTTGGAGGGACTTATTTTTATCGGTCAAGCGGTCACGATCGCATGAATTAGACCTTAATTAAGGACCGATTTAATTTCCTAGGTGATCAAAATAATCTACAAGACTATTAGAAAAGCCCATGTATAAAGGCCCATAAAGGCCCTAGTATTCTCTCTTCTTTAGTCTCACATCTTGTATAGGATTTTTCCTCTCTTCTCATCTCCTATATAATTGTATTCTCTCCTTGTATTTACTTACACAAGCAATACATACAAGTTTTGGCTTCTCTCAACATGGTATCAGAGGCAGGTTCTCTCCTCTAACCGACCTGTGCACTTTTAACCGCATCTACCCGCCGCCTTCTGACGGACTCCGCGGTTTCCTCGCGGACTATTTGCGGTCTCCAGCGGTCTGCCTCCTTTTCTATCCGCCACTACTCGCTCACTGTCCGCGGCCTCAACGGACAGTCCGCTGCTTCTCCCGTGGATCCAGGTTCTCTCCTCTTCCCCCCCCCCCCTTTTATAGTTTTTCTCCTCTCTCCCGTGGACCCCACCTCCCGTACGTCTCGCGCGGTCTCTAGTTCTATACTCGCGGCTTCTCTCTCTCCTATCTGCTCGAGTTTGTTAACTCGCGGTCTCTTCTCTCCCTCCCGCTCGAGTTCGTCAACTCGCGGCTTCTCTCTTTCCTATCCGCTCGAGTTGTTTACTCGCGGTCTCTTTTCTCTTATCTCCGCCTTCTCGCGGTCTCCAGACCGTGCGGTCTGTTTCTTACCCGCTCTGGTCGTGGCCTGTCTGGTCGCTGGTGTTCGCATCGTGACCGTGCGGGTTCATTCTCCCGACCTTTTTCTCCTCGCTGTTTCGTCGCTGCGGCCTGTTCCTAGTCGTGGCGGTCTCCTCCCCTCTCTGCGGCCTGCCTCTCCAGCGGACCCCTTCCTGGTCGCTACGGCCTCCTTCCAAGTCGGTGTGGCTTGTCTTCCTGGTCTATGGAATCCTCTCTTGACTCCACCGGCTCGGCGGCTAGTTCGCCCGCAGACCGCCCGGCTTGTCCTGCAGACCTGCGCGATGAATTACGCATTACCACCATCTCTCTCTCCGGGAAGAAAAATTTTCTCCCTTGGGCGCATTCTGTGCGCCGGGTTCTCCAGGCCAAGGGTCTCCTGTCTTACCTCACACAGGCTCCTCCGGCTCCCCCTACGGACGAGTGGCTCCGCAACGACGGTCGTGTGCAGACTTGGCTCCTCAACTCCTTGGATGGTGAGCAGTATCAGATGGCCATGTATCACGAGACGGCCAAGTCTATATGGGATGAGCTGCACTCACTCTATTCCGGCAAAGACAGCCTTCAGCACCTTTACGACATCCTCACAGATCTCGTTGCTCTCGACGCCGGTGGCGCCCCGGACATGACGTCGTTTGTCGCTCGGGCTAAGACTTTGGCCGAAGCCTGGATACTGCATCAGCCTTCTACCAGTGATCATGTTGCCCAGCGCGCTCAGAAGGAGGCGGTTTGCATTGCTATTATGATGGCTCGTCTTCCGCATCACCTTCAGACTATCCGGACTCAGGTTCTGGCGTCTCCCACTGTTCCATCCCTTTCTGAGATTTGTTCCATGCTCCTCCGCGTGACGCCTCCTCCGGATGCTCCTGCGCCGACTTCCTCGGCCCTTCTTCAACAGGCCCCTCCGCCCCTGCTTCCCTTGCCTCCTGCTGCTCGTGGTGTCCGCTCCGGCTCTCGGGGCCGCGGGCGTGGTGGCAGGGGGCGGTCGAAGTGTTCCTACTGCGGCAAAGACGGACACCTTGAAGCGACCTGTTACCGCAAGAATGGATATCCTCCTCGACCGACGGCTTCGGGGGCCGCAGATGCCTCCTCTCCTGCCTCTCCGGACCTTGAAGCTATCCGCCTCCAGCTCCAGTACCTCCAGGGACTGCTCAACCCGCCTCCTACTTCCCTGGCCTCCACCTTCGTCTCCCAAGCAGGTACGGCCTGTCTCTCCACCGGTCCGTCCTGGATCATGGACTCCGGTGCCACTCATCACATTACGTCCCAGCAGCCTGCCACATACTCGGACTCTCCTCATCCGCGGTCTATCACCGTGGCTAATGGGGCCCTTGTTCCTGTCTCCGGATCGACGGACATCTCTCTCAGCCCGTCGTTTCCTCTCCGCTCGGCTCTTCATGTTCCGAGTTCCCCCTTCAATTTACTTTCTGTTGGTCGCCTTACTGCTGATCTGGATTGCTCTGTTATATTCACTTCCTCTTCTTTTGTCATACAGGATCGCAGAACGCGGACTACCATTGGTAAAGGCGGATTACGGAATGGGCTCTACCTTCTCGACACACCTCCTACCATCCTCTCCTCCGTCTCCTCCACCGAGTGGCATCGCCGTCTTGGCCACGCTCCTCTACCTGTTCTCCAGCGGGCTCTCCCTGATATCTCTCTCCATCCGTTTCAGTGTGAGTCTTGTATCCTCGGCAAGCAGCCGCGTTCATCTTATCCTACTCATTGTACCCGGAGCTCTGCTCCGTTTGATTTATTGCATTCTGATGTATGGGGACCGTATAAAATTACTAGTATTTCTGGTTTCCGGTATTTTATTACTTTCATTGATGATTATTCTCGCATGACGTGGTTATACTTACTTCGTGATCGCTCCGAGCTTCCTCGCATTTTTCGAGCCTTTGTCGTTGAAACTCGTACCCAATTTCATACAACTATCAAAACTGTGCGCACGGATAATGCTCGTGAGTACACTGGCCACGACTTCGCTACTATATGCTCTGAGTTCGGGATTATCCACCAAACCTCTTGTGCCTACACGCCTCAACAAAATGGCGTTGTCGAACGTAAAAACCGACACTTACTTGATGTGGCTCGCTCCCTCATGCTTCAAATGCATGTGCCCAAGCATTACTGGAACTTTGCGGTCTCCACGGCTTGTTTTCTCATCAACCGTCTCCCTTCCTCCGTCCTCCACTATGCTACTCCGTTCAGCCTGTTGTTTCCCTCGACTCCGGCCTTCCCTCTTCCGCCCCGTATCTTTGGTAGCACTTGTTACGTCCACCATCTGGGCCCGCCCTCGGACAAATTGGATCCCCAGGCGGCCAAACACATATTCGTGGGCTATTCCCGTACTCAGAAGGGGTATCTCTGTTATTCTCCCGTCACTCGGAAGCTCTCCGTCTCTGCCGATGTCACCTTCCGCGAGACTGAACCATATTTTCCGGATCCTCTCACTACTCCTATCCCTTCGGCTCCTTTACCTCCATCCATCCCACGACCAGTTCTCCCCGTTACAACGTCGCTGCTACCGGTTCCACCAGCTCTACCTCATGTTCCCCCCGCACTACCCATCATCCGGGTCTATACTCGTCGCCCCCGTTGCTCTATGGCCCCACTGCAGTCCGCCTCAACCACGGTTACTCCGCGCCCAGCAGATCAGGTACAGACATCCACCGCTCATCCTCTGGCTCACTACGTCTCCCTACATTGCCTCTCTCCCCATCTTCACACTTTTGCTACTTCTCTTTCCTCGGTTTCTGTTCCTAATTCTGTGCAGGAGGCGCTCGAACATCCTGGCTGGCGGGCTGCCATGGAGGAGGAAATGGCTGCTCTCTGGACTAACCAGACCTGGACTCTCGTCCCTCTTCCTCCCGGTCAGAAACCCGTTGGGTGTAAATGAGTCTTTGTTATTAAACATGCTGCTGATGGCACTATTGACCGCCTAAAGGCCCGTCTTGTGGCTCGTGGCTTCACCCAGCAGCAGGGGCTCGACTACAAGGAGACTTTTTCCCCGGTGGCCAAACTCAATACAGTCCGGGTTCTCCTTTCTGTTGCGGTACATCGTCAGTGGCCCCTACTCCAACTGGATGTCAAAAATGCGTTTCTGAATGGTGATCTCCAGGAAACTGTGTATATGCAACAACCTCCCGGGTTTGAGACCACGGGGGAGTCTCAAGTCTGCCATCTTCGAAAGGCTCTTTATGGTCTCAAACAGTCCCCCCGGGCATGGTTTGACAAGTTCAGTAAGGCCCTCCGGGAGATTGGTTTTACTCGAAGCTCCGCCGACTTCTCGCTCTTCACTCGCCACCGATCTACCGGGACCGTCCTTCTGCTAGTCTATGTGGACGACATCATTATTACTGGGAACGACTCGAATGGTATACTGGCGGTCAAACTTCATCCGAGCACCGTTTTTCAAACAAAAGATCTGGGGCCCCTTCGGTACTTCTTGGGCCTAGAAGTCGCCAGACGGCCAGATGGTTTGATCCTTTCTCAGCGAAAGTACTGTACTGACCTTCTTCATGATGCAAGTTACTCAGGCTGTAAGCCAATTGACACCCCAATGGATGTCAATCACAAGTTATGCGCACAGGTCTCTGACTCAGATATCCTACTGGACAATCCAGAATATTACCGTCGCCTAGTTGGAAAATTGATATACCTCACAGTAACCAGACCAGATATCTCCTTCGCTGTTGGTATCGTCAGTCGATATATGCATGCCCCCAGAAGCTCTCATCTTCAGGCGGTTGAAAGTATTCTCAGATACCTCAAAAAGGCTCCTAGACAAGGACTGGTGTACAAAGTCTCTTCTTCCACTCCTACTCTGGTAGCATACTCTGATGCTGACTATGCTGGGTCCCTCGATGATCGAAGGTCCACCAGTGGCTTCTGCACGCACTTTGGAGGACATCTGATTACCTGGCGAAGCAAGAAACAAGCGGTCGTTGCTCGATCATCAGCTGAGGTAGAATATCGGGCGATGACATCTGTGGTGTCGGAACTAACGTGGCTTGAAAGCCTTCTCACCGATCTGGGGGTAAAGCTTCCTTCACCGGCTCTTCTCCTCTGTGACAGTCAAGCTGCTATACACATTGCCAAGAACCCAGTCTTTCACGAGAGAACGAAACATATTGAAGTCGACTGTCATTTTATCCGGGAAAAAGTTCAACTAAAGAAGATCGACCTCAGACATGTTCCTGGTACTGAACAAGTTGCGGATGTCCTCACAAAGGCCTTGTCAAGTACCCTCTTCTATCAATGCCTGTCCAAGCTTGGTGCATACGATTTGTACGCTCCAGCTTGCGGGGGAGTATTAGAAAAGCCCATGTATAAAGGCCCATAAAGGCCCTAGTATTCTCTCTTCTTTAGTCCCACATCTTGTATAGGATTTTTCCTCTCTTCTCATCTCCTATATAATTGTATTCTCTCCTTGTATTTACTTACACAAGCAATACATACAAGTTTTGGCTTCTCTCAACAAAGACGATGATTCATATATGTTTTATATGAGATCACTTTTTGACCACCTAGATTATCAGAAGTGACCTCCTATGAGGTAAATTTAGATTTCGTTTGGAGGGACTTATTTTCACCGGTCAAGTTGTCACGACCGCATGAATCGGACCTTAATTTAAGGTCCGGTTCATGCGGTCGTGACCGCTTGACCGGTAAAAATAAGTCCTCCCAAAAGGGGTCTAGGCTCCGTTTGGGAGGACTTATTTTCACCGGTCAAGCGGTCACGACCGCATGAATCGGACCTTAAATTAAGGTCCGATTCATGCGGTCGTGACCGCTTGAAAATAAGTCCTCCCAAACGGAACCTTAATCTCCTAGGAAATCAAATATATTCTCCTAAGAGATTATTGAAGAGCACGTACTTTTGATTTCCTATATTGTCAAAAGTGACATCCTATAAGGTAAATTTAATCTCGTAGAAGATCAAACATATTCTCCTAAAAGATGCTTTACTATGAGATCCCTCTCTGTGTTGATCTCCTAAAAGATGAAAATGTTTTACCAGGAGATCAAATGCATTCTACGGAGAAAATATTGATCTCATAATATCGTCTTCTCTTTTTTCCATGTAAGCAAAGTAACACAAAGTCAAGGAGTGAAGTGAAAGCATAGTGTATGCAGTAATCTCTTAAAATCACCAAAACTTATCGACCTTCCAGGATTGTGACACGTGTCGCGTTGTAGTTTCAATGGGACCTTGATTTTCAAATTGTAAAATTTTGTGAAAGCGGGAAGGTCGCAGGAATACTCAACCAACCAAGCCAAATAAATCAGTTGCATATAGAATAACAAGAGCATCAATTGAATTAATAGTCTTCCTTACAACGCGAGACATATATTGTGAGACATATTTTCGTGATGCACTCGATGGAGATCACAAAAAATAGACAAGAACAAAACTAGCGGACATGACACTGTAACCGCTTAGCTGCCTGTCCACTCCGCAAACCGCCAAGGTCGTGCGAACAGCTGCTTATTGACTGCTGAGGAAGCAACCCTATCCGCAACTTCTAGTCGCCTAACCGCGAGATCGCCTAACTGCTGAAGTCGCCACGAACAGATGAACTGGAACTTACCTACCCGCTATCCCCAACACCCGGTCGCCTAACCGCAAAGGTCACCTAACCGCTGAGTAGAGCGAACAGCTTATTCGAACTACAACTCAGTCCGCCAAAGGCAAAATGTGTTATCCAAGCTGGGAAACTGCCAAGGAAGATTACCGTCTTGTCGTCAACCCACGACCTACTGCTATCTGACGCCGACTTCTATCAGCTATCTGCACTGCCTTCAGAACCAGTTTTTAGTTGTCAAGTTCTAGCCGTACAATCTGCAAACAGAGCAACATCCGTTCACTAAACCTTGTTGCGTGATTAGAAAAACGTAACTGCCGAGTTTAACTCAAGCTTCAATTCTTACAGTTTCTGTTATTTATGATGTGTTCAGCATCCCTATTTATAGGCAGACAAGCGAATACCGTCACCGCCCAAGGGGGATAGAGTAACCATCAGTGACATGACAGCTACCAACACCAGTCTGCCCAACATATGGACTGCCAACACCAGACCACATGTAGTTAATACCACCAGTCCGCACAGTTATGCAAACAGCAACCTCAGTCCGCGTGAACTTGAACAACCAAGCTGATTGAAGTCTAACCACACTAATGTGGTGGTTTGCCGGTCTACGCAGTCTCCTAATCCTGATCACGCAGTCCGCAGTTAGCTAAAGCTAACGCGGTTAACACTCTAGGAATATAGCTAAGTCAGACCGCGAAAAAACAATCGGCAAGGACCAAGCTATTCGCCAAGCCTATCTGCATAATCCATACGGTCTTGAAGGTCTGTGCGGTTTGCACCATCCTGACCGTCCACTTCCTATTTCAACAATTTCAACACTCCCTTTTGAAGTGAGAAGTGGAAGCCAGACCAAGCAATCCCCATAACCATATTAACGGTCCTTTTGACAGCAACTTTGTAAAGATTTCAGCGACATTATTTTGGCTCTGCACGTATTCCACCATCAGAGATACTTCTAGCACCTTCTACTGAACGAAGTGATTCTCAATCTCGATGTACTTTGTTCTCGAGTGACAAACTGGATTTGTAACCAATTTGAGAGCATTCTCGTTGTCACCGCACAACAGATTAGGACCTCACACCTCTTCATAGATGTCCACCAATCTCCTCAGTTAGATGTCTTCCTAAGCTGTCAAGACAGACGTCTTATATTACACTTTAGTGGTGGAGACGGACACGGAATCCTGCTTCTTACTACACCACGAGATAGATGTCGATCCGCACATGAAGATGTATCCTGACATCGACTTCAGGTCGTCGGTATCTCCCTCATAATCAGTATATGTGTAACTGTGTAGGTTGAAGTTCGTGTCCCTCACATAAAAGAAACTCATATCTAAGGTGGACTTTATATATTTCAAGATAATCTTTGTTGCTATCAAATGAGTCTTATGTGGCTCCTACATATACCGACTTACTCGGCCTATAACATAATTATTATTTGGCATTGTAATCGTCAGGTATATCAGACTCGTCACCAGAGCCCGGGACACCAAGAGATCTAGAAGAATCCCTTCCAGTGGAGTTGAGTTGTTCTTCCCCTCCTGCATGTTGAATCGCTTCACGATCCGCTCCACATACCCTTTTTGGGAAACGAGCACACCGCTCTTTTTCCTCTCCACTTCTAGACCAAGGAAATGATGGAGTTCCTAAAGATCCTTCATTTTGAATCGAAATAGCTAGCTTAGCTATGAGCCTAGCTACCTCCTCTTCAAAGTTCCTCGTGACGATCATATCATCAACATACAATAACAACAAGACTTGAAGCTCCCTCCTATTCTTTACGAACATACTTGAATCCGAATTAGAGGCAAAGTATCTGCAGAATTGGAGATATTCTGGGATTTTTTTATTCCACACCCGAGATGTAACATCTCTTCTTTTATTGGGTCACTAAAACTGATGCAGACTACCCCTACGCGAAGCTAAAACTGAAAATAACAAAACTGAAAGCCTAAGGGGAATTTGAGCGAACACCAAACGAGCATCTAAAACAACCTAAGAGGCATTTCAACGAACACGTGGTGTGCGTGCAAAGTTGGAAATTTCGGCAACATTTCGTTTGTAATTGCGCGATCTCACAAATAGGAAGTTTCCACCCAAACCTGCATGAACATACACATTCACTAATAGCATATCCTAACCATACATCTAACATCGCAACACATCATTTCCATCCACAACGAGGGCGTTCCGGACTAAAGCTTCGATTCGGAAAATAGTCCAAGCTACAACCCTCAAAACAAAATCATACGAGGATATACCAAATCCTCTTGATCCGCTCGAAACCAAAGGCTAAACAAACCCCGGCTTGCAAACGTCCAAGGGGACCTACCCTTACGGAAATCTTCGTAAAAATTCGGTTGAATACAATACAACTTCAGATTTTTTGTAAATGCTAGTGGCTCAATATTTAGGATAAAACTTTGAAATCAAATGTCTCCAAATGCTCACACATACAAGATGAATATCACACAAAAGTTAAGGGATAGGAAATCGTTACCCAACTCCGAGTTTAGAGGGGAGGAGAAGAGGAGGAGCAAGAGAATGTAGGAAGAGTCACACTTCCAAAAGGGGGTCACCGGAGTCGCACCGGATGAGGAAGAGCCGAGCCGCCTTCTTCGGAGTCACACCGGAGGAGGATGGAGGAAGCCGGAGCAGCAAGGAGCCACCCAAAAGGGGCGGCGACAGCAGCCGTTTGGCACTCCTGGGCGTCGGGATGGGGACTTCGGCTAGGCCGAGAAGTAGGAAAAGGGGGGGGGGGCTTGAGCAAACCGTGAGGTTTTAGGTTTTCCTTTTTTTTTATCTTCTTTCCATCTTCCCCTACTCCACATACATGCATATATATAATGAGCTACACCACTCCATCACCCTCCATCTCATCAAAATCAAATCCTAGCCACCTAAAATATTTGTTTTAACAAAATTAAAAACACATAATAAAACTTATAATTTTAGGACCTAAAATTATAAGTCTAATAACTTTTAAAATGAAAATTAAGGTTATGAGTATAATATTATTTCAACGATGAAATAACATTATATTCATAACGAAGAGACGAAATGTCGCGGCGGTGGCGGCGACGGTTGCGGTGACGGTTGCGGTGACGGTTGCGGCAACGACCATTGCGGCGACGTTTGCGGCAACGACCATCAAAGTCCTTGAACATGTAGCGGCGGCGAGCACAAGAGAGATCCATGTCGACACGAGCAACTGGCGGAGCATCCTCGCCATCAATCATGTCGACACGAGCAACTGGCGGAGCATCCTCGCCACCAATCATGTCGACACGAGCAACTGGCGGAGCATCCTCGCCACCAAAAACCCTAGTGGGCCCAATAAAAGTGACATAAATCTTTACCCAACACCCATAACGAGGTAGGAGGTAACCCTAGACGGGGATATGGAGCAAAAAAATCCGATTTGAGTTCTGTAGGTTCCTGTGGCATCGTATAATTAATACGAGTGCGTTGGAACTTGTTCCGCTGAATTCTGAGGTCATATGGTGAATATGACCGTTTCTCGTACAACGTCACAAAATCGAGATTTTGGTATATCGAGCAAGAGAATTCCGATCGGAGTTATGTTAGTTTCTATGGCTTTGTATAGTAGGTATGAGTGCATTGGAACTTGCTGCATTGCAATCTGGAGTCAGATGACAAATTTGACCGTTTTGACCATTTTAGTGTGCCACGAAGCGCAAAATTGGATTTTTAGCAAATGAACTCTGGTTTGACCCTGGTCAGTTGCGTTGGATTCGTATGGTCAATACAAAGTCAATAGAGTTTGCTATGGTCAATTTTCGACGACAGGTGATCAATCTGTAGTCAAACCGAGCACTATTGTGCATCGATAAGTGTGGGCACACCAATTATGGCACGATACCCCCAATAATTTTGACCTGACCCACGATGACTTGGACCTACTTTGACCTTGACCCACATGGGGGACCCACCTTAGGATTGACTTTGGTCAAATCTTCTTTTTTCCATTATTTTGGAATTTTCCCGATTAGGAGTGCACCTACCCACCTTTGGTTGGCATGGGCTTCACATCTCCCACTCTAAGGGGCCTAATAATTCAGTAAACCCCTTTGAGATTAGACCTTGGGCCAAGAAGAGGTCCAACACCTTACCTTCCCTTCTCCTTTCTTCAAGCCCGCCTCAAACCCAAGCCTACCAAGGCCCAAACTTCTCCCATCATGGGATGTTGCCACCTGGATGTACCCCCTTCTCATGATGGCGCCACCTGCTGGAGCAAGTGGAGGGGAGGAGAGGAGAATTCGTCCTATTCGGATTGATCCCACATTGAGGAAAAGAGGAGGTGGCCTCCCCCCCAGCTTACATATAAGCCTTTCCCCCTCAGCTTAACCCATACCAGCTCATGCGAGCCAAAGCCCAGCCCTGCCTGAACCCTAAGTCGTCGGAAAACCCAAACCAATTTCTACCACCTACGCCACCCTCCCATGACATCTCAGCCAAACCCCTCCTAAGCTCCTCCACGATAGGTGGAACCTCTTCTCCTCCATCTTTTTGACATGACGCATGCGCCTTCCGGCAGTCGGAGCGCCTCCGGCGCCACCCGAGTCTAGCTCTAGGTCGGGTGGTGTTCGTGCATTGTAAGCCTTGCCCAGCGCCGGTGGTGGTGCTGGGAGGGTGTTACAACACCGGCGATGTTAATCCTTGGTGACGGAGGGCCAAGGTGTCGCTGGATTTCGCCGCACCGGTGGCACCTGAGAGATTATCTTTCCTCTATTTTATTTTCTGCGGCGGCGGTCGACGGTGTCAGGCTGTTGGGACACTGTGGAAGGGAAGCTCGACCCTGGCGTGCCGGCCGGGGTGGTTTCATGGCCAAAAAACCACCAGAGAGGTGGGGCGGTGCGGCATTGCCGGGAGTAGAGCAGTCGCGCAACCCCGCTCTAGGGATGAGAATTTTTGGCGGTGGTCGGCGGCACCAGGCCGCCGTACCACTGCCTAGTTGATCATCGGCCCCCGACGAGCCAACCGTGGGCGGCGCCGGCATGATCCATCTGCTGGTCGGCGGTGGAAGAGCTCATCATAACTGTCACCACCGACACAAAGCAGTTGACGTCCGATCTTCTTGATGAAGATCGGACGACCGTGATTTCATTAAATTACCCACCCTGCATGATTTTTTGGACCCCACAATAGATCTGTGCACGATCCGTTGTAGGGACAAAAGGAGGAAAATGCCTGTCTGGCTCGATCTCTGTCACAGGATTAATAGAAACTTTGAGATTTTTTAAAGAAAAATCTAGACTCCTTGGATAAAAGTTTTGAACATGAAAGTTGTTCCCTTGATGAGGGCAATCTCCACAAAATTTTTGGAAAACTTATGATTTTATTTGATATCTTAAAAATCCTAAATAAGAATTATATGACCAATTTATAGGCTCAAAAATGCTCAAAAAATTTTGGAGAAATTTATATGCTCATTTTGGGTTCATTTTAATGTTGTGTTAAAATTAAGAAACCTTGGAATAAAAATTGCAGATTTTCCAAATTCTCGAAGCTTATGATCGCGCTTTAAAAATGATGCGTTTAAATCCTTCAAAAAAATAAAAAATTGAGTGCACAATTGTGTTTTAATTTGAATGTTAAGTTCAAATGAATAATCGACGTGAGATATTGAGGTGAGATTTCAAACTTAGAGTGTTTCGATGAGTTTTGTAAAATCACCGAGCGCCTCATTTTTTGAAATAACTCTCAAGTATTTTGGATAATCTTTGAAGATGAAATGTCCAACCTCATTTCAGGCAAAAAAATTTCCTCATGTGTTGAAAATGATTTTCGAGATTGGAAATTCAAGGAAAAATATGCTCTCTAACAAGATGCTCGATTTTGATCTGATGCGAGCCAATAAGTTGGTGGTTATAAATGAATGATTAATAAAGGTGCAACTCATAATAAGTTTCCTCAACCTGATTAAGCCATAATTGAAAGGAACAACTAAACTAATATCAGATTCTAATAATTGATGCAACTCAAAAGAAGTTTCCTAAAAATAGAAATGGAGCTGAACTTGCCTCCTATAAACGAAGATAGAATTGAGCTTGCCTCATATGAATGGAGATGAAACTGAACTTGCCCCCTATGAACGAAGATTAAACTAAACTCGCCTTCTGAGAACAGAGATGGAACTGAAGCCTTTTGATTGGAGTGATTGAACTACTAACTCTTTTCTTATCTAATTATTTCAGTCTTGCTCTGGTCTAGTTCCTTTATTTATTTATGTCAAGTACTTTCTTTTCAGTACTTCAGTCTCGTACTGATTCTGCTTATTTCTTTCAGTTCAGTTCATTTTTTTAAGTATTATTTCAGTCTCGTACTGCTCCAGTTTTTTCAGTACTTACTTTCAGTTCTTTTTGTTTAGTACATTCCAGTTTCATACTTGTCATATTTTAATTTCATACTTTTATTACCGCGTTTATATTTTCTGCAATTTACCGTTTTAGCATTTTAAGCACAGGTCCTGCTCTAACGAGCAGTTGATTGAGGTTGAGGCTTAGTTGGGGATAATGAGAGTTGAGTCAATCCTCCAAAGTTGGCCCCAAATAAAGTCTTCTCATGCTCCTTGCTGAAAGTTAAGCTGAATGTCGCTTGCCCGAATTATTTTTAAGTATAGTAGGGCAGGCCGCTGCAGACCCGATACGTGCCAACAATATTATTATTTTAATTGAATGTTTGTAAATTGCTTGCGGTAATTTGTGGCGGGACAGTCGCTTACGCAAATCGTTCGTACCGGTGCGGGAAGGTCGACGACTCATGACAATAGGGAGATGCGTACCACGGGTGACCGACCGTTATTTTCTCCATGTTGGGTTTCCTCCGCTGGTCGGCCTAAAATCAGAATTGTCAGATGTCGATCACATCCAAGAGTACACGAGATTGTACGTCGGGGCCTAGGTAGTGTGGTACGACCACCCCTAAAAGTGGCAGGACTGTCCACTGTCACGGACAACCACATCGGTGAGGCCCACTACCCTGCTTGAAGAGAAACAGTCCATAATATGTCGACATAGGGTGTGTGCGCGGGTTTGGAACACCTGCGGAGTGTTGGCAGGTTTTGAATACCTGTAGTGTGAATACATGTTGTGAGTACCTGTCATGTTGATACCTAGTGAAACGTTTATTATATAACTGACGGTTAAGCTTATACTATTTCCAGTTATATTACGCTGCATATTCTTTCAGATAGTTGCTCCTAACATATATATATAATATTATACGAACCCTTTCATGCTTTGACTATTTATTTTTGTTGGGTGTGTGAGCTCGTCTACGGGATATAAATCCGGGGAGGAGATGTGTTTCTATTTAGCTCTGTAACTAACGGTTATTTTAATAATCATTCACAAGAGACGGAGCAGCATGATGTCCAGCTACCGCGAGACGATACACCAGTTGATAGAATTATCCGAGCAGAAGCACACTCATCGTCTCCAGAATTCCGAGATGTGAGTTATTAACACACAAACGTGTGAGAGAGTGTGTTAGTAGTAGTAGTCTTTTGCAGCCTACAGGCTCGATGTATAAACATTGGCTATGACCTTTGCTTGCTTTGATATATATATTATTTATATTTTGTTGCCTTTTGTTATTGCTTCAGCAATTATGTGATGTGATATGAATATTGTGATTCAAACCAGGCAAGGCGGCCAACTAGTGCTTAGTAGAGTGGTTGTCACCTCTTAGGAAGTACTGGGTGAATGTCTTGGGCAGTAAGACCCGTCTTCGATCCGAACCGAGCTAATGTTGGGGGAGGGGACCTTACACGAGGTGACTACTTCAAGCCATAAAGGGCCTTTTAAAGTTTACAAATGTGTCATGGATGATCTTTAGACACATAACCATGTAGCTGAACCATGAAGATATCCTTGTCAATTTCTTCGTAAAAAAAAATATTCTTCACGCCAAGCTGCCAAATCCTCCATCCTTACCAAGTTGTCAATACAATCACCACCCAAATTGACCCCCCGAAGCTATAAGATGAGCCTTATACCGCTTGATACTACTGTCAGTCTTTTTTTTATCTTATAAGCCCACTTGCAGGTAATTGGAGGCATGTCATCGACCTTGGGAACAAGATCTCAAGTCTCATTCTTTCTGAGGACAATCATCTCCTCATCCATGACATCTTCCCACTCCTCAATCCTAATAGTATTCTCAAAGTATGACGGCTCTCGCTCGTCCAGAGGGCCTGTAAAGAAATATGAGACAAAACTTAGTATGTTTTCGTCCTTGTACTGAACTGGTATAATAATTGTCCTCTTTGATTTTTGCAAGGTCTGACCATGATCTAATACAACAGCTGCTTCTTCTATATCAGCTCTTCTCCTAGGCACACTAGGAGCATCGCTCCCCCTGCTTCCAAAACTAGAAGCACATACACCTGAGCTAGATGAAATCAGAGTTTCTAGAGTCACATGTAACTCCACTAGAAGATCACCAGCTTCTTCTTGCCTTTCATCCACCTTGCTTTCCTGTAGTTCTATAGAGGAACTATCCTGATATGATGTCAATTCATTAAATATCACATTCTTTGATTTGCTAAATTTCTTTGTCTCAGGGTACATGCACTTCCAGTCATTCTTCTACTCGTCGTAGTCAATGAAGACAAGCTTATTTGCCTTCACATCTAGCTTCTTCCTGGGTGCGTATGCAACATGTATGTAGCAGGTGGATCCAAACACCCGATGGTATCAACGCTAGGCTTCTCTTTGAACATGAGTTCAAGTGGAGACTCCATGTTATTGGGACTCAAGGGCATCTAGTTGATAACATAGGCGGCTCCGCATGTCGTTCCCTCTACACAAAAAGTCTTGAGAATTCCTTTGGAGTGAAGTCAATACTTGCAGGTCTCCGTCAGATGGCAGACCTTCTACTTTTTAACTCTATTTTGTTGTGGAGTGTGCACGCAAAAAAAACTCTCTTCAGATTCCGTGCTTCTGTAGAAGTTGAGAAACTCATTTGAAGTAAACTTCCCTTAATTATCTGTTCTCAATCTCTTAATTCGCAGATTCAGCCAGCCTTCGACGAGCTCCTTAAAGTCCACAAACTTCTGAAAAACTTCTGACTTCTCCTTCACGAAATACATTCAGGTATATCTAGTGAAGTCATATACCAAGACCAGTATGTATCAGCCTTCTCAAAGACTGGGGGTGATGGTCGTTCCTATCTGATCACCGTGGATGTACTCCAACGGTGCCTTGTATATGGACAGAGACTTGTCAAAAGAAAAATAATGTGCCTTTCCATATTGACACCTTGCACAGACATTACCATCACCCAGAGGTTAAAGACTAGGCAGGGCTTTCACCAGATCTCTTGTAGTTATAGCTTTAACTTGTCCATCCTGACATGTCCCAGCCTTTCATGCCAGATAGTTGCGCTGTCGTTAGCCCTCATCTTTTCAATATAAGAATTTGTTGACAAAACAAACAAGTCTTTCACCCGTCTCCTAACATGAGTAACGTCAGCCTTTACAGCTGACACGTTTTGGAAAAACTTTACTTTTATCGGGCCAAACAAAACGTGATACCCCTTGTCTATAATGTTGGTCACTGAGAACAGGTTCTTCTTCATCCCGAACACGTGATAAACATTCCTCAAGGTGAGCGACCCCTTATCACTGCCTAAAGAAACTATTCACTCCTTCTCGACTGCATGTACAATATCATCAGCAGTAATAATAACATCATTACATATATACGCCTGCAAAGAAGTGAACTTTGACTAATCTCTAGTGAGGTGATCACCACACCCTGATTCTACAATCCAGTCCTCCTGGTAATTGATGGAGGTCATGGCACAAACAGACGTTATCGTCATATATATCTGCCATGAAGTAATTCCCTCACCTGCCTTCTTCCTTCCTAGATTCAGCTCCTTCTTTATCAGCAGCGTGCCTCAGCTGCAGTTTTACTCTACTATCTCTCTTGAAGTGACCAAGCTTGTTGCCCATGTAGCACTTTGGTCCTCCCTTCATCCCTCCATCATGCTTAGGAGTCTTGCTCCTCTCTTGTTGTGATGAAGTTGAAGGATCATCTTCAACAGGTATTTTCTTCTTCATATCACATGTCTTCTTCTTGCCATAGTAGAGAACCTCTCTATCTCCCCCTAAGATAGAAACTCTAGCCATCTGCTTTGTCAAGCTCTCCTGCGAAGCCATCAGATTTTTTTCAACTCTAGCAAAGATGACGGATTGGCCTAGCCCCGCATAAAAATCACAAAGGCCAAGTACTCCTTCCACAAGCCGCAAATAATATGTCTTTTCAGCTTCGCCTCTGAGATGGGCTCATCCGAGTCCAATGCTGAAATCTTAGCACACAGGTTCTTCATCTTTAAGAAGAAAGATGATGTTGACAGGTCCCTCTGAGTTGCTCTTGCCAAATCATTTTCTAAAAACTATAGCTGAGCTATATTCTTCTTGTTAAACAACTCATCCAGGGCCATCCAAATCTCTACAACCGACCTACATCCAATGATGTGGTATAAGAACTCAGGTGATATGCTCGCTTGAGAGTGAACTTAGCATCTGTATTTGTTCTCCTCCAAGCTCTCACCACTTGAGCATTTCCTTTAACAGCAGTCACCTCTTGTTTATCCTCTCCACCAACGACTTCCCAAAGTTTCTCGCCAAGAAGATAACTCTTTATGCATGACTTTTACTTCTTAAAGTTAGTCCGCGTTAGGAGTTCAATTCCAAGGCCTATTGTATAACCATATTCCATTGTTATATTCCTGGTTCACTTGAACTTATAAAAGTACTAAGCAAACCTTTGTGGCTAATCACTACTTAATTGTTGTCTCTCTAATAACATGTAAAGTTTTGTGAAAGCGGGAAGGTCGTAGAAACATTCAACCAACCAAGCTAAATAAACCAATAACAGATAGAAGAACAAGAGTCTCAATTGAATTAATAGTCTTCTTTACAATGCGAGACCAGATTTCGCAATACACTCGATGGAGATCACAAAAAAACAGACAAGAACAAAACTGGCGGACAGGATACTATAACCGCCTAGCCACCTGTCCGCTCCGCGAACCGCTAAGGCGCGAACAGCTGATTATTGACTGCTGAGGAAGCAACTCTGTCCATAATTTCTGGTCACCTGACTGCGAGGTCGCCTAATCGCTGAAGTCGTCGCGAACATATGAACTTGAACTGATCTACATGCTGTCTGCAACACCTGGTCGCCTAACCGCCAAGATCGTCTAACTGCTGAGTAGAGCGAACAACTTATTTGAACTGCAACTCAGTTCGCCAAAGGCGAACTGTGTTATTCAAGCTGAGAAACTACCAAGGAATAAGACCGTCTTGTCGCCAACCCGCGACCTACTGTTAACTGCCGCTAACTGCTACCAGCTATCTGCACTTCCTTCAGAATCAGTTTCCTTGTTTCCAAGTGCTAGCCGCGCAATCTGCAAAACAGAGTAATATTCTGTCACTAAACCTTGCCGCGCAGTTAGAAAAACATAACCGACGAGTTTAACCCAAGCTTCTGTTATTATAGTTCATGTTATTTATGACAAGACCAGCACCCCTATTTATAAGTGGGCAAGCGAATATCGTCACCGCTCAGTGGTATAGAGTAACCGCTAGTGATATGACACCTAGCAGCACCAATTCGCCCAACATATGGAATGCCAACACCAGATCGCGTGCAGTTAATACCACCATTTCGCACAACTATTCTGACAATAACCTCAGTTCGTGTGGACTTGAACAACCAAGCTGATTGCCACGCGACTAGAAGTCTAACCACACCAATGCGCCGGTCTGCCGGTCTCTGCGGTCTCCTAATCTTGACTACGCAATCCACGGTTAGCTAAAGCTAACCACGCGGTTAACACTCCAGGGATATATCTAAGTCAGATCATGAGAAAAATAATAGCCAAGGATCACGCTATTCCCCAAGCATATCCGCGCAAGCCGTGCAGTCTTGACGGTCTGTACGGTCTGCACCATTCTGACCATCCACTTCGTACTCCAACAATTTCAACACAAATTGAGCCTGGTCCAAAATTTTTTGCCTTGATCGGGGTATATGCTTAGGGTTATCTCATTTTCTTTGTTAATGTCATATATGTGTTCTGGGTGCCATGACTACTCATCTTTGTTGGGTCAAGTGTTAGGGCTTATATGAAAGGGGGTGGTGTACGCTAGCTTACCAAACTTTTGCTCATTCACCCGTAGTGGAGCTGGTTTTAGGTGGTCTGTTGGGGCCCTTGTGTGTCTTGTTGAAGGGAGTAAGGCTCCGAAATGAGAGCCTGATGATATCACGCCCGAGGAGGTTGTGTGCTCCAACATGCATATGATCAGAAGGTTTTGTTTAGCAATGAAGACTCGAATAAGTCAGTCAACCTTGATGTAATGCCTTGAGCAATTGGATTCCTATATTGACTCTATTTGTGGTAGATCTCTCCTTAGAGTGCCAATGGAAAATGCTGGAGAAATTTTAGTCTTTGCACTTGTTAATGGATTCCTTGTATTCGATTTTGGGAACACTGATGACAATTAGACGGTTAAGATTGGAGGGTCGTGGATTATGGCAAGGAAACTTCTTGCTCAGGATGTCTGGAAACATTTCTTTCGACCTTCGCCGAACTTCTATCCTGTAGTGAAGGTTTGTGTTAGGATGTCGAAATTATCTATGGAGTTGAAATTATCTATGGATTCGTATTGCGGACTAGATACGATTGCACAACAGTTGTGGACTCAGTTGGCCTTTGTTACATATAGCAAGTGCGACTGGTATACTTGTGTTTTTTATTCATAAGTATTAGAAAAGCCCATGTATAAAGGCCCATAAAGGCCCAAGTATTCTCTCTTCTTTAGTCTCACATCTTGTATAAGATTTTTCCTCTCTTCTCATCTCCTATATAATTGTATTCTCTCCTTGTATTTACACACATAAGCAATACATACAAGTTTTGGCTTCTCTCAACATGGTATCAGAGCCAGGTTCCATCCTCTAACCGTCCTGTGCACTTGTTAACCGCATCTACCCGCCGCCTTCCAGCGGTCTCCTGCGGTCTGCCTCCTTGCGGTTTCCTTCTCGCAGTCTCAGCGGACAGTCCGCTATCTGTCTTCTATCCGCCGCTCCTCGCTAACCGTCCGCGGCCTCAGCGGACAGTCCGCTGCCTCTCTCTGTGGATCCAGGTTCTCTCCTCTCCCCCCCCCTTTTTTATAGTTTTTGTCTCCTCTATCCCGTGGACCCCACCTCTCGCGCGTCTCGCTCGGTCTCCTGTTCTATCCGCGCGGCTTTTCTCCTATTCGCTCGAGTTCGTCAACTCGCGGCTTCTCTCTCTCCCCTATCCGCTCGAGTTTGTTAACTCGCGGTCTCTTTTTCTCTCCCGCTCGAGTTCGTTAACTCGCGGCTTCTCTCTCCTATCCGCTCGAGTTTGTTAACTCGCGGTCTCGTTTTTTGTTCGCCGCCTTCTCGCGGCCTCCAGACCGCGCGATCTGCTTCTTACCCGCTCTGGTCGTGGCCTGTCTGGCCGCTGGTGTTCGCATCGTGACCGTGCGGGTTCTTTCTCCCGACCTTTTTTGCTCGCTGTTTCGTCGCTGCGGCTTGATCCTAGTCGCCGCGGTCTCCTCCCGTCTCTGCGGCCTGTCTCTCCAGCGGACCCCTGCCTGTTCGTTGCGGCCTCCTTCCAAGTCGGTGCGGCTTGTCTTCCAGGACTATGGGCTCCTCTGTTGACTCCACCGGCCAGGCGGCTAGTCCGCCCGCAGACCGCCCGACTTGTCCTACCGACCTGCGCGATGAATTACGCATCACAACCATCTCTCTCTCCGGGAAGAAAAATTTTCTCCCTTGGGCGCATTCTGTGCGCCGGGTTCTCCAGGCCAAGGGTCTCCTGTCTTACCTCACCCAGGCTCCTCCGGCCCCCCCTACGGACGATTGGCTCCGCAACGATGGTCGTGTGCAGACTTGGCTCCTCAACTCCTTGGATGGTGAGCCGTATCAGATGGCCATGTATCACGAGACGGCCAAGTCTATATGGGATGAGCTGCACTCACTCTATTCCGGCAAGGACAGCCTTCAGCACCTCTACGACATCCTCACCGATCTCGTTGCTCTCGACGCCGGTGGCGCCCCGGACATGACGTCGTTTGTCGCTCGGGCTAAGACTTTGGCCGAGGCCTGGATACTACACCAGCCTTCTACCAGTGATCATGCTGCCCAGCGCGCTCAGAAGGAGGCGGTTTGCATTGCTATTACGATGGCCCGTCTTCCGCCTCACCTTCAAACTATCCGGACTCAGGTTCTGGCATCTCCCACCGTTCCATCCCTTTCTGAGATCTGTTCCATGCTCCTCCGCGTGACGCCTCCTCCGGATGCTCCTGCGCCGACTTCCTCGACCCTTCTTCAGCAGGCCCCTCCGCCCCTGCTTTCCTTGCCTCCCGCTGCTCGTGGTGGCCGCTCCGGCTCTCGGGGCCGCGGACGTGGTGGCAGGGGGCGGCTGAAGTGTTCCTACTGTGGCAAGGAAGGACACCTTGAAGCGACCTGTTACCGCAAGAATGGATATCCTTCTCGACCAACGGCTTCGGTGGCCGCAGATGCCTCCTCTCCTGCCTCTCCGGACCTTGAAGCTGTCCGCCTCCATCTCCAGCACCTCCAGGGACTGCTCAACCCGCCTCCTGCTTCCCTAGCCTTCACCTACGTCTCCCAAGCAGGTACGGCTTGTCTCTCCACCGGTCCGTCCTGGATCATGGACTCCGGTGCCACTCATCACATTACGTCCCAGCAGCCTGCCACATACTCGGACTCTCCTCATCCGCGGTCTATCACTGTGGCTAACGGGGCCCTTGTTCCCGTCTCCGGATCGACGGACATCTCTCTCAGCCCGTCGTTTCCTCTCCGCTTGGCTCTTCATGTTCCGAGTTCCCCCTTCAATTTACTTTCTGTTGGTCGTCTTACTGCTGATCTGGATTGCTCTGTCATATTCACTTCCTCTTCTTTTATCATACAGGATCGCAGGACGCGGACTACCATTGGTAAAGGCGGATTACGGAACGGGCTCTACCTTCTCGACACACCTCCTACCATCCTCTCCTCCATCTCCTCTGTCTCCTCCACCGAGTGGCATCGCCGTCTTGGCCACGCTCCTCTACCTGTTCTCCAGCGGGCTCTCCCTGATATCTCTCTCCATCCGTTTCAGTGTGAGTCTTGTATCCTCGGCAAGCAGCCGCGTTCATCTTATCCTGCTCATTGTACCCGGAGCTCTGCTCCGTTTGATTTATTACATTCTGATGTATGGGGACCATATAAAACTACTAGTATTTCTGGTTTCCGATATTTTATTACTTTCATCGATGATTATTCTCGCATGACGTGGTTGTACTTACTTCGTGATCGCTCCGAGCTTCCTCGCATTTTTCGAGCCTTTGTCGCTGAAACTCGTACCCAATTTCACACAACTATCAAAACTGTGCGCACTGATAATGCTCGTGAGTACACTGGCCATGACTTTGCTACTATCTGCTCTGAGTTCGGGATTATCCACCAAACCTCTTGTGCCTACACGCCTCAACAAAATGGCGTTGCCGAATGTAAAAACCGCCACTTACTTGATGTGACTCGCTCCCTCATGCTTCAAATGCATATGCCCAAGCATTACTGGAACTTTGCGGTCTCCACGGCTTGTTTTCTCATCAACCGTCTCCCTTCCTCCGTCCTCCACTATGCTACTCCGTTCAGCCTGTTGTTTCCCTCGACTCCGGCTTTCCCTCTTCCGCCCCGTATCTTTGGTAGCACTTGTTACGTCCACCATCTGGGCCCGCCCACGGACAAATTGGATCCCGGAGCGGCTAAACACATATTCGTGGGATATTCCCGTACTCAGAAGGGGTATCTCTGTTATTCTCCCGTCACTCGGAAGCTCTCCGTCTCTGCGGATGTCACCTTCCGCAAGACTCAACCATTTTTTTCGGATTCTCTCACTACTCCTATCCCTTCGGCTCCTTTACCTCCTTCCATCCCACGACCAGTTCTCCCCGTTACAACGCTGCTGCTACCGGTTCCACCAGCTCTACCTCCTGTCCCCCCCCGCACCACCCATCATCCGGGTCTATACTCGTCGCCCCCGTTGCTCTATGGCCCCACTGCAGTCCGCCTCAACCATGGTTACTCCGCGCCCGGCAGATCAGGTACAGACATCCACCGCTCATCCTCTGGCTCACTACGTCTCTCTACATCGCCTATCTCCCCATCTTCACGCTTTTGCTACTTCTCTTTCCTCGGTTTCTGTTCCTAATTCTGTGCAGGAGGCGCTCGAACATCCTGGCTGGCGGGCTGCCATGGAGGAGGAAATGGCTGCTCTCTGGACTAACCAGACCTGGACTCTCGTCTCTCTTCCTCCCGGTCAGAAACCCGTTGGGTGTAAATGGGTCTTTGTTATTAAACATGCTGCTGATGGCACTATTGACCGCCTAAAGGCCCACCTTGTGGCTCGTGGCTTCACCCAGCAGCAGGGGCTCGACTACGAAGAGACTTTTTCCCCGGTGGCCAAACTCAATACAGTCCAGGTTCTCCTCTCTATTGCGGTACATCGCCAGTGGCCCCTACTCCAACTAGATGTCAAAAATGCGTTTCTGAACGGTGATCTCCAGGAAACTGTGTATATGCAACAACCTCCCGGGTTTGAGACCACGGGGGAGTCTCAAGTCTGCCATCTTCGAAAGGCCCTTTATGGTCTCAAACAGTCCCCCCGGGCATGGTTTGACAAGTTCAGTAAGGCCCTCCGGGAGATTGGTTTTACTCGAAGCTCAGCCGACTTCTCGCTCTTCACTCGTCACCGATCTACCGGGACCGTCCTTCTGCTAGTCTATGTGGACGACATCATTATTACTGGGAACGACTCGAATGGAATACTGGCAGTCAAACGTCATCTGAGCACCGTTTTTCAAACAAAAGATCTTGGGCCCCTTCGGTACTTCTTGGGCCTAGAAGTCACCAGACGGCCAGATGGTTTGATCCTTTCTCAGCGAAAGTACAGTACTGACCTTCTTCATGATGCGGGTTACTCAGGCTGTAAGCCAATTGACACCCCAATGGATGTCAATTTCAAGTTATGCGCGCAGGCCTCTGACTCAGATATCCTACTGGAAAATCCAGAATATTACCGTCGCCTAGTTGGAAAATTGATATACCTCACAGTAACCAGACCAGATATCTCCTTCGCTGTTGGTATCGTCAGTCGATATATGCATTCCCCCAGAAGCTCTCATCTTCAGGCGGTTGAACGTATTCTCAGATACCTCAAAACGGCTCCTGGACAAGGACTGGTGTACAAAGTCTCTTCTTCCACTCCTACTCTGGTAGCATACTCTGATGCTGACTATGCTGGGTCCCTCGATGATCGAAGGTCCACCAGTGGCTTCTGCACGTACTTTGGAGGACATCTGATTATCTGGCGGAGCAAGAAACAAGCGGTCGTTGCTCGATCATCAGCTGAGGCAGAATATCGGGCAATGGCATCAGTGGTGTCGGAACTAACGTGGCTTGGAAGCCTTCTCACCGATCTGGGTGTAAAGCTTCCTTCACCGGCTCTTCTCCTCTGTGACAGTCAAGCTGCTATACACATTGCCAAGAACCCAGTCTTTCACGAGAGAACTAAACATATTGAAGTCGACTGTCATTTTATCCGGGAAAAGGTTCAGCTAAAGAAGATCGACCTCAGACATGTTCCTGGTACTGAACAAGTTGCGGATGTCCTCACAAAGGCCTTGTCAAGTACCCTCTTCTATCAATGTCTGTCCAAGCTTGGTGCATACGATTTGTACGCTCCAGCTTGCGGGGGAGTATTAGAAAAGCCCATGTATAAAGGCCCATAAAGGCCCAAGTATTCTCTCTTCTTTAGTCCCACATCTTGTATAGGATTTTTCCTCTCTTCTCATCTCCTATATAATTGTATTCTTTCCTTGTATTTACACACATAAGCAATACATACAAGTTTTGACTTCTCTCAACAATAAGGTTACTTGTCCATCCAAGCCAGAGCATTATCGATCGTCATATTAGCATTTATATACACTTTACATGGTGATGTCCCGAATGCTTGTGCAACGACTGCAAGTTGTTCTTCCTTCGTTGATCTTTGAGGAACAAGGTGCTTCCATTGGTGGGCGGAATATTACTTATATTATTTTCATTGCCCGTGAGATTCGTCATTCCATGGATACGACTTGCATATTAAGAGCCTCATGATGTTGAAACTTGACCTGGAAATGGCTTATGATCGGCTTCGTTAGGATTATGTTCAACGTGTTCATGCTCACTTTGGATTTGATGCGTCATGAATTTCATGGATTATGGATTGCATCTTTGAACATCAGTTCATTATCCTTGTTAATTTCATTTGATTCCTTTCTTTTATTCCATTGTTGGGGTTTGCTAAGACTATCCTCTATCACTTTACATGTTCGTTCAATCTTCTAAGATGTTTTCTCTTCGCATGAAAGAGATGGTGCGAGCGAATCCTATCTAGGGATTCCGCTGCTCTCCCTGTGTCGAAGTCTAATTGTGCAACTTTTATCCATGCTATTAATTTTAGTGAATTGGGTCTACAGATCAGTCGACCGGTGCAGAATGCTGGAAGTGTTTTTGGTTGACTTTGGGTCAACAAGGTTTGTTTTATATGTAAAGTTATTTATGAAAGAGAGAGTGTGTGATTGTGATGACATTAAATGCATGCCAAGTGTCGTATTTCTAGTGGTTAAGCTTGCCTATATATAAAGGCTTGTACAGTTTTTTAAGTAGAGAGATAGCAGTTGAAAAAAAAAAGTTTCCTTCCCCTTTCTTAACGGATCCGGATCCTCTCCATTTGTAATGAAATGAAGGGGATCCATTTCAAAATCTGACGGTTGAGAAAAACTGTAATACATCTAAAGGTTATCATATTTTTGCTTAACAAGAAAATATAAAAGATTAGAAAAATTGAAGTCATTAGATTCTCACCCATTCAATCTGAACCGTGAAATGGATCCCCTCTATTTTGTCAGAAATGGAGAGGATCCTGATATTTTCTTAACTCCCGCAGGAGAGAGAAACAGAATAGAGAGAGAGAAGAGTTGGTTTTGTTTATTTGTCAGAGAAAAGAGAGCGGGAGAGAGAGAGAGAGAGTAAAGGGCGAGAGAGAGAAAGAGAGAATGAGATTCAGTTAGAGAGAGAGAGGAATAGCGGGAGAGAGAGAGAGTTTAGCTCTCGCAAGGATAACCTTCTCACCAGACTAGCTCTCGCGGAAGCAGCCTTCTCGCTGGGATAGCTCTCGTCGGAGCTTTTGACGCAGGAGGTAGAAGCGTGCTAGCCTCGCGCGGGACATCTCGCCGGAGTGTGTAGAAGTTGGTGCTCGCCGTTTTAAGTGAAGGAGGATCTCGCCAATTGTCGAGCTTGCCGGGGTAGTTGCAGCTCGCGCGGATAGAGCGGAAGCAGTTGTGCCGGGAAGGTTTTGGAGTTGGCAAGTGGAGTAGAGGAGTTGAGTTTTTTTTTTAGTTTAGATAAGGAGAGGTCCCGACCACGTTTCCAACACGGAAGTCTAATTGTCATGAAATTGAAGCAGTTTTGGGTGACCCTCTCTGGTGCAGATTTGTGATATTTGTGTATTCCTTTAGTTGAATAGGACTAATTCAACTCCTACTTTGTTTTCTCGGGCAAAAGGTTGAGGCACATTGCTGTGTGGAGATTCAGTGCTCTTTTCTTTGTTAGTCGACTGGTCCTTGTCAAGGCTTTCCTGTGCTCAATTTCTATGTTTTATAACTCTACTTTGTCCCTTTTTGTCGGTATCATTTGTGAGGTCGAGCAGTTGATTAGACCTTTCATATAGGAAAACTTTTTCCGTATGGATAGCGTTCCTAGCTTTGAGAGCGAGTAAAAAGCTGGCCGTTGGATGACCGATCTAACCATCAACAATAAAGACAAGAAAAAAATTTAAAAAAAAGCCGAGTAAACACTTTGATCGGACGGCGAGTATGTTTGATCCAACGGCGAGGAGGCTACTCGCGTTCCTTCCTCAAGGAACGCTACCCTTAGCCAAAAATTATTTCTCATATAGAGTGGGCCCTCCAGGCTTCGAGACCGGTATTGGTCCGGGGAGGGTAAAGTGCAGCAAATGCACTTTACCGTGCAGTGCGCATGATCCGACGGCTGCGAGTGCATCTCAGCTTGCGCGGAGATGCGTGCACGTTTTAAGATATGTGTGCTAAGATGTGCGGGATCGCACGACACGGTGAAGTGCAGCGGCTCGCGTCCGTCCGATTTGCTGCACTTAATTTACCCTCCCCGGACCCGGTATTTATATGGTGAGTTGGGTTTGAGTGTCTACATCAACCCCTTTGGAGGGCTTGTGAAAGTTACATGAACTATAGCTATGAGAATTAATATCATGTGGAGGAGAGGTTTATTCGATCGGTGCAAATGTCATTTGCATGAGGATATTATATATGAGCTATTCACTCCTCACCCCTACTCCACCATTTGGCGACTCTCTCGTCGTCCCTCGTTTACACACTTTGTTTGATTCAAGCTCGACTTTGGTGGCGCGATAAAGCGCAGTTCGGGTTGAGCAAGCGCAGATTGGGTGGTTACAAACCCCCGAGACAATAGCCTTTTAGATGGTAGTATTTGATTTCAATGCATGTATGTTCCAACTACAAAGTTGCATGCTGTGTTCGAAGGACTGCGTCGTGCCATCTTCACATTGAACATCGAACGACTGGAGATTCAAGACGACTCGCCCGCGATTATCCAGCCGATTCAAGGATCAACGATATGCAATGATGCTCGTGATAGGCATGGGACTGAGTTTGAATCGTCGGTTTGTTAGAGAGCTTTATTGGTCCTGGCGAGTTTGCAAGAAATTTTTTCTTATCCGGAGTGAAATCTTTCTTTTCAACTTCAACATCCTGTTTGTGATGATTTTGTTCATCACGTGTACGAGGAAAAAAATTTCGGTGAGTTACTCTCACTTATTTCTAGGTGCAGAAGTAAATACTGATTGTTGATCTGATATCGTACGCTCCATACAGTATTAAATACTGACCATTGATCAGTATTTAGATCAATTATGTTATTTCTGCAGGAAATCAACAATCAGTATTTACTTCTGCACCTATTTCTAAGTGAGAGTAACGCTCACAATATTTTTTCGTGTACGAAAGAGTCTCTTACTATATATATCGTGTTCTCTCTTCTACCCCAAAAAGAAGAGGTGATTTGCCTAGCGCAACTTCTCGTAGTCCGCGAGAACTGGCGCCGGACTCCTAGTGCATGACCTGAGAAAGGTAGGTCTCAATCTGCTTACATTGGTATTGGAAAATATTTACATAGCCAATTTTAAAATAAATATTTCCTAAGTTATTTAAGAACAAGCTAAGACAGATAAATCTACAGATATATTACAATAAATAAAAGAGTAAATTGTTGATAACTCTTCTAAAATTTTATGTTATTGACAATAACCCCCCTAAATTTTAGAAATAGGTGGATAATCCTCCTTAACTTTATTTTTTCATTGTACTCATCCTAAATCATCTTTAAAATAAAGGTTTAAGTTAATTATGAGGCAAAAGAAATTTTCTAATTAAAATATTTGAAATAAGAATTGTAATATATTGCCTAAATAAAATTTTTAAATAAGGTAATTATAATTAAGTTTAAAATAAAATTTATATATGCAATATATTAATGGTGAACAGATTTAAAAATTTTATATATGCGATATATTAAAAAAAAATTATTTCAAATATTTTAATTTTAATTTTCGTTTTATTTCTTAATTATCATAAAATTTAAATTTTATGATGTTTTACGATGAGTATAGTGAAAAATAAAGTTAAGGAGGGTTATTCACCTACTTCTAAAATTTAGGGGTATTATTGACAATAATATACAATTTTAGGGGGGTTATCAACAATTTACTCCAAATAAAACTATTTAGTATTGTTGCGAGCTTAAAACTCTTGGTAGACTCGTATAAATTGGATCGTCTTAGTTTTTGAGCGGTCGAGCATGTAAACAGTCACTGAAAAAAGAGACAGCTGGCAAGAAGATTCTTTTACGTGGAAAACCCCGAAAAAAGGTGAAAAAACACGTGGTCAAACAGGTGTCGATCAAACTTTCACTATCAGTTGTTGTTTTACAGGACTTTTTGAGAATGTGAGGGAGACAGACCGCTCCTCGTTACATCTTGAGGGGGGAGAGAGAGACGTACGCTCGGAGGGTGACAGACCACAACTCACTGAGCTAAATATTTGTCTTTCTGCGGTGGAGAACATGCACTCTGGAAGCTTGGTGGTCTTTTGCTTGTGCTCAGAGACTGGAGCGGATAAAGCTTGTGGTTGACTGGAGGGCGTCGAGTGCTAAGAACGGTGCGCATAGGTTGTTTGATACAGTGGGAGTCGTGCGCAAGTAGCGGAATGCTCGGGGGCGTACGAAGGAGGATAAATGTGGACGAAGGTGAATGAAGATCTTCAAGGAGCGAAGGAGATTCCCGGTGGAGCTCTCAAGTGCATAGGAGGACAGGCCAGAGTGTAAAAAAGGTGGAAATGAAGGAGAGACAGGAGTTCTATTTATAAATCCAATGGAGGTTATGATGGTTACGTGGTTATCCACAGACCATAACCACCCTATTTATCATTTGTTGGTCATTTTAATATAATTCACATCGCGCATTTTTATAATATATTTACTATGTGGAGACTTATATAACTTCGGCTATTTGCACTGACTCATAATGGGCGATTATGTAGGTGGTTACCCGAACATTGAACGGTGGAGATCGTGTGAGGGCGATCGGATGACGAAGGATAGGCCGATTGATCAGAAAAGGGGGACGACTGGTGGTGGCAGTCAACGGTGATCCCCCGGTGGCGGGAGGCCGTCTGAGGAGGAGAAAGCAATGACCAGCGGGGGGAGGCTGTGGGCACGTTGGTCGGGAGGTTGGCCATGCCTTTTGGCTTCGAGGCACGACTGCGATCGGCCGCGAGGCCGACCACAGGTGCACCGGCCGGGCAGGCCAGTCACGGGTGAGCATCCGCAAGGCACGATCATGGTCAGTCGAAAGGCTGACCACAGTTGCGCCAGTCGAAGAGAGACCGTCCATGCCTGATGGCCATGGTCACGCCAGCCGAGGTGAAGTCCGTCATGCACAGTAGCCAGGGGCATACGATTGGGAGATGCGGTCGCACGCACGGGGCGATGACGGCCGGCCGGTTGGTTGGCCGCGAGTGGTTGGTGTGAGGGTAGCGGTTGGTGTGAGGGTGGAGGTTTGCATGGTGGTTGTCGCGGTAGTTGGGAGCGGCTTCAGCGTATGGATCGCGCGAGCGCTGTTAGTGCATGGATCACAGATCACGTGTGTGGCGTTTTCCCCCAAAGATCCCCTTTAAATTTGTGGGTCATGAGAATTCCAGCTATTTTCAACCCGGAATTCCTATAAATTGAGGTAGACCTCTTCATTTGCTCCTCAAAGTCCCTGGAGTTTAGAGCCGGAGCAAGAGGAGCACGAGGACTTTCAGTGAGTGAGTTATGATGACCATGGCTGAAGCAAATAATGAGGTGAGAAAGGCAATGGGCGGAAGTGACTGTGATGCGATGGTAATCCGCAAACGAAGGCAAGGCGCGCGGGGCACCCCTGCGCACAGGACGAGGTGCGTCTTTTCTGCACGGGTCGCATGCTCAACCTCCAGCATGCGCGGGGGTTGCCTGCATATTCACACGCGTTGTGACAATTTTTGGGTGTTTTGCTCTCGCAAAATTTGACGTATATTTTTTTTTCAGGTGTTGAGGCACTGCGCGCAAGGTCGACCAATGCGACAGCGCTCTTCGCTCACTACTGAGTAAATTGACGTATGGATGAAGTGGTACAAAATACCTGATGGGTTGGAGATAAAAGTCCCGCCGGGAATCTAGGGGCGAGTGCAGAATTCTCTGACAGGCTAGATGACGTTGTGCGAGTCGTCGCTACGGTTTCGGTTCATCTTGCCACCGTTCTAGGAGGTGGTCAAAATCTTGAAATATTGTGGTGTGTCGATGTCCCAGTTCACCCTTGCGCGGATGACCCGTATTATTGGTCTGATTGCTTTCTTCAAGTAGCACAGCTCGAGGCTCACCTTAGATCTCTTTATAGAATGGTGTGAAGTGTGCATTGATGGATACGGGCGTATCGAACTTCTCAGCAACAAACATTGGCTCTTGTTCGAGAATCGGGGGGACCGTCACGATGAGAACACCTTGTTTGGTTATGTCAGGAACCCATGGGTCTTGCTATGGCTTTGGAAGTCGCTCCCCAAATGTTGACATCGTGTGAAGGTATATGAGTGGGAGTTTATGCCGGTATTGGTGTTTACAGGGCCTCATGGATGGTGAACCCCTTGTTTGTCATCTCTGTGTTTGTAGAGGAGAAACGTTTGTTGTTGTGCGGGCTCTCTATCAATCCTGAGAGCTCTACTGCTGTGCCACTGGATCACGATCAGAATAGGAAGCTAGTGTTCAAGTGTGGTACATTGGATCCTGAGTCTCAACCTTCCTCTCGGCCGAGAGAGCGCAATAACGAGGTAGCTCCTAGTATCTCCAGATTTGATGGTGTGTCTGTTGATTGTGATCTCGAGGTTCGGGATCCTCTTCCCTGGGGTATCTCCCAAGGTGGATCCTGTGTCGCCTGTTGAAGCCAAAAATAACCCCAACGAATGTTCACGAACCAAAGTGCAACCGATGCCTACTTCTCTCCAACCTCGACCCCTGACTGGCTGCTAAGGCCCTAAAACAGACCCAATGCCTCAGCTGGGAGGTCCCACCACACACCCGGAAGATCTCTGAGAGCTTCCCCTCCAAAGCCAAATGCTGGGCTGGGAGCTCCTCAGAAGGCACTAGAGTTAGAGGGAAAATGAAAAAGCCTGCCTTCCAAAGAGCCCCCATGGGTCTTTTTATAGTCTTCTTTTGGCCTGAAAATACTGAAATACCCCTGAAGGGTCTGCCAATAGCCAAATCTCGCTGTCCTCCCAAGGGCATTTGGGTAATTTTACCTCGGGATAATAATAAAATAATCTCCTCTAGACTCCGGGTCCCACCCCGTGGGCCCACTTGGCGAGACCCCCGGCCTAGAAGGCTCTCGCTGGGTCCCCTCTAGGCCCGCCTTGGCGAGAGCTTCTGCCAGGAAGGTTCTCGCGCTAGGTAGTCATGCTGCCCTTGCGAATGAAGGCTCTCCTAAGGCGTTCTCGCATGCCTTGGGCGGGAGCTTTCCCTAAGGCGGGAGCTTCCGTGGTCAGGCCATCTGCTTCGGTCGGTCGATGATCTCTCCTGCCGAGAGCTCGACTATCTGCCTTGGTCGGTCGACAATCTCTCCTGCCGAGAGCTCGACTATCTGCCCTGGTTTCCTCAGCTTTCGCCTGCCCTTGGCGAGAGCTCCTACAGGACGAGAACTCCACAAGTATGCCTTAGGGTTAACCCGAGGCTAGCCTGAGACTAGCCCAATCCTGACCACTGAAGCCTCTGGGTCCCTCCCAACGAATATGGGGTTGTACACAATCCCCGCTCTTTTCGAGCTAGCCCTGCGCTCGACAAGACAAGTCCAATCCCCAAAATATTCGCTGGACACGTGCCAGCTAACCAGGGGAATCTTTTGGTGGGTCCTACTGCGGCTATAAATATGCACCGATAGGCGACCATATGCCTCGCCCTTGAAATACTGTTTTACAACTGAGCTCTCGCCCCAGGGATTTTTGCGCGAGCTTACCATGCATCCCAAACGTGCTGCCAAACCACTTCCGCAAGACCTCCAAGACCGGTTAGCCGCTGCCCAAGCGCGGGCCTTGGCTAACTGTGCGGCGGTGGCTCCATGGTTAGCGAGAAAGACTTCAACCGCCGGGCCTTCCGAGCCGAAGAAGAAGGAAAAGAAAAGGGCGAAGGTGGTACGGCGGGACCTTTCTCGCGAGAACAGGGATCCTCCTTCCCCCACTCCCAATCCTGTGGGGGATCCTTCCCCGCAGAAGGTAAGCCTTTCAACCGTGCCTACCGAGCTGACTGTGCACTAGATCCGATGATTAAAGTAAGCTTTCGCAGGAACCCGCTCCTAACGATGACGCCGAGATCCCGCCAAGTTCTTCGAACCTGCCCGCTCATTCCCCCAAGGACCAAACGCGGGTCTCGGAGAGGATTCCTCCAGCCGAGACCGGAACGATAGGTACACTTTGCCTTGTCAATATTTCAACCCGACCCTTTCTTTTCTGAACTGTCTTCTCGTAGTGCCAACTCCCGCCGACCCGGGTCTAACCACCCGGGAAAATGAAGCGAGAACCGTTGAAGTGCCTCCTTCGGCGGCCAATCCTATCCTGCAGGCGGGAGGGGCGTCTTCTGAACCTTCCGCTACTCTCAAGGATGCTGATCGTCCCTTAAGAGAAGACAACTCCCCTCATGCTTCCGGCCAGGCCGGGATCATCGTGCGCAAGCCATTTCGCCCGGGGCTGGGCAAGCCTCTCCACCTCCTCTACGGAACCAACGGAGGGGTTGGGCCTTCTCGCCCAACGTCGCTTGACGGTTCTCGCCCTACCGCAGGTATGCGAGACCTTTTAAAACCGCTGATCGCCATGCCTTAACCAAAATTCTCGCACGTTTCTCTCACAGGTGATCCTGGCTTGCGGTCGGGAGTCAACGAGGAAGGAGAAGAAGAGGAAGAAGAAGAGGAGGAAGAAGAGGATGAAGAGTCCCCTCTCCCTTCGTCTGGCGAGATAGAAGAAACCTTGAACAGCGCTGGGAGCGCGAAGGGGAGACGGAGGAAGATCTCGGTCATTTTGGCCAAGCTTATCCGGCGAGACCGTGCCCATACTGCCGCGGCGAAAGCATTCCGCGAATCCGTGGAGCAAAGGCTGGAGGCTCTGGAGCGGGATTTCTTCTTGGGCGAGACTGATTGCCCGGGAGGGCCTTCTGCCGAGTCTTCGCCAGGGAGGTGCATCTCGCAGATCCGGGATCATGCCAGGCGGATCAACCTTGGGTGTACCACCCTATCGTCTTACTTCAACCCGTTGGCGCCCCCAAGAACTAGGCGGCGAGAACGAGGACGATGGAGCTGGAAGCCCTATTAGCCTTCCCGCCTTGAATCTCAATGTATCTCTTTTATCAATGTATCTGTAATAAACATTACTGTTAATTAAGTTTATCCAGCTTGCGCTAGCGAGGATCTCGCTGTTACCCATGTCTCTCTTTTCTTTTTCTTTTTATGGCTCTGCGAGGCTTTTTAAATTAAGACGCTTACACCAATCTAGGATGCTTGCGCCAATCTAGGAGGCTTACACCAATCTAGGAGGCTTACGCCAATCTAGGAGGCTTGCGCCAATCCAGATAGTTGCGTCGAAACCCGGAACGACCGTTGACCGCTGCCATCCTGAGGGGGAAAATCGAGGCGCCGTTAGCCCGGATTCTGACAGCTGTACTCCGCTGTCACTTTCTCTCTCTATCGGATAGATCCCTGATGATTACGATTCCCTATAAATAGAGAAGTCTACCAACCGCATTTACTTCTTCGATCCGGAACCTCAGCCTTCCTTCCTTGCTCTCGCGCTCTTGTTTCCGCTTCGACCTCTTTTCAGCTCTCGCTCTCGCTCGCAAACCCACCATGCCTGGCGAGAACAAGGGTCGCGCCCATTACGCGGAAGCTTTCCAAAAACACCTTTTCCCTTCCTGCAAGCTCACCCTCGACGAATATAACCTGATCGTTGACCGCTACATTCCCGCCGGCTTCTCGGCGCGGAACCCAGGTAATCACGATAGGGTGAATACTCCGGAGGCGGGAGAGCTCACCATCCCCCTCGAGCACTTCGAGGTGGGCTTCCGCCTTCCCCTTTGGCCGGAGGTTCGGCTTGCTCTTCGCTACTATGGGGTGGTTCCCGCCCAACTGAACCCGAACTCGGTCGCGATCCTTATAGCATTCATATGCTATATGCGATCCGAGAGGATCGAGTTCAGTTTGCCCATCTTCCGGAAGCTATTCAACTTCAGCGCCAAGGGGGGTGGTTTTCTTCTCCGGGCAACTGCTCGAGGTTACCGGTCTCGCCAACAAGCACCATCACTGGGGCGAGAAATTCGTCTATGTCAGCGGGGACTTCGGCAACGTCCCGCTTCAGCCCGTTCAGTACGAGGACGCCGCCTACAAACCGCCTACTCCTGGATCGCGCGAGAGTGCAATCCTGGAATTCTTTGGGACCAAGGAGTTCGATGTTCCCTTCCTCAGGCGAGACGTCGACTCCCTCCCACTCGTTCACTCGGGCGAAGGTACGGTCTCGCTTCAGATTCCCTCTTTTATCAAAGATTTTCTTGTGCTGAAGTGTTTTAACTTTGCAGGAGAGCGGGAGGTCCCTCTGCGCCAACCCTTCGCTGAAGGCCGGGGTGTCGAGGGTCTGGCCGCGAGAGGCTCCCTTGCGCTCGCGGAAGCTAGCGCCAGCGCCTGCCGAAACGATCCAGCCCCTCCTTTGCCGCCACCAGCCAAGAAGCGGAAGGTCCCCCTTCCTCCTCTCCGAACGCTGAAGAGGCCCAAACCTTCTGCTCTCGAGAAGGGGAAAGCCCCGGCCGTCTCGCTTGTCCAACCCCTTCCCGCAGGCAGCTCCTTCGAAGCGATCCTCCAAAGGGCCAGCGAGATGGATGCCGCCGCCAAGAGCTGCACCGAGGCTTCCACCGGGAACCCACCAGCCGCAAGCGAGGCTGGGGGAGAAGTGCTCGCCGCCGAAACCTCCGTCCGAGCTCCGCCCCGGGAGGTGCCGAAAGGGCACAGGAACTTTGGTTTCTGCATGAAGTACGCCGACGCGGAGGGGAAGCCTCAGATGGAATGGGACCCCGAGTCAAACTCGATCAGGGTTACGACGCTCCTCCCCAGCTGGGCGGAGGGGGAAGATGTGACTGGCGAGGCCTTCGCGCTTGGATATGGCCTTTACAGCCGAGAGGATGCCAGCGTGTTTGACCAGATGTCTACCCGCCTTCTAGCCTTCGATGCCATCCGGGCTCTATTGCGCGGGTTCGAGCTTGCGCATACGTGTGCGCGCCGAAGCATCACCCTCGACAAGAATTTCACCGATATGCGCAAGGCAAGGGAAGATGCGGTGGCTCGAGCGCACACCGCGGGAGAAGAACTCGCGAGAGCTCAACAGGAGCTTGCGGATGCTCGACTGGCGCTGTTTCTACGGCCCGCGACCGAGGTAAGCGGGACCCTCCTGAGCCCTTGCTCTCGTTTCTCAAAGTTACGGCTGTGCGATGTTTCCAGACTGAGCTCTCTTTTTTTTTCACAGGATTCTGCCCAAGTCAAGGAGTTGCGCGCAGAGCTGGCCAACGCGCGCTGCGAGAGCGTCCTCCTGAGGGAACAGCTTCGCACTGAGATGGCGAAGGTCCCGCCTCCGGAGCTAGATGCGAGGCTGCGGAGTCGTTACCTCTCGGAGTACGACGTTGACAAGCTGCTGCAAGCCAACGCGCAGGCAACCGTCAAGCTGACGCTCGAGACTCTGCGAGACGTTAAGCTGCTTCGGGAGGACAGCGCGACCATCGACGCTCGCTAACTCCTTCCTTGGCTCTACGATCCAGTTCCCAAACCTCCGGGCGCGCCGGACTCGCCTCCCTCAGACATCCCGAGGTCTTCTACCGCCGCTGGCGAGACATCTGAAGCGAGCTCTGGCGATGATTTAAGCGAGAGCACCAGCAGGAGTTACAGCGCGTCCCCCTAAGCTTCCCTTTTCTTTTTGTTTCTCTTGTAATGAGCGAGAGGCTCTAACTTTTGTAATTAATCTTATGCAAAGTAATGTTTCATCTTTCATTGTCAGTGTGTGCTTGAAAGTGTAATATTCTGTCGAATGGCTTCCGCGCGAGCTTCCGCCGAGACCCTTAGTCTCTTTAGGGTAATCTTTCTTAGAGATCAGTTAGGCGGGAACCTCGCGTCGCCGATTAAGTCGTCCTGCCCAGGTCCGCCGGGAGCCTCCTTTTGCGAGAACCCCCTTTGACCGAGACCTTTTCTGGCCGAGACCTTTGAGCCGAGACCCTTACTGGCCGAGACCTCCAAACCGAGGCCTTTTCTGGCTGAGACCTCTGAGCTGAGACCTGTAGGGCCTTGCCTCCGGTCTGGGCCAGGGCCCTGCTCACATATCTTTCCGACCAGATAAACCCCTACCCCCCCCCCCGGCGAGCCGTCGGACCTGCTAGCTTATATGGAAGCCTGCGCAGCGGGTCTGCCGGGGTTCGAGCCGAGCTCGTCGTGTCGTAGAAGTGGCTAAGAACAAAGTATCGCAAGAGCCAACCTTTCCCCCACAGGCGAGCCTTCGGGCCTGCCAGCTTGATGAGAGCCTGCGCAGCGGGTCTACCTGGGGCCGAGCCGAGCTCGGGGTGTTGATGAAGACAACCAAGCCTCTCCCCCACAGGCGAGCTTTCGGACCTGCCAGCTAGATGAGAGCCTGCGCAGCGGGTCTACCTGGGGCCGAGCCGAGCTCGGGGTGTTGATGAAGATAACCAAGCCTCTCCCCCACAGGCGAGCCTTCGGACCTGCCAGCTAGATGAGAGCCTGCGCAGCGGGTCTACCTGGGGCCGAGCCGAGCTCGGGGTGTTGATGAAGATAACCAAACCTCTCCCCCACAGGCGAGCCTTCGGACCTGCCAGCTAGATGAGAGCCTGCGCAGCGGGTCTACCTGGGGCCGAGCCGAGCTCGGGGTGTTGATGAAGATAACCAAACCTCTCCCCCACAGGCGAGCCTTCGGACCTGCCAGCTAGATGAGAGCCTGCGCAGCGGATCTACCTGGGGCCGAGCCGAGCTCGGGGTGTTGATGAAGACAACCAAGCCTCTCCCCCACAGGCGAGCCTTCGGACCTGCCAGCTAGATGAGAGCCTGCGCAGCGGGTCTACCTGGGGCCGAGCCGAGCTCGGGGTGTTGATGAAGACAACCAAGCCTCTCCCCCACAGGCGAGCCTTCGGACCTGCCAGCTAGATGAGAGCCTGCGCAGCGGGTCTACCTGGGGCCGAGCCGAGCTCGGGGTGTTGATGAAGACAACCAAGCCTCTCCCCCACAGGCGAGCCTTCGGACCTGCCAGCTAGATGAGAGCCTGCGCAGCGGGTCTACCTGGGGCCGAGCCGAGCTCGGGGTGTTGATGAAGACAACCAAGCCTCTCCCCCACAGGCGAGCCTTCAGACCTGCCAGCTAGATGAGAGCCTGCGCAGTGGGTCTACCTGGGGCCGAGCCGAGCTCGGGGTGTTGATGAAGATTATTTCAACCAGGCCTATTCCATCATTGAGATGAGGAGTCATAGCCGGCCAAAACTAAAAACATAAAGATTGCATACTTAGAGATAGTCAATATTCTGAAATAAACTTATTGAAAATGCAATAGTTGTTTACAACATTACGATCCTTCTTTCCCCTTACGGGTAGAAGCGCTTCAGGTCATCACCATTCCAGGTGTGACTCAAGGTCCTTCCCTCCGCATCCTGGAGATAGTAGCCTCCGTTAGCCAGAGCCTTCTCTACTATATAAGGCCCTTCCCAGCTAGGATTGAGCTTACCAACCGCGGCCGACCTTCCTGCAGCGTCGACCTTTTTCAGCACTAGATCCCCCTCGGAGAATTGCTTGACCCTGATGTGCTTATTGAAGTACCGAGCCATTCGCCGTTTTATTTCTTCTTGCCTGATGGCAGCAACATCCTGCAGCTCTTCCACCATATCTAATGAGAGGCGCAACCCTTCCTCATTCTTCAACCTCCAAGTTTCGCTTCCCTCAACTGCGGCCGCGACCCTTGGGGACCGAACCTCGAACTCCACTGGGAGAACAGCCTCACACCCATGAGAGAGCTTGAAGGGGGTCTCCCCTGTGGCCGTGTTCGGAGTCGTTCGCAAGGCCCACAGAACGGAAGGGAGCTGTTCCACCCAGTTACCCTTCAGGTTCTCCACCTTCTTTTTGAGCAAGTTGACAATGATCTTGTTTGCCGCCTCAACCTGGCCGTTGCTCCGAGGATGATGGACAGAGGCGAACCTGAGGTCAATCCTCAATTGGGTGCAGAAACTGATGAATTCTTCACTGGCAAGCTGTGGACCGTTGTCTGTCACTATCGCTTGGGGCAATCCGTGCCTGCAAATGATTTCCCCCCAAACGAAGTTCCTGATGACCTGGGAGGTTACCTTGGCTAACGGCTTGATCTCCAACCATTTGGAGAAGTAGTCAATCATAACTAGGAGGAACCTCCTCTATCCGCTAGCTGGAGGAAAGGGTCCCACTAAGTACATTCCCCAAATGGCGAAGGGCCATGGCGCCGTGATGCTTCGAAGCCTTTGGGCGGGCAAGAGCTGGAGGGGAGCATGTACTTGGCACTTCCGACACCTCCTTGCGAACTCAGCTGTATCCTTCCTTAAAGTCTGCCAGAAATATCCTTGCCTTATCACCCTTGCTTCCAATGTCCTTCCCCCTGAATGACTGCCGCATTCTCCAGAATGCACTTCTTCCAGGACCCTCGGGACTTCCTCCTCGGTTACGCATCTCGCGAGGAGTCCTGACAACATCTTTCGATGCAGGTTCCCCTCCAGCATCAGGTAATGAGCCGCCTTGTGCCTGAAGCTCTTTGCCTCCTTGACTTCTTCCGACAGTTCTCCTGTGGTCAAGAAGGTCACCAACGGATCTACCCATGAGGACCGCCGATTCACCTCCATCAACTCTCCCTCTTCAATGGCTGGTCGGAACAGTTCGGTTAGGGTACCTCCTCCCCGAGGCCCGAACTTCGCCAGTCGATCGGCTGCCGCGCTTTCCTCCCTGGGAACATGTTGAATAGAAAAAGAACGGAAACCTCCGATGATAGTTCTTACCTTTGATAGATATCTCGCGAGGGTAGGCTCCCGGGCCTCGAACTCCCCTCGGATCTGCGATGCCACCACCATTGAGTCTGTGAAGGCCTCCACATCCTGAATTTCCAACTCCTTTGCCAGTTGGAGACCGGCTATCACGGCTTCGTACTCCGCCTGGTTATTGGTTACAGGGAAGTGGAAGGCCACTGCTTGCTCTATGGTAACCCCCTGTGATAGTTTAACTTTCAAGACAACCTAAACACCTAGAGGGGGGGGGGGTGAATAGGTTCTACTTATTTATAAAAAACTTTTAGGCAGAATTCAACTTAATGGCTAACACAATAATCACAGCAATCACAGAAAATAAAACATCACAGATTGCACAATGTTTTATAGTGGTTCCCCAAGGTCTGGGTACATCCACTTTCCCCCTTCACCTATCTAGCAGTATGCTAGATTCGACCAAACTTCCACTAATCTCAGATCAACAGATCCTACAACTCAGAACCCAACTGGTTCCTACAACTCAGGCATAACAGCCCTACCTCAGCCTTGCCCCAAGGCCTACAACTCAGAGAAGAACCTTCTCCTACACTCAGGCACACAACCCTACCACTCAGAGTACAACACTCCTACACTCAACCTTTATAACATAGGCTTACAACTCAGATCTGTGTAAACAGATCCTACAGAAATATAGAAAAGTTTATCTAACTGTCTTGCCTAAATTGAGAGAGAAAAGGCCAAGACAATTCTTGATCAGCTGATGCAATCAACTGTATCTGAGCTTTCTTCAAAGCTTCTTGAATAAGAACTTAGCTGAGTTGATTTTCAAACAGCTTCTTGAGAATCCACTGGTGGTTTCTTTCTTCTTCTTCAAATTCTGGCTTGATCTCTCTCTATCCAGCACTTTGAATGATTCTTCTGAATTCTGATTAGAACTCTTCTTTGATCTATCCTTAGATAGTCTTCTTAGATCTTCCGGAGAAGATCTTCTTAAGTGCCTAGCACTTTCTTGAAATGAATTGGATCGTAATCCTTCTCACTTTTTGATTCTCAACAATGTTTTTCAAAAGTTACTTTCTCCTTTTGAATCTGTCTATTTATAGACTTTCTTCATGGTAACCGGCTGATCCGGTTTCTAACCGTTTTCTGACAAGTCTGACAGCTTCAGTTAACCGGTGGCAACCCACAGCTGTCAAGTCTTCAAACAAGTCCTGTGTCTTAGTCTTGAACCACAAGTTGTCGAGACAGTCTGTCAGAAAGTGTCGAGACCATCTGTCTATCTGTGTCGACACAATTGACTTTGGTGTCGACACAGTCTTCAGTGATGTCGACTAAGTTGCCTTTGAGTCGACACAACTTCTTCTGAAAATAACTTGGTCTTGACTCTTCAGTGTGTCGACACAAGTCCTGTGTGTCGACACAGTTGTTTGTAGAATCATAACTTAGTAAATGTCGACTTAGCCTTCAGGTGTCGACACAGTCTTCTTTTAACTCTGCTGTAATGTGTCGACTTAATCACAATGTGTCGACACATTCTGCTGGTGTAGACAAACTTGAGGTCGACTATATTCTTCTGAGTCGACACATCCTGCTGGTGTCGACAAACCTGAGGTCGACTATATTCTTCTGTGTCGACATATTTTCCCAATGTTGAGGTCGACGCTTTTCTTCTGTGTCGACACATTTTCCCAGTGTTGTGTCGACTTACTTCTTCTGTGTCGACACTTTTTCCCAGTGTTGTGTCGACTTACTTCTTCTGTGTCGACACTTTTTCCCAGTGTAGTTGTAGACTAACTGCTATGTGTCGACACACTTCCTCTGTGTCGACACTGCTTCCCAGTGTTGTGTCGACCAATTTCTTCTATGTGTCGACACATCCTTCTCTGTGTCGACACTTGGACTTAGAATTTTTCTGCATACTTTATCAATTCTTCACCTGCACATGTCAACTTAAAAACAACATCAAATACACCTTGATGTATATCATTGAGCTAGGTTGGGCTTCTTCAAATCAGGTACACATTTTCCAATGTACCCAACAATCTCCCCCTATTTGGAGAAGTCATAACCCTTATAGCCAATGATATACACCATTTATAAACAGTACTAAATTGATGATATGTGACATAACAAGAATACTTAATATAAACAAAACATAAAAAACAATCCATCACAGAATGAACATTATAATATGTCAATCAACATTTTGTTTATAACTGGGTAATGTTTGATTACATTGTTTTACATTTAATGATCACATCACAACATTACAAAAACATTATGAAGGAACTAAAATCATAATCAGGATTGATTAGGCTCTCTTATGATAATCCCTTTGCCAGATTGAATTGTAGCTGTCACAGGAGCTTCTGATTCTTCAGCTATCTTCTTTCCTTTTTGATCAGCTTTCTTCTGAGCTTCTTCCTTGATCCTTTGCCTTTCAAAATAGTGAAAAGGCTTTGGAAAGTATTTGCTTGGCTCCTTAGCATCTGGTGTCAGCCTCCCCAGCTTAGCTTTCCTTCTGAATTGTACTATAGCTTCCTGTCTTGCCTCATACTTTTGCCATTCTATCTCATTGTACCACTTCCCTCTCTCATGAACTTTGTCTTGTACAGCTTTCCATGCAGTGAGTATTATGTTCCTTGAAGTAGGACTCCACTGCTCATAATCTGGCTTGAGTGCAGCCTGCTCTCTGAATTTCTTCTTTGCTAATAGAGCATCTTGGTGTTCTTTCAGAGTAGCCTCTGGCTTATCAACCTTCCCAATGACAATATTAGTAACCTCCTTTGGAGGACTATACATGCCTTGAACCTGCTGATCAATCATGTCAAAATCTGGAGGGGGGTAAATGACTTGGGCAATCTCAGGTTGATTGCCTTCAAGTAGATTTGATTGTATTCCTGACTCAGCCACCATAGCATCATCACACAATAGGGGATATCCCAATGTGGCTCGGATACTATTGGTCACCCATTTGGAGTGCTCTGAGCCTGCATGAATTAGCATCCTCTCCCCCTTTATGGCTTCTCTAGATACATGATCTCTTAGATCTTCCTTTTGAAAACTGATTTGGCCATCCAAATAATTCACACCCTCTTTAAAAAATGGTTTTAACTTTTGAAGCTTTTCAGATATTTCTTTTTGAGAGGTTGTGATGGCAGTCTTAACAGAAGCAATGACAGCTTGAAAATTCTTATCAAATTCTTCCTTTTCTTTGGCTCTATCTGCAGGCAGACCTGGAACAATCTTCTTTACCTCCTCAATGATCTCATTATGAGATTCAGTTAAATTATCATTCATTCTTAGCTGGTTTTCCAAAACATAGCTTTGCTTCAAAGCAATGTCATCCACCTTTGTAGTAATAGCCTCCTGTTGTTGAGCTAGATAAACCACAGCATTGCCACCCTTGTGGAAGCAATCTGTCATTTCCTTTTTATGCATGGTTACTTGAAACTGGATGGACTTGATATCCTGAGCTAAGTCAAACTGAAGTGACTTGCTATTTTCATCAACATACTTTTCCAGTGCCATCCTTTGTTCATCCAATTTTACCTGTAGATCTACCATAAATTTGTTATAATCAAAGGCTGGAGATACTTGTGGAGGTGTTGTTTGTAAAGCCTGCTTATAATTCTTGCTTCTTCTCTTAAAGACAACAAGTTTTCTTTTCTTTGCCATCCTGACTCCTTCAGTGTCAGTTTCAGATGAAGTATCTAAATGAATTCTTTCTTGAGGAGGATGAATTGTATCTGTCCCAGTGACCTGTTGCTCAGCTTCAACAGCCACTGGCTCCCCCTCAACTTGTGCCTCAACTTCAGCTTCCTGATCAATGTCCATACCTATGGACTTCTCAATCTCTGGTTCTCCTCCTACTTTATCTGTAGTAGTATCAGCATCAGGGAATAACTCCTCCAGAGTAAATTCCTGTTGAGCTGAAACTTCTGCAGCAGTTAAATCTTGAGATAAGTTTAACTGTGCTTTCTCTTGCACTTGTACTTCAGTATTTGTAGTATCTAGAGGAGGAGAGGACACTAGCTCCCCCTGAACCTGTGCAGTAACAAAAATATGAGCAATGTCTTTTATAGTAAAATACATTAGCTCCCCCTATACTTGTACCTGATCAGGAGTAGATTCCTTTTGAGCAGGAGTGGAAACTGGCTCCCCCTGCATCTGTGCAGGTGTTGACATGTGCTCGACTATAGTTGAGTCTGGCTGATCTTCAACCTGTGTCCTGAGTGGGTCATCTTGTATTTGTTCAGGTTCTTGGTTTTGAGTAGGGGATTTCACAGGGGTGTCTGGCCTGCTCTCTTCAGGCACATCCTTGGACAGCACCCTATCCCACCTAGAGAACAGTCTCATATCCATCCTTCTCATATGATTGATCTTAGTCCCTGGCAGTTGCTGCATCACTTCAGGGATCACTCCAATGAGATATAAGCTCATGATTCTAGCCATGTTGGGCTTCTTGATTCCTTCTTTGATCTTGTCAAAGAGTACTCCTGACCAATCAGTAGGAATTATAAAAACAATCCTGGTCATAAGGCTGAACATATAGGCAGAAATCCTATCATGTCCACCTGTCTTGCAGAGGATTACTTTTCCAACAACTTCAGACAAGAATTTCCCTTGCTGATTCATACCCTTCCTGTTGAATGCAGCTCCAATCTTCATACTCGAGTCCAGTCCACACCATTGAAGGGCTTCCCTTGTCTTAGAACTAGGAACTTCCTCTTCATTCTCAACTTCTTGGAATTGAAAGATTTTTCTCAAAGTTCTTGGAGTAATCTTCACCTTAGTCCCTTGAACATTGGACTTAATCTTGAGGCTTGTTGAGTGGACTGATGCAGAGATAAAGAACTCGTGCACCTCCTTCTTCCAGATTTTAGTTGGTTCTGAGATTAGAAATTCTAACCCTGACTCGGAGAGGAGGGTGATAACTCCTTGAACATCTGGCGGCGCATCTGCAAAGGCCTGGCGCACCAACTCATACCCCTCATTGACGTTGTCTTCCATCCTTGGCGCCATTGATTTGTCGAGAAAGCTTGAGAGAAGAGAGAAAGATAGACTGTCGACACAGGGTTTTAGGCTCGAAAACCTTGGAAGCGTGTCGATAGAAAGCGTTTTTCACCTATTTATACCTTCTGTTGAAAGAAGTTCAAAAGGCGCCAAACACAGACTAAATGTGTCGACACAGACGGAATGTGTCGACACAAACTTCTATTGTCTCGACATTACTTCAGCCTACTATGTGTCGACACCAATTTGTGGTTATGTCGATACCTTAGATAGACAGAAATTCTGTGTCGACTCTAAGGATAAGTGTCGACACATATTCTGTAAGTGTCGACACCATTATCCTGGTTGAGTCGACATTTCATTTCTGGTTAAGTCGACAATATAACTCTTAAGTGTCGACACATATTCTCTGTGTCGACACAATATTTCTGACTTGTCGACATTATTTCTCTGAGTCGACACATAATTACTGAATGTGACGACACATTCTTACTTAGCCAATTTCTGTTGGTTCAACACCACTTGTAAGTGTTACTTCAATGTGTCCTTTTTAACACTTGATTATGTTGTTATTACTTTTACTTACTTACATACCACTTCAATTGCATTGTTAATGATTTTGTTAATACATTAATCAATGGTTAACATACCTAATTCAATTTTGAATTTATTGAATTTGGTTTCATCTAAAGGCTTAGTAAATACATCTGCTATTTGATAATCTGTTTTTACAAATTCCAATGAGATGTCTCCTTTTTCTACATGTTCTCTAAGAAAATGGTATTTGATTTCTATATGCTTAGTTCTACTATGAGAAACTGGATTATTAGCAATAGAAATAGCACTCTTAGAATCACATAAAAGAGGTGTTCTACTTACCTGAATACCATAATCCTTAAGCTGATGCTACATCCATAATAGCTGTGCACAGCAGCTTCCAGCAGCAACATACTCTGACTCAGCTGTGGAAATTGCCACACTGGTCTGCTTCTTACTACTCCATGATATTAGTCTTCCTCCCAGGAATTGACAAGTACCTGTAGTACTTTTCCTGTCCTCTCTACATACTGCAAAATCTGCATCTGAATAACCTGTTAGTAGAAAATCTCTATTCCTAGGGTACCAAAGACCTAGATTAGGAGTGCCCTTTAGATATCTCAGAATCCTTTTGACTGCAGTATAATGAGATTCTTTAGGGCAGGCTTGGTACCTAGCACAGACACATGTTGCATACATAATGTCTGGTCTACTAGCAGTAAGATATAGTAGAGACCCAACTATTCCTCTATATAATGACTCATCAACAGGTTTTCCTGCCTCATCTTTGCATATAGGAATACTTGTTCCCATAGGAGTTCTCATGGTGGAGGATGACTCCATACCATATTTCTTAATTAATTCTTTGGTGAACTTAGACTGGGATATGGATAATCCATCATCAGTCTGTCTTACTTGGAGTCCCAAGAAGAACTTAAGTTCTCCCATACTGCTCATCTCAAACTTCCCTTGCATAAGTTTGGCAAACTTTTTACAAAGGTTGTTTTCAGTAGATCCAAAGATTATGTCATCAACATAAATCTGAACTAAGATGATCTTACCTTTTGATTCCCTAAGGAATAGAGTTTTGTCTATCTTTCCTCTTGAGAATTTATTCTCAATGAGGAAGATAGACAGGGTTTCATACCAAGCCCTTGGAGCTTGTTTTAACCCATACAAAGCTTTCCTAAGCTTATACACAGAATCAGGTTTAAGAGGATCTACAAAACCTGATGGCTGCTCTACATATACTTCTTCTTTAAGGTCACCATTCAGAAATGCTGACTTCACATCCATCTGGTATACTTTGAAGTCTTGGTAGGCTGCATAGGCAAGGAACAATCTGATTGCCTCCAGCCTTGCTACTGGAGCAAATGTTTGATCAAAGTTAATCCCTTCTTCCTGCCTGTATCCTTTTGCAACTAACCTTGCTTTATTCTTCACTATTATCCCACTCTCATCTAGCTTGTTCCTATAGATCCACTTAGTGCCAATTATATTGTGGCCTCTTGGTTTAGGAACAAGCTCCCAGACTTTGCACCTTCTGAATTGATTCAGCTCCTCTTGCATAGCATCAATCCAGTGCTGGTCTTGGATAGCTTCTTCAAACTTCTTAGGTTCCATCTGAGACAAGAAACTTGAATGCAAAACTGTGCTTTGATTTCTGCTTCTAGTTTGAACTCCTTGTCTTGGATCACCTATTATCTGATCAGCAGGATGATCTCTTAGATATCTTATAGCTGGAGGAAGATTCCCTTCAGGTTGAGCATCTCCAGCTTCTTCATTCTGCTGAACCTCTTGGTTTTCATCAGCTTCCATTATCTCTTGTACTCCCCCTGGACAGCAGCCTTCATTTTCCAATGCTCCATCTTCCTTTGAAGCTTCAGCAATGGAGAGCTTGTCCATCCTCTTGCTTATACCTGTTGAGTCATTTGATCTACAAGACAACTCACAATTGATTAATCTTGTTTCATCAAATACAACATGCACAGATTCTTCAACAACTTGAGTAGTTAAGTTGAAGACTCTATAGGCCTTACTATTTGTGTTGTACCCAACAAATATCTCATCCTGGGATTTGGCAGCAAACTTAGTCAAATATGACTTGCCATTGTTAAGTATATAGCACTTACAACCAAAGATCCTAAAATAGGATAGATTTGGTTTTCTGCCTTTCACAATCTCATAGGGAGTCTTTCTGTGGCTTTTGGTGATAGAGGCCCTATTGATGACATGACAAGCAGTGTTAACTGCCTCAGCCCAAAAATATTCTGGGAGAGAGGTGTCACTCAATAGAGTTCTACCAGCTTCAATTAATGTTCTATTCTTTCTTTCAGCAATTCCATTTTGTTGAGGTGTTCTTGGTGAGGAGAACTCTTGGAAAATCCCAAAGTCTTTACACAAGTTTGTTATGCTTTCAGATTGAAACTCAGTACCATGGTCACTTCTGATTTTGACCACTGTACTATTCAGTTCATTCTGAATTTGCTTTACAAAATTAAGTAATACACTTGGGGTTTCAGATTTTTGTCTCAGAAAGAACACCCATGTAAATCTAGAATAGTCATCTACAACCACAAAAGTGTAGACCTTCCTACCTAGACTATGAACTGGCATAGGACCAAAAAGATCCATATGCAAGAGGTATAAGCACCTCACAGAATCCTTGTTTTCAAGGCTTTGAAATGAGGATTTTGTCTGCTTGCCCTTTTGACAAGCTGAGCATACCCCTTCCTTTATACACTTAACTTGAGGCTCATTCCTCACTAGTTCTTTACTAATGAGTTGGCCAATTGTCTTGTAGTTTAGATGAGCCAATCTCTTGTGCCACTTAACACAATGGGAAGTATTGTCATCAGCTACAAGACAAATGGGGGAAGCCTTATTTTCACATTCAAAATTAAGGCAATATACATTTCTCTTCCTATACCCAGTCAAAATGATCTCTTGATCCCTTGACCTTTTGATATGACATCCATCCTTACCAAATGAAATGTCATATCCTAGATCACTCAGCTGGCTTATGCTTATTAGATTATGTTTCAAACCTTTTACATAGGCCACTTGGGTGATAGTAATTAGGTTAGAAGAAATGTTACCAAACCCTTTGATGACTCCCTTCTCAGATCCACCAAAGATCACTTTAGGTCCATCTTTGACAGATAAATACTCCTTCAGCAGCCCCTTTGTTCCAGTCATGTGCCTGGAACAACCACTATCCAAGTACCATATAGGGGCATGGTTACTTGGATTCACCTGCAATACAGAATTACTTACCCTTAGAACCCAAGTAAGTCTTGGGTCCTTGGTTCAGGTTAGCATTAATAAAGTTATCATAACCTCTTCTAACAGGTAGACTCTTATTCTTTATAACACTTGTGTTATACCAGCAGTCTAATGCAAAATGGCCTCTCTTGCCACAGCACCAACATTCAAACTTATTGTATCTAGATCTAGATACATCCTTGTCAGAAGAATTTCTGTTCATTGCTGGTGCTGTTGCAACTTCACCTACTGATTTCTTAAAACCATTGGGTTTATGACCATAGGTAGGCCTGCTTGCATTAACACCCTTGTTCTTCAGAACATTAGTCTTAATATGACCTTGAATGTCTTCATGATCATATATGTTAGAAGGCACTTTCTCCTTACTAAACTTTATGGGGACTGAAAGGTTTAGTGGCTGAATAGGGGCTTTGCCTTTCCTCTTGAATCTACCAGCCCTGGAGTTACCTTTAAATCCTAATCCAGCCTTACCCTTCTGAGTGACAAATTCATCTATCAAGGGTAAGACAGATTTTGGCTTAGAGTAACTAGCCACTAAATCCCTTTCAATTCTAAGTCTGGCCTCCAGACTCTTCACTTGATCATTGGTATAATTAATTGTGCCCATCTGAATAATAGTTATATTCTTCAGCTTGGCAATTTCATTTAATTTTTGATCAAGGACTTTTTCTAACTCAGTTGTTGCAACCCTTAGATCAGCAATTTCCTGAGCCTGAGTTTTAACCAGGTTCTTACTTTTCTTAAGGGCCTGCAACAAGTCCCCATACTTGTCTATCAATTGATAGACATCTCCTTCAGATTCAGATGCATCTTCATCACTTGATGCAGATGTAGCTGATTCTTTACTTGTACTACAAACAGATGTACTGGAAGGACATTTTACCTCATTAGGACCAGACTGATTCTGGTATATGTCCTCTTCTGATCTTGTCATCAACCCCATGCATTGATGTTCATTGATGGAGTCTAGCAACTGCATAAACTTCTCTTCCTCAGATGCAGCATATAGTCCAATATATGCTTCAGCTTCAGATCCTGATTCTGAAGTTGACTGGTCTGACAGACTCTTATCTTTCTTTGCTACAAAGGATTTCTCCTTCTTGCCTTTGTGATAAGTCTTCTTCTTTTCTGAAGATTCCTTTCTCTTGTCAGGACAATCAGCCACTACATGTCCAGGCTTATTGCAACAATAACAGACAATCTTTGAAGTAGTGGCTCTACTGGGCTTTGATCTGCTCTTCTCATTCCTTGATGACCTTTTCTTCTTATAATAGTCATCAACTTGCTGTGATGGGGAAGGCCTAGACTTCCACTGCTTCTTCTTCAAGAACCTCTGGAATTGTCTTGTGAATGCAGCAAAATCTGCATCTGAATCACAGCTTTCAGAACCCTTGTTTGAACTTTCAGAACTATCTTCTGTAACTTCCTTAGGAGGAGATGGTGATTTCCTCCTATTCTTTCTAGTGGCTTCTGCATTGAATGCCACAGTCTTTTCTCTATGCTCTCCTCTTGAGTTTCTTTCCTCCTCCTTCCTCACCATAAGTTGCATTTCATAGGATAGCAACTTTCCAAACAGGGTTGGAGGAGATATCTCTGCCAATTTAGCCACCTCTCTTATGGCACAGATCTTTGTATCCCAATCCTTTGATAAGGATCTTAAGAATTTGTCATTCAGTTCATAGGTACTGAAGACTCTTCCATAGGATATTAGCTCATTCACAATTCTATAGAATTTCTTATAGCACTCAGTTATGCTATCAGATTTTCCTTGTCTAAAGCTTTCATACTCCTGATTTAGCATAGACTTCCTGTCCAGCCTTACTTCTTCAGATCCCTCCATGTAGACAATCAATGTGTCCCACATCTCCTTGGAGGTCTTGCAGTGAATCAGATTCTGAAATGTTGAATCATCTATGGCACTCACAATAATGTTCTGAGCTCTTTTATCCATGGTTGCCAAGATGATTTCATCCTTGGTCATTTCTGAATAACTCTTTGGAGTTTGGATATTTGCATCAAGAACTGATACCTTCATTGGAATGAAGGGGCCTTTCTGTACTGTGATGTAAATTCTTGGGTCAGATGCTTCCATAAACAGTCTGACTCTTTCTTTCCAAATTCCAAAAATTTCTTTCTTGCATATGGGTAATTTCATAGACCCTAGCTCCTTATGATTCTCTCCAGAACCCATCTTCTTGAATCTTGAATCTGCCTTTCAGATCTACCTCAGACTGTTAAGTCTTTTTTGAGGAACCTCCCTCTGATACCACTTGATAGTTTAACTTTCAAGACAACCTAAACACCTAGAGGGGGGGGGGGGGGTGAATAGGTTCTACTTATTTATAAAAAACTTTTAGGCAGAATTCAACTTAATGGCTAACACAATAATCACAGCAATCACAGAAAATAAAACATCACAGATTGCACAATGTTTTATAGTGGTTCCCCAAGGTCTGGGTACCTCCACTTTCCCCCTTCACCTATCTAGCAGTATGCTAGATTCGGCCAAACTTCCACTAATCTCAGATCAACAGATCCTACAACTCAGAACCCAACTGGTTCCTACAACTCAAGCACAACAGCCCTACCTCAGCCTTGCCCCAAGGCCTACAACTCAGAGAAGAACCTTCTCCTACACTCAGGCACACAGCCCTACCACTCAGAGTACAACACTCCTACACTCAGCCTTTATAACATAGGCTTACAACTCAGATCTGTGTAAACAGATCCTACAGAAATATAGAAAAGTTTATCTAACTGTCTTGCCTAAATTGAGAGAGAAAAGGCCAAGACAATTCTTGATCAGCTGATGAAATCAACTGTATCTGAGCTTTCTTGAAAGCTTCTTGAATAAGAACTTAGCTGAGTTGATTTCCAAACAGCTTCTTGAGAATCCACTGGTGGTTTCTTTCTTCTTCTTCAAATTCTGGCTTGATCTCTCTCTATCCAGCACTTTGAATGATTCTTCTGAATTCTGATTAGAACTCTTCTTTGATCTATCCTTAGATAGTCTTCTTAGATCTTCCGGAGAAGATCTTCTTAAGTGCCTAGCACTTTCTTGAAATGAATTGGATCGTAATCCTTCTCACTTTTTGATTCTCAACAATGTTTTTCAAAAGTTACTTTCTCCTTCTGAATCTGTCTATTTATAGACTTTCTTCATGGTAACCGGCTGATCCGGTTTCTAACCGTTTTCTGACAAGTCTGACAGCTTCAGTTAACCGGTGGCAACCCACAGCTGTCAAGTCTTCAAACAAGTCCTGTGCCTTAGTCTTGAACCACAAGTTGTCGAGACAGTCTGTCAAAAAGTGTCGAGACCATCTGTCTATCTGTGTCGACACAATTGACTTTGGTGTCGACACAGTCTTCAGTGATGTCGACTAAGTTGCCTTTGAGTCGACACAGCTTCTTCTGAAAATAACTTGGTCTTGACTCTTCAGTGTGTCGACACAAGTCCTGTGTGTCGACACAGTTGTTTGTAGAATCATAACTTAGTAAATGTCGACTTAGCCTTCAGGTGTCGACACAGTCTTCTTTTAACTCTGCTGTAATGTGTCGACTTAATCACAATGTGTCGACACATTCTGCTGGTGTAGACAAACTTGAGGTCGACTATATTCTTCTGAGTCGACACATCCTGCTAGTGTCGACAAACCTGAGGTCGACTATATTCTTCTGTGTCGACACATTTTCCCAATGTTGAGGTCGACGCTTTTCTTCTGTGTCGACACATTTTCCCAGTGTTGTATCGACTTACTTCTTCTGTGTCGACACTTTTTCCCAGTGTTGTGTCGACTTACTTCTTCTGTGTCGACACTTTTTCCCAGTGTAGTTGTAGACTAACTGCTATGTGTCGACACACTTCCTCTGTGTCGACACTGCTTCCCAGTGTTGTGTCGACCAATTTCTTCTATGTGTCGACACATCCTTCTCTGTGTCGACACTTGGACTTAGAATTTTTCTGCATACTTTATCAATTCTTCACCTGCACATGTCAACTCAAAAACAACATCAAATACACCTTGATGTATATCATTGAGCTAGGTTGGGCTTCTTCAAATCAGGTACACATTTTCCAATGTACCCAACACCCTGGGGACTTACCAGCACCACACCTCCTCCCAGGGAGTGCCTTCCTGAGGCTCCATCGACCATCATCTTCCATGCCTCCGACGGCCTCGACTCTTCTTCCTCCGCCTCGGTGACATAATCCGCCAAAAAGTCCGCCACGGCTTGGGCTTTGATGGAGAGCCTTGGAACAAATGAAATGTCAAACTCGCTTAGCTCGATGGACCACTTTGCCAACCTTCCTGAATATTCCACCCCCTCGAAGACCTTGCGAAGAGGATGATCGGTTACTACCCTAATCGAGTGCGCCTGAAAGTAAGGGCGGAGCTTCCTAGCTGAGATGACCAAAGCATACGCTAGCTTCTCCAGGATGGGGTATCGGATCTCCGCCTTTTTTAAGATTCGGCTTACATAATAGACGGGCAACTGTTTCTTCCCCTCCTCCCTAACCAAGACGGAGCTCACTGCCTCTACCCCCACTCCGAGATACAAGGCTAGGTCCTCCCCTTCCTTCGGGCTTTGAAGTAACGGAGCTTGGGAGAGTTGCCTTTTCAGCCCCTGAAATGCCTCTTCACACTCGGCCGTCCATTCGAATACTTGGTTACCACGAAGTACTTTAAAGAAAGAGGAACATCTATCCCCTGACTGAGAGAGGAACCTGCTTAGCCCGGCCAACTTCCCGGTCAAGCGCTGGACCTCCTTGACGCTGCGAGGCGATTCCAGGTCTAGGATAGCCTTAACCTTATCGGGGTTAGGTTCTACCCCTGCGGGAGTCTAGAGGTGTCCGAGGAATTTCCCACGACTAGCCCCGAAGACGCACTTCAAGGGATTCAGCCTCATCTTGAACCTTCGTAGGGTGGCAAACGTCTCCTCCAAGTCCCGCAAGTGGAAATCAACACACTTACTCTTGACCATGAGGTCGTCCACGTAGACCTCCAGGTTCCTTCCCCTTTGATCTCGAAAGATTCGATCCATCATGCGTTGGTACGTCGCCCCTGCGTTCTTCAATCCGAAGGGCATCATCTTATAGCTGAAGCATCCCTCTCTCGTGATGAAGGAAACATCCTTGACATCAGGAGGGTGCATCCGGATCTGGTGGTAACCTGAAAATGCATCTAAAAAACTCATAAGAGAAAAACCAACGGCTGAGTCAACCAGCGCGTCGATTCAAGGCAAGGGGTAGCAATCCTTGGGACATGATTTATTTAATAAAGAAAAATCAACACACATGCGCCATTTTCCTCCTCCCTTCTTTACCATCACCATGTTGGAGATCCAGCCTGGATACTGGATCTCTGAGATGAAGCCTGCGTCCAGGAGCTTTTTGACCTCCTCTCGGATGGGGGCTTCCAACTTGGTGGCGATGGCCCTCATCTTTTGGCGTATGGGGCGGGCTCTGGGATCCAGGTTCAAGCGATGACAGGCCACGTCCGCGTCGATGCCCGGCATGTCTGCCGCGCTCCAAGCGAAGATGTCGATGTTGCTTTGGATGCAGGCTCGCATCCGCTCCTGATCCTCGAGGCTCAAGCCTCCGCTGATCCGAACCCTTTGCACCTCCCCCGCTCTTGTAAGCACCTCCATCTCCACCACTTCTTCGGCCGGCTCTAGCCCCGACCGCTCCCAACTTACCCTTGCCTCTTCCTGCTCAAACTCGAGCTCCTCTCCCCCAACCTCATCAACTTCCATCGCCTCCTCCAGGCTCTCCTCCTGCCTCTGCTCTTCTTCATCCATCACTCCTCTCGCCTCTTCTAGGCTGATCTCCCCCACCTCCGTCATCTCCTCAACAACCTCTATCGCCTCTCCCAGGCTCATTCCCCCTTCCTCAACTCCTTCCTGCTCAACCATCTCCCTCTCCAACTCCTCTGCCTCCGCCATCCATGACACGGTGTTAACCGCCGTCACATAGCATTGCCTTGCCATCTTCGGATCCCCCCTGATCCTAACCTGCACCCCTCCATTGTTGAACTTGAGGCATTGGTGGTATGAGGAGGGTACACGGCGAAAGGCGCTGATGAGGGGGCGTCCAAAGATGGCATTATAACTACTCGGGGCGTCCACGATCACGAACCGACAGTTTCGTGAGATGCCCCTAAGCCTTACATGCAGGCCTACTCCTCCTTCCACTTCTTTCCTTTCTCCGGAGAAGCAAAAGCGGTCCATCAGAAGCCATGACCCTTTTTCCTTCCACCCTCATCTCGTCAAAGGCCTTCTTGAAGATCACATTCACCGAGCTCCCATTGTCCACCAGTATCCGGGAGACGGTGTAGTTCTCCACCGCTGTCTGGATCACAAGCGCGTCGCAGAACGGATCCTCATAGTCTGGCATATCCGCGGATGAGAAAGTGATCTTCTCCTCTGGGGGGGGAGCCTGGGAGGTCGAGGCGACCCCTCGGCGGAACATGGTTTGAAGGCTCCCCTTGCGGGTTGCCTCGATCCCCACTCCCCCATGGATCACTCCGATCCCTCCTCGGGTCCCCACGTCAATCCTGTCTTCACATCTGTCCTCAACCTCTTCCCGCTGCACTTCAACGATCCTTATAGGCGGATCCTGCCTTCCGACCCCTCTGGCCCCTCTAATCTCCAGAAACTCTGGGCAGGTGGCCGTTGCGTGACCTTCCTCCTGATGGAAGTCACAATAAGGCAACGCCACCCTGCCCCCTCTTCCTTCTCCTCCTCCCCTTCTTCCGGCTCCCCGAAATCTTCTTCCTCTTCCCCTTCCCACCTCCATAGCCTCCTGCGGCGGTGGAAAATGACCCCTTGGTCCTTGTCGCCATCCTCCCTGCTCCAGCCTTCTTTGCTCCCGGAAGTTATCTCTTCCCTGAAGTCCTCCTTGGCCCTGGGGGCGACCCTCCTGAGGCCTCCAACCCAGTCGGTTGTTCGGCTCCCTGGCCCCCCCATGCTGCTGTCCCTGCCCTCGGGGCTCTTCTCTTCTCCTATCTTCCCTCGGCTCCCTCTGCTCTCTCTGCCTTCCCACTACCGGCTCCTTCACATCATCCTCGGCCAACCTGGCCAGCTTCCTTGCAAACGCAGGGTTTGCCCTCTCGAAGTCTATCTCCTTCGCCGCCCTCTCCATGAGCTCTTCAAAAGAGAGAGGGGGCACTCTCTTCAATTCCATGCTGAAAAACCCTGGCCTCAGCCCCAGGGTGAAGGCAAGCATCAGCTCATACCCCGGGACCTCCTGTACCAGGAGAACCTCCTCTTGGAACCGGTCGACATAGTGACCCAACGTCTCCTCCGGCCCTTGCCTCACTGCAAACAGACATTCAGCCTCCTTCTTCCGCTTCTTTGAAGTTGAGAACCTCAACAGAAAACCCCTGCGCAGATCCTCAAAGCTGTAGATGGAACTCGCCGGCAACTGGTGGAACCAGTCCCTGGCCTTCTCTTTCAGAGTGATGGCGAAAAGCCTACACTTGAAGGCATCCGACATTTGCTTGATGGACACCACGTCCTCGAACCATTGCACGTGCTGAACCGGGTCATCCTTCCCGGTGTAGTAGGTCATGTCCGGCTCCCGAAACCCCTCCGGCACTAGGGCCGAGACAATGAGCTCACTAAAGGGGGTCTCGCCTCCCGCCTGGCGAGAAGGCACGTCTCGCGACCTCGGTTGGCTGGACCGATCCGCGAGACCATGCCCAGGGAAGAGTTCCCGCACTGTCGCCTCCTTCTCGCCCAGATCCGCCGGAAGCTCCTTCTCGAGACGCTGGCCTGGGAAAAGCTCCCGCGCGGCTACGTCCCTCTCGCCTGCCTCCACCGGGACCTCCTTCCCGGGGCGCTGCCCTGGAGCGTTCTCGCCTAGCAGCGGAACCACCTCCACCGGAACCTGCGGCGTCTCCCACTCATTCCTTGCCGAGAAGGCCAAGTTGATCGTCTGCATGACTTCTCGTCTGAAGTCCTCAAACATCTTCTTCGTCGCCTCGTCCACCCGGGTGGGGGATCCTCCTGCGCCTGATCCTTCACCTTCGCCTCCTGCCATGGGACTTAACTCGAGATTTTCTTACACCGGCTGCTTCCACGCTCACCGCACCAGAACTGTTGAAGCCAAAAATAACCCCAACGAATGTTCACAAACCAAAGTGCAACCGATGCCTACTTCTCTCCAACCTCGACCCCTGACTGGCTGCTAAGGCACTAAAACAGACCCAATGCCTCAGCTGGGAGGTCCCACCACACACTCGGAAGATCTCTGAGAGCTTCCCCTCCAAAGCCAAATGCTGGGCTGGGAGCTCCTCAGAAGGCACTAGAGTTAGAGGGAAAATGAAAAAGCCTGCCTTCCAAAGAGCCCCCATGGGTCTTTTTATAGTCTTCTTTTGGCCTGAAAATACTGAAATACCCCTGAAGGGTCTGCCAATAGCCAAATCCCGCTGTCCTCCCAAGGGCATTTGGGTAATTTTACCTCGGGATAATAATAAAATAATCTCCTCTGGACTCCGGGTCCCACCCTGTGGGCCCACTTGGCGAGACCCCCGGCCTAGAAGGCTCTCGCTGGGTCCCCTCTAGGCCCGCCTTGGCGAGAGCTTCTGCCAGGAAGGTTCTCGCGCTAGGTAGTCATGCTGCCCTTGCGAATGAAGGCTCTCCTAAGGCGTTCTCGCATGCCCTGGGCGGGAGCTTTCCCTAAGGCGGGAGCTTCCGTGGTCAGGCCATCTGCTTCGGTCGGTCGATGATCTCTCCTGCCGAAAGCTCGACTATCTACCTTGGTCGGTCGACGATCTCTCCTGCCGAGAGCTCGACTATCTGCCCTGGTTTCCTCAGCTTTCGCCTGCCCTTGGCGAGAGCTCCTACAAGACGAGAACTCCACAAGTATGCCTTAGGGTTAACCCGAGGCTAGCCTGAGACTAGCCCAATCCTGACCACTGAAGCCTCTGGGTCCCTCCCAGCGAATATGGGGTTGTACATCGCCATTGGCTAAGGCGAAGCACGTGCCTTCCTCTTTGGACGTGATGAACAATATGGTAAGTACAATATTTTGCTTTTGTTTGCATTTAAACTTGCTAGTAATCTGACTTCTTCTCTTTTTGTAGATCGGGGTCCAGACGAGCTTTCCCTCACGTGGAATGACCACCACGTGAGCCTGAAGGATGGGTACCTTGAGCTCCAAGAGGAGCTTCGGGGAGTGAAGAACTCCCTTTCTGATTTGAGGGGAAGACGGGATCGAGGTTTGTCTTGCTTTCGACAGATTGAGTCTGAGCTGCAAGTGAAGCAGGAGCAGTCATGGGTGGAGCTTCGTACGGAGATGGCCCTCTTAGATAATATGGTGCAACTACTGGTGAGCGTGCAGGGGGAAGTGCATGTCTCATCTAGAGACCGAGTTGGGGCCCTTGAAGACTGAGGTGAAGCACCTTTTTTTACAAGAGCAGATTGTTGAGTTGAAGCCTGCTATATAGAGTCATTGAGTACAAGGACTCCATTGACTTTACACGAGATCGTTGCCTGCTATCTGAGGAGATCAACGAAGATGTCTTGTCTAAGGAAGTGGAGTCTGAGATGGAGGACGAACAAGAGGTGTTCTTCAGGCGCGGGATGGCGAAGACCCATCAGATGGTGGCGCGGGCTCGCGACTGTGATGTAGCAGGCCTCAATATTGAAGATCTTTCTGAGGATGAGAGTGATGGGACTGATGTTGATACTAAGGGGGAGTAGCTCCATCCGTATTGTGGTTTGCATTTTTGTCCATTTAGTGGTGTATTTGTACTTGGTATTTGTACTTTGGTACTTGTATTGATGTCACATGTTGTTATTGTAGTGCTTTGAATGCCTATGACACTTTCAATTGTTGTTCATTGATTGCTCTGGCATAGAGCATTGTTTGTGAAGCTATTTGGCTCTTGTAGTATCGATACTGCGACTTTGTTTGTCTTTAGATGTCAGTGGTGTGGGGACGAGACCCTAACAATGTCACAACCTACTACGCGGGTGAAGGGTGGATGCTTCGAGCTGGAATATTGAGAGGTCACAAGAAGCCCTGACGACATTGCACCCTATAATGCGGGCGAAGGGCGAACCTTTGATTCGTGGTAATGAGGGTATGACCATCGTGATGCGGGCTGAGCGCAACCGGGGGATTTGATACCTGACGATGTCGTAACCTACTATGAAGGCGAAGGGCGGACCCTACGAATCGAGGTAGTGTGGTCAAGGCCGTCGTGGTGCGGTTTGAGTGTGACTGGGGGATCGGATATCTGACGACTTCGTAACCTACTACAAGGGAGAAAGGCAAACCCTTCGAGCCGAGATAGTGTGGTCAAGGCTGTCGTGTTATGGTTTGGAAGTAACTAGCTGGGAGGAATGGTCCCTAACAATGTCATAACCTACTACATGGGCAAAGGGCGAACCTTCAAGCCGGGGCAGCGAGGTTAAGGCCATCATGTTGGCGGTTGTCCTAGCTGAGACGACGAAGGGCGGACCATAAAACCTGGGCAAATATGAAGAGGGCAGGCCCTGACGATGTCGTGACCTATTGTGGGGGAGAAGGGCAAACCATCGATCCGGGGCAGTGGGAGGTCATAGGGCGTATCCCCATAGGTACAGTGAAGGGCATACGCTTTAAACCGCTAGCGAGCCTAAGGGGGCAGGCCCTGACGACGTCATGACCTACTATGTTAGAGAAGGGTGGCCTTCAATCTGTGGCAGTGGGAGGTCACTGGTGACCCTAATAATGTCGTACCCTACTACGTGGGAGAAGGGAGGACCTTCGAGCCGGGTAATAAGGGCAAGACCGCGGTGTTGCAGGCCGCGCATAATCGGGGGGTCTAATCCTTTACGATGTCATAACCTACTACAAAGGTGGAGGGTGGACCCTTCAAGCTGAGGTGGTGTGGTCAAGGCCACTGTGTTGCGATATGTGCGTGAACGAGGGATCTGATCCCTGACGAGTGACGACATCGTAACCTATTACGAGAGCGAAGGGCGAATCCTTCGAGCTGGGATAATGTGGTCAAGGTCGCCGTGTTGCGGTCTGAACGTGACCGGCCCCTGACAATGTCACAACTTACTACGTGGGCGAATGGAAGACCTTCAAGCCGGGTAGCGAGGTCAAGTCCACCGTGCTACGGTTTGGTCGTGACTAAACATGCTATCCTTGGACAATGACGTAACCTACAATGCGGACGAAGGGCAGACCTTCGAGCCGGGTAGCGTGGTCAGGGCCACCGTGCTGCGGGTTGCGCTTGACCGGGGATCTAATCCCTAACGGTGTTGTAACCTACTACAAGGGCGAATGGTGAACCTTTGAATCGGGGAAGCAAGGTCATGGCCACCGTGCTTCGGTAAGCGCATGACTGGAGGGACACTGGCCTCAAAGCATTCATACGATGACAGAGTTCGGAGCAGATAAAATACATTGTATTTAAATAGATAAATTCCTCATAGCGATAAATTAGAGAGAGAATTTTAAGAATGGTTGAAAAAAAATTTCTATAAAAAAAAGATCATTAATTAAATCAAGAAAAATAATAAGCAAGAATACCTTGAAATTGATTACTGGTTAGAAAGAATAAACACAGAATTGCTTGCGTATTAATAAGAAATAATATCCTGCTAAATTTATCAATTTCAATTTAGCTTCCAATAGATTTTGATCCAAACCCTCTCGCTAGTATAAATTAGTCACAAATTATATTTTTAATTTTAGCAAGGAAAATTCATCATTGTTATTTGATGTTTCTCCTGTAGCCATTGAGCATTAGACCTAGCCCTACATCTGATGCTAGCTCATGCCCTATAATTTCTTGCCTCAATGAAATTTAGAAGAATCTTAATTTGATTAGGGATTCACTTATATAACTCGATCACTTAATAGGAAATTAAATTATATAACAACCCCACCAAATAAACGGCTCACATTTATGCAATTTATCTATACTATATTAAATCTGAAAAATATTTTTGAGTAAAAATTCACTTTTCTATTTTATTCTTATTTATTAAAATTAATTCAGTTTTTAAAAGTAATGTATTTTCTTTTATTTTTAAAAATAAACTCTCATATAGAGATCTGTTTGGTGCAGCTCTGGCGAACTATAGAGCTGATTTTTAGGTTGTTTGGAAGGACAACTCTCTCAAATTCAATTTCATGAAAATCACTCAAAAATGTGTTCTTTCTGCCGCTCACTAATCTCCGTACATCCCGCAAAAATAAGCGAGGAGCAGAGTATAACACTCAGGGGTTTGCGAGCGGCCGGAACGCCTTCGCGTCGGCACAAGACCATGACCGGGATAATGTCGCGCGGGACATGAGGGTTTCCCTTGTTCTATCAAAATTGAGGTATTGTCACGGTTGGTTGTAGGGGCGGAGCCCCATGTTTGCCACTCGGATATAATATAGATAAAATGTGAACTAAAAAATACAAGAAAATATTGAATCTGATAAATTACACCGCACGGTTCGAATTAGACACCTCTCAGACTCCAACATATAAGACATAGAAATCTTACCGCAACCCGCAAAACTATCGACGCAAAATGTATTTACAGGATTGTCACCCGAGTCTAGCATTGTCGCCTTCGTACTCGTCTAACGTGGCCTCTACTATTGTTAATGAAGTGGACGCATGAGGCTACTTTTCTATTGAATGCGACATGCATATTCATCTTATTCGATGGTGGAGATTTATTCTATAAATGTGGACCGAGGTCTTAAAACTATAATATGGTTAAATCTTTATAAAAATTTAATAACCACCCAAAAATGAATGCTTTGGATTATATAATAATAAATAAAAATCGACAATTTTGAAGGTATTTAGAGAAAATAATTAATTTTAGTGGCCCCGTTATATTATGAGCGAAAATAAATTAGCCACGTCAGTCGGCAATGGCAGTACCGTAATTTTCAACACATTCCAAACGCCTCTACATTACGGGTCGGCGGTCGCTAATCTTTCCCGCCGTCAAGAAGATGACCCGTACGAGGTAAGACGGGGAGGAGAGAGAAACGGCGTAACGACTGGCGCAGTCTTGGCCAATGGGAGATCGACAACAGTCCATCAAAATCCACTCTGGTTTTCACAAAACCGCTTATCGCACTGAATCAAAATGGCCATCGCCCCCCCATCGCCTTTCTTCAAATCCCGCATCCCGATATTTTTTTCCTCAATCGCTCGCCATTGCCATCGTCTTCCCGCGCCCTCATTAGGGTTTTGAATCGAAGCAGACAGAGAATGGGAAGGGGTAGGGTGCAGCTGAAGCGGATCGAGAACAAAATAAATCGGCAGGTGACGTTCTCGAAGAGACGGTCGGGGCTGCTGAAGAAGGCGCACGAGATTTCGGTGCTCTGCGACGCCGATGTCGCACTCATCGTCTTCTCAGCCAAGGGGAAGCTCTACGAATACTCCACCAATTCCAGGTACTCCGGCCACCGCCGCTCTACTTTTCACGGCCACCGTCTTTAATTTCTCGTCGCCATCTCCGCTCATCAGTATTTTCCGATCCGGCGATGCATTCCAATCTGTCGATTTAGTCGGATTAGGTCTTAACCAGGATAGACGACGATCGATTTTTTTTTTTTTTTGGATTTTCATCTGAAAATTAATTCCAGTAGATTTTGGATCGACTTGAGAAAGCTAGCTACAAAATGGATTAATCAGCTTCAGACATTGCGTATATGAGTAGATTAATGATGAAAAAGGAGGTTCAATTTACAGATCTGGTGGAGTTTATGGTTCTACACGAAGAGAAGAAGACAAAGTAATTTTAGGGTTTAGGGTTTGAAGAAATGCATCAAAGTGAACCGAATTTGTAGAAGAAGACGAAATTCTATTCGAAGCAGAATAATTATTATAAGGACGCCTGAGCAACATTGTCTGGAAAAAATTCTACAATTAGAATAGCTTTTATTACTTTGTTTGGTTTAGCTTCTGCTTTTGCCTTTTATTTCCGAAACAGCTTCTTTCTTATTTTAGGGCGGGCGCGAGACACCGGTCAGTACGTGTCGGCTTAGTTTAAGGCTATGCTTATAGGGCTGGACAGGTAGCGTACGTTAGCAGAGGCTAGTCTAGGCTCATGTAGTCTTGTTAGCACCTGCCAGTGTTGGGTTTGGCTCATTTGCCAATTAAATGTTTATTCTAGAATTTTTTATGTGTGCGTGATATTAATCTCATTATAGTCGGGTCGACTATATTTATGGATTTTTTGTCTTTATTGTGCCCTATCTTTAGTCATAATCTCACTAATGCCTGAGTACATCATGTCTTTTCTTATAGTTTCATTTCAAATATTTATTCACGGATTTGATGAAAAATTTGATTCTTAAATTAAAGTCACAGTGAATTATTTTATATATGATTATTAGCCTACAATCTGACTGGAATTATACCGTGCACTCTAGAACTATGATGCATCGGGCGTACCAAATTTTAGCGTGATTTTTTTGTTCCGGTGAGTTTGGACAAACATGCTATCATCATAGAATGCATGTTTGATAAGAGAGTGGTTAAATTAATTTTGAACAAAAAGTGAATGAAGCAGCTTTGGTGAGGTCTGATGTTCATGAACAATAGTTCATAACCACCATGGTCCTGAACGATAGTGAATGACGCATAGGTTAAATCGTCATTCGTTAAGGATCACCTAACAAATATCGTCTGTTTGAACATAAAAGTGAATGAAGTTTCTTAGGTGGACGTTAACAAATGACAATTTAACTCGCATGTTCAATTCATAACCGCTACTGCTGTGACAAACAGGGCTTATATCATTGGCCTGAAATCATGAAGATGGGGATTTATGTTTCGGTGTATAAAATTATTATTTATGTGCTTTTATAGATAGTTTTCTTTTTGAAAAATATATAATTGGCCTGAAATCTAGCTATAATGCTTGGAAGAGACATAAATGAAATATGGACACATAAAAATAAGGATAATACTAAACTCACCTAAAATATATCAAAAAATTACAAAAAAGTGGACCCCACTCAGCACAAAATACCCTAGCTAGCTATTCCTGTAATTAGGTTTGCAAAATTGGGGAAATAAGGAGGTGGGGTGTTTTTGTGCCGAGTGAAGCCCACTTTTTTGCGATTTTTTGATATGTTTTAGATAAATATAGTATTATCCTAAAACTAATGCGCAAAAATGCAGTTCATTAATTCGCTCCCATGTGGCATGGCTAGGCCACTGTCATTGGTAATATTGCACTTGTATTTGTCCTCATAAAATCAACATTTTTTTAATGTTGGTGACACGCGATCAATTCAATAGAAAGTTAGGCATGTCAATATACAAATCAAAGCAATAAATTTATGATATGTATATGCCTCACAATCAGAAACAAAAATATTTTTAGGAACACAAATCAAAAAATGAAGAAAAAAGTAACAAATAAAAAGTACAGAAGATTTACGTGATTCGACAATTGACGTGACCCATGGCTACACTATGGTTTCTTCCTGGTAGTACAATTACAGAGCAAGATTATAAAAGGATGCTCATTTATACCTTAAGGGCAACCAGAAAATAATAAATGTACAAAATTAATCATTCTTAAATTTGGTACGATATCGGACTTGACATCTCTAACATATATGCTCGCTCAAGATATAAATTGGGAAACACTTAACTCCATATTTATCTAAGAAAGTGAACACCGTAGAGACAATGGGGTGCTCAAAATTAAAGAAGAAGAAAAAGTTGTAAACTTTTTTTCAGGTGGAATAAAGTAATAACAGCAACACTCTAGCTTTTATCCCAATGTAGTGGGATCAGCTCAAAATCTTATATGGATCCTTTGTCGTCATTGTGTCCTATCTTTAGTCATAATCTCACTAATACCTATGTACATAATGCCTTTCCTTATAGTTACATTCCAAGTCTTTGTTGGTCTACCCCTCCCTTGTTTAACATGCCTAGTGATTAGACTCTCACAACGTCTAACAAGTGTCTCTAATGGTCTCCTTTGTACGTGTCCAAACCATCTGAGTCGAGCTTCTCACATCTTCTCTGCAATTGACGCTACTCCTATCTTTCCCAGATACAATCATTCCTAATTAATTTTATCTAGTAAATATGAGAAAATTTCTCCACAAATCTGCCCTTTATCTTTCGAATAAAGAGAAAAAAATGACAACCGCAGAATCCCGACTCCACAAGAAAGAGAAGTTAAGAGTCTCGGTCTCAACTACAAAAATAGAGAAACAAAAAATGAACACCTGAGTTGAGGGGGTGGATCTATGCAGACAAAATGATCAAGGAAATAATTGTGGATCGGCCACTTGTAGAGCATGAAGGAGCAACTGGTGGGCAGATAGGGATTGGATATGAGAGTTAAAGACGATTGTTCATTGTGGTTCGAAGTGGCTGTGTGATTTGCCCTAAATAACATGGGATAATCTGGTAGGCGAATAGAGTTAAATTGTTAGGAACGAGGAGAGAGATTTGAGAGAGAAGAGAGAAATTTAGGGTTCGTGGGAGAGAGGAGGAAATACCTTGAAAGTTATTGCTTGTCCACCGCCAGGCAACCCTAGGGGTTAAGTTATTATACCCCTCGGGTCCAAGGGGGCCGATCGGTCTCCCCTTAGCAGCTGAACCCGTCGGTTCAGCACCCTACCGCCATCTGTTTTAATTAGAGTGGGTTGAACTGGTTGGTTCAGCCTTGCTCGATGCCGCATCCTTCCTCCTTCTTGGGTATTACTGTCCCACGAACTGGCCGTTATGAGGATTCATAACATTCTCTCCCTCTTCAACAACCAGCTTGCCCCCAAGGTGAAAATCTGGATAAAGTTCCTGAAACTCGAGCAGATCGACATAGGTGTTCTGTGTTGTTGATAAGTTCTTCCATTTGACAAGGATCTCCTGATAGTATTCCGTTTCACATTTCTTCCACTTGGTGAGCAGCTCCTCCTTAGGGAGTGGTCGCAATTCCCCTCGTTGGTTGTTTCCCACACTTGTGTTGTTTCCCCGATTTTTTTCTTTAACAAGGAGACATGAAATATGGGATGAATACGCGAGCCCGCAGAAAGGTCCAAGGTGTATGCAACCAGTCCCGCCTTTGAATGATTCTGAAGGGACCATAATAGCGAGGAGTTAACTTCTGGTTAGTCCTCTGGGACACTAAGGTTTGTCTGTAGGGCTGGAGCATTAAGAATACTTCTTCATCAATTGAAAATTGACGTTCGAACCAGTGTTTATCTGCATGTACCTTCATCCTATTTTGGGCGACTAAGAGGTTTTCTCGTAATATGACAAGGGTACGGTCTCGGTCGCGCAACTCACAATCAACAATAGGTAGCGTCATTCCCCCTGGCTCATATGTACCCAAGCTCAGGGCGGAGCGCCCATAAACAATTTCAAAAAAGTAAACCTACTGACCGTATGGTAGGAGGTATTATAACAGTACTCTGCCCAATGCAACCATCGTGTCCATGTGCAAGGCTCGTCCATAACGAGGCATCGTAAGTTTGTCGCAACTCCCCGATTGAGTACCTCTATTTGATCGTTTGTTTGTGGGTGGTTGACGGTGCTCATACATAGGAGAGTGTCCTTCCTGAAGAGTTCCTTCCAAAAGTTGCTCACAAAGACTGCATCCCGATCAGAGATGATCGCTAGTGGGATTCCGTGAAGTCTAACTATTTCCCGCACTAACAAGTCCGCTACTGATTTGCATGTTTAGGGATGGCTCAAGGTCAAGAAGTGCCCGCACTTGGATAATTTATCCACCACTACCAAGATGATTGTCTTCCCTTGGGACTTCGGCAGTCTGTCGATGAAGTCCAAAGAAATTGTGTCCTAAATCTGCTGCGGTATCTCCAGGGGAGTGAGAAAGCCCACCGGCGATGTGGTCTCGAATTTCTCCCGTTGACAAATATCGCATTGTTGCACAAACTGTTGGACATCCCTTCGTTGACCTTTCCAAAAAACATAAGCTCTGACCCGATGTAAGGTACGTAGAACTCATGCATGTCACCCCACCGGTGAAGAGTGGAACTCTTGTAACATAGTTTTCTTCCATGACGATGACGAGGGTATGACCACCCAGTCATGAAAGTATAAGTGTTCGTTCTGCAGTCGAAACCAGAGAGGAGCGTCCTGTCCCTGCCGAAGTACCTTCATGACATGACGAAGCTCAGGGTCTTGTAGGACCTCCTTCTATATGTCATCCAATGCGCCAATCAATGGACCTACGATGTGTTGGAGTGTTCCCTCTGGTAGGCGGGATAGTGTGTCTGCCATAACATTCTCCTTCCCCTGCTTATAGGCTATCTCGTAGTCGTAGCCAAGCAACCTCGTCATTTATTTCTGTTGTAGAGGAGAGGCTACTCGTTGTTCCACAAAATATTTCAAACTCTGGTAATCGGTTTTGACCTTAAAGTGTCTTCCAAAAGGTAAGGCCGCCACAAGGTCACTATATGTACGATGACCAACATTTCCTTCTCATAGGTCGATAAGCCCATCGTTCGTGGTAACAACTCCTTGCTAAAAAATGTTATTGGTCGACCTTCTTGCATGAGAACGACCTCGATTTCTTTGCCTGAAGCATCAGTCTCCAGAATGAATTCCTTGGTGAAATCGGGAAGAGCTAGCTCTGGTGTCGTCATCATTGACGTCTTGATAGCTTGGAATGCAGCTTCCGCTTCCACTTGCCAACAAAAAACATCCTTATGTAATAGTTGGGTCAACCATCATGCTATCTTCCCATAATCTTTTACAAACTGCCAGTAGTAGCCTGTCAACCCGAGGAAACCCTGGAAAGCGTAGAGAGTGCGCGGCCTAGGCTACGTTTGCATACTCTTCGTCTTCTTGGGGCCGGCCTTGACTCCTTGTATAGATACAATGTGACCCAGACATTCCACCTCTTACTGGCCAGATGAGCATTTAGAGCGCTTGACATAGAGCTGGTGGTGTTGGAGTATGACGAGAACTTGTTCTACATATTGAAGATGTTCTTCTCAGTTGACACTGTAGATTAGAATGTCATCAAAAAATATTAATACAGACCTAGGGAGGAGGTGCTGAAAGATCTCATTCATCACTGCCTGAAATGTAGAGGGTGTGTTGGAGAGTCCAAATGGCATGACAACAAACTATTAGTGACCATCATGTGTCCGGAAAGCGGTTTTGAAGATATCCTTATCCTTAGTTTTGATTTGGCGATACCCAGAACGCAAATCCAACTTAGTGAACAAGTGTGCTCCGTGTAGTTCGTCCAGGAGTTTCTCGATCAAGGGAATATGGAACTCATTTTTGATGGTAGAGTTGTTCAGAGTGCGATAATCAACACAAAATCTCAATGACCCGTTCTTTTTCTTCACCAGGATGATGGGTGAGGAAATCGAACTGGTGTTGGGTTGAATGATCCCTGCGTCTAGCATCTCATTCACACTCTGTTCTATCTCGGCCTTCTGTATGTACGTGTAATGGTAAGGTCAAATATTGGTAGGCTCGGTTCCTTCCTTCAGGCTGATCTGGTGATCTCAGAATCGTTGAGGAGGTAATGATCAGGGTTCCTAGAATACCTTTGGATACTGAAGAAGTAGTAGCTTCATCTATTCTGGGACTTCTTGCGAGGTCGTAGCTTGATGCGCGATCTCCATAATCACAGTCATGCCATTCTCTTGTTCCCACAGTTTCTCTAAGCACCGAAGAGAGATCTTTCATCGGAGAGGTTTTGATCCCATACAGGCAGTGCTCCCTTCCACCCTGAGCAAATTCCATGGTCATGCTGTCCCAATCCAGAGTTATTTTACCTAGCTGTTGTAACCACTGGATCCCCAAAACCATATCTGACCCCGGATAGGCAATAAGTAGGCATCCATCCTGCAGGTGCATCCTTGCACACTGAACCCTGCTCCCTTCAGCGCCCCTTCGCACTGCAAATTATTTTTGTCTGCCACCATGACCTGGAAAACAACATCCTTGGTAATCTCTTGCCCTAACTTTTGTGCCATGGAGGGGTTGAAGAAGTTGTAAGTGCACGCACTGTCAACCAAAATAGTCACCTTCTGTTGACAGATCCACCCTATGATACGTATAGTGAGCGGTGTTGATCCTCCCTCCATTGCCTGGATAGATACCCCAACTTGGTTATATTCATGTTGTTCCTCTACTCCCCACCTTTTTCATCCTGCATCTCCCTCTCATCGTCCTCCCCTAACATGTATACCTGGATCATATGATATTTGTGTCATGGGGTGAATTTCTTATCTCAGTTGAAGCACAATCCCTTCTACTTCCTTGTCTGTAGCTCTAACCATGTTAATTTCTTCATAGTTGCCCTCCAGTAGCTCCTTGATACTTCTTGATGTTCGGGGGTTCGTAGTGTTCTTTGTATTCCCCTATCTGGACTTTTGTCTATTGAATCACTCCTCTTGAATCTGGGACAAGTTGATGGCATAAGTCAAACTGCATGACATTTAGGCATGTACCTCATCCTCCATGTGCTCCTTCAACCCCAAAATAAAACAACTCATTTATGTCTTCTCTTTCCACTATACCATGTTGGCTAACCTTTCGAATACTGCTCGGTATTCCATCACTGTCCCTTTCTGCCTTAGTTTTGAAAAAGAGTCTCAAAATCTTCGCACTCTAGTGGTCCAAAATGAGTTGTAAATCCATCAACGAATTCATGCTATGGCGCATGTTCCCGTCCTCGGAGGAACCACTGGGTCCACTGAAACGTGTCCCCCTCAAGGTAAAAAGACGTTAACTTCACTCACCGTTCTTCTGAAATCTCCTGATAATTGTAAAATAACTCTGCCTTTTAGACCCATTCTAATGCGCCCCTCTTTGAATTTGGGGTAGTTCTGCGTGTCACCTTAGGCGACATGTAGACTCTCGGGTGTTATTGCACGGGTCCTCTATATTCTTGCCTGAGTCCTGGGATTCGTCGTTGTTCAACGACCACATTTGGGTATCTCCAATCCTCCCTGTATTGGTTTCCAGTCCTTGCATTTGTCGGCGGGGGTCTGTACTCTCAAACGCCCCTCCCCTGTTGTTGATGGGCTATCCCGTCCTCCCAAGAATGGGAAAGAGTTCATTCCGCTGCGTGAAGCACATCTCCCGTGGCCGTCAGCCCTCCTGGCATCCCTCGCATGTCTAGTCAAAGCCTTGGATGCGACTGTCCCTTCCGTAAGGAAGGAATTCCCTACCCGATTCATCATTTCCACCCTCCTGGGTTGCGTCGATCCATGTAGGGTGGCGTTGTGAGCCTCCTATTCTTCCGTCGTCTCCCCCGAGACCCCGATTGACGCCGCCAATCCAGTTGTTGAGGTCGATCGGGTCTTCGTTCCCGCTGGCGATTGGATCAATAGGGGGTTAGCACTGGCTTCTTCGATTGCTACCGCTTTGCCCTTGATGTGTTAGGATAACAGGCTTTTGATCTCCTCCATGTGAGCATCCAGCCGTTCTTCCAATCTTTTTTTATATTACTTTTAATTCTTATGTTATTTAATTTTGTTTGTTTGGGAGGGAAAATAGTGTCTTTTTGTATGTTTAGGGCTTTTGGGATTAAGTCCCAGTTTCTGCTGTGAATCGAGCATGTGAGAAATTGTTCTGTTTTCTCTGTAGTGCCGGATGGCTGTGACGGGAACTTCCCCTGCACCTCCTTCCAATTTGTTCAGGGCTTGCCCTTAGGATTATTTCTATCAATCTAAGTTCTGATTTAGCTTGAGTTTTGTAAGTGTTGGATCATCATTGTCTTTAGCAGGTGAGTTCTGTGAGCAGCTTGTCGGCGGACTGAAAAAGGCGCATCAAGGAATCAGAGCTAGGTAGGAGTTCGGGGTATACTGGTGTCGTACGCCACTTGATCCAAGGAGATGCAGTCTGAAATGGAGGCACTCAAATACAAGCAGGAGGAGTTGGCTCAGTCGATTCAAGTTATGAGTGAGGAGATGCGTTCGATGTTTGCTAGCTGGAGGGGTGAGCAATTGAGCGATCGTCGGGGTGGTGGTGGGGTTGGGGGGGGGGGGGTACCATCAATGGAAGGAGGAGGCCAGTCCCCTGCTTAATCGTTTTCCCATTTGGTTACGCGGTTTCCCCGACTGGAGTTTCCCCGGTTCTAGGGTGGGGACTTGGTGCAGTGGATCTATCGGTGCGATCAATTCTTTGAGATAGACGGAACACCAGAGGATCTGAAAGTGCACTTAAAAGGGAAGGCCCTATATTGGCATCAAGCCTATATGAAGGCGCGGTTAACTCGACAATGACCGAACTGGGAGGAGTATTGACATGCCTTGCATGGTCGTTTCGGGTCAGTCCTCTTTAATGACCCCATGAGCGAGCTGAAGAATTTGCGGTAGCGTGCTTCGGTCCAAAGCTATTTGGAGGAATTCGACTTTTTGTTACACCAGGTGATGATCTCTGATCAACATGCTATTAGCCTTTGTCTTGCCGGTCTTCGCGAGGACATCTAATATGGTGTACGTATGTTTCATCCAAAATCGCTGCAGGAGGTGTTTTCCCTTGCACGGTTTCAGGAGCGGCAATTGTCTTACCGCAATAAGAAGATCACAACCAACGTCGAGGAAAATTATGGCCGGGAAGAGCAGGCGGGTTACCATAATCGTTCGACCTGAAAAGGGGTCCTTAACACACCAACTGGTCAACAACAGTCCTACACAGGACGGGGAAGAAGATCTACGTATTCCAAAATCAATGAGAAAAGATGGAGAGGGCTGCGTTTTTTATGTGACAAGCTATATACGCCCGAGCACAAGTGTCCTAACCAGAAACAAGTGTATGCAATGGAAGTTTTAGTGGAAGAGGTAGATGATACCAAGCCGGGGAAGGAGGAGAACGGCGCATTGGAGATGAATGAGGAGGAAGGGGATTTGCAAACACCTCAAGTGTCCATACACGCCTTACAGGCATGACGCACTACCAAATCATGCGAGTGACGACATCACACAACAGGCAACCCATAAATGTATTGATTGACTCAGGTAGCACCCACAACTTCTTGGATGAAGGAGCGACCCATAACGTTTTTTAGTAAAGGCATTGGGAGTGAAAACTGCCGACCTATCGACATATGAAAAGGAGTTGTTGGCCATCGTTCTAACCGTGCAAAAGTGGAGACATTACTTGATTGGGTGCTCATTCGTGATACGAACGGATCACTGTAGTTTGAAATATATGTTGGAACAAAAGCTCGCGACGCCGGCTCAACACGTTACCTTTCGAAGTTGATGGGATATGATCGATTTCAAAGTGCAATACAAGCAGGATAAAGAAAATATTTGTGTCGATGCTCTATCACAGAGTCAGGACAAACCGGGGGCCTCTTTGAGTGCACTCAATGTTTTGCAAAGGGACCTCCTACAACACATCAAACACTCTTGGGAAGGGGACAATCGACTCTATAAAATCATAGCCGCCAAGGTTGCGAATTGTGAGGCATACCCAAAATTTTCATGGGAAAGGGGAGTCTTATAGCGGAAGGGAAAACTTTAGTGAGTCACAACACAGGCTTGAGGAACCGGCTTTTCCAATTATGTCATGACAGTGCCATGGGGGGCCACTCCGGAATTACAACAACCTATAAACGGATAAAGAGGGTGTTGTATTGGAAAATATGAAATCGGACATAAACAATTACATTTAACAGTGCAGCACATGCTAACAATGCAAAACGGATAATCGGCAGCCAATGGGTTTGCTGCAGCCTTTACCCATACCATACCCAAGCGAATTTGGCAAGAGAGTTCATTGGACTTCATTGAAGGCTTACCCAAGAGCAATGACAAATCGACGATCTTGGTGATAGAGGATCGTTTAATTTGAGCAAGCAAACCCATTTCGTGGCGTTACATCATCCGTACACCGCAGAGTCGGTGGCACAAGCTTTCCTAGACTCGGTGGTTCACCTGCATGGTCTACCCTCCGCCATCGTGAACGACCGCGACACGATTTTTATTAGCAATTTTTGGCAGGAGCTTTTCAGAGTCCTTCAGGTGCAACTGAATATGTCCACGACATATCATCCATATAGTCCGATGGACAAACAGAGGCGGTGAATCGTTGCGTGGAAAGTTACCTCTGCTGCACCCGATTCCCGCCGTCCCACACAGCACCCGATCCATTGGTACATTAAATAAGTCTTGAGATATATTGTTTTTATTGAGACATGCAAGCTTATGTTTGAGCATTAGGAATTTCTCTAATGCATTAATTGAGAAACTATTTACCAAATGTGTTATCGTTGTGAATGGAGCGAAGAATTTTGTTGGTCGAGATTAATGCTTGCAGTAGTCTTATAATTGGAGCTTCAGTATTATGGTACCCTTAAGTTTAAGAGACCCGCGTCATCGCGACACAGCCCTGTCGGGCTGTGTCTCAAGGGTGAACTGCGTGTCGGCTGGGTCGCGCGTCGTGCGGAATGGTGGCAACGATCGGGCCGCTCGTCTTTCTTATGACGACGCGAGATCGGGTGTTGTGTCGCGGAAATAGGGCTGTGTCGCGATGACGCGGGTCGGCGGGGATCGGGTGTTGTGCGGGTCAGTGGACCAGGGAGATAGATTTCTGAATTCCTTAAGCAAACTCAAGCACTGGCGGCGAGAGCGGACGGTGCGGCAGGTCAGACCAATTGATACGATCACGGATAAATTCCAGGAGGAATCCGGCAAGGGAAAGGGCCGACGGGAGTGAGCGAGAACGAAGTAGGATGAGAAGAGACGAAATTAGGGAGCAACCCTAAAAACCTTCATACATTCCATGATAAAGATTACAAGGTCCGTTTGTCCTCTTATAGTGGCGAGAAGCGAATATAAAAGTAAATACTAGAAATTAGGAAATACTGAAATTAGGAAATACTGGAAATACTAAAAATGCGTCAACAAACATAGCAACCTATTTATTATTAAATATTCTTCGCGGTATCGGTGGGCCCTTGCGATATACCCGCCCGGCGCATGACTTGTCTTGGTGGCTCGTCGTCGTATAGTTCCGTAATATTTGGACCCATAACACTCCATCTTTCCTTCAAAACGAGCTTGCCCTCAAGCTCGTGTATCAAGCAGATTGCTGGATCATCTGGTACCTTGACCTCCTGCCAGAATAAGGCCAGGTAGCGCGTAGCAGTGGAGACGGTGTTGGTGAGTAGCGGTGGTGCCATCGGAAGGACAGGCGGCGGAAGTAATGGCTTCCGCAAGGTCGGTGGGGGCGATGGTGAGCAGCCGCCACAAGGATGTCGAAGGCGCGACGACCAACAACAGGAACTGATCCGTCGGGGGCAACATGGCAGGGGGCGACAGAAGAGGCGGCGATGCGGCCGGTGGAAGCAGCAGGGTAGGGGCCGACAGAGCGAGAGCCGGGAGAGGAGACAGTGAGATGGTCGGAGGGGACGACAAGACTGGAGCCGGCGGAGTAAGAGTCGGTAAAGGGGGCGACGAGTTTACCAGACGGGGCGGCAGAAGAAGCGGTGATGCGGTCGGTGGAAGCGACGAAGGGACGATCACCATAGAGAAGTGGTGCATTAGCGACCGTGGAGAGAGATGGCATGGCCGGGAAACTTTCACATGGTGTAGGAGGCAGCCGTTGTGGAGACGGCTTAGGGCAGAGAATCTCATGGGGGGTTGCAGAAGCTCATCTGTGGTACACGAGAAGACGATCAACTTTGGCATGGAGGGAGACGCATGTAGCTAGGATTTCTGTAGCTAGGTCAGAGAAATCTAGCCGAGGGGTGGTGGTCGGCGACAACAAGAACAACAACCCGGGAGTAGCAGATTGGGCGGCGGCCATGGTGCCCAGGATGTAGGCTGGATGGGATGTCGACGATGTTTGTGGCGGCACAACGGTCGGCACAACGAAACAGAGGCTCGGGGCGGCGGATTGGGCGGTGGCCAAGGTGCCCAGGATGTAGGCTGGATGTGATGTCGACGATGTCCGTGGCGGCACAACGGTCGGTATGACAGGGCTGTGTCGCGATGATGTCGGTTGTGTCACAATGACGTGGGGTTCACACTTGCAACAGGGTTGTGTCGCGATGACATCGGCTTGGTCGCGCGTCGTGCGGAACGGAGGCAACGATCGGACCACTCGTCTATCCTATGGCGACGCGGGATCGGGTGTTGTGTCGCGAAAACAAGGCTGTATCGCGATGACGCGGGTCGGCGGGGATCTGGTGTTGTGCGGGTCAGTGGACCAGGGAGATAAATTTCTGAATTCCTTAGGCAAACTTGAGCACCGGCGGCGATAGCGGACGGTGCGGCAGGTCGGACCAATTGATACGATCACGGATAAATTCTAGAAGGAATCCGGTAAGGGGAAGAGCCGACGGGGTGAGCGAGAATGAAGGAGGATGAGAAGAGACGAAATTAGGGAGCAACCATAAAAACTTTCATACATTCCAAGATAAAGATTACAAGGTCCGTCAGCTCTCTTATAGTGACGAAGAGCGAATATAAAAGAAAATACTGGAAATTAGGAAATGCTGAAATTAAGAAATACTGAAAATACTAAATATGCATCAACAAACATAGAAACTTATTTATTATTAAATATTCTCCGCAGTCTCGGTGGGCCCTTGTGATATACGTGTCCGGCACGTGTAGACTTGTCATGGTGACTCAACGTCGTGTAGTTCCGTAACATTTTGACCCGTAACGTAATGTATCGTATTACTTCATTAAAATGTGACATCTAATAAAATTATGGACATTAGAGTTGAATGATGTTTTTTTAAATAAATTCACTTGTTTGAATTCTGATTTTATTTTATGGCAGATGATTATTATAATAAGAAAGTGCTTATGATAAATGATGGGAGTTGTTATAGACAAATCAGATTTGGCTATATACAAATCAGTACAAACCAAAAATTGTTATATACAAATTAGTTCAAAATTTTAAAAAATAGTTTGAAATTCAAGATTAATACATCCATTAGAGCAAAATTAATACATCCATTAGAGCAAAATTAATTAGATGTTAAAACATATTAAAGCAAAATTAATACATCCATTAGGTAATTATGCATTACAAAAACTAATAGATCCTTAAGAAGGCATCTATGTGTTGTCTCACTCCTTAGCTACAACTGATTGTGATTATTCCATCTGAGAAATCGGGGTAAATACCAGGTGAGTGACAAAATTTGTGAATAAAACCAGAGAAATCTAAGACTGGAAAATTGAAATTACAAAATCCAACTTCATGATTATCAAGAACATATAAATTTAATTATAAACTTTTCAATTGTTGTACGTGAGTAGGATTATGACGGATTTGATGAGATTAATTGTACGTGCCCGAAAGTTGGAAACAAGTTAGGCAACTGGACCGAATCCTTATCCTACGGAAGAACAAGTGTGAATAATTTTCACACTTTAATCCCGCGTTTTAAAACGAATTGATGGTCGAAGGAGTAGGATGAGCTCTCTGCCTCTGACGAGGTCTTCACCTCCGCACCCTGGCGGATCCGCCTCCCCATGCTCCCGCCAATGGATCCCTCTTCGGCCATGTGAAAACCCGGCCTCCCTTGATCCAAACTGAGCCCAAGAGGGAACACAGGGAAATTACCAGAAGAAGAACTGTCACCAGAGTTGAACTGCAGCACGATCCCTGGCACCGAGTTCTCGTCTCCCCCGACGAGGAAGCTGTCTCCGGGGGCGTATCCAAGGACGTTGTCGGGGATGACGTCAGGGGAGTCGCCGATGAATATTGCCAACACCATCGGGAGCGACGAAGGGGGTGGGGGAATCGGGGGAGATGTAGGGGGAAATCGGGGGAGACGGAGGGGGGAAATCGGGGGAGGCGGGGGGGGGGGGGGGGGGGGGGAATCAGACTAGAGTTAGAATGAGAGGTTCACTCATTTTTAAGTTTTTATATGGTTTGCATATAGTATTTAAAAAGAGCCTAAAAATTTCAAAATATTGGTTTGTATATAGTCAATTCTGATTTGTCTATAACAACTCCCTAAATGATAGATAAGAATAAAATCATTGAGCATTGTATAACTTTTTATTATTCAAAAGCATCAATGAATTTTTACAGGACTTATACTGCAACTATGCTTCTTAAAAGGTATTCGTGTGAAGTCCCTTGGCATAGATCATTACTTCGGTGGGCTAGTAACCTCAACCCATACTATAGTCTAGACTTTGAAGGAGGGTTCGATCGGCCTCGACATGTTTCCCTCATATCATCATTATATTCGTCGTTGGATGTTTATCTCCACCCATTCTGAACCGCATTCACACCGCACCAATCTCTTACCACAAGTCCTCAAATGCAACCGTCTTTGCCACCCAACCCACCAATTGTGTTCTCAGATGCAGATATGCCTCTTCCTCTTCGGAAAGGTAAATGCCCATGTATACATTCTCTCACATCGTACTTTATTCCCCAATTTGTTTCTTATTATCTATGTAATTCATCTACTATGAAGATTGTTTCTTCTTTGAATACTCTCTCTCCTCCTACCTCGGCTGTGGATGCTCTTGCTTGTAAGAAATCGGGCGTGCCGAGAAGAGGCAAAGTCGAAAAACAGAATAACAAAACACAGAGCAATCACAAGCACAGAACACAACACCACAAATACAGAGGTTCACCCAAAACCGGGCTACGTCCTCTCTGTTAGGATCTCCCGAACGAGATCGAGTGACCGGTCCTTTGAAGGAGGAGCCCCGTGGATCCGTGAAGATCGGTGGGTTCCGGTTGGGGTCTATGTTGCCTGAGGTGGAGGGACCGAGAAGGAGAAGGGGGAGGAGGGACGAGCAAGGAGGAGGAGGGAGCCGTCGCTGAAGTCGGGCGAAGGAACCCGCGCCGTTTCCGTCGTGCGGCTAGGGTTGCCGATCGGGGGAACCGAGAGAGAGGTAGAGAGAGAGAGATAGGAAGTAGAGAGAGAGAGAAAAAGCACTACTAAATTCTTGCATACCCCAAAACATAACAAGTCCACCGGTTAATAAGCCCGGTTCAAAACAATACACGCCCCCCACTTGGGCTTAGACACGTGGGAACCAAATTACGAGTGCATAGAAAGTAAAAGCTGAAATTGATAATTGAAAATGTCATTCCGCCATTAAGGTTGGGCGCCGCTGATAGGTTTGGCCCCAACGTCCATCACTCTCGGTAGGTGTCGTAACATCATCCCCCTCGTTCGAAGACAGCGTGTCCACAGGCTGTGGTGGAAGGTCGACCAAAGGCGTGGCCGGCGGTGGTCCCACGAACAACTTGAGCTGAGAGACGTGGAAGACGTCATGTATGCGGGCTTCCGGAGGAAGAGCAAGGCGGTATGCCACCTCGCCAATGCGGGCGATGATTTGGTACGGGCCAAAAAATTTCGGTCCCAGCTTGTGGGAAGGTGTACGGATCGCAGAAACTTGGCGATAAGGTCGGCGGCGCAACCATACCCAATCTCCCACCGCAAGAGTGAGCTCACGATGCCCCCGGTTGTAAGCTTTTTCCATCCGTAGCTGAGCTTGGAGAAGTCGATTCCGGGCCATAAGAAGAAACTCGTCGCGGTCCTGGAGTTGCGTGTCCACGGCGGCCATGTTGGCCGAACCACCGGTATATGAAAGTAGCCGGGGAGGGTCGCGGCCATATGTAAGCCGAAATGGAGTGGTTTGCAATGCGGAATGATACGCCGTGTTGTAGCAATATTCTGTCCACGGAAGCCAACGCGGCCAATCGCGGGGCCGATCACCCGTGATACACCTTAAATACATGGCCAACGTCCGGTTGACGACCTCCGTTTGTCCATCGGATTGGGGGTGGTACGCCGAGGAGAAGGCGAGCTTGGTCCCGCTAAGTGTGAAGAGCTCCTTCCAAAACGTACTAGTGAACACCCTATCCCGATCCGAGACTAGAGTCTCCGGCATCCCGTGGAGACGAAAGATTTCTTGAAAAAAGATTTGAGCCACCGTTTCCGCCACAAGAGGTCTCGTCATGGCTATGAAATGCGCCCCCTTGGAGAAACGATCCACCACCACCATCAATATGGATTTCCCACGAACCGAGGGCAGCCCCTCTACGAAGTCCATGGAGAGATCCGCCCAAATTTGCGTAGGCACGGGCAAGGGCTGAAGTAAGCCGGCCGGAAGAAGATGATCCGCCTTATTTTGTTGACAAACCACGCACGTCGCAATGAACTCATGGACATGGCGCCGCATCCCCTTCCAAAAGAATTCCCCGCGGAGGCGTTTAATGGTCCGTTGCACACCTTCATGGCTTCGTGCATGGACGTCCGCTAAAATAGTCGTGCGAAGCGGCGAAGCGGCATCCACATATAGGCGGTTGCGGTAATAAATCAACCCATGAGCAGCGGTCCAATGCGGCCCGGCAATGCCTTGATCGGCCCGGCGTAGGAGCTCCGATAACTCCGCTGAAGCGGCAATTTCCGCGCGTAGAGATGGCAAAAGCTGAGCGGTGGGAAAAGAAATGGCGAGGAGGGCGCCGGTCGGCGGTGTGTCTCGGCGAGATAGAGCATCGGCGGCCCGGTTGAGAGCACCGGCCTTGTGTTCCACTTGAAAGTCGAAACCAAGGAGCTTGCTAACCCACCTTTGTTGCGGCACGGTGGTGAGTCGTTGTTCCAACAAGTACTTGAGACTATAGTGATCCGTCCGAATAGTGAATGACCGACCCCATAGGTACGGCCTCCAATGTTGCACGGCCTTGGCGAGACCAATGAGCTCTTGTTCATAGGCCGGTAGCTTGCGGTGGTGGGCCGCGGTCGGACGGCTAAAATAAGCAATGGGATGGCCGCCTTGATGTAATACGGCCCCATACCCAACGCCGGAGGCATCACATTCGATTAAGAAGGGGGCCGTGAAATCCGGAAGGCTAAGGACCGGGGCGGATTGCAAGGCGGCTTGGAGGGCCCGGAAAGCTTGAGTCGCGGCGTCGGACCAAAGAAAAGCGTCCTTGCGGAGAAGAGCCATTAGAGGGGCGGCGATCGTGCCGTAGTCCCGGATGAAGCGCCGATAGTAGCCCGTAAGGCCCAAGAAACCCCTGAGCTCGGTGGTGGAGGAGGGTAGAGGCCAATCGGCCACGCCTTGAAGTTTGGCCGGGTCGGCCGACACGCCGGTGTTGTCCACAATGTGGCCCAAGTATGCCACGGAACGTTGCCCGAAAGAGCACTTAGATGCCTTGAGTATCAAGTGGTGTGATTGCACCAAGGTAAGGACCGTCTGCAAATGATCAAGATGCTCCTCCCAAGAGCGGCTATACACAAGAATGTCGTCAAAGAACACAAGAACATATTTGCGGAGGATGGAATGAAATACCTCGTTCATGAGTGCTTGAAAAGTAGATGGAGCATTGGTAAGGCCGAAGGGCATAACCAAGAACTCAAAGTGACCATGATGCGTGCGAAACGCCGTTTTCTCCACATCGCTCTCGGCCATGCGCACTTGATGATAGCCGGACGAGAGATCGAGCTTGGTAAAATAGCAAGCACCATGTAGCTCGTCCAAAAGTTCCTCGACCACCGGTATTGGAAATTTATCCTTGACGGTGATGGCGTTGAGGGCTCGGTAATCCACGCACATACGCCACGTGTTGTCCTTCTTGTGGACCAAAAGCACCGGAGAGGAAAAAGGTGAGACGCTCCTTCGGATGAGGCCATACTGTAGGAGGAGGTCGCATTGCCTCTCAATTTCATCTTTTTGAAGGTACGGGTAGCGATAAGGACGGACCACAACCGGAGCCGCACCCGGAAGGAGACAAATGCGATGGTCCTGTTGGCGTCGCGGGGGAAATAATAGCTGACCCGTAAAAATATCGGGAAAGGCTTGGAGAACCTTAGACAGTTCGGGAGGCCCTTCGTCGCCTATGTGTGGTAGAATAGGTGACACCAAATATGAAACCGGAGAAGTCGAGGGAGCCGTACCGTGCCACCTCACCGATCGGGTACCCGCTTGCCAAGAGATGGTGAGTCGGTCGAAATCCCACGTAATGGGGCCCAAGGTTCGCAGCCATCGGACTCCCAAAACCACGTCGAAACCCCTCAAATCGATGACGAATAAATCCGTTTGGAAGGGGTAATCCTCCACCAAGAACTCCACCCGGCGACACACGCCTGGGCAAGTCATGTGTTGACCATTGGCCACGGCCACTTTGACGTTGGTGCGAGCCACGTATGTTAGGCCAAGTTGGCCCGCCTTTTCCCGACCAAGGAAGTTGTGCGTGCTGCCCGTATCCAAGAGAGCAAGCAGAGCGTGGCCTCCAATGGTAATATAAAGCTGGATTGTAGAGCCTTCCCTTGGGCCCGCCAAGGCGTGAAGCGACAGTTGGGGATCGCCCAAATCCTCACCGTCCGGTTCCTCGTTGTCCGGAGAGTCATCAAACTCTAACCAGAAAAGAAGCTTGCATCGGTGGCTCGGTGTAAACTGCTCCTCGCAGTTGAAACATAGGCCCTTTGCGCGGCGCGCGTCCATCTCCGGTCGGGAGAGACGGCGGCGGTAGGGTGTGCGGCCCGGTGCGGCATTGCTTGGTGGCGGCGAAGGAATGGGACTAGTTGGACGAGGTGCCGGAAAGTCCCGGCGCGGAGGTGGCGGCGGCCGGTCAATGGAGGAGCGGTAATCGAAAGCCCGAGCCAAACTCATTGCATGGAGTAGATCGGTTGGTTTTTGGAATTCAACGTCCCACCGGAGGCGGTCGGGAAGGCCCGCCGTAAAGAGAGGCACTTGCTGTGACGGTATCACCGTGGAAGCACGTGATAGAAGGAGTTGGAAGCGCTCCAAATAGGTGTCCATCGAGCCGGTATGCTTGAGGGCGATGAGGTCACCAAGGGGGTTGCCCGGCATGGCCGGTCCAAAGCGAAGCGTGCAAGACGCGCGAAAATCCTCCCATGTGGCGTCCGGTTGTTCGCGTAGGAGCTGGGTAACCCATAGTTGGGCGGCTCCCAAGAGATGGAACGAAGCCAAGCCCACTTTATCCTCATCGGAAACTTGTTGATTAGTGAAATAAAATTCACATCGTTGTAGCCATGGTAGAGGGTCTTCCCGGCCTTCAAAAATCGGGAAATCCATGCGGACGGATCGATGAAAATGAGAGGACTCGGTGCGGAAGGGGGTTGGATCATGTTGACTTGCGGTGGAGGAGTTGGCGGGGGGCTGCGGTTGCGGGTTTGGCGGTGTACCTTGGATCGAATCCAATCGAGTGGTGATGACATCCATTTTGTCGGCGATGAGTTTTTGGAAGAGTTCCATGATTTGTGTGAGGGAAGGAGAGCTATCCCCCATGACTTGCGGAGGAGGCGGTAGACGGGTAGCCGGAGCGGGTGGCGGCAAGAGGCCGGCGGCACTGCTGGGCGGCGGCGGTGGTGCAGGCGGACGCTGCGGACGAACGAGGGCGGCGCGGTACGAGCCGGAGTGGAGAGAGCCGGCGAGTGGCTCTGATACCAAGTTGTTAGGATCTCCCGAACGAGATCGAGTGACCGGTCCTTTGAAGGAGGAGCCCCGTGGATCCGTGAAGATCGGTGGGTTCCGGTTGGGGTCTATGTTGCCTGAGGTGGAGGGACCGAGAAGGAGAAGGGGGAGGAGGGACGAGCAAGGAGGAGGAGGGAGCCGTCGCTGAAGTCGGGCGAAGGAACCCGCGCCGTTTCCGTCGTGCGGCTAGGGTTGCCGATCGGGGGAACCGAGAGAGAGGTAGAGAGAGAGAGATAGGAAGTAGAGAGAGAGAGAAAAAGCACTACTAAATTCTTGCATACCCCAAAACATAACAAGTCCACCGGTTAATAAGCCCGGTTCAAAACAATACACGCCCCCCACTTGGGCTTAGACACGTGGGAACCAAATTACGAGTGCATAGAAAGTAAAAGCTGAAATTGATAATTGAAAATGTCATTCCGCCATTAAGGTTGGGCGCCGCTGATAGGTTTGGCCCCAACGTCCATCACTCTCGGTAGGTGCCGTAACACTCTCTCCCTTTCTTCTCCTCCTTCTTGTATTCACCAAAAGATTACAGGTTACAAAAGGTTACAAAGGCCAAAGCCGACCCTACCTTCACCTTCTTCTGGACAAGAAATTACCCGAGAAAAAACTCCCCTGAACGACGCCTCTAGCGATAAACCTCGTATACGTCTTCTTCAGGAAATACGCAGCCGTCAATCTCTCTGAAATTTGCTCCACTTATCCTAATTCCCAAAAAAAGGGATATAAGTACTCAGGAGTAAAAACGACTCCAACGTCGAACGCAGAACCGAGCTCGACGCTCGGGCGTTGACCGGAGGTCGACGATCTCACCCGAGGTCGACGCTCGACGCATCAGCGAAGGGCGACGCTGGACGATCCAGCGGTGGTCGACGCCCCAGACAGAGCTCGACGCTCGACGCACCAGCTGAGGTCGACGCTCGACGCCAGCTGAGGTCGACGCTCAAGTGTGAGCTCGACGATCGTCGACCTCTCCTCAAACAGAGGAACAAGAATGCATACAGGGGCTGCTTCACACTCCCTTGCCTCTAAGCTCACTTGGGCTAACCCGGTGTGAGAAACAAGAGGCCCTGAAGTGATCCACCACCCCAACATTCTCCCACTTGGTGGAAACCTTCAGCAAATGAGAGCAGCTCCTCCAGACTTCCTCTTCAAACCCACTGCTGTAGCACACCATTCAAACTTGGCAACAGGCACAGCCTTGGTTAAGAAATCAGAACTGTTCTCCTTAGTGTCAACCTTCTCCAGTTGCACTACCTGCTTCTCCACCTTCTACCTGATGAAGTGAAACTGGATGTCAATGTACTTGGTCCTAGCATGGAAAGCCGGATTCTTGGCTAACTGGATAGCCCCTTGGCTGTCACACCACAACTTCACAGGACCCTGCTCAAAACTGAGCTCCCAGCACAACCTCCTCAACCATATGACTTCCTTACAGGCATGTGTAAGGGCCATATATTCAGCTTCTGTCGACGAGAGTGCAACCACTCCTTGCCGTCGACTCATCCAACTGACAGCACCACCAAACAGGGTAAAGACATACCCACTGGTGGACCTCCTGCTGTCCAGATCACCACCCCAGTCAGAGTCCACGTGTCCAATCACGTCCAGGACTCTCCCATCAACAACACCTTCAAAGCAAATAGAGTAGTTTGAAGTGCCGCGAAGATACCTGAACACCCGCTTCACAGCGTTCCAGTGCTCCTTCCCAGGTTTGGCCATGTACCTGCTCAACACTCCCACTGCCTGTGCGATGTCAGGACGAGTACAAACCATGGCATACATAAGGCTCCCCACAGCACTAGCATATGGAACCTTCTCCATGTCTTCCATCTCCTCATGTGTCTTGGGACACATCTCCGCAGATAATTTCTCCCCAACCGGCATAGGGGCACCAACAGGTTTACAGTCAGCCATGTTGAACTTCTTCAACACCTCTTCGATATACCTTTGCTGCCCCAACCACAGCTTCTTCTTGCTTCGGTCTCTAGTAATCTGCATCCCCAAGATCACACTTGCTGGCCCCAAATCCTTCATTTCAAACTTGGCCGAGAGCAGCTTCTTCACTTGTTGGATCATCTTAACACTATTCCCTATGAGCAGCATGTCATCTACATAGAGTGTCAAGAAAGTGTAGTGCTCTCCCTTCCTTTGGATATAAATGCAGTGGTCCGAGTTCGACCTTTCAAAACCTGATTCCAGCATGTAGGTGTCGAACTTCTGGTACCACATCCTTGGAGACTGCTTCAGTCCATATAGGGACTTCTTCAACCTGCACACCTGATCCTCCTTGCCCTTGGCCTCAAATCCTTCAGGTTGCCGCATATAGATCTCCTCCTCTAAATCTCCGTGAAGGAATGCCGTCTTCACGTCCATTTGCTCAATCTCCAAATCATGCACAGCCGCAATGGAGAGAACCATCCTGATAGAAGTGAGCTTGGCCACCGGCGAGAAAATCTCGTCGTAGTCCACACCTTCCACCTGTGAGAAGCCCTTGGCAACCAACCTCGCCTTGTACTTCTCTATGGTGCCATCCGCCTTAACCTTCTGCTTGAAGACCCATTTACTCCCAATGGCCTTCCTCCCTTTTGGAAGCTTGCACAGACCCCAGGTCTGATTCTTCCGCAGAGACTCCATCTCATCAACCATAGCAAGCTCCCACTGATTCGCATCAGCCCTCGACCTCGCATCCCTGGCTGAAATGGGATCTTCTCCAAGCATATTCAGGCAATATTGTGCTCCAACCGCACCAAGGGAGTACCGGATTAGTGCCCTCCTTTCCCTCGTTGAACGCCTCAGAAGTGGAGCATCAGCAACTTCATCTTCTGATTCATCATCAAGGCTCACCTCCTCCAAAACATCAGATTCAGAATCTGAATCTGAAACAGCCACTGTAGTGATCTGAGCATCCTCCAGAGGAACTTCCTCCATGCCCCTTTCCACTATCACCTTTTCTGCAGCTTTCCCTTCCTCCGCTTGTGTAGTGACTTGAGGACGGGCTTCATGAAAGACCACATCCTTGCTATACGTCACCGTCCTCGTCACCGGGTTCCAAAGCTTGTATCCCTTGATGCCTTCTTTGTAGCCCACAAAGATGCATCTCTCGGATTTCATATCCAGCTTCCCCCTTTTCTCCTTTGGAATGTGCACGTAAGCATCACACCCAAACACACGAGCATAAGCCAAATTTGGCTTCTTCTTGAATATGGACTCAAAGGGGGTACACCCCTTCACTGCAGATGTGGGGGACCTGTTCTTCAAGTGATTAGCTGTAGCCGCCGCTTCAGCCCAGAACTCCGTCCCCAAACCAGCCCAACTGAGCATGCACCTGGCTTTCTCCATCAATGTCCGATTGAGCCTTTCCGACACTCCATTCTGCTCTGGAGTATACGGCGTGGTCTTCTGCCGTGCAATCCCCTGCTCAGTACAGTACCGCTCGAAGGCGTCCGAGCAATACTCCCCTCCGTTGTCAGAACGGAGAACCTTCACCTTCCTCTCAAACTGGTTCTCCACCAGGTTCTTAAACTCCTTGAACCTAGCTCCACCAAGGGATGGAACTGGAGTAGGTCCGAATACATAAGAATGGATCAAATCAAGAGGGCCAGTGGCCCTAGTCCCTGCTCCCTGAAAGCTAACCCGGTTCTGCTTGCCGAGTAGGCAATGCTCGCAGAATCCAAAGCTCGAGGTGCACATGGGCACACCCTCCACCATCTGGCCAGATGCCACAGCCGACATCCCCTTCTCACTGATGTGTCCAAGCCGCTGGTGCCACAGCCTGGACTGCTCCTCCTGGTCCTCCTCTTGGCCTTCAGAGATGAAGGCCCCACTAGGCACCACTGTATCAGCAAGTAGCTTGTACAGTGTTCCATGCCTAACACCTTTGGCGATCACCATCGCCCCTCTGGTCATCCTGCATGAGTGCATGTCACAGCTGAAGCAAACTCCCGCATCAGCCATAGATCCCACCGAGATCAGATTCCTGCTCATCCCAGGAATATGCATCACCCCCGGAAGGGTCTTCGTAGTCCCGTTGGCTATCTTCAGTCTCACCTTGCCACGACCAATGATCTGCACTGCAGTATCATCCCCAAGCATGACATCACCACCCGCAAACTCCTCATACTCACAAAACCAGTGCCTGTGAGGGGTCATGTGGTAAGAGGCTCCAGTATCAACATACCACACATCCGCATCCTGATGAGCAACACATGCAGCTGCGATGTACATGTCACCACTGTCAGCCTCCTTCTTGGCACCCGAAGTTGACCCTCCATCCTTCCTCTGAGTGGACTTGTTGGGACAGTGAGACTTCACATGCCCAACCTCATTGCAATTCCAGCACTTGACGGGTTTCCTTTCTTTGCTCTTGGACCTTCCACGAGACTTGTCTCGAGATCCACCTTGCTTTGTGTCCCTCAACTGAGGGCGAGATCTGGATACGCTCAATGCACCCTTGTTGGTCTTCTCAGAACCCGCTCTCCTGGTCTCCTCAGAAAGAAGAGTAGCACACACCGACTCACAAGTGAGTGTTCTGTCTCCATTACCCCCAATGGCAACGATAACGTTGTCCCAAGAGTCCGGCAATGAACAAAGTAGTGTGATCGCCCTGTCTTCATCCGAGATCTTCTCACCAATAGAGATCAACTGACCCACAACCGTGTTGAAATTGGTCAGGTGTTCCGAGAAGGAACCACCCTCCTGCATCTTCAGATTGTACCACTTCTTCCTCAATAACAGCTTGTTCACAAGGGACTTGCTCTGATATAGGGTTTCCAACTTCCGCCATAGACCTTGGCCGGAAGTCTCCTCCATCACATTTGTCAAAACAGAGTCTGTGAGAAAGAGTCTGATAAGACCTTTGGCTTTTCGATCTGTCTTTGTCCAGGCTGCAACCACATCCACAGCAGCCTTCTCGGTTGGTGGATCATCAGCTATTGCCCCCCACAAATCCCGATCCACCAGAAGATCCTCCATCTTCATCTTCCACAGATCAAATCTGCTTCCATCAAATTTCTCTATCTCGATCCGCACACCTCCTGAACTCATATCCGAGAATCGAGAGAACCTCCCTCTGATACCAAATGTAAGAAATCGGGCGTGCCGAGAAGAGGCAAAGTCGAAAAACAGAATAACAAAACACAGAGCAATCACAAGCACAGAACACAACACCACAAATACAGAGGTTCACCCAAAACCGGGCTACGTCCTCTCTCCCCTTCTTCTCCTCCTTCTTGTATACACCAAAAGATTACAGGTTACAAAAGGTTACAAAGGCCAAAGCCGACCCTACCTTCACCTTCTTCTGGACAAGAAATTACCCGAGAAAAAACTCCCCTGAACGACGCCTCTAGCGATAAACCTCGTATACGTCTTCTTCAGGAAATACGCAGCCGTCAATCTCTCTGAAATTTGCTCCACTTACCCTAATTCCCAAAAAAAGGGATATAAGTACTCAGGAGTAAAAACGACTCCAACGTCGAACGCAGAACCGAGCTCGACGCTCGGGCGTCGACCGGAGGTCGACGATCTCACCCGAGGTCGACGCTCGACGCATCAGCGAAGGGCGACGCTGGACGATCCAGCGGTGGTCGACGCCCCAAACAGAGCTCGACGCTCGACGCACCAGCTGAGGTCGACGCTCAAGTGTGAGCTCGACGATCGTCGACCTCTCCTCAAACAGAGGAACAAGAATGCATACAGGGGCTGCTTCACACTCCCTTGCCTCTAAGCTCACTTGGGCTAACCCGGTGTGAGAAACAAGAGGCCCTGAAGTGATCCACCACCCCAACATTGCTCACCCTTGGAGGCGGGATGCCTTGTTAGAGGTATTGAATGCACTAATCTCAAATGAGATGTGGATTTTCGTTACCTTGCCTCTAGGGCAGTGTCGTTGGTTGTAAATATGTGATCGTTGGTAAACAACATTTTGTAGGTATTTCGGCTCGACTCAAAGCTCATTTGGTTGCTAAAGGTTTCACTTATAAGCAATTAATTCGGGACAAATTATATGGAGACCTTCTCCTAGGTTCAAAACTTTCAGTCCCATTAGAATTTAAATGAATAAGATATGATAAAACTCGTTAAATGAACTATTGTAACAAAACTCCTCAACCCATATGAACGCTTCGACGAAATCATAAGTGGAACATAGCATTATGAGGAAGTGGAATACAACAACACTTTAAATTGGGATGGTTCCTTCTTGTCGTCATTAGTTTGCTACATATAACGAGGTAATTGTGAAAGACTTGAAAGTTGTACTAAAATTCAATGTTCTAGACAGTGTTAGAGGACTAGGGGCAATAACATGAAGTTGGTAAACCACAACTGATGTGTATTAAAATTGAGGAATTGTTTTTAACACGTAAAATTTGTGATCGATTTAATTTAAGCGACACTATCAAAATTTTCACCGGTAATATCAAGTGATAACCAACCAAACGTTCACAAGCACGAATATGACCTAACATTCATGCGTATTTCTCAATAAGTCAAATTCTTCCACAAGCTAAGGAAAGGAAAAAATAACAGTAGATCTCAAATTAATGTCAAATAGGCAAACAATAAGTTAGGGCAATCTTTGAATTTTAGCGTTCATAAATAATTAAGCAAGGAAGCATAATACCAGGGGGCGAGAGCAAGGAGAGAAATCAGGTGGTATAGGTAATATCTGTTTATATAATCCGAATTAGAGATAATTATTAATGATTTTTATTTAATAGATGTGTTTAAGAACTAAATTATCCAACAAAGCTGAATTTCAAAAAATGAGGTCAAAAAACCTTCGAATCGACATATTATTTGCTAAAATCTGAGATCATTAGAAAAATCACCATTTTTGCGTAACTGACACAAATTTCGAGAACTTGAGAATCAATATTTTATTTATCGAAAATAGGCATATATGAAAAAAAAGTATAAATTCAGCAAAAAATTGTTAAGAATTTGAGAAAATGGAGGCCGGATTTAGAATCAAGACATTGAAAAACCCTAAGTTAGGCATATTCGTTTTTTCCACAAATGCGTTGGTAACACATGTGATGCCGACACATGGTGGTACATAGCTGCATGGTCGTCACGCCTCACAAACACATGGTAGACATGTGATGACGTGCATTCCAACATGTGGCGACATGCATGGCCGACATGTGGCGTCATGTCTGGCTGACATGTGGCGACAAATGGCATTGCCATAGCTGCATGGACGACACGTACGTGGCACCACATGTCACCTCTGGAGAGCCTAATAAAGTGCAATTGGTGTTTTGGACTTTCCAGAAGTTCTAGAACTTGGATTCAGGCAATTTCAGTGGCCTTGGAAAGATAACATAAATATACATCCAAGAAAATTCTTCATTCATTCCATTTCCATTCACATTTCACAGTTTTGGTAAATCAAGAGAGAAGAAGAGAGAGGAGAGAGAAATTATCAAAATTCTCTTGAACTTTCAAGAGATCTTCGGGAGAAGTTCTAGAGTTAGAGTCCGACTTTGGATTTCATTCCATTTCCTTGATAATTGTCGGATATGTAATGTCGCGGTTGCGGATTTATCTATATAAGATAAGTATTAGTACATTTCAATAGGCCTTGTCTGATGTGTGTATAAGTTGTGGCGGATGTGCGTGTATGTTGTGGGGGGTTGATCACCCTTTCGGGGATTGTACTGATGGGATACACTTGATGGCTCTTGGGTCTAGAGAACGTGGTATGTGAGAAATCTCGTTGCAAATAAATAGAAGATAAACCACTTGCAGTACATGTAGGAAATCTGGGGTGCCGAGAAGCAGAAATCCGAATATCGAATAACAAACACGGAACAAAAACAGAGCAATCACAAACACAAGATGTTACAAAGGTTCACCCAAAACCGGGCTACGTCCTCTCTCCCCTCCTTCTTCCTTCTTGTATTCACCAAAAAGAAACAGATTACAAAGGTTGCAAGGATCAAATCCGATCCTACCTCTTCTCCTCTCTTCTGGACAAGAAAACCATAGAAGAATACCTTCTGGATCGATCTCAACGAGATACCTCGTATCGCCTCCAAAAGAATACGCCGCCGCAGACTGCAATGAATCCGTATCCCTAAATCGGGAGAAACAACGTATATATGCACCCAGAAGCAGCATCGTCGACCTGCGCTCGACGTTCGGCGATGTCGAACGTCGAACGCCGACGATCGTCGAACGGCGCTCGACGAGTCGTCGAGCTCAGCCCGTTCGACCGATCGTCGAACGGCGGTCGACGTTCGTCGAGCTGCGCTCGACGTTCGTTGAACTTGGCCCGTTCGACGAACGTCGAGCTGAGTTCGACGAACGTCGAACCCAGTTCGACGCTTGGGGAAAAACACCCCCCAAAAATTTGGGCCGGGGGCGTTGCCCCCGCACCCCCACCGGGGACGCTGTCCCCTGGACCCCTGCCTGCTGTCCGGTCAGCGGGACCTCCGTCGGGGGCTGCCGCCCCCGGACCCCCGCTGTCGTGGGTCCCAGAGATGTCGAGGGGGGATCACACTTCGATTCCTCTAAGCTCACGTGGGCGAACCCGGTGTGAGAAACAAGAGGACCGGAAGTGTTCCACAACCCCAACAGTACACAACAAGGAAAACAATTACAGGCGAATAACCATTCTAAGACAGTTTAATTTGCCTGGTATTGGACATTTACAAAAAACACCAATACACTTAGCCGAACAACACTAGGCCACAACTTCTTGCAACCAACTCCTTAAGCCGCACAAACAAGTCTCAGGTTGCCAGCCTTCAACCCGCACGCAAGCCTCACGCTCAAGCCTCAGACCACCAGTCTTCAACCCGCAAACTTCACTAGTGATCACAACCCGCAAGCTCCACAAACAAACCGTCAGCGACTTCACTAACCCGCAACCTTTACTAGCAGCCTTCACAAACTGCAACCTCCACAACTCGTCGATGAACAAAAAAGAACAAACTGCAGCCTCTCCTACACCTTGTACTTGCTTCAAAACTTGCTGCTAAACACCATACCAATGAACCCTATTTATAGTGAGAGTTCTCCAACACACCAACACCAAACCGCATAGGATCCACAAAGAACACAAAACATCAACCTTTAAGAAATTAACCAACAGCCCGCCCAGCCTACAGAACAAATCGCCCAGTCTTCAACAACAGACCGCCCGACCTACATTCACAAACCGCCCGGTCTTCAACAACAGACCGCCCGACCAACATTCACAAACCGCCCGACTCACTTCACAAAACTCAACACTCCCCCTTGAAGTGAGCCCCGGAGACCACGCCGAGAAGAGATCGTAGATACACAAATGGCCCCTTGTATAAAGCCTTCGTGAAAATATCTGCTATGTTGTTCGTACTCCGCACATGCCCAACTACGAGATATCCTCCTAGAATCTTTTCTGGAATAAAGTGATGTTCAATCTCAATGTGCTTTGTTCGTGCGTGACAGACTGGATTGATCACCAGTTTCAAAGTACTCTCGTTATCTCCTCGAATCAGGGTTGGTCCCTTCACCTCTTCATCAACATCCTTCACCAGTCTTCATAGCCAGATGCACTTCTGAGCAGCTAGGGATGGCGCCGTGTACTCTGCCTCAGTAGTAGAGTGGGAAATCGAATCATGTTTCTTGCTACACCAGGAGATAGCATTATCTCCACACATGAACACAAAATCAGATATTGACTTCTGATCATCCCCATCTCCCACATAGTCTGCATTCGTGTACCCATGCAGGGCAAATCTAGACGCACTTCCGTACTATAGACCCATGTCCAGGGTGGTCTTCACATATTTCAAAATTCCCTTTGCCGCCTCTAGATGCGGCACCGCGACTCCTGCATATATCTACTAACTCGTCCAACAACGAACGTGATGTCTGGGCGAGTGATAGTCAGATAGATCAAACTCCCCATCAAGGCCCGAAACACCTTCATATCAGACAGAATTCTCCCCTCATCCTTTCGAAGCTTCAGCCCAAACTCGAGCGACATAGAGGCGTTCTTCCCTCCCTTCATGCCGAATCGCTCCACGATTCTCTCTGCATAGGCTCTCTGAGATACGACAAACCTCTCTCTTTTCCCGACCTCTAACCCAAGGAAGTGGTACAACCCACCCAAATCTTTCATCTCGAAGCGAATTGATAACTTCTCCCTAAGCATCGCTACCTCCCTATCATCGTTTCTGGTCACAATCATGTCATCGACTTACAATAGAACCAGTACATGTAGACCATCCCTCTTCTTTACGAACATACTGGAGTCTGAATCAGATATATCGTACCTGCAGAACTGAAGGTACTCAGCAATCTTCCCGTACCAGGCTCTCGGTGCCTGCTTTAACCCATATAGGCATATATGGTTTTCTTTAACTTGCACACATCACTATAAGAAAAACATGAATTAGCAACGAAAATTAGAAAGACTGACTAATTTGTTGCTTATTAGCAACGAATTTAGCAACGCATAAAATATTTGTTTTTAACTACAAAAATAGCAACGAAATTTTTTGTTGCAAAAATAGCAACGAAATATTTTGCTGCTAAATACTTGTTGTTAAATTGCAACGAAATAATTTTTTTCAAAAATCTCATGCTAATATTTTTGCATTTAAATATTTATGGAGAGAAATTTTTATTTCTCTTCAATTTTATTTCATTAGCCTCTTTAATAAAAAAAATTGCATGAAATATTTAATGGAAGACCTAGTGTCGGTTGTCCCCAAATCAAGCCAAACTCTTCACTCTTCTGTTCAATCAAGCCGAGCACCTCTCTCTCCCGTGAAATCTCGTCGAGCTGCTCTCTCTCTCCCGTTCAATCTCGCCGTCAAGCTGGAATAGTAACGATATTTTTTGTTGAAAAATAGCAACAAAATTTTTTTATTGCAAAATATTTATTGTGGGAAAAAATATTTTTTACAGAAAATATCATTTTGTTCAATTCCTTCTTACAAATAATAATTTTTTTATTTCTCTATCCCCTCTCATAAAACATATTTGTTGTCTATATATATTTATAAAATAGTATCAATTATTTATATTTAACAAATTAAAAAAATATTTAATTCTTTATATAATTTATATTTTATAAATTATTTAAGTACTTATATATATATTTATAAATTATTAATATTCAATAAAATAATTATATATATATATATATAAATTATATAAAGAATATATATTATAAAGAACGATATATATTATAAATATAAAGGAATATATATTTATATTATATATATATATATATATATATTTTTATATAACGAACTATAAATATATATTGTATAAATATATATTTATGTATTATATATTTATATTTGTTTATATAATTTTATAAACAAAAGAAGTGTTATAATTAAATAAATGTTTAAATATGTATATAATGTTTATATATATATAAGTATTGTCATTTATAAACAGATAAATACTTTAGATCAGTTGGTAATAATGGTTGGGCTGTTTGTGATAGGTCTCAGGTTCGAATTTCAGCGGTTACAAATAAATGAATACTTTTTATTGTATCTAAAAGTTATTTTAATCTAATGAAATTATTAAATAAAATGATAAATATTAGCTAAGAATAATTTGCTTGTTAAAAAATCCTTGCATTATAGAAACGAATAATTTCATTGTTAAAATTAGCTACGAGCATATTAGTTACAAAAAAATTTTGTTTCTAAATTTGTTGCTAATTAAAATTAACAACGAATTTAGCTATTTAGCAAGGTATTTAGCTCATTGCTAAAAATAGTTTTTCTTGTAGTGCGTGTTGTGGCAGAGACTTGGATACATACTCAGGTAGTTGCTCCATGAATATGTCCTTATCGATCTCTACATATAGGAACCACATTCTTCACATCAAGTTGTCAGGACTTCCATCCACGACATGCTGCTAGAGAAATGACGATCCTTACAGATGTCATCTTCACTACATGACTAAAAGTCTCCTCATAATCTTCGCCGTACTTCTGAGAGAAACCTCGAGCAACAAGCCTCGCCTTATATCGCTCCACTCCTCCATCAGCCTTCCTCTTGACCTTGTGCACCTATTTGCAGGTGACAAGCTTCATTCCTTCAACCATGAGAACCAGGTCTCAAGCCTCATTTTTCTCCAGTGCCGTCATCTCCTCTTTCATGTCTTCATCCCATTCCTTTACGCCCACTGCGTCCTCAAATCGGGCAGGCTCCCTTTCGTCATGTGGTCCTGCAAAGAAACAGAAGACAAGACTCACGAAGTTCCCCTCTTTGTAACGAGCAGGTGAGACAATAGTTCGCTTCGACCTTCTCAATCCTTGTCTGCTTTCGGCCATGTCATCAACCTCAGTTCTTTGCTCAGCATGTCTTAAAGAAGTGGTCCCCCTGCTTCCAGAACTCAAAGCTTTTTCTGAGCTAGATGGAGATAGGGCACTTGGAGACATCACAAGTTCCACCCCAGGGTTCTCAACGACTCTCTCTCTTCGTCTCTTCTTACTCCTTCTTCGGGCAATGTCACCGATGAAACCCCTTGATAAGAGACCAGTTCATCAAACACCACATGTCGGGAAATAATAACTTTGTGTGTGTGCATATACATACACTTCCACCGTTTCTTCCGTTCGTCATACCCAATAAACACGAACTTGCGTGCTTTGGGTTCCAGCTTGGCCCGCAGCTGATCCAGAAAGTGCATAAAGCATGTCGCACCGAAAACCTTTAAGTGAGCCACACTTGGTTTTTCCTTAAACATTAGCTTGCGTGGAGACACCATTCGATTTGGACTCAAGGGAAGTCTGTTGATCACATAAGCAGCGCAATCCATTTCTTCCGCCTATAGGGCTTTAGGAATCCCTTTCGCGCACATCCAGCTATTACACGTCTCTGACAAGTGGCAGATTTTTCTCTCGACAACACCGTTTTGCTGAGGAGTGTAGACACATGTGAGCTCTTTCCAAATGTCAGATCTACTGCAAAAAGACACAAAAGCGTCAGAGGTAAACTCTCCGCCATTATCAGACCTCAACTTCTTTACTCAACACCCTAGCTTCCCCTCAACAAGCACATTCCATTCTTGAAATTTCTGAAACACCTCCGACTTCTCTCTCAGGAAGTACACACACGTGTACCAGGTGTAGGCATCTACCAAAATCAACATGTATCGGTTTCCTCCATAGGATGGGGTGGTGCATGGTCCCATTACATCAACATGGACACACTCCAAAGAAGCCCTACACCTGGACTCAGAATTCTCAAATGGAAGTCGATGTGACTTTCTAAATTGCAGACATACCTCATACACGCGGTCGTCTCCGCAGGAAGATAGACTGGGCAACCCACTCACCAAATTATTTGTAACCATGACCTTTAGTCTGTCCTTCCCCACATGATCTAGCCTCTCGTGTCAGATCACAACGCTATCATTTGCCTTCAGTTTGTCGACACAGACATTAGCTGATAGAATGAACAGGTCCTTCACTTGCCTTCCAACGTGGGTAACATCTCCATCGATTCCGAACAAGTTCTTCACAAACTTCACCTCCTTTGGTCCAAACAAAACGTGGTATCCCGCATCCACAACATTTGTCACAAAGAACAGATTCTTCTTCATCCCAGGCACGTGATACACTCTACAGAGTGAGTGGTCTCTTCTTGTTACCCAATGACACTAACCTTTCCTTCTCTACAGAATGTACTATATCATCTGTCGTGATAATAACATCATTCCTCGTATACGTCTTCAGAGCAGCAAACTTCATCACGTCTCCAGTAAAATGATGGTTGCAACAAGAATCAACAATCCAATCATCTTGGAAGTTGATCGAGGCTAATGCGTCAACAGGAGTTGTTGTCATATCTGCTAGGAAACAGTTTCCCCATTGTTTACCTCTTTGTGATCCTTCGTCTTCATGTTCTTCTCGTCTTGGATGCTCCTCCTTCTTAGCAACATGTCCGGCCTTAGGGTTGGATCGACAAAATTTTGCTATGTGTTCTTATGACAGACAAAACATAACGACATGTTCTGCTCATCATATCGGGGAAGAAAGTTCTTCCCGTCTCTTTGAGATGACGTTGACGGTCCATCTCCTGTGTTCTTCTTCTGTCTATCCCAGGATTTCTTCTTATCAGAGAAAAGAGCATCACTATCTCTTTCCATGATGGTCACTCCTGCCATCTGCATTGCTAGACTTTCCTTGGAAGACAACAAATTCTCCAATTCCACCAAGGATGACTGATTAGCCCAACCTTGAACAGACGTGATGAAAGCAACAGTTTTCCAGTTTCTTGTTTTATTTCATGTTTGGAACTTTTGGTTTGAGTTTAACATTCTGTTATCTAAAATTCATATTTATAATTCTGGGAAACTCTCTTGTTTTGGTCATTATTAACTATTGAATAAGTAGCCCTTTTTCTATGCTAACACTTATATACAATATAAGAGGAGATTGTTGAGGTATATTTATATACGTGTGAATGGGCTCCTTAACGGGTCGGTTAGGATCCGATAGGAATCCAAACTCGTAGTCGGGGATTTAGGGTTTCGCCTTTAAATACCCTAGCTAGGGGCAACGAGGAGACCGTTCCAAACTTGACGGTCACGCGGATGCTTCGAGCACAACTCTAACAACTATGGGGTGTAATGCTCTCATCACCCTTGAGCATAGATTGAAAAACATCAAACTTGTGTTAAAGGATTGGAACAAGCACTCATTTGGGAATGTCTTCAACAATATCAAGGAGGGTGAATTGGAGCTTACTAAAATGGAGGAAGATTTTGACAGCAACCCGTCTCAGTCAAAGGAGGACCTTCTAAAACAAACTCAAGCTAAATTTGACGTGCTGCTCCTTCAAGAGGAAGCATATTGGAAGCAAAAAGCTAGAGAAAGGATGATCAAAGAAGGGGATAGAAACACTGCTTACTTCCACGATTTGGTCAAAAGTAAGAGAAACATCACCCAAATTTTGAGTATTGTTGGCAAGGATGGAAATGTAATTGAATCGGATGAGGCCATTGGACTGGAAGCGCTCAGCACTTTTCTAGCCTTCTATGTTCGGAGCAATCTACACATGATGTTGAGCTTCTAAACAATCCTACCCCCATCAGCCAAAGTCAATGCCAATCTCTCACGGCGCCTTCATCAGAGGCGGAGGTACATAGCATTGTTTTCTCATTATCTAAAGAAAGCGCCCCCGGCCCGGACGGGTTCGGTGGAGGTTTCTTTCAACATTGTTGGAAAACCATTAAGGAGGACGTGGTGAATGCGGTTAATGATTTTTTGAGGGGAGGGTATCTTGGCAACTATTACACCTCCTCAATCACCACGCTCATTCCCAAAGTTGCCTCTCCCATCAAATTGTCTCAATTCCGTCCTATCTCTCTCTCTAATTTTACGCTCAAAACTTTCTCCAAAGTTCTTGCTTCTAGGCTTAAAATTATAATACCAAATTTGATTGCATCTGAGCAAGGAGCTTTTGTATGGGGAAGCAACATATCGGATGACATCAGGATTGTACAAGAATTGGCTTTCGAGATCAACAAGAAGACTAGAGGGGGAAATATGATTATCAAGCTCGATATGGAAAAAGCCTTTGATCAGATGGAGTGGATCTTTCTCTTCGACGTGCTAGCAAAATTTGGATTCTCACTGAGATTTATTAATCTGGTTAAGACGATATTTTGTCACTCTCAACACAGCATAAGGATAAATGGAAAACTATTTGGTTTTTTTGGTTCAACGCGAGGGTAAAGCAAGGAGACCCGCTATCCCCTTTGTTGTTCATTATGGCCGAATAAGTACTTAGCAGGGGGATTTCTCACCTTTTCATGGTCAGGAAGGCAAATTGGTACATTGCATATGCGAAGGGTCCTAAGTTCTCTCATATTCTTTACACTGATGATACCATCATATTTGGAAGAGGAAGCATTTGCACCGCCAATGCCCTCTCGGATTTTTTAACAAGATATGAGAAATCATCTGTCCAATTGATAAACAAAGACAAAAGCCAAATATTTCTCTCATCCGAAGTTTCATCGGCACGTGCGGATATGATTGAAGACACTCTCCATATGAAAAGAAGTATAGGATCCTCTCCATTTCAAATGAAATGGAGAGGGTTCATTTCACGATACAGATTAAAAGCTCTTTGATCCGACGGGTTCATCATTTCCCATACTTTTTTAGATTTTTTTTTAATCAAAAAAATCTTCATCACTAGATATCTTCCAAGTTTCTCCTATCCATTAGATAATGAAATGAATCCCCTCCATTTCATTTGAAAAGTATCTTGACGTTCCCATCTTTCAAGGCAAAACTAGGATCAAATTTTATGATCACCTGACCGTAAAGGTCCAAAGCCGAATCAATGATTGGAGGAACACGCTTCTATATAGAAGTAAGCTTGTGCTCATCAAATCGGTTCTATCAAGTTTTGTGGTTTACTCCATGCTTGGTTGCAATGCCCCTAAGTATACGCTGAAGGCATTAGATAGAAGCTTGGCAAGATTTTTTTGGGCGGGGGACTGATTGCAAAGGTTCCTTTCATTGGTTGAACTATAAAAAAATATGTAGACCGATTGGAAAGGACGGACTGGGTATTTCTAGAATGCAAGACATCTACGAAGCCTACAAGTGCAAAATTATTTGGAACTTTCTTAGCATGGACTCCCCTTTGAATGAGTTTATCCGAAAAAAGTAGGACAAAAAGAGAAATTTCGGCATTGAGGATGTCAGATCGAACGCTCATGGCCCTTGGAATAAAATCTTAAAGTTCTTCCTTTTCACGAAGGAGTTTCTAATAAATTTTTGGTGTGATTTCTGGATTGACAGTGAGCCGTTAATTGAACTGGAGGTGGATCGGGCGGGCCGAGACCTTACAACTTTAGTGGCAGATATATTTGATTCTGGGCGGATTCGCCTCCCTCCTTGCAGCAACGCCACTCGCACCTTGGTTGTCGGCGCCAATTTCAAGCCCTGTTTGGAGAGAGATGGGCCCATATGGATGTTTGACCGTGACGGCAAATTTTCTATAAAAATTTTTTACAGATGTATAACATTTCCCTCACAGCAGGAAGACTGCGAGTTTAGATGGAACATCCTCCCAGATTTTTTTTAATTTGCTGGAAAGCAATTTGGAACATCCTCTCGGTGGATCTAAGTTTCTCAAAGCTCGGTTTTCAGCTCACATCAAAATGTCGGTGTTGCATCTCATGACCGATGGGCAAATCTATCAATCATCTTCTCGTGGTTGGTGAGTTGGCCAAGCCTATCTGGAGGTCCAGCACTTTGAATTATTTTTCTTTAGGGCATCACATTGCGGGCTCTCCCTTCTTTCTAAGCTTAAGTTATGGAAACATAAATGCATGAGGTTTTCCAAGGGGCTCTCTATACTCATTCTCAGCATTCCCATCTTATGCCCTTGGGTTCTTTGGTCGGAAAGATGCAATCGCGCGCATTTTCCAAGTTGCAAGCCTCGGATAGGAAACTACTTGATATGATCTTATTAAAGGTATTTATGTAATTTTTCCAGCTATGACTCTTATAAATAGTGGGGTTTAGTTTAGGATATGGGTATGTTGAATGTATTGTGTTTGTGTGTCTTAGCGGCTGCACGGGAGAGTATTCCCTCGCCGGAAGGTCGAGCTGTTAAGGGCTGCTGCCCTTAGACAAGATGAATTATATATCTTGTAATCCCTTTCATCAATATTATGATCAATTTACAGTGTTTTCTCCTTGAGATTGATTTGGATATCACTACAGCAGGCCACTTACGTTCTTATTGGATCAATATTTAAAGGTAATAGTGGGATAACTTTTCGTAATGAGGAAGGGAAGTGCATCTTGGAGTGGTTCGGTAATCTCAAATATGTCGGGTGTTTAATTGGAAAGCTAGGTCTAATGCGGATTGGATCTTACACACGGATGGCACGGTGGACCTCTTATCCGGTATGGCAAGCGGAGGTGGTTGCATCTGTAAGAATGATAGGGCTTTGGTTGCTGGCTTTGCTCATTTCTATGTGGAAAAGTTTGATGGAGGCGGAATATTTGGTTCTTAGGGATGGAATCAGTCCATGTTCTATGCTCAACATCAGGAAAGTCCATATTTTAGGAGACTCAAAGCTGTTTATGGATGATTTTTTCATTAGGCAATTCACCCATGGAGTCTATGGGAACCGGGTGAAGAGATCTTGGAGTTAACACGTCGGATGGACATAACCAGTGCTCACATCTTCAGAGAGGGGAACAGGGTTGCAGATGCGATGGCTAGGTATAGTATGCTTTGGTTGGCAAAATTAATTGTGGGTTTTCGCAAGAGTTGTGCCGAGTCATATCAACAAAATTATCATTGAGGAAGCAAGGAATCTTATGTAACTTAGAGTGTCAACTACGGACTCAAACTCCTCTAATCTGGACTACGGGTAAATTGGTTGGTGTATACGGGAAAATACTAACGTCAGGACTCCGGATGATGCTTATCGTCCTGCACCAATGAGGAGCCTGCAAAGGAGGTGGGGTCCATGCAATTTTGGCTTGTGTGACACACTTTTGTGCGGGACCCTCATCATTTATGGCTGCTCATTGGTTGTCCGGATGATAGTTATCTATCATCCGGAGTCCTGACTTAAAAAATTTTCGTGTATACAGGCCTCCTCGATTGTATCGGGTTTTATTTGCTCCTTTCTATCAAATAAACAAATAATATAAAGCCGAATATATATAAATATATACACAAATACACGAATGACAGGCACAGGCTCCGCCCCTACGGCCAAATGCGGCAGTGTCTCAACTACGATGGTGTCCGGAGGGGGGGGGGGCGTGTCATGAGTCCGATTTATATAGGGTTTTTCGGACTCATCTGGGTCTGTTTTCTCACTCGTGCATTGCATTTCAATCGGTAATCGGTTATATTTGCTTCGTTTGGTCAATGACCACTCTGTGCACTGCTTTGGCCCGAGGGTGTGCAATTGCGCATTCTGATGTCAGGGGTAAGTACTGGGGTACTCCCCGCGCGGATTTGTTTGTTTTATGCTGGTTTTGGTGCTGGGAGCTTGTGCTCCAGTTTTGATTTTTGCTGTGCAGGTGGTGCGTTTTCCCCAAGAGCAGGAATTCTGATTTGTGGAAAACGCACGGTCGTGCGTTTCCTTAGCGCACGCTTTCTTCCTAATCGTGCGTTTTACTCGCTGGAAAATAGTCGAGCGGAGCTCGACGATCTTAACGCTCGATTAACACACGGTTTCTTCTGAACCGTGCGCGAAGGAAATGTACAGTTTCCTGTGGCAGTTTACGTTTTCTTCTCTCTCCTCGGTGGAGAGCTCGTTCGGCCACCGTTCTCCCTCCAAAAGCTCTTAATAGCTTCATCTCCGGCCGCCATCATCTTCTCCAACCTCAATGCTCCGTTTCAAGCTCTTAGGTGCTGCATACGTGGAGTTCTCCGGTCAGGTTTAACCCGACGGCTATTCACGAAGAAGACGGGCGATTAGAAGGAAGTGACAGCCCTTCTCAACCCCGAACGTCATCCGTAGACCGAGCACGGACAAGGCCCGACAACCCTTGACTCCGGCCGCAAATCTCAGAAAGTCTTCGTGCGTTTGGTTGTATCTCTTCCCCTTCTCTTGTAATAACTTTGCTCTTTATTACGTGGTTGTTGGATTGATGAGTAAGAATTTGATTTGCTTAATGATTTCATCATGTCTATGTGTTGACATATTCTAGTTCTAGATTGTGTTGGTGCGCTTCCATCTTTTGTGTTCTTGACGCGATAGTGCCGTCCTAACAATTGTTAGGAGCGTGCATGGCGAAGAGGTGACGGCGACCCTCAATGGTTTGCCCATCCTCCTTATTACTCACTTGAGTAATCCACCCAAGTGACGCGGTGAAGGCGATTCACAATAGTTTTATTAGTGTTAAAATTAGGAAACCAAAAATCAAAACCCCTTGTTACGTTGACACTTGCAATCCCTCTTTCAATAGCAAAGTCACACTCTCTACCTGCACTCCTCGAGAGATCGATATCCGGGGATTCAACTCCTCAACTTTATTACTTGACTACGATCGGTACACTTGTCGAAAATGCATCAAGTTTTTGGTGCCGTTATCGGGGAGTGCAACCATTGTGTGTATTTTTTTATGACAGATCCAAACCCCAGGGATAGAGGTGAAGATCTTGGAGTAGATTTTTAAACCGCACGAGCGAGGCGAGCTCGCCAGCGTGCCGCTGCTGCTGGAGAAAGAATGGAATATTTATGGCAAGGAGGAAATGACCTTGGTGAATGAGTCGTTGAGGACCAGGAGGTGGTCCAACCCCGCATTAAGACAATTGGAGACTTCACGACCCCTACCACGGGAAGTGTTTACCCTGGCTTCGGCCCGGCCATCGTAAACAACCACTTCGAGATAAAGCCTGCCATCCTCAACATGATCCGAAATAACACGCAGTTTTCAGGCTTGCCAAGTGAGGATCAGCAGCTCCATCTGGCGGAATTCTCGAAGATTTGTGGCACCTTCCGCTACGTCGACATTACTGACGACGTGGTGAAGCTAAGACTGTTCCCGTTTTCGCTGAGGGACAAGGCAAAAACCTGGCTCCACACTATTTCTCCCGGGACTGCAACTACGTGGGAGGCTCTTTCCACGAAGTTCCTAGCTAAATTCCACCCAGTGGACAAAATAGTGAACGCCCGAAGGGAGATAGCCACTTTCCGGCAGCTGGACCAGGAAACTTTGTCTGAGACCTGAGAGAGATTTGCTGATCTGCAGCGTTGATGCCCTCAGCACGGATGTGAGCCGTGGAATTTAGTGAAAATATTTTATTTTGCTATTGAGCCTAATTATAGGGCTATGATCGACGCGGCGGTTGAAGACACTATCATGAACCTGACTCCTGACGAGGCGTTGCGGCTTCTTCGCGACCCCGCTTCTCATAGTACATATTGGACTGCTGGAAGAAACGCACCTAGGGGTGCAAGAAATTTGTTCGAGGTGAATGTTGTGCAGCCGCAAGCTAAGGCGAGCCATTCTACGATGGATGGAATGATGATGCTGACCAGATCGACCCCTCCTCCGACTCGGGTGATGGCTATTTCGTGTCAGGATTGTGGAAACCCCGGCCATCATACATATGAATGCCCAGCTGGAGAGTGTCAATTTTATAAATAATCAGAACCGCACTGCTCCTTATAACAATACTTATAACCCGAATGTGAGAAATCATCCGAATTTCTCCTGGAACCAAAATGCTCCCGGTCAAAGGTGGCAGGGAGGCCAACATCAGTTTGATGCTCAAGCCTCTAATAGCCAGCTGCGATCGCCGCAACCGGGTTATAATCAGAATGCGCAAGGGACGCGAAAGAGTGTGTTGGAAGAAATGATGGAGAAATTCGTGGAGTTGGCCCAATCCAACATGGCCACTCAGACTGCCTCCATGAGAAACTTGGAGACGCAACTGGGGCAACTGGCCCATGTGTTCTCTTAGCGTACTCGCGGTGCCCTCCCGAGCGACACGGAAAAAAATCCTGGTGAGCAAGGGAAGAGTGTCGGGGAGGCGGATGAGTGCAATAAAAATGAAGTGGTTGTTAAGTGTGAGATAAATGAGCTCGAGACGGTGACCTTATGTGATTCTGGATCTTCTTGCAACATTCTTGCTTTGCAAGTTGTTGAGAAATTTAATTTAAATATTGAGTTGAATGTCCGGAAATCGCTCGTGCTAGCCGATGGGTCGGTAGTGAAGACCGACAGTTATTTAAAGGAGGTGGAAGTGATCTTGAACGGGGCTGTAGTGATCACGGATTTCCAGGTGTTGGTACCATTGGGGAATAATTCAAAACCCATCTTAGGGGTCCCTTCCTAAAAGCTAGCGAAGCGACGTTGCAGTTTAACGCGAGCGGCATCACCTTGGCATCCAAGGTTGCTTTGCCTTTACCGCCGTCCCTTCCCCCTATAATTCAAAATGAACCTGGAAAACTGTTGAAATTGAATGTTGTGTTATCTGATGATTTGCCTAGTGCAGCTGAGACAGGTGTGCTGCAGAAAGAGGAAGACAGTGCTATGAAAGTGGCAGAAATGTTGATGATAGCTGAAGAAGAGACGAAGGCAGAGTTGCTTGGAGTGAAACAAGATTCAGATGAGAAGAAACATGAGCGGAGCACGGCTGTTGAGAGCGTGCATAAAATAGATTTAAAAACTTTTATTGAGCTGAATAAATTGTGTAAAACTTCTAAACAGATTACTTGGGTTGATCTATCACCCGCCGCGGGTGAGGAAAGGATGCCCCCTGACGGAAAATCCAGGACTACTTCTAAAGTGGATGGGGTGGTTGTTCCTCCATGGCGATCCCCATCCGTAGATAAAAAAAAGAGAACTGAGAAAGTGCAAGGCGCTGGATTTTGCCCGCCGGCGCGAGAAGGAAGAGGCTAGGGGCAGGGGAGATTCGTCTTCCCTAGGCCCTAAAGCTTTCGCTTCTTCCTCATCTCTCGTGACTGGGGGGATCTATCACGAGTCAGCATTTAGCTGAGAAGTAAAGGATCTTCGGGGCCCTCCCCCTTTCTTTTAGTTTAATTTTTGCTTAAAGCTGTGTGTGACTTTAGACTTTATCGTTGCGTAATGAACTTATGCTCTGAACATTATATAAAACTGCTAATACAGGTATTTGGTCCACCTTAAGGACGGTAAAGAAAAGGGCTTATGGGAGACAATCCAATTTCGCTGCTTTTAATTTGTTCAATTATGCTGCTGTGATTATATGTTTATAGTATTCGTGCTTGGAGGTATTCTCTTTTGCAGGTGAAGTTTGTTTGGCCGTGGACTTTCTACTGAAAATAACGCCGATCTTCTGGTATGCTCATTTGCTGAGCATGGGGTAACCTCTCCCTCAACTTTTATTTCATTAATTTTATTGCAAATCTTGTGTTAGGTTGTTTATATTAAGTCTGGTGGGGGATTGGGGAGATATGCGGTTACCTGTGCGCATGCACCACTATCACTTTCATACCAAAAGTATATCTTATATTTTCTGTTTTCATGAAATCACGTCTGCATTGTGCACCTACACCCACATGAGCGCGATCTTAACCACGCGCGCGTCTCGAGCCAAATGTATCTCTTTTGTGTAAACTTTAAAATAGCGGTGTTGGCTTAGGATTTTAGGATAGAGTAGTGCGAAACTCGTGCAGTGCTCCTAATCGATTACTCATGGTCTGTGTAGAAAGAGTATAGATTTAATTTTTATTTATGCTCGTAGATTTATACTTTTTCTGCAGATGTAAATATTGTTTGTACTACTCAAAAATGTTGAATCTGGTGTAATCGAACTGTAGTGTAGGGATGTGTGTAGCCGTCACTAGACTCGTTTTGCTCGAGTCGGGAGGAAGGATCATCTTTCTCGGTGGCTAAGAACTTGCCCCAAGCTATTCTCGAAACATTGGTGCATGGTTAGTCGAGCGTGAGCATGATGTAGGCCATCATTTTGGCCCGGTTGAGCCTTGTACCCCGTCCTAACGTTAATCCTTGTTAGCCTATGTTGTGCCTATCCCACCTATTGATTCAGTCCTACTCCGCGATCACCAAAACCTAAAAGCCTTTCCCAGTAGCACGCCCCTATCTCGAGCTATTAGTATGTTACTTCTTGCGTTTGGTTGTTGCTATGGTGTTGTTTTGTTATTGTGAGTTGAAGTTTTCATGTTAATATGTGTTGAATGTGGTTTAAAAAAAATTTGGAAGAAGAAAAGAAAAGTAAAAAAAAAAAATGTTGTTTGATATGAAATAAGAAAGTGAAAAAGAAAATTCTATTTGTGATTTTATTTCTGTGGTGGTAGGTGGTGCACACACCCTTGTTGTCAAGTTCAAGTCTGGTGATGTGGTGCACCTGCAATTTTTGGTTGGCTGGAGGATAATCTTTTGTATAAGCTCGTTTGGGTTGTGCGTAGCCGTCATTTTTACCTTTGTGCATCCTTACCCACGTATACACTCAAGCCCCATTTTTATCCTAAATCCCTACGGATTCACGCTTGAGTCGAGCTAGCGTCGTGGAGAGAGTGTGAACGGGCAAGCGTATGGTCCCCGACATTGATGGATTTCTTTGGAGGTGATCACGAGCCCCGGTCTTTGGCAATGCTCACCTGAGTGGCCAGCCTACTTTCTTCCTATGTATGACCGAACGATTCTCCAGAATTCTAATTTTGAGTAGATACAATATTTATTTACGCTTGTCGAAAAGTATAAACTCCGTAGTATAATTAAAAAGTTTATCTATTATATTTTCTATATCCATGATGTAATTGATTTCTCGCTATACTTTATTTGGAAATTACTGAGCCAGCTAACTATTTTCTAGTCCACGGAGTGATGATTTGCTCGGGACGAGCAAATGTTTAAGTTTGGTGGTGTGATGAGTCCGATTTATATAGGGTTTTTCGGACTCATCTTTGCCTATTTTCTCACTCGTGCACTGAATTTCAATCGATAATCGGTTATATTTGCTTCGTTTGGTCAATGACCACTCTGTGCACTGCTTTGGCCCGAGGGTGTGCAATTGCGCATTCTGATGTCGGGGGTAAGTACTGGGGTTCTCCCCGCGCGGATTTGTTTGTTTTATGCTGGTTTTGGTGCTGGGAGCTTGTGCTCCAGTTCTGGTTTTTTTTGTGCAGGTGGTGCGTTTTCCCCAAGGACAGGAATTCTGATTTGTGGAAAACGCACGGTCGTGCGTTTCCTTTGCGCACGCTTTCTTCCTAATCGTGCATTTTACTCGCTGGAAAATAGTCGAGCGGAGCTCGACGAATATGTCGAGCTGAGCTCGACGATCTTAACGCACGGTTTCTTCTGAACCGTGCGCGGAGGAAACACACGGTTTTCCTGTGGCTGTTTAGTTTATTGTGCTCTGTGGTTAATCCTGCGATTTGCTCACGCACGGGCAGAAGTGCCCGTGCGTGAGTAAAACGCACGGTTCCACCTGCTTGCCAGAAATTTCTGCTTTCTGTTTTACCCGTGCATTTTCCTTCACGCACGGGCGAAAGCGTCCGTGCGCGAGGAAACGCACGGGTCAACGCTTCTTCTTCCGCAAGCTTGTTTTGCAATTTAATATCGCACGGTTAACGCACGGTCGTGCGCCAAGCCGTGCGTGACCATTATTTCTGATTTCTCTTTTTAAGCCACAGGTCTCATTCGCCCAAGGGATCGGATCCAGCCGCCATTTCCGCTCCTCTGAGCGGGAAAACTTTCCTCCTATCGTTTTCTTCTCTCTCCTCCGTGGAGAGCTCGTTCGGCCACCGTTCTCCCTCCAAAAGCTCTTAATAGCTTCATCTCCGGCCGCCATCATCTTCTCCAACCTCAAAGCTCCGTTTCAAGCTCTTAGGTGCTGCATACGTGGAGTTCTCCGGTCAGGTTTAACCCGACGGCTATTCACGAAGAAGATGGGCGATTAGAAGGAAGTGACAGCCCTTCTCAACCCCGAACGTCATCCGTAGACCGAGCACGGACAAGGCCCGACAACCCTTGACTCCGACCGCAAATCTCAGAAAGTCTTCGTGCGTTTGGTTGTATCTCTCCCCCTTCTCTTGTAGTAACTTTGCTCTTTATTACGTGGTTGTTGGATTGATGAGTAAGAATTTGATTTGCTTAATGATTTCATCATGTCTATGTGTTGACATATTCTAGTTCTAGATTGTGTTGGTGCGCTTCCATCTTTTGTGTTCTTGACGCGATAGTGTCGTCCTAACAATTGTTAGGAGCGTGTGTGGCGAAGAGATGACGGCGACCCTCAATGGTTTGTCCATCCTCCTTATTACTCACTTGAATAATCCATCCAAGCGACGCGGTGAAGGCGACCCGCAATAGTTTTATTAGTGTTAAAATTAGGAAACCAAAAATCAAAATCCCTTGGTACGTTGACACTTGCAATCCCTCTTTCAATAGCAAAGTCACACTCTCTACTTGCACTACTCGAGAGATCGATATCCGGGGATTCAACTCCTTAACTTTATTACTTGACTACGATCGGTACACTTGCCGAAAGTGCATCAGTGTGCCCCGCGTGACATTATTTTGGCCATGACATTGTACTGACGCGACAATGTTCCCGCCGCTTACAAACCCCTGAGTGTTATACTCTGCACGTCTCTCACTTTTGTCGTGTGCACAGAGGTTTGCGAGCGGCGGGGAGAACACATTTTTTATTATAAATAAAGGACTTTGGCTATATAAGAACACATTTTTTTAAAATAAAAGAAAAACACAAATATTAAAAATAAAATTTTGTTTAATAAAGATAGGTAAAATCAAAAAGTGAATGTTCAACGAAATTGTGTTTTTCCCTTTTAATATAGTATATATATAGGGTTATTTACGGGGACCTCCCCTCGAAGTTTGTGTAATTACATCTTACACCCCTCTAACTTTTGAAATTACAAAAACCTCCCCTCAATCTTTACATTTCATAACATCCATGCACAAAAGTACCCCCTTGAGGTAAATCTTTAGGGGGTCTTTTTGTGCATAAATGTTATGAAATATAAACATTGAGGGGAGGTAATTGTAAATTTGAAAGTTAGAGGGGTGCAAGCTGTAATTAAGCAAACTTCGAGGGGAGGTCCCAGTATATATATTGAAATAACCATCAAACCATTATTATTTGTTGTGTAGTGACTTTGAAAAACGAACATACATTTGATTTAACTGAAAGCTTGAATTGTTGTTCCCATGAAGTTGTACTGATAATTATTTTCTTCTGTAGCATGGAGAAAATTCTTGAAAAGTATGAGCGTTATTCCTATGCTGAAAAAGCATTGTTCCACAATGATTCCGACCCACAGGTGTGTATTTTATGTGTGTGCATATATCTGTATGACAGTTTTAAACATATTCACCACAGTTCTCCATATTTAATGTTCTTAATTCTGTAATTAATAATTACCAAAAAAATTATTTCAATGTAGGCTGATTGGCGTCATGAATATAATAAACTGAAAGCCAGGTCTCAGATATTACAGAACAATCAGAGGTTAAATCTTCTTTTGTTAGTATATGGCTAAATATTTGAATGAAATCAGTTTGTTGCCGTGACATTAACTCTACATAAGTTTCAGGCATTTAATGGGAGAACAACTTGATACATTGAGCATCAAAGAACTTCAAAATCTAGAGCAACAACTTGAATGCTCTTTGAAGCATATAAGGTCGAGAAAGGTATGAATTTTCTCTCAAGGATCTTACTATAGTGACCTACAATTTTGTTTTGTTTTTTATTGGTATGCCATTATAAATATATGAGTTTATTAAGTTGTAATACCGCTCAATTCTCTAAGATTATTGACAACCCTTCTGTTCTTTTGTCATTTAAATACAACAAAACGTAATACACTTCAATCTTAAATGAGTTAGGATTTGGATGCAATATATTTGTTACAAAAGTAAGTTGAAGTGGGTAGGATAGTTCTATATTAGTATATTACCACTATTTTATTGAAAAGGAAATAAAAGTAGGAAGCCTTTCTTCTTTTACTTTTTAACTTAGAATCAATATATATGGGCTTATGGAGTCTGGTTACATATGAAACAGCCCAATCCCTGGCATTCCGCCCTGGGACTGTTACAGGTCTGCAGACCAAACACCCCAACTCCTCTCTAGATATACACTCACTAGCGGGTTGTTGAAGCCGGGGATTGGCTGTTACAACATAGACTTTGACATAGTTCATCATTTGATTACAGAACTTGTCTTTATGTGAATTTCAGCGGTAAACTTTGTATCTTGCAGCTTTGCATTTGTAGGTTTTGTTGCTTTTTTTGGTTTGGTCCGATCGTCAGAATCAAGAAAAAGGGAAATTTTTTATTTCCTGTTTCGAGTCCCGTGACCAATGAGAGGAAAATTTAATTTCCTATATATAGGGAATTTAATTATTCCATCTTGAGAGACAGGAATTGCCTGCAGCTGTTTTAGGAGTCGACCGTCTGAGAGAATTAAAAAAAGCCGCCTGAAGGTTTGGAGGAGCCGCTTGGAGGAAGCCACCCCTTTCTCTCTCTTCTCTCTCTCTCGCTCGTGCACTCGGAGGGGCCTCCGGCCTTGGGTGTTGTCGGCGGTCTTGGAGGAGGTAGCCGCCGGCGTTGAGAGAGTGTGTTGCCGCCAGGCTTGGTGGAGTTTGTCGTCGACGTTGCAGTGAACGTTCTTTGGAGTGAAGAGGCATGGTGTCGACGGCGTGCGTGAGTGCAGTTAGCCTCGGCGGTGGTTTCTCTCCGGTGGTGGTGCGGTTGAACGTCGGACTTTGACGTTGAAGGTTCGGTGAACCTTGTGCGTCCGCGAGACGGATTGCAATCCAGATCTCCTACTCTCTCGTGGATCGTGCGTGTCCAACGGATCCGCGTGTTTTTCATTAGACGGTTAAATTTTCTCTTGTATTTGCATTTATATTTTCATTATATATAAATTATGTGGTTGTTTTCATGTGTTCTTGTTACCTGCAAATTTTATAGTTGTGTCTGTGTTTGTACCGATTTTACAACAGGTTTGGCAGGAACTTTTTGTTGTTTTGATTATTTTCAACACTCTCTCTTAATCAATGCAATTAGTAACAACTATTTTCTTCATCGTTTCTACGAAGTGTGGGACTGGGAGAGGTTTAATTTGGTTAAGGCATCTATGATATGCTAGGTGAAGCCATGATACCACAGAATGTAAGTTGAAGAGAAGTGAAGAAGAGAAGTGAAGGTTGGCACATACTCCGCTGAGATTGATTGATGCTCTTCTACTTTTTAACTAACTTAGGCTCTAGTATGTAAGGGCCTTTATATAAAGGTCGGTTACATAGACATAGAAATAAAGTTGAAATCAAGTTGTTTTATTTTAAGTTTTTGTTTTGTATTTACCCATAAGGGTATTATTGTCTTTGGATTTTTATCTCTCTTTTCTAACCTAACAGATTTAATTCCCGTTTTTCCTACTTGGTATCAGAGGAAGAAAGAAAAACCCTAGCCGCGACCGTCCCGCTCCCTCGCTCGCTCGCCCGTCCTCCTCGTCGCTCGCTCGATCGTCCCGCTCCCCAACTCGCTCGCCCATCGTCTTCTTCTAATGTGGATGCCGAGCGGCCTCCTAGCCACCGTCGGGTGCTGAGAAGGACGCCGCCGCCGTCCTTCCATGAAGCAGCCGGACCTCTACCGATCTTCTCCGCCGCGTCCGATCTTCTCCGACCTTCTCCGCTTCCCGCTTCACCGGATGCTGCCGCCGATCGGGTGCTGAGAAGCTCGACTAGCCTCCTTCTTCAGATCCGGCTGCTGCGTGCGTTTTTCTCCGGCCTTCTTCTTCTTCATATCCAGCCACCGCCGCCGCCTTCTTCCTCTTCAGATCCAGCCACCGCCGCCGCTCTCCGGCCTATCTTCTTCACCGGATGCTGCTGCTATTTCTCCGGCACCTCTCCTTTTTTCAGGATCTGATGTAACTGAGCCTCTTCCGATCTGATCTCATGGATGATTCTTCGATTGGTGGTGGCTCTTCATCACCGAGTGTTTCTGTTCCCCACATGGGAGAAACCCTGCGGTCTTCCGGTTCCCAGATGGGTGAACTCCAGCGACCTTCTGGTCATGCTAGCTCCTTGAAGATTACCACGGTGCCGTTAGATGGCACTAACTATCTAGAGTGGTCTCGTGCGGCGCAACATGTTATTCGCAGCCACCAGCTCTTTGGATACATTGATGGGACCAAAGTGGCCCCCTCCCTGACTGATCCTGCCTGGTCGCGTTGGGATTCCGAGAATTCCCTGGTGGTTTCCTGGCTTCTCCACTCTATGCCTCCAAAGGTATACCGCAGCTATATGCTAATGGACTCAGCCTACAAGATTTGGACTCGCACGCGGGAGACTTATTCTCAGATCGGGAATTCCACTCAGGTTTATGAGTTGACCCGCCATATGTTGGAACTACGACAGGGATCTATGACTGTTTCCGCCTACTACTCTGAGTTCGAGCGTATATTTCAGGAGTTAGATTACTTCGATCAGTTTACCCCTGCTTGCATTGTCGATGCAGTTCTGTTGCAAAAGCGAGATGAACGATTTCGTCTTCACGTGTTCTTGATGGGTTTGAGCATGGAGTTGGATATGGTTCGCACCAATATTCTTCATCGCTTACCCCTCCCATCACTCAGGGAGGCGTTCAGTATGGTTCTTGGCGATGAAGATCGTCGGAGATCTCTCAACACGGCGGCTTCCCCCTCTGACCGCTCGGCATTTACTAGTATTGGCCGTGGTGGTTCTAGCCATACTACCCAGATTCCCACCTGTGACCATTGTGGCCGTCGGGGCCATTCTCGGGAAGCGTGCTTCAAGCTTCATCCGCACCTTGCTCCACCTGGATACGTCCGTGGTCGTGGACGTGGGCGTGGTCCTGGTCGTGGTGGACATCGCCAGACTGACACCCGTTCTCATGATGCTGCTTACTCCACAGAGATTCAAGGGGGCCATCATGGCCAGCTCCCAGATCATTTCACCATGTCTGAATTGGATGCGCTCCGCCGTCTGCTACACTCTCAGTCTGATCCTACACCGAGTAGCTCCTCTTTGTTTGCCACTGCTGCGATGCCCAGTGCCCATGCTGCTGTGACTCCTTCGTCTCAGTGGATTATTGACTCCGGAGCTACTGATCATATGACCGGGTCCTCTACAGGTTTCTACTCCTACACACCCTTGTCTGGTAAGGACAAGGTTGTCTCTGCCAATGGCACCTTGTCCCCTATTGCTGGCAAGGGCAATTTCTCCTGCTCTTCTTCGCTTCCTCTCACTTCTTTTTTGCATATTCCATCCTTTCCCCGCATTTTACTTTCTATTAGCAATCTTACCAAATCTCTTAACTGTTTTGTAACCTTTTTCTCTGATTCTTGTATTTTTCAGGAACTGGGTACGAAGCGGATACTTGGCAGTGGTAGGAACCGCGGTGGTCTGTACTACCTGGATGCTACACCATCATCCCTTGCTCTGTCAGCTTCTGCTGTTTCTACTGCTGACGCTCGACGCTGGCACTTGCGTCTTGGTCGCCCGTCTCCTGTTTATCTTCAGAAACTTTTTTCTGTTTTATCTCAGTTTGTTTCTAGTTTTAAATGTGATGTTTGTGAAATGTCGAAACATGTTCGTCATTCATCATCTCACTTATCTTCTCCTAGTAGTGTTCCTTTTTCTGTTATACATTCAGATGTCTGGGGACTTTCCCCAGTTGTTTCTTTGACTGAATATAGATGGTTTGTTACGTTTATTGATTGTTTTTCCCGTACTACTTGGGTTTATCTTTTAAAAAAAAAGGGGGGATGTCGCTTCTGTCTTTCAAACCTTTCATAAGATGATACAAACTCAGTTCAACGGAACCATTCGTGTCCTTCGTAGTGACAATGGGGGTGAATATGATGATCGTGGTGTGTTTGGGGCCTACCTCTCGAACAATGGCATTATCCACCAAACTACGTGCGTTTACACTTCCACCCAAAATGGTGTGGCGGAACGAAAAAACAGGCATCTCCTTGATGTTGCTCGTTGCCTTCTCACCACCATGCACCTTCCGAAATCCTATTGGGGCGATGCCATCATGACGGCTACTCATCTTATCAACCGTCTCCCCTCGCTGGTTCTCGCTTATGCTACACCTCTGGCTCGTCTGACTTCTAAGACTGTTGTTCATACCTCATCTCTTCCTCCTCGTATCTTTGGGTGTGTTTGTTTTGTTCATGTTCACCAGCCTCTTCGGGATAAGCTCGATCCTCAAGCCATCCGATGTGTCTTCCTTGGTTATTCTACCACTACCAAGGGGTACAGATGTTATCACCCCCAACCAGACGTACTTTCTGTACCATGGACGTGACGTTCCGCGAGGATGAATCATATTACCTTGATTTGACTCCTTCTTGTCGTCAGGGGGAGAAGGAGGATGAGGTCATTGATACTGTCCCTCTTCCTGTCATTGGTACTGTTCCTCTCACTTTTCTTCCTCCTACTTCCACTACAGATATTCCTCCTACTTCCACTACGCCATCCACTACAGATATTCCTCATACATCTCCCTCTTATCATCCGTCTCTCATTACTCCTCTACCTCATATATATCATCGTCGAAAACCAGGTACACAGCCCACTGTCGCCCCGCTGTTGCCAATGTTGTCTTCAGACTCAGATCCTGATGCTGATTTACATGTTCCCATTGCTCTCGCCCCGGTGTGCTGAACATCCCATTTCTAATCATGTTGCTTATGATCATTTCTCTAAACCTCACCAGTCATTTATATCTTCCTTGTCCGAGATCTCTATCCCTAAGACATGGCAGGAGGCACTTTGCATCCCAGTATGGGCTCAAGCAATGAAGGAAGAAATGTCAGCTTTGGAGAAGAACCACACTTGGGATGTCACCTCTCTCCCCCCTGGCAAGAAACTCATTGGTTCAAGATGGGTTTTCTCAGTTAAGCAGAATCAGGATGGGAAAGTTGAGCGATATAAAGCTAGGTTGGTTGCTCGTGGTTACACTCAGACTCAGGGGGTTGATTACCAAGAGACCTTCGCTCCTGTAGCAAAGATGGACTCTATCCGTGTGATCATATCTTGTGCTGCGATCTTTGATTGGGAACTTCATCAACTGGACGTTAAGAATGCATTCTTGCATGGTGACCTCGAGGAAGAGGTGTACATGTCTTTTCCCCCAGGTTTTGTGAAGAAGGGGGAAGAGAGGTTGGTTTGTCGGTTATGGAAGTCCCTGTATGGGCTAAAGCAGTCTCCAAGGACATGGTTCGGCAGATTCCACAAGGCCATGATCAAGTTTGGCTACAAACAGGGACACTCTGATCATACATTGTTTGTCAAGAGGAATGAAGGGAAAATTGTTGTGTTAATTGTTTACGTTGATGGCATCGTGATCACCGGAAATGCTACAGATGAAATCTCAAAGCTGAAGGGACTTCTCTCAGCCGAGTTCGAAGTAAAGGACCTGGGAAGGCTACGCTACTTCCTAGGAATTGAGGTGACCCGTTCTGACAAGAGTATCTTTATCTCCCAACGCAAGTATGTGTTGGACCTGCTGACAGAGACTGGCATGCTTGGGTGTGCCCCTGCTAACACACCTATGGAGGAGAACCATAAGATTGATCAGGACAGCAATGGTGATCGTACAGATGCTCCTAGTTATCAGAGGTTGGTTGGAAGGCTCTTATACCTCTCACATACTCGTCCTGACATTACATATGCTGTTGGGATCCTGAGTAGGTACATGCATGCCCCAAGGGTCAGACACCAGGAGGCTGCCTATCGTGTTCTCCGGTATTTAAAGAAGTCTCCAGGACCGGGGCTGATGTTCTCGAAGAACAAACATCTGCGGATCGAGGTCTTCACCGACGCAGATTGGGCTGGATGTCATGATGACCGGAAATCTACAACAGGTTATTGCACCTTCATTGGAGGAAACTTGGTTACATGGCGTAGCAAGAAACAAAGTGTGGTGGCCAGGTCCAGTGCTGAAGCTGAGTACCGTTCGATGTCTCAGGGTACTGTGAAGGCCTTTGGTTGAGCATCTTATTGCAAGATCTCGGTCTTAAGGAGAAAGCTCCCATATCCTTGTACTGTGACAACAAAGCCGCCATCAGCATAGCGCACAACCCAGTTCAGCATGATAGGACCAAACATGTTGAGGTGGATCGTCACTTCATCAAAGATCATCTTGACAAAGGAAGTCTAGTCACACCCTTCGTCCATTCCAGAGATCAGTTAGCCGATGTCTTCACCAAGAGTCTTGGCTCCGATGCCTTTACTGATGACATCCATAAACTCGGAATGATAGATATCTACCATCCAACTTGAGGGGGAGAGTTGAAATCAAGTTGTTTTATTTTAAGTTTTTGTTTTGTATTTACCCATAAGGGTATTATTGTCTTTGGATTTTCCCTCACTTATATAAGTGCAGGGATCTCTCTTTTCTAACCTAACAGATTTAATTCCCGTTTTTCCTACTAATAATTCATCCCTATGAATGTGTGATATGGTCCCAGAGAGGAATCCGGCAAGGGGGAGGGCCGACAGTGGTGAGGGAGAAGAGAGTGATTAGGTTAGAGAAGAAATCTTAGAGAGCATCCCTAAATTCCATTCATCCAAACATAAAAAACAATAAAGGCATACAACACCTCTTATAACAGCGGTGTGCGAATAACAAAAACGGTCTGCAAATAGTAAAGCTCAAAACGACATCAAAATAGAAATAATTAAGTAGCGTGCTCCTTGGCGGTCTCTTCCACAATCGGTGGGTTAGTGTCCGTCGCTTTCCTAGGCGTTTGATCAGCCACGACGTCTCATCGGCGTACACGTCTGTAACAATGTGTGCCATCTGATTGAAGAGTTTGCATATATGTGAATTTCCATGGTAAACTTTGTATCTTTCAAGTTCCTTTTGCAGGTCTGTCATGATCTTTTTGTTGATTTGATTATGTTCAACAATATTGAATTACATCCATGGACAATTTTTTATGCTCGAGTAATAATCAATAGCATAGGATTGTATTAATAAAAATCTAAAGAATAGGGATCGTATATATTAATATTTAATGGTAATAAAACAGTAAAAAAAAATAGATTCTTTTAAAGCAAGGGTATTATAATTCTGAAAAGGCACTTCTGTTTTGTAAAATCTCCTGCTAAATTTGAGATTTGTTTATTTTTGGCAGACGCATATCATGTTAGATGCAATTGCTGAGCTACAAAAAAAGGTTATTTCTAGTCCATCTCTGTCATCCCAATTACAAGTGATTATTCTTTAGCATTTTGAGCACTCCTTGTACTAAAATAGGTAGCTTTCTTTTAGCTTTTACAATACCTTGTTGGGCTTCTGTGGTGGTTTGACTTGTTCTCGTTCATCAAATGAAGATTCTCTCTATTTGAGATTAAATGGAGGGGTCTATTTCATGATCAAGATCAAATCCTTAGTTATCTAAGGGTGTAAATTTTGTTGTATAGATTGAAAATAAAAAAGAATATTATTACTAAACCTGTTGCATGAAGAAAGAATATATCTTCACTATAAAATGAATCCTCTCCATTCGGTTTCAAATGAAGATCAGGATCCCCATTTTGGTAGCCCCGCCTATTACTGCTTTGAACCCCTCTTAATTTCTCTTCTAATATTGTTGATTTTGACTTTATTATCCCCAATGGATGTATAATCGATCTGTTGTGCCTACTTTTGAGATATATACTGAAAGATTATTTTCGGATTGAATTATTTTGATTCATTCCAAAGGTGTGAATTTATACAGGAGAGCAATTAATAAGCAGCTTCAAAGTCTATGCCAAGTTCTAATGAGCAGCTTCAAAGTCTATGACAAATTACAGTGTAATAAATACAGAGAAGATAATGGTGTTAGGTGGTTGGTAGGTGTGCAGAGCGTTCTGTATTATTCGGGGGAGATGGATTTTTGGGATGATATGCTATCATGCTCCTGCAAGCGAATAGTTTGGGGAAGAATATGAAGCTTGGACCGATGCGCGGTGAACCAGCTTTTGGCAAGCGGTTTGGTGAGAGAGTCGGGCAATTGGTCGGCGGCGTGAACATGAGAAATCTGAATTATTTGTTTGGCCACTTGATTACAAACAAAGTGGAAGTCGACGGCGATGTGTTCATGCGCGAGTGGAACACCGGATTGGAGCATAAGTTGCACCCGACATTGTCACAATAAATGGTAGGAGGCCATGGTGGAGGGAACCCAAGTTCACCTAACAAGTTGGTTAGCCAATTCGTCTCAGCAGTGGTTGCCGCAATGACCCGATATTCAGCTTCAGTAGAGGAGCGGGCGACGGTGGACTGTTTTTTTGAGCTCCAATTAATAGGATGAGAGCCAAGGAAGACCACAAATGCTAAAGTAGATGCGCGGGAATCAGCATCACCGGCTCAATCAGCATCAGAGAAAACTTGTGGTAACGGTGAGTTTGTGGTAGAGTAAAAGATTCCAAAATTAGAGGTCCCTTTGAGGTAGCAACGGATGTGCTTGACGGCGAACTAATGATTGGTAGTCGGGGCATGCATGAATTGAGCCGGTTTATTGACAACAAAAGCGATATCCGACCTCGTAAGGGAGAGATATTGTAGTGAGCCAAGCGTCCGCCAATATTCTGTAGGATCATGGGAGGTTGAACCATCATGTAGTTTGAAGGTATCAAAGGTCGGCATGGGTGTAGAGACGGCATTGGCATGAGCCATATTGGTTTTGTTGAGGAGGTCAGTAATGTATTGTTTTTGAGACAGATGAAGCCCAACGGGCGTCCGAGTGGCGTCAATACCAAGGAAGCGACCAAGGTTGCCAAGTTCCTTGAGGGAGAAGCGAGAAGAGGCCTGTGCAATAATGTTCTTGATGATCATAGGATTGTTGCTGGTGATGATGATATCATCAACATAAACGAGAACATGTAGGACATGCGCATGCGTATGAAGAATGACAAGAGATGTGTCACACCTGGAGTTGATGAAGTCGAGACCCATAAGATAGGAGCGAAGCTCATTGTACCAGGCACGCGGGGCTTGGCGAAGACCGTATATAGCTTTCTGTAGTTTGCAGACATGATGTGGAAACTGAGGATGAACGAATCCTGCGGGTTGTTGCATGTAAACAGTGTCAGTGAGAGTACCTTGCAAGAAGGCGTTATTAGCATCCAATTGCTTCAGTTCCCAATCGTGAGAGACCGCTAGACTGAGGATGAGACGAATAGTGGCAGGTTTGACAACGGGGCTAAAGATCTCATGGAAATCAATGCTCGGGTGTTGATTGAAGCCCTTGCCTACAAGGCGGGCTTTGTAGCGGACAATCGAACCATCCAGATGTTTTTTAAGACGGTATACCCATTTGCACCCGACAAGGTTGTGAGTGGAATATGGAGGTGTAAGAGTCTAGGTTTTGTGATTGAGTAGAGTTTGGTACTCTTCGAGCATGCCATCACGCCAGTGTTGATTTTTTGTGGCTTGGTTGTATGTGGTATGTTCGGTGAGGAGGTAGTTGGGAGTGGTCGAGAGGTGTAGAAAGAATGGTTTTTTTTTTGAAAATGTTGTTTTGAGCTCGAGTGGGCATGCGGGTAGGAGCAGGTGATGATGGGAATGAGCTAGAGTTTGGAGAGTGGCGTTCAAGAGACAACGAGACAACGATTGTTCTTCGAGAGTTTGTTGTGTGCAAGAGGATGTGGGTGCGGCAGAATGAGATGTATTGGTGGGGGCGGGTGATGGAGATGTGAGTGTTGTGTGATTGGAGGAAGAGGTGGGAGTAATGGGAAGGAGAGTTGGTGGATAGGAGAGGGAGTCATCTGGATGTGTTGAAGGAAAGGAAAAACTGACATAGTGGGGGATGAATCGAGAGAGGATGTCTGAAGGCGTATAAGAAGGTGTAAGAGATGGAGTTTGATAAGGAAAGACGTTCTCATCAAAGATAACGTGGCGGGAGATGTAGATTTTTTGGTGGGTGGGGTCGAAGCAATAGTACGCATGATGAGGAAGGGAGTATCCTAGTAAGACACATGAGCGGGAGCGGGGTTCGAGCTTGTGCCAAGTGTACGGTCGAATCCATGGATAATGTAGGCAACCAAAGACTTTCAAGGTATGATAGTTTGGGTTCTGATGGTGGAGTTTGTTGTGGGGAGAGTCAAAGTTAAAAACGGGGGTAGAGAGACAATTAATTAGATAGGTGGCAGTTTGGAAGGCATAGGGCCAAAATCGAATAGGAACAGATGCTTGGTGAAGGAGGGTAAGACTCGTTTCCACAATATGTCGATGTTTTCGTTCGGCAGAGCCGACATGTTCAGGCATATAAGGAGGAGAAATAAGATGTTGAATACATGAGTGGAGAGCATGTGTGACAGCCTTTGAAATTCCCCACCGCCATCAGTGTAAGTAGTAGTTTTTACAAAAGTTTGGAAGACAGTTTCAAACTATTTTCCCGAAGCGTTCAAAGACAAGAGAAACATCAGATTTACTCAAGCAGACAATAGGAGTGGGTCACATACATCCGAGTAAAATAATTGAAATGGTTCGTGACATTGAATGGAAGAATTTTGAAATGGAAATTTGTGACTTTTATTGCAGAGGCAAGAGTTACAGGATTCAGTAGACGAATCTGATACAAAAATATTGTGAGAAGACAGAATGCGTTGGATAAGTGTGGACTGATGACCGAGCCGTTGATGCCAGATGTTGGAAGTGGAGATGACATTTGTTGTAGGTTGTAGCACTGATGGGGTGGAGGAGTGCGACCACTCGTACAAGTTATTTGTATTCCAGCCCCGAACCAAGTTATTTGTCTTCAAGTCTGATACGGTCTCCCGACCGAGACCGAGTGATAGGACCTTCGAGAGAGGAAGTTGCCCGTAGATCCGGCGGAGCGGACGGCCGCTCGTTGGGTTCTATGATTGCGTGCGGAAGGGACCTCCCGGAGGAGCAGCAGGGAGAGAGAGAGAGGGGAGGGAAGAGGAAGAGAAAGAGAGATACGGGCGAGAGGGAGAGGGAGCAGCCGGGCGGCGAGGGTTTCCGCCAACCCTAGCGGGCGTGAGAAAAGGGGTAGAGAGGGGAGAGAGCCGGTTAGAGAGAGAAAGGGAAATAGGTTCTAATTTCATGCATGCCCACAAACAAGAGTTCAACCGGTTAATAAGCCCGGTGCCAAACACAAACCGGCCCCCCACCTGGGCTTAGACATGTGGGTACAAATAAACGTTCGCATACAAATTAAAACATAAATTCTGGAAAGACAAACGGGAATTAAAATTGGTCCTCCGCCGTAGCGGGTGGGCGACGCCGATACGTGTGTCCCCAACGCCCCTCGGGCTCGGTAGGTGCCGTAACATCACCGTCCTCGTCCAAAGACAGCTTGTCCACAAGCTGGGGCGGTATGTCGACAATAGGTGCGGCCGGCGGTTGTCCCACAAATAACTTCAGCTGCGAGACATGAAAAACGTCGTGTATGCGGGCTTCGGGAGGAAGCGCAAGCCGGTACGCCACTTCGCCAATACGGGCGGTAATCTGAAAAGGGCCAAAAAACTTCGGCCCAAGCTTGTTGGAGGTCGGGCGAACGGCAGAAACTTGGCGAAAAGGACGACGGCGCAGCCACACCCAGTCACCCACGACAAGTGTGAGCTCGCGATGACCTTTGTTGTAAGCCGTTTCCATCCGTTGTTGAGCCTGTAGTAGACGGTGCCGGGCACTGAGTAGGAATTCGTCACGGTCTTGGAGCTTGGCGTCCACGGCGGCCAAATTGGCCGAGCCCCGGTGTAGGAGAGCAGTCGGGGAGGGTCGCGCCCATAAATGAGGCGGAAGGGAGTGGTCTGCAGGGCTGAATGGTATGCCGTATTATAGCAATATTCCGTCCATGGAAGCCAACGCGGCCAATCGCGGGGCCGGTCACCTGTGATGCATCGCAAATACATGCCCAAGGTCCGGTTGACGACCTCCGTTTGCCCGTCGGACTGGGGATGGTAAGCTGAGGAGAATGCGAGCTTAGTGCCGCTAAGGTGAACAACTCCTTCCAGAAGGCACTGGTGAACACCCTATCGCGATCCGAGACAAGTGTCTCCGGCATCCGTGGAGCCGAAATATTTCCTGAAAAAAAAACCTGAGCGACCGTCTCCGCCATGAGCGGTCGAGTCAAAGCGATGAAGTGCGCCCCCTTGGAAAAACAGTCCACCACGACCATTAAGATAGACTTCCCGCGGACGGAGGGCAGCCCCTCGACGAAATCCATGGAGAGGTCCGCCCATATCTGAGTGGGCACGGGCAGGGGCTGAAGCAAGCCGGCCGGAAGGAGGTGATCCGCCTTGTTTTGTTGGCAGACGACGCAGTTAGCAATGAATTCATGGACATGGCGCCGCATCCCCTTCCAAAAGAATTCGGAGCGGAGGCGCTTAAGTGTGCGTTGCACGCCTTCATGGCTTCGAGCATGCACGTCGGCGAGGATAGCCGAGCGAAGCGGCGAGGTGGCGTCCACATACAACCGGGTGCGATAGTAGAGCAACCCGTTAGAGGCTGTCCAATGCGGGCCCGCCACCCCTTGACCGGCCCGTCGCAAAAGTTCAGATAGCTCCCCCGAAGTGGCAATTTCGGCACGGAGCGCGGGCAAGAGCTGAGCGGTGGGAAAAGAGATGGCGAGGAGGGCACCGTCCGACGGTGTATCCGGCGGGAGAGCGCATCGGCGGCCCGGTTGAGCGTACCGGCCTTATGCTCGACCTGAAAATCAAAACAAGGAGCTTGCTAAACCCACCGTTGTTGCGGCACGGTCGTGAGGCGTTGCTCCAACAAATACTTAAGGCTATAGTGATCCGTCCGTATGATGAATGGTCGGCCCCACAGATACGGCCGCCAATGTTGCACGGCCTTGGCGAGGCCAATGAGCTCCTGTTCGTATGCCGGTAGCTTGCGATGGTGGGAAGCGGTTGGGCGGCTGAAGTAAGCGATCGGATGCCCGCCTTGATGTAAAACAGCCCATAGCCGATGCCCGAGGCATCACACTCGATCAAAAAGGGGGCCGTGAAGTCCGGAAGGCTGAGCACCGGGGCGGACTGCAGGGCGGCTTGGAGTGAATGGAAGGCTTGAGTAGCGGCGGCCGACCAAACGAACGCGTCCTTGCGAAGAAGAGCCATCAAGGGGGCGGCGATAGTGCCGTAATCGCGGATGAAACGGAGATAATAGCCCGTGAGGCCCAAGAAGAATCCCCGGAGCGCGGTGGTGGATGTGGGTAGCGGCCAATCGGCCACCCCTTGTAGTTTGGCCGGGTCGGCCGAAACGCCGATGTTGTCCACGATGTGGCCCAAATAAGCCACGGAGCGTTGCCCAAACGAGCACTTGGCCGACTTGAGGATCAAATGGTGCGAGTGCACCAAGCTAAGAACCGTCTGCAAGTGAACAAGATGCTCCTCCCAAGAGCGGCTATACACGAGGATATCGTCAAAGAACACAAGTACAAATTTGCGGAGGAGGGAATGGAATACCTCATTCATGAGCGCCTGGAAGGTGGAGGGGGCGTTGGTGAGGCCGAAAGGCATGACCAAAAACTCGAAATGCCGTGATGAGTGCGGAACGCCGTCTTTTCCACATCACCTTCGGCCATCCGTACTTGGTGGTAGCCGGAGGAGAGATCCAGTTTGGTGAAAAAGCAAGCGCCATGGAGCTCGTCCAAGAGTTCCTCGACCACCGGTATCGGGAACTTATCCTTGACGGTGATGGCGTTGATGCGCCCGGTAATCCACACACATGCGCCAAGAGTTGTCTTTTTTGTGGACCAACAACACCGGTGATGAAAAAGGTGAGACGCTCCGCCGGATAAGGCCATGTTGCAGGAGGAGGTCGCATTGACGCTCGATTTCATCCTTCTGGAGGTACGGATACCGATAAGGACGCACCACTACCGGGGCCGCACCCGGAAGGAGACAAATGCGGTGGTCCTGGTGTCGGCGCGGAGGAAAAACCAACCGGTCCGTAAAGATGTCCGGAAAAGCCCGTAGAATCGCGGCTATTTCGGAGTGGCCCACCTCGGGCTGTGGCAGAAGAACTGGGGACACCAAGAAGGAGGCCGGGAGAAGATGTTGGGGCCGTACCTTGCCACCGAACCGAGCGGGTGCCCGCCTGCCAAGAGATCGTCAGCCGGTCGAAATCCCCACGTAATGGGGCCCAAAGTCCGCAGCCAGCGGACCCCCAAGACCACGTCGAAGCCCCGCAAGTCGACGACAAATAGGTCCGTGTGGAACGGGTAATCCTCCACCATGAACTCCACCGGCGGCAGACGCCCGGACAAACCATATGTTGACCGTTGGCCACGGCCACCTTGACGTTGTCGCGAACGACGTAGGGAAGGCGAAGCTGGCTCGCCTTATCCCGGCCGAGGAAACTGTGCGTACTTCCCGTGTCCAAAAGAGCAAGGAGGGGGTGACCCCCAATAGTAATGTATAGCTGGATGGTAGAGCCCTCTCGTGGCCCAGCCAAGGCGTGTAGAGACAGCTGGGGAGTGCCCAAATCCTCACTGTCGACTTCCTCGTTGTCCGGAGGGTCGTCGACCTCTAACCAGAAGAGGCGATTGCACCGATGTTACGGCGTAAACTGCTCGTCGCAGTTGAAACAGAGACCCTTGGCGCGTCGAGCGTCCATCTCCGGCCGAGTAAGTCGGCGGCGGTAAGGGGCCCGGGTTGGTTCAGCGTGGCCTGGCGGTGGCGAGGGAAGAACGCTGGGTGAGCGGGGGCCCGAGAACTCCCGGCGAGGCGGCGAAGAGCGGTCGATGGAAAAGCGATAGTCAAAGGCACGAGCCAAACTCATGGCCTGTAGGAGATCGGCCGGCTTTTGGAACTCCACGTCCCAGCGGAGGCGGTCGGGCAGGCCGGCTGTAAAGAGGGGCACCTGCTGCGATGGTAGAACAGAAGTCGCGCGCGATAAGAGCAACTGGAACTGCTCCAAGTAGGTGTCCATCGAGCCCGTGTATTTGAGGGCGATCAGATCCCCAAGAGGGTTGCCCGGCATAGCTGGCCCAAAGCGCAGCGTGCACGACGCCCGAAACTCCGCCCAAGTGGCATCTGGGCGTTCCCGAAGAAGCTGAGTGACCCACAATTGGGCCGCCCCGAGGAGATGGAAAGATGCCAAACCCACTTTGTCCTCGTCGGCAATGTGTTGATTAGTGAAATAGAACTCACAACGTTGTAGCCACGGTAAGGGGTCGTCGCGGCCCTCGAAAATTGGAAAATCCATGCGCACCGATCGGTGAAAGGGAGGTGGGTCGTTGTGGAAGGCGGGTGGATCAGCCTGACTGGCGGTGGAAGAGGTGTGTGGAAGATGGAGAGGCGGGGGAGGTGGGGTACCCTGGAGAGTGTCAAGATGGGCCGTGAGGACATCCATCTTGTCGGCGAGCATTTTCTGAAATAGTTCCATGATCTGATTGAGGGAGGGAGAACTTTCACCCATCGAGACGGGCGGACTACCCGCAGGAGGCGGCGGCAGTCGGGAAGCAGGGGCGGGGGCCGGCAGTAGTCCCGCGGCAAGGCTAGGCGGCGGCGGCAACGTTGCGGAAGAGCGGGGCGGCCGGGCGAGGGTTGCGCGGTAGGAGCCGGAGTGAAGAGCGCCGGCGTGTGGCTCTGATACCAAGTTGATACGGTCTCCCGACCGAGACCGAGTGATAGGACCTTCGAGAGAGGAAGTTGCCCGTAGATCCGGCGGAGCGGACGGCCGCTCGTTGGGTTCTATGATTGCGTGCGGAAGGGACCTCCCGGAGGAGCAGCAGGGAGAGAGAGAGAGGGGAGGGAAGAGGAAGAGAAAGAGAGATACGGGCGAGAGGGAGAGGGAGCAGCCGGGCGGCGAGGGTTTCCGCCAACCCTAGCGGGCGTGAGAAAAGGGGTAGAGAGGGGAGAGAGCCGGTTAGAGAGAGAAAGGGAAATAGGTTCTAATTTCATGCATGCCCACAAACAAGAGTTCAACCGGTTAATAAGCCCGGTGCCAAACACAAACCGGCCCCCCACCTGGGCTTAGACATGTGGGTACAAATAAACGTTCGCATACAAATTAAAACATAAATTCTGGAAAGACAAACGGGAATTAAAATTGGTCCTCCGCCGTAGCGGGTGGGCGACGCCGATATGTGTGTCCCCAACGCCCCTCGGGCTCGGTAGGTGCCGTAACAAAGTCCTTCACAAGATAAAAGGTAATAAAAAATTCAATAGAGAAGTTATTTTATGTGCAAAATTAAGAAACGGAGATAAGATTTTTTATTGTGGGAGCACATAGAATGTTGTTAAGAGTGAAGTTGGTAGTAGATGAGGGGAGAGTGATAGATCCAGTATGAGTGATAGAAATGTCATTACCATTGACACTATTACATCATCATTGCCCGTGTAGTCAGAGTGCACAAAGAGGTTTTAAAGATCAGATGTTATGTGGTGCCTGACTCCAGAGTCAAGAATTCAGGTGCTCGAATGATGGCCGAGAGACATGGAGTGAGCTTGTGGCGGGAAGTTGAATGGCTTGGGTTTAGAGCAACACACTGTTGACTGACAGATGATACTGATGGTGAGAGGGTTGGTATTTGTTGAAGGTGTTGGAGACTCCTTTGCCTTTGTAGTGACAGTTGGAGTTATTGTTGCCTCCCTTTTGAGAATAGTGAGCAGTGATCTTGATATCATCGTTGCTGTCATGAGCTCGTGTGTGTGCGAGCTCTTCTTCAAGAAGCCTTTCAAAGAAATCTTCAAAGAGGATTGGAGAATCACGGACTCGCACTGCGGCTTTGAGTTCTTTGAAGTCATCACAAATGCCAATCAATGCATGGGCAACAATAGAGAGGTCATCAACAATGTTTTTGACGTTGTTCATATAGTCAGCGACAGACATATCTCCCTTTTTGAAATTCATGAGGAGAAAAGGAGAGATATTGTGCGAGTATTGGACCGATTGGCGAAGGTCGAATCTAGCTTCCTCCATGCTGCGGCAGATGTCTCGCAACTATTAATTGTGGGACTGACAGTAGTGTTTGTTAGATATGATGTATATTATGAGTAGTAGTTTAGCTTATAGTCACATCGGGTGTTAGGATCACCCTCTCTTGTACATGTATATGTATTACTTTGTTCAATTGTGAATACACTGAATCCTATTTACCTATCATGGTATCAGAGCCTAGGTTTTTGAGATTCTTCCCCGTCGCCGCTCCCGATTGTCTGCTTCCCCGGAGTTCTTGTGTGGATCTGGCGCTGCTCCTGAATCGAGAAGCCGCTTTCGTCTTTTGATCGCAAGTCGCCGATAGGGAAGAAAATTTTCCTGTCGTCATTCGCTGGAGGAAGATCCCGCCGCCGCCAACTCCCGCAAATCCAGATCCATTCGCTGCTCAGAACTCCCGCAAATCCAAATCCAGTCGTTGCTCAAGGGATCGTGAAGTCTCTGCGTTGTCCGGATCTAGCCCGTCGCTGCTCTGCAACTTCATTCGTGTGCACTCATCTTTTACTGCTCTTTCGAGCGAGTTGTCTTCAGCGCGCTCCTTCCAGCCACTCTGATGGTCCTGCTACCCGATCAACGCATCCCTGCCGCCGTCGTGCTCCTCTCTCCAGATCGATCCCGATCTCCTCTCGCCCGATCGATCCCGGTCGTCTCCCACTACTCCTTCGACGATCCCTACTCTCGCAGTTCTCTCCAGATGATTGTCTCCCTCAACGATCTGGCCGACACTACCGATCCCGCCACTCCAGTGGATCCCAAAGCTCCTGCCAATCTCGCTCGTCTCGCCGAGCCCGTTCGCTGCTCATGCAGCCCACCAGACACCTCCGTCCTCCGTTTTGATTTGATGGTGTCACCTCACTCCTCTTCTGTCTTCCTCCAGAAGGCCTTGGTGATTGCTGAGGGGACTCTTCCTCCTGCGCCCTCTACTGCTCAGTCTGGTGCTCCTCGTCGCCAGCCGGTCCGCTGTCACTATTGTCAGTGTCTTGGACACATCCAATCTGAGTGTCACAGGTTTCAGATGGCTCAACAGTCTGGTCAGCACCGTGCTCCTGGTACTCTTTCTGTCACCCATGTTCCTGGCCTACCACCAGATTACTATCTTGGATTCTTCATGCAGGGCCTTCAGCCCAACATTCGGTCCCGGCTCTGCACCCACCACCCCCGGACGGTTTTCGAGGCCCTCGACATGGCCCGCCTTGTGGAAGCGGATTTGTCTCCTCACCCCCCCCCCCCCCCCCCCCCCGCCGATTCCAGACGGGCCTCCACCAGGCGGTCGACCATAAAGGACTAATAACCCGGAGCCCCAAACCCCTCGACCCCCTCCGGCCGCAAGGCCAGGCCGTCCTGCCCCGCCTCAGCGGTTCTCCAACCGCGAGTTCGACGATCTTCGCCGCAAAGGACTATGTTTCCGCTGCCGTCAGCCCTATTCTCCTTCCCAAATTTGTGTGATCAAGGAGTTTCATGCCATCATCGGCGACTTCGAGCTCGAGATAACTTTTGCAAACTTTGAAGACCTTGAGATCACGACAGAGGACGCCACAGAGGCCGCCGCTAACTCAGGCCTTCACCATTTGGAGCTTCCATGCTTTTCTGTGGGCGGCATTTCAGGCCACCAAACCATGAAGTTGGCTGGCAAGTTAGGCGACCGCCACATTGTCATCATGGTGGACAACGAATCGAGTCATAATTTTCTTTCATCTCATCTGGCCCAGCAGTTACGTCTTCCAATGGAACCTTCTCCATATTTCACGGTCAGTCTAGGCGATGGTCATCGCCGCTCGATCCAGGGCCGTTGTCCGGCCGTCTCACTTTCATTGGGCCCTTACTCGGTGATGACGGACTTCTACGTATTCGGCCTTGGCGGGATCGACGCCATTCTGGGAGTTGCATGGTTTTGCACGCTGGGCGACGTATGAGTCAACTGGGGTACTATGACGATGTGTTTCCTCCAGAACGGTCAGGAGTGTTGTCTTGTGGGAGACGTCACGCTACTTCGCTCCCTCGTCTCCGTCCGCGCGATTCAACGGACTGCGGACGTCGATTTTTCGGCTTGGCTCTGGCCCATCTTGGGCGCCACGCCACCTGGCTCAGCACCACCTCTGGACCTTCAGGCCCCCCTATCCGCGTTTGTAGATCTCTTTGTTGCACCATCCGGGTTGCCACCAGCTCGGTCTCACGATCATGTCATACCTTTTCAGCCCGACGTGTCAGCAGTCTCGGTCCGACCATACCTCTACGGGGACGTGCAAAAGGACGAGATCGAGAGGCTGGTACGTGATATGTTGATGGGGGGTCTCATCCGCCCTAGTTCCAACCCCTTTTCCAGCCCGGTCCTGCTGGTCAGAAAAAAATACGGCAGTTGGCGCTTCTGCGTGGACTATCAGGAACTCAACAAAGCAACCGTCCCAGACAAGTATCCGATTCCGATGATTCATGAGCTTTTGGATGAGCTCCGCGGCGCAACCGTCTTCACCAAGCTGGACCTCCGTACCGGCTACTACCAGATTCGCGTACGGTCGGCCGACGTCGCCAAGATGGCTTTCTGGACCCATGACGGCCACTATAAATTCCTAGTTATGCTTTTTGGCCTGACCAACGCACCAACCACTTTTCAGGCCACGATGAACGACATTTTTCATCTGGTACTTCGTCAGCGCGTACTTGTTTTTTTTATGACATATTGGTCTACAGTTCTTCTTGGTAGGAGCACCTCCAGCACGTCCGCCAGACATTGGTCACTCTACGACGCCATCACCTAATGCTCCACTCAACAAAGTGTTCCTTTGGGATTTCAGAGGTGTGCTATCTGGGACACACCATCTCTACTGCGGGAGTCACCATAGACAGAGACAGTGACAAGATCGAGGTCGTCCTTCAGTGGCCAACGCCATCCTCTCTCTGCGATGTCCGGGGATTCTTGGGATTGACCGGGTACTACTGTTGGTTCATCCAGGGGTACGACACGATGGACCGACTCCTCACCCAGCTACTGAAGAAGTCGGCCGAAGGCCCTTTCGAGTGGACGGCGGCGGCCTCCGCCGCTTTTACCGCTCTGCAACATGCCTTAGTTCGTGTCCCGGTGTTAGCCATGTCGGATTTCTCTCAGCCCTTCATCGTGGAGTGCGACTCGTCGGGCGTCGGCGTGCGAGCCGTATTGATGCAGGTCGGCCGTCCTGTGGCCTATTTCAGCCGTGTCTTTTCGGACACGATCCGCAGCCGCTCCGCGTACGAGAACGAGCTCATGGGCCTCGTCCTCGCTGTTCAGCATTGGTGACCTTACCTCCTGGGCCGGCGGTTCGTGGTCCGCACCAACCACCACAGCCTTCGCTACCTACTACAACAGAAGATTGCTTTGCCCGCTCAACAAGTATGGGTGGCCAAACTACTAGGCTACGACTTCAGCATCGAGTTTCGGTCAGGGAAGTCAAATCGCGCCGCTGACGCCCTCTCGTGCAACCCCATACTCGCAGCCATCTCCCGCCTGGACTGGGAGGATGCGAGTACCCTTCAACGGGAAGTAGAAGCCGACCCGACGCTCAACGGGATACGAATAGCACTCCTCGCGGATGTCGCGGCCCACCCACCGTACTCCTTGGTTGACGGCCGTCTACTCTTCAAGGGTCGCCTCGTACTCGCCCCCTCCTCCCCGAGCACTCCTATGTTGTTGGACGAATTTCATGCTTCACCCACGGGGGGACACGTCGGGGCTTACCGGACATACCGACGGCTGGCCGCCTCACTCTATTGGCCTCACATGTTCCGACAGATCAAGGCCTTCGTGGCCGCCTGCCTCACCTGCCAGAAGGCCAAGTACGAGGCCATGTTTCCGGGTGGTCTACTTCAGCCCCTCCCGATCCCCGATCGCATTTGGGACGACGTCGCCATGGATTTCATCACACGACTGCCCCGATCACAGGGAAACGATTGCATTCTGGTCATGGTGGATCGGCTCTCAAAGTATGCTCATTTCATTCCCCTCTGACACCCATACACGGCTGCCATAGTCGCTGAAAACTTCATCCAGGGGGTCGTGCGCCTCCACGGGTTTCCTCGGTCGATCGTGAGCGACCGCGATCCGCTCTTCTTGAGTACTTTTTGGACCACGTTGTTCCGCTTACAGAGCAACCATCTCCGCATGAGCACGACATTCCATCCGCAGACAGACGTCCAATCAGAGGTCCTCAACCGGTGTTTTGAGACATAACTCCGCTGCTTCGTGGGGGAACAACCTCGCAGTTGGGCCAAGTGGCTTGGGTGGGCCGAATACTCATATAATACCGCCTACCATCTGGCGGACGATACTACACCATTCGAGGCCATTTACGGCCGCCCTCCTCCGTCTATTGTCTGCCACCTCCCACGGGAATGCCAGGTGGAGAGCTTGGCCACCGCCCTCCGTGTCAGGGACACCATTTTGGATCATTTGAAGCACCACTTACGTCGGGCTCAACAGAAGATGGTTTCCTTCGCCAACAGGAAATGTCGGGACCTCTCCTGCGAGGTAGGAGAGAAGGTTTTCGTCATACTCCACCCCTGGCGACAGCTCTTGGTGGCCCGTCGACCTTGTCTGAAACTGCCACCTCGTTTCTTCGGGCCTTTCAAGGTGCTCGCCCATATAGGGGCAGTCGCCTCCCGCCTTCGCCTTCCAGCTGGGAGCCGTATTCATCAGATTTTCCATGCCTCACAGCGACGACGCGTAGTGGGCGAACACATCCCCACAGATCGCATTCCGACCGACCTCGACCTCTCAGGAGAGGCACCGTACTGCCCCACCTCGGCCCTCGATCAGAGATGCCGCACCCCAGAGGACCGTACATCGGAGGAGGTCCTTGTGACTTTGACCGGCCAACCCGACTCGGACGCGACATGGCTGCCCCGGGATGATTTCCGCCGCCAGTTTCCCAACTACTGCCTTGAGGACAAGACACATTTTCCAGATGGCGGCATTGTTACGGAGCAGCACGACGACGAACCTCCTTGGAAAGTTTACACGCGCCGGACGCGTACACCGGGTGACCCCACAATTACCGTAGAAGATAATTAGTGATTTATTGGTTGCTTCTTTTGCTTGAGACGTTTTATTTGTTGCTTTATTTGCTTGTCATTTTAAGTATTTTTGTATTTCCTAATTTCTAAATTTCCTTTTGTATTCGCTCCTCATCACTATAAGTGGACGCGTAAGCCCTTTATTCTTTTCATCCTGGAATGAATATGTGTTTTCCCTTTCTTCTCTAAACCCTAAATCCCTCCTCTCTCTCTCTCTCTCGTCCTCTCCTCCTCTCTTCCTCTCTTCCCCGTAGCCGCCTTTTTTTTCCGACCCCCTAACATATTTCGTGTGAGAGAGCCATCAAAATACCGCGCGTGTGTGTTATAACTTGAAGCGTGAACGCCCCCGTGGGAAAAAGATCCTCTTCATTTCACTCCAAATGGATTGTACCTATTTCATGATTAAGATTATATCAAAGTTGATAGGACTGATTAAGTAATTCCGTATTTATTTATTTATTATATCTCAAAAAAAATTCATGCCCTTTGATAAAGCGAAACGAGATCTAAACCATGAAATAGACAAATGGAGGGGAATCAAATATGGAGAGGATCATGATCCCATTTACGGAGGCTCTTATGCATTTTTCATTTTCTAAATTTTGTGAAGGATAACAACACACTGGTTTGTAGCTCATCATTCTGCCCTCCCTTTGTAGTGGCTCTCCAAAATGGTAGCCATGTTTCAACCTCCACCTCAAACAAAATCATACGCTCTTCAGTTGCTTCAATTCATTTGAGTGAAATTCTGATATTTCATGTGATCACATCGATTCCTTTTTCAGTTAAGATTCACATATGCATGCCTGCAGAACCCCTGCAGATTTTCATTTTACACTGAATCTGTACGCTTGAGTATCCATGGCAGGAGAAACTGCTGCAGGAGCAAAACAAGACCATGGAGAAGGAGGTGAGCTGTCTATTTTTCATTAATATATGCCGTGCATTCTTTGGTTATCACATCTTGTTAATTGCCCCAATTTTTATTGAATTTTGGGCGGTTAATTAAGCAGATTAAAGCTAAAGAGAAAGCCATGGATTCGGCACAAAATCCAGTTTTGGAGCAGCAAAAACATTCCACCCAGCATTTTCTCATTTCTGGCTCCTCTCCCTTTCCCACCACCAGGTATAGTACATCTGTTTCCCCCCCCCCCCCAATATTTGGTTAAAACAGTGCAAGTAGGAACTAAATGATACTAGAACGGTCATATGTGGGGGGTAAACAATACACTAGCCTCTAACATGTTGATTTTTTGGGGGTCTGGTTTAGGCTTTGTTAGGCGCGGGGTCATGAACGCGGTGGTCATGAACCGTCGCTCGTGAATGCCCAACCTAACCTAAAAAAATTCATGCATTTTATGCTCAAAACTAGTTTATTTTCTTGATAGTGGTGATAACTTTTCTCTTTCCAAACATACATTCTATGATAATAATATTTTTGAGCAAACTCGCTGGAGCACATAAGCCGCGCCAAACGAAGCCTAAGTGACGCGTGAGTTGGCCTCTAACATCTGCTCTATGTTAGAATTTAACATAAAACCAACCGGTTATAGGCCAAGCAGCCAAAGTTTTATATTAATAACCACCCAAAGCTATCAATTATTAGTGAAATGAAAGTGTCCAATGTGCGAGACCAATATAGGAAGGTACAGCCTGGCATCCCACGGATCCTGCCCCTTGTACATTGAAGGAAATTTCCAGCCAAGTCTTGCTGGATATTGGAGGAATAACCGGGCAATCACTGCTTACCTAAAATAGAATCGTGTACCTAAAATTGTTAAAATTACTAAGTTTAGTCACCCTTGTAAATCTATTTATACAGCGAATGTATGAGAAGCAATACAGCTTGTAGTTGGTTTCAAACTCTTCTTCTTCTCTGCTCTTGTTTCTTATTTTCTTCACATGGTATCAGAGGGAGGCGCCATGACTCCCGCTGCAGAAAATATTTCCACCTCCTCCGCAGTTCATACTCCCTCCACCCATGATACTATCGCCATCAACTTGGAGTCTACCCTCCCTACCGTGAAATCAATCCGGCAGGATGTGTCGATTCGGCTCAAATCGACAAACTACCTCCCATGGAAGACGCAGGTTCTTCCCGTCCTCCGTTCGCTTGGACTGGTCGGGTTTATTGATGGATCTGCAACCCGTCCCGACCCCGACGATCTTTCGCCAAACGCTGTCCAATGGCATCGCCTCGATCAGATGGTTTTGGCATGACTCACCAACTCTCTCTCTGAGGCAGCCGTTACTCAAATCGGCACCTGTGCAACCTCGACTGAGGTTTGGCACTCTTTGGAGGTGCTGTATGGAACTCTTACACGTTCCCGAATTCTCCAACTCAAAACCGAGCTTCAGTCCATGACCAAAGGAGCTCTCTCTATGGCCGACTACGTCCAACGGGTCAAATCTATTTCCCAAAACCTTGCAAACGCCGGCAAACCCATTGACGAGGATGATCTCGTCATGTGGCTTCTTCGCGGTCTTGGATCTGAGTTTGATCCCATTGTTGCGGCCATAAACCTTTCCCGAGACTCTCCCACGGTGGATGAAGTCACCGCTCTACTATTTGATTTCGAGCTCCGACTCCAAACAACACGACGAGACATTGTTCAACCCACTGCGATGTACTCGGCCCGAGGTCGTGGCCGAACCCATTTTGGAAATCGCAGTGTTCGTGGTCGCGGGAAATTTGGTGATGGCCAAGGTGGAGGTCGGACTAGCCAGAACCGCGCACCTCCTTCACCTACAACTTCTCGTGGGGGTCGTGGAACACCAGGGCAACGTCTTAAAGGCGCACCTCGCACAACTGATGATTCCAACGTGGTGTGTTTTCGCTGCGGTCATCCCTATCACAAAGCCAACAATTGTTTTGCCCCAGATTCGGTCATCACAAATCAGGTTCAATCTTTTGCCGCTATAAATTTATCTGACCAGGTTGATCACGCATGGTATCCTGACACTGGCGCAACAAACCATATGACCGCTGATACTGCTCAACTTGAAGGTATGACCCCATACTCTGGTCTTGATTCAGTAATGGTTGGAAATGGGACTGGTTTACCTATTACTCATGTGGCCAAGGTATCCATCCCACGCACATCAGTCCATCTAGACCGTGTTCTTGTTGTTCCCAACCTGAAAAAGAACTTATTAAGTGTTTCTCAATACACTCGTGATAATGATTGCTGTTTCATTTTCTATCCATGGGGTTTTCTCATCAAGAACTTGAAGACGGGCCAGACAGTGCTGGAGGGAACTAGGCAAGGAGGACTCTATCCAATACACATGGGGACATCACCATCTGCAGTAAGCCTCTTCACCAATAAAACCGATGGGGACACTTGGCATGCTCGTTTGGGACATCCATCCTTTTCTTTAATGAAATCCTTGTACCCGTTGTTAAACATTAGTTTCTCGATTAATAAATTTTTTTGCCGAAGTTGTCAAATGGGAAAAGCGTCCAAATTACCGTTCACTCGTCGTAAGTCCTATTCCACTCAAACTTTACATACTCTCCACAGTGATGTCTGGGGCCCGGCTCCTACCTCCTCCATTGACGGTTTTCGGTTTTACCTCATCATCGTTGATGAGTGTTCCCGATTTTCATGGTATTTTCCGCTTCGTCGCAAATCTGAAGTTGGCCTTCTCTTCATACAGTTCATTAAGCTCATGGAAAAGCAACTTGATAAAACAGTAAAATTTGTCCAAACAGATGGTGGTGGGGAATTTATGAGCCATACTCTTCAAGAATTCTTCTTATCCCATGGTATTTCTCATCTTGTCTCTTGTCCAGGGACACCTGAACAAAATGGTTTAGCGGAACGCAAACATCGTCACATTGTTGAAACCGGTCTTACTCTTATGGCTCATGGGCAAACCCCAAAACAGTTTTGGAATCATGCGTTCTCCACGGCTGTATATCTGATCAACCGGTTGCCAACTACAACGGTTAACGGACGCTCTCCGTTTGAAGCTCTATTTGGTACTCGACCATCTTATGATCACCTGCGCACGTTTGGCTGTGCTTGCTTTCCTGCTTTATCCCCATTTGGCAGAGGAAAATTGGACTTCAAAACTATCGAATGCGCCTTTCTTGGCTACAGCCCGCACCATAAGGGTTATCAGTGCTTGGATCCGGTTTCGGGACGAGTCTATCTCTCTCGCCATGTGTCATTTGATGAGACTCGTTTCCCCCTGGCTCAGCCATCCTCCGCCCAGGACTTGGATTCTTCTTCTTCAAAATATTTTTCTGTCCAACCTATTCACAAATTGTTGCAGGTCACCAATGTTGACACCTCAGCACCAACACCCGGCGCTTCCCCGTCTCCGTCGAGGTCCCCGACAGTGACTCGTCCTCTCCAACACGATTGCGAGCTCGCCGCTCCTCCAGCTCGGGCTCCCGGATCCACTGCTCTCATAGATCCCGCTCTACCGGCGGATCCCCCTCCGACCCCTGCAGCCCCCGCTACTAGCGCCGTCTCCGATGACCCTCCTCCAGCACCTGGTGACGGTGTTTCCTGCTCGCCTTCCATCACGCCTCCTCCGTGGCCGGCCCATGCCGCGATTCGTCGTCCCCGAAGCTCTCGTGGCGGCTCAGGTACAACCCCCGTTGGTGCTTTGGTGCCTGGTTCCACGTCAACTCACCCCATGGTGACTCGCTCCCGCGTCGGCACCCGGCGTCCCAAGGCGCTCTACGCCTCTCGCCATCCTATCTCCTTGGCTCTACTGTCCATGGTGTCAGAACATCCTCCCGAGCCTTCTACCTATCGGCAGGCGGCCGCTGATCCCAACTGGGTTCGTGCCATGGAAGAGGAATTTGCTGCCCTTCGTCGCAACCGGACCTGGTCTCTCGTTCCATTCACTCCATCGATGAATGTTGTCGGCTGTAAGTGGGTTTACAAAGTAAAACACAAGGCGGATGGTTCCATCGAACGCTACAAAGCTCGTTTGGTGGCACAAGGCTTCAATCAACGCGAAGGTTTTGACTTTACCGAAACCTTCAGTCCTGTGGTCAAGTCCAGCACTGTGCGTCTTGTTCTCTCTTTGGCTATCTCCCGTGACTGGCGTCTGCGCCAATTGGATGTTAAAAATGCGTTCCTACACGGGGACTTGCAGGAGATCGTCTACCTCAAGCAGCCACCTGGGTTTATTGACCCAACTCGGCCGAGGCATGTATGTCGCCTACACAAAGCTCTTTATGGTCTTCGCCAATCTCCTCGGGCGTGGTACAACAGATTTGCCACATCTCTTCGTCAACTTGGGTTTATTATTTGTCCGCATGATACCTCGCTGTTTCTCTGGCGTCACGGCGCGGACATTATCCTCATCTTACTTTATGTTGACGACCTCATCATCACTGGGAGCCACACGGACTTCATTTCTCGCCTCATTCGCCGCCTCTCGTCCCAGTTCGACATGAAGGATCTCGGCGATCTACATTTCTTCCTGGGCATGCAGGTTGAACGACGCAGTGACTCACTTCTTCTCTCCCAGACCCGATATGCTCTTGATCTACTTTCCCGATTTGGTTTAGACGGTGTCAAACCAGTCAAGAGCCCTCTCGCAACGGGTCTTCAACTCTCTGCCTGTTCCCCGGATCCTCTTCCTGATCCCACCATCTACAGGCAGATGGTTGGGTCTCTACAGTACCTTACTATGACCCGTCCAGATCTGGCTTACGCTGTTAATTATGTTTGTCAGTTTATGCAGAAACCTTGCGCTTCTCATCTTGCTGCGGTCAAAAGGATTTTTCGCTATGTCAAAGGCACACTGGAATTTGGTCTCAAGTTCTCTAAGTCTGCTTCCCTTCAACTTCGCGCCTTTTCAGACGCAGATTGGGCCGGCTGTCCCGACAGTAGGCGTTCCACAACAGGGTATGCCGTCTTCCTAGGGCCGAATCTTCTATCCTGGGGGGCTAAGAAGCAGCCCACTGTCTCTCGGTCCAGCGCTGAGGCTGAATATCGCGCTCTGGCATCCACGACGGCTGAAGTTCTTTGGCTTCTTCATATGCTTCGGTTTCTTGGCCTCCGTTCATCAGCTCCCCCTCTCCTTCTTTGCGACAACATCAGTGCCCTTCACATGTCCAAGAACCCCGTATTCCACAGCCGGACGAAGCATATTGACATCGACGTTCACTTCATCCGTGACCATGTTCTTCGTGGTGATCTTACTGTCTCACATATACCGGGACGCGATCAGGTAGCTGATATTTTCACCAAGTCCCTTCCCAGTCCTCGGTTCACTTGGCTTCGAGACAAGCTCGCCTTCCGGATTCATCCGTCATGAGCTTGAGGGGGGATGTGCGAGACCAATATAGGAAGGTACAGCCTGGCATCCCACGGATCCTGCCCCTTGTACATTGAAGGAAATTTCCAGCCAAGTCTTGCTGGATATTGGAGGAATAACCGGGCAATCACTGCTTACCTAAAATAGAATCGTGTACCTAAAATTGTTAAAATTACTAAGTTTAGTCACCCTTGTAAATCTATTTATACAGCGAATGTATGAGAAGCAATACAGCTTGTAGTTGGTTTCAAACTCTTCTTCTTCTCTGCTCTTGTTTCTTATTTTCTTCACATCCAAAATAAATAAATAGTAAATACATGATAAAATCACATTAATATAATGATTTTCTCCTCTCGTATGAAATGTGTAGATATTATCAACAAATGCCGGATAAAGAGACGTCGCCGCAGGCTCAGTTAAGCTTAGGCAGCAGCTTGCTGCCTCCGTGGATGTTAAACTGCCTCAATGGATAGCATGCCCATGTATGTATGTATGTATGTATGTATGTATAATATGTTTCATGGTAATGTCCCACAAATAATATATACTCCTGTATGTTCCTTGTATATTATATGATGAACCGCTTTGGTAAAAAATCATGAAGTTATTTGTCCCGCTTGCTGAAGAGTGAAGATTTACTAGTTTTTATGAGTTGCACAATTGAATGGTGCTTATTGACTCTGCCTACATGGTGACTTTGACTTTGTTTGGGGGACTTATTTTCACCGGTCAATTAAGGTCCGGTTCATGCGATCGTAACCGCTTGGCCGGTGAAAATAAGGCTCCATTTGGGGGGACTTATTTTCACCGGTCAAGTGATTACGACCGCATGAATCGGATCATAATTGTGGTCCAATTCATGCGGTCGTAACCGCTTGACCGGTGAAAATAAGCCCCAAACGGAGTCTAAGGCTCCGTTTGGGGGGACTTATTTTCACCGGTCAAGTGGTTGCGACCGCATGAACCGGACCTTAATTAAGTCCCGGTTCATGCGGTCGCAACCGCTTGACCGGTGAAAATAAATCCCCCCAAACGGAGCCTAAATCCCCCAAACGGAGCCTTTGACTTTGACATTGATGCTCCTGACAAAATTGTTTTGACTTTGAGTTTTGCTCACCATTTCTGAAAATATTGAGATTTGGGTATGCAATTATATTGTTAAACAATTATATTACTAAACAACTATATTGAGATTTGGGCATCTTTTTGGAAATCAGCCCCACGATTTTGTTTTACATGATTTCAATCCCTCTATTTTAAATGTGTGAATTTAGTCCTCATTTTAAATTTCTTTAATTAAAATAGATAAAAGTTTTTAATATAAATTTAAGTGTTCCTATTTGAATATAAATTTAAGTGCACGGGTTTTGTGAGTGACGGGAAGAATATTTTTTTTTATTGTATGTAAGGTAACTTGCTTTATATGAAAGTATATTTTTAAAAATTAAATAAAATACATACATTCAAAAAATTAATAATAAAGAGGGGATAAAATTGAAAATTTGAAAGTTTATCCAAATAGTTTTTTTCCTTTTAACTATAGATAAGAGTATTGCCTCTTGCACAGTTGCACGTATTATTTTCTTTATTTATTTTTGTGAAATATTATTTTTTGAAATATGCATATATGTACTATATTAAAGAGAAGTGTGGTGGTCTTTCAATAGCATGAATTAAAAACTCATTCAATTAATGTGGACCGTTGGATCGCAAGATCGTGGCCTGCAAATAAAATTTCTCAAAATCCTACTCCCTCCCTCTCTTCTAATTCCCATTAAGAGAAAACTCTCCCTTAAACAGAGCCCCTCCCCCTTCCTCGCTCTTGCAAATGCTGGCGGTGGCTTTCCCGCCGCCCCGGCGGGTTCGCAGGGGTCCGACGAATCCGTCAGGGATTGCCCAGCAGCAAGCAGGTAGGGCCACTGTCGGCGGTGGCTCTGCCCGTGAGACCCAGATTAGAGGCAATACTCTTATCTATACTTTATAAAACAAAAGGGTTCAAAGAAAAGCGCATATCCTGGAGGAGGTCTAGCCTGGGGAAATGGGAGGGAACTGACCATGTAAATGCAACTTCTATAAGCCAGAACCTTTTTTTTTATTCTTAGATCAGCATTAAGCATATTATAAGCACATAGATCATCGGGCATGCCAACCAACATTTATTTTTGTGTTGTGCGGCCATGCCCAATATTGCCTGGACCATACAACTTGTGTAATTGTATACGCGGGGAGTCCCGCGATTTTAGGCTCCGTTTAGGGGGACTTATTTTCACCGGTCAAGCGGTTACGACCGCATGAACCAGACCTTAATTTAAGGTCTGGTTCTTGCGGTCGTAACCGCTTGACCGGTGAAAATAAGTCCCCCCCCAAATGAAGCCTTAATTATGAGTTCTAGCAAATGCTGACAATTTAAAATTCAGCAACATTCTGGTAGGGTATGGTGAAAGTGCTAGCAAATAAAAAGAAATGTGGTGCATTTGGACACTGGGGACACTCTATTTGCCTTCAGAGCCGTGGGAGATGAAGGCGCCCCAAACATCTCGTGTGGCTGATTTTTTTGGTGTAGCTTCATTGCGCACCGAAGAAGATGACGGCCTCCAAATACACATTCTAGCTATGTAAGTGTATATCATTGAATTATGAGGTAGATTATGAAATATATTAAGGTGAATGAGTTATTATAATGTTTTTATTGTTGTAATGTTAATCAATAGTAAAAAGAAAATCCTGATAAATTATTTGCCCTGGGAGTGAATTATAAGGCTATATGCACACAATAGTTCTTAAAATATAATAACATAAATAAAAATTACAATGAAAATAATTTTTCTTAGTAATCATAATGTTCTTATATTAAGGGCCTGTTTGGGAAGGCTTTTGAGCTCCTTTTCGTTTTTTGGAAAACGCTATCACACTTAAGAGACCGTTTGGATTGTCTATCGGTGGGAAAAGCTACCGCGAAAAACTCCATTTTCTCCTCTTTTGGAAAAGTCACTTGTCACCTACTTTTCAACCTTTTCGAAAAGCGCTTTCTCATACAAAAACACTTATCTCTTAAGAAAATCTACAACTTGGTTTTTTTGTCTTGCCGCGATTTTTTTCCCGGACGTAATTTTTTTGCCCGGGCATGTTTGTATTTGCCCGGCGCCAATTTTTCGCCCGGACGCAATTTTTTCGCCCGGGCGTGAATTTTTCGCCCGAGCTAGCATTTTTCGCCCGTGCTGGCATTTTTCGCCCAGGCTGGCATTTTTAGCCCGAGCGTGGTGTTTTTCGCTCGGGTGAGTTTTTTTCGTCCGAGTGCAGTTTTTTTGCCCCTGCATGTTTTTTTTCGCCTGAGCGTGTTTTTTTTCGCGCGGGCCGATTTTTCGTCTGGACGTGATTTTTTCGCCCGAGTGCGTTTTTTTAATCCGGGTGTGATTTTTTTGCCGGTACACGATTTTCTTTCGCCTGAGTTGATTTTTTGCTCGGCGTGTTTTTTTCGCCCTGACGAGTTTATTTTCGCCCGAGCGTGATTTTTTTGCACCGACACGATTTTTTCGCCCGGGTGCGATTTTTTTGCACTGACGCGATTTTTTCCCCGGACGTAATTTTTTCGCCGGCAGGCAATTTTTGCGTCCGCGCGCGTTTTTTCGCCCGGGCTCGATTTTTTCACCCGAGCGCGATTTTTTCGCCCTGACACGATTTTTTTTTGCACGAGCGCAATTTTTTTCACCGAGAGCGGTTTTTCACCCAAGTACTATTTTTTTCCCGGGAGCAAATTTTTCGCCCGAGAGTGATATTTGTCCTCAGAGCTTGTTTTTTTCGCCGGAGAGCCATTTTTTCGCAGGGAGCGAAGCCCTGTTTTTTTCGCCCGGTCGGTAATTTTTCGATCGGGCGTAATTTTTTTGTCCGTTAACGATATTTTTTGCCTTGACACGTTTTTTTTCGCCCGGGCGCGATTTTGTCGCATGAGCGCACCCGAGGGCAAATTTTTCGCTCGGACGTGAATTTTTGACCTTGGCGTGATTTTTTCGCTCGTTCGTGCTTTTTTTGCTCGAGGGCAATTTTTTTTGCTCGAGCGTGACTTTTTTCGTCTCCTCTCGATTTTTCAGCCGGACGCGAATTTTTCGCACGTGAAATATATTTTTTGTCGGAGCACGTTTTTTTTGCCCAGACACGTTTTTTCCACCCGGGCGCGATTTTTTTGAAATGGGCAAATTTTTCGCTCGGACGCGAATTTTTCGCCACGCCGTGATTTTTTTCTAGTTCGCGATTTTTTTGCCCGGTCGTGTATTTTTTTCGCTTTAACGCTATTTTTTCCGCTCGAATGCAATTTTTTTCGCTTTCGATCGAAAATATCGCGTCTGTGCAAAAAATTCTCGTCCGTGAAAAAAATTCGCGCCCGGGCAAAATTTTCCCGCCCAGTCGAAAACTTCGTGCCCATCCAAAAAATTCGCGTCTGTCTGAAAAATTTGCGGTCATCCGAAAAATTCGTGCCCGCCCGTAAAATTCGCGCCTGTTCGAAAAATTCGCGCACGTCCGAAAAATTGGCACCCGACCGAAAAATTGGGGCCCGACCGAAAATTTTTCGCCCACGCGAAAATATCGCGCCTAGGCGAAAAATTCGCGCCCGGGCGAAAAATCCGCACCCGGGCAAAAAAACCGGGCCCCGACGAAAAAATTCACTCACGGGCGAAAAATTCGCTCCCGGGAAGAAAAAAACCTGTCCCGACGAAATAATTGCGTGTTTCCCCCGGACGTACACTTAAAAAAAAGAAGTTACCGCAACGGAGATTTATCAGACGGTTTATAAAATGCTTCTCCTTTTTGAAAAGTTCTGCTAAAAAAGTTCACCCAAACAGTTCTCCTTTTCTAATAGACATTTTCCAAAAGTTACTTTTTCTACCATCCTTTTGCTATCACTCCTCCTTTCTGAAAAGTCTTCCCAAACAGGCCCTAAGCATCATAGATTAATTTCAATTACAATGGAAGAAATTAGCAAAACCTCAGTCAACTATATGCAGAGTAACGAGCTTGAGTCTAAACTACAAAAAAAATATAGCAAATCTATTTTCTATTTTGAATATGTGCAAATTAATTTTATTACCAGAACAAAAAATTAGAAGTGCAAATAGAATTGTTACAGGCAAACTAAAACAAAATTAGGAAGAGCAAAAAAACTAAATTTTTTGCCTGCTGACTTTGAGGGTGGAGGTATGAACTCATTGACGGAAGCGAGTGAGAGGAAGAAAGGGATACAAAATTTTGGAGATCGAACCTCTCATAGACGGTGAAACTCTCACAGGCGATGAACAACGCGGGAAATTGGAGGCTCGACGTAAAAACACGCTTTTAGGGTTTGCGGGAGAGGAGTTTCCTACAGGTGGAAATTGGAGATAGGTGTGATGCATTGGTTTGCCCCTATCCTTTCTACCTTAAAATGCTTAATAAATATTTAAATTTTTTTATAATTTTAAAAATTGATTTGTACCTATCCAAAATAAGTTTGCCGATAACAATTACTTAATTATATGTCTCGGATTCAAATTCTTCACGACTTTTTCAAACTAGTCATTATGCCGAGCTAGGGCATACGTCAACACAGCACTCCAAGATGATCCACAAAATTTTGCATTTTATGAAGTGGTTTATAGAATACCTTTTAATCTTGGGTTTGAATTGATCCACATAAATCTTAAGCTCTCTGGGTTGTTTTCTTTTCAACCTAACAACTAAGGCTTTGTTTGTGGGCAGGGGCGGATCCAGGGGGGCCGGCGGGGGCCCGGGCTCCCCCAAGAATTTTGTCAAAATAAATGATAAATTTGTGTTCCTCTCGTCGAGCCAATGGATTTTGACTACTTATACTTCAAAAACGGTGTCCGAATAAGGGAGAAAAGAACCCGGAAAGATGGAGACATTTAATTTTTTTGATTGGAAGATGAGAAAGTTTACATGAGAGGCAACCGGTTTAATTAATTTTTGTGGAGATAATATATACAAATTTAGTTAATATAGTTGCAAAAAATTTTGACCCCGCCAAGTCCACCTTCTTCTTTACTCGTAGCTTCTTCAAAATCTCTGTAAGAAACACTATCGTTATCTTTAGCACGATATAACGTGACATCTTCTTAATTTACTTAACTCTTGTAATCTTGTTTATTTTCCCAGTGTCTCCTTTATTACACTGTAATAGTACACGGGATCAAAGCCATTGAATTTTTAATACGCGTTTCTTAAATTTTTTGAATAGTTTAGGCACACCCTTGTTGAAATTCTCATTCTCTGCAGTAGGAGCATGCGTTCACACTTTTACTTTGAGTTTGTTTTAATATGAAGTTCTCTTACTTTGAAGAGGAACTTTCATATGCTCTTAGGGATGTTGATGAATGATGACGACAATGAGGTCAGACGAATATTTAAATACTGATGATAACACTATATTTTTATTGCAACTCATACTTTGTAGCATGAGGTTCATCTTAAACATTTTTATTGCAACAATATTTTTTTCTTGGATTTATTTGCTTCATCACACAAATATTTAACCAGAACACCTGAACAAATAGTTCAAATTGGAATTGTTAGCACTCTTTATATTCTCACATCTCAAATTATTGAAATATTAATATTATGTATACTGCAACAAAGATCAGGCCAGTATCACGCAATATTCCATTTGTTCTAAAACTGATTAAAGATTGAGCTCGGATGTCTCTAAATAGATAAGCTGCAATAAGAAATAATTTTTTTATGACTCAATTGTGATATCTCTACATGCACAAATTTTAGTATAGACATTGATCATAAAAAAAAAAATCGCTTTTTGATTGGACCCCCCCCCCAATCAAACTTCCTGAATCCGCTCATGTTTGTGGGGGGCTTATTTTCACCGGTCAAGCGGTTACGACCGCATGAACCAAACTTTAATTAAGGTCCGGTTCATGCTGTCATAACCGCTTGACCGGTGAAAATAAGTCCCCCCAAACAAAGCCTAAGAGATGCAAGTCCCCAAATATTGCATGAAACAACAATTCAAAGAAATAGAGAAAGGTAGAAGGGAAGAAGAGAAAACTGGTCGACCAAGGTCAAATAAACTCAATCTAATTTGAGATTGGTAAAAATGCTAAAATTTATAAATAAATCAGTCAAAATTATATCAAATCAATCCCCTATAGATCTTAGGCTTCGTTCGGTGAGACTTATTTTTACCGGTCAAGCGATTACCACCGCATGAACAGGACCTTAAATTAAGGTCAGGTTCATGCGATCGTAACTGCTTGACCGGTGAAAATAAATCCCCTCAAACGGAGTCTTAGGCTCTCTTTGATGGCTTGACGCAGCTTTTTTTTGCCCCAATGAGTTTGGACAAAAATGCCACCATCATAGAATGCACGTTTGACAAAACGATGGTTATGACCACCATGAAGGATATAAAAGTTGATGAAATTCTTTAGGTGAGCCAAACGGAGCCTTAGTCATGGTGTGATAGTCATTAATTAATACGGTGGAATATGCCGTAAATCTTTTTTATTTCAAATTATTATAAAGAACCCAATAAATCATATACTTACTAAGATTAAAATATCATCATTTTAAAATTAAATTGTAGTCAAATAATTTTGATGATTGTTTGTTCAATCATACCAATTTCCTTTTAATTAGTTCTTGCAAATCATTATTCATAGAGGCTTCACCAATTTCCTATTTCTTTTCTTGCCCTAGTATATAAAATTTAGTAGTCCAAAAAATCCGTCTAGCGTTTGCCGGGCTTGAGCTCGGGCTTTTAACAACCTGGTTCAGACTCGGGCCTCGAATTAACTGGGCTCGGGCCCCCACTCAAAGAGAGGCCCACCAGGGCCCCCAAAGCTGGCCTGGGCCGGGCCGGGCCGGTTCCCAAAGGCGGGATTCCCGCCTATTTTGGAAATCCCGCATGGGCAGGATTTTCCATCAGCATGCGGGGCGGGATTTGATGAAAATCCCGGGCGGGATGGGTGTTGGGCCCAGTATAAGCCTGGTACTTGGGCTTAGTGCGGCCTGGCCGGGCCAGACTGTGAGCCGATATGGGGCCCTGTTGGGCCGTAGAGCCGCGCCTGGACACGGGGCGGGCTATCCTGGGCCTGGGCATAGCTGAGTTTTTACGGGCCCGGGCCCATTCTTTTATTTATTTATTTAGGCAATAACTACTAAATGTTAAAATTAGAAGTCAACCATTAATTTGAGCGTCAACTCCCGGTTCTTAAATGTTTCTTCAGCTTTCCCGCAGAAGCATCAAAGCTGTTCGAACAGCTTCCACCGAATTGGGCGCTTCGAGGTTTGACTTTTTTTTGTCTCTGTTTTCTCTTGATCCCTTTGATTAAAACGGAAATGTTTGCATGCGACGGTTTTATGCAAAATTAGGGTTTCGTTGATAGTCTTGTGGGGGATATTCTAGCGAACGCGTGATTTCGATTTCCTACAGGGGCTTCTGGTTTGATCAGGCCACTGAAACTCTGGTATTAAAATGTAATTTTTAAAACGTAATTAAGCGATTTGATACACCCAACCTGCAGTTGAGATAAGAAATCCAAAACCAAAACACAAGCCAGCCAAATCCCCTTTGAATTAATCTTGCAAAACTTCAACAAGGTTACTCCAAAGAACACCTTCCTCCACAGATACACAATAATGAAAACAGGAGCGGGAAATACAAGATAAGAGTAGACCGATCCTAAGGAAGCAAGTTCCTGAACGGATGATCAGCAAGAGGGAGAAGGCTTCACCGATCTTCCCACTGCAGCCAAAAGCACATTACAGGATCATTCTTTCATCCCCAAAACCCTACCACAACAAGACTATAAATACCAAAAGCATAAAGTAGATAAAGACCCCAAAATACCCCTAACCAGGGCCGCCCGGTTCAGCTGATCGTATCAAATGCTCCCTCCATCAGAAGTTCCTTGTCCCCAAGGAACAAATTGCGGGTACCTTGCTTGCAGCACGTCTGCATCTTCCCAAGTTGCCGCTGCCTTCGAACTGCCGGTCCACTGTATTAAGAATTGAGCTATCACTTGTCCATCCCGATTGACGATGCGTCGGCTTAAGCTTCGAAAAGGTTCCACCAATAAAGTACCCTCGGCGGTAACCACCACCGCTAACTCCCCGGGTTGCGCGGGTGGAGTCCCGAGATGTTCCTTCAACTGCGATATATGAAAAGTTGGATGAACCTTGGCTCTGGGAGGTAGATCCAACCGGTAGGCCACCTTGCCGACTCGTGCCAACACCTTGAATGGGCCGAAGAATTTAGGAGATAATTTCTGGCATCCATGGCTCCGTAAGCTGCTTTGGCGGTATGGTTGTAGGCGAATGTACACCCACGAATCAAGCGTTAACTCTCTTTCGCGACGGCCCCTATCCGCGAGCACCTTCATCCGATTTTGTGCTTGAGTTAAATTAAGTTTTAGTTGCGAAATCACCCTTTCCCGGGCTGCCAAGGAGCGGTCGACCCTTTCAACCGGAGACAAGCCGTCGACGTAAGCGGACGGAAGTGGGGGTTCTTGACCGTAAACCACCTCGTATGGGGTCATACAAATAGCACTATGGAACGTCGAATTGTACCACCATTCCGCAAGAGGCAACCACTCCGCCTAACTTCGAGGTTGGTCATGGCACATACAGCGTAAATAGGCCTCCAAACAGCGGTTCACTACTTCAGACTGTCCATCGCTCTGCGGATGATACGCCGTGGAGTGGTGCAATTGGACCTGTAGGATACGAAACAGCTCCACCCAAAATTCGCTCAAAAACACCGCATCCCGGTCACTAACAATGGCCGCCGGAAGGCCATGCAACCGAAAAATGGAATCAAGGAATACCCGTGCCACCTCCTCGGCCGTGTATGGGTGAGATAAGGCCATAAAATGAGCCTGCTTGCTCAATCTATCCACGACCACAAAAACCGCATCCTTCCCCTTGCTCCTCGGTAACCCATCGATGAAATCCATCGAGATTTCCTGCCATATACGCTCCGGTATGGGTAAGGGCTGTAGGGACCCCATCGGTAATTGGTGAGCGCTCTTGCATGTTTGGCAAACCGTACATTCCTGAATATAGGTGTAAAGATCCGCTTTCATTCGCTTCCAATAGAACACGCCTTTCAGACGATGGTATGTTGCGGTGATCCCCGAATGGCCCCCCAACGGGCTGTCGTGGTATAACCGGAAAAGTTTGCGCCGAAGCTCGGCATCTTGGCCGACTACTAGCCTGCCCTTGTGCTGCAACACCCCATGATGCCAATGAAAATGGGGATGGGAAGTGGGATCAACCTCCTTGTCGGCTATGAGTTGCTGAAGCAAAGGATCATTTGTCCAGGAAGCCCGAACGGACTGTAAGGTCTCGGATTGGATCACCACCAATGCAATGAGCTCCCCCGGCCCCTCTTCATACTTTCGAGATAAAGCGTCCGCGCATGCATTTTCTTTCCCCCTTTTGTATTGAATCTGAAACTCGAAGCCCATCAATTTTGCCAAGTAACGTTGTTGAGCGGGAGTGGCAATGCGTTGCTCCAACAAAAACTTTAGACTTTGGTGATCGGTTCGGATGATAAACGGTGAAATGACAAAATAGTGTTTCCACTGTTGCACGGCCATGACGACGGCCAAGAGTTCTTTCTCGTATGTGGATAGGCGAGCGTTCTTGGGGCCCAACGCCTTGCTGAAGAATGCCACCGGTTGGCCGTCTTGTAACAACACCGCACCCACGCCGGTGTCCGACGCATCGGTCTCCACAATAAAAGGGGCTCGGAAATCTGGAAGGCGCAGCACCGGTGGTTGCGAGACCGCTCGCTGCAATGCCCGGAATGCCTCTTCCGCCGGCTCTTCCCATGTGAATTGTCGCTCCCGCAATAAAGAGGTGAGGGGTTTGGCCAATACTCCATAGCCCTTGATGAAGCGGCGGTAGTACCCGGTTAACCCCAAAAATCCGCGTAGTTGTTTGAGTGTCTTCGGCACGGGCCACTCTAGCATGGCTTGGATTTTGCTAGGGTCGGTTGCAACCCCTTGGTGCGAGATAATATGGCCGAGGTAGTGAATTTGTTGCAGCCCAAAGTGGCATTTATTGCGCTTGAGGAAGAGTTGCTGCCCCTGAAGAATGCTCATGGTGGTGTGAAGATGAGTCAAGTGCTCCTCCCACGAGCGACTGAAGACGAGGATATCGTCAAAAAATACCAATATAAACTTCCGGAGGTGTGCGCGAAAGATGGAATTCATCAAACTCTGGAATGTAGACGGGGCATTAGAGAGCTCGAAGGGCATGACGAGGAATTCGTAGTGCCCATTGTGGGTTCGGAACGCCGTTTTTGGAATATCATCCGGGGCCATGCGGACTTGGTGGTAGCCCGCTCGCAAGTCCAATTTGGAGAAAAACACCACCCCGTGTAATTCCTCCAACAATTCTTCAATCACCGGAATTGGAAATTTGTCTTTGATTGTGTCCCGGTTGAGTTGACGATAATCGACACATAGGCGCCATGTCCCGTCACTCTTCTTCACTAGCACGACCGGTGAAGCAAATGGACTATTGCTTTGTCGGATCAGCCCCGTCGCGAGCAACTCGTCGACCATTTTTTCAATCATCTCTTTTTGTAATGGGGGGTACCGGTATGGTCGTATGTTGACCGGCGTCGTTCCTTCCCGCACCGGAATGCTGTGAGTGAATTGCCGATCTGGTGGGAGATCTTTGGGCTCGGAAAATAGGTTGCTGAAGGGAGCTAACACTTCCTGTAGCTGTTCCTGCTCCAACATCGTGAGCTGGGGGCCGTTCTCCTCTCCACCCATAAGGCCGGCTTTGAACCCACTACTAGATGACCCGGTTGGAGCCCCTTCCCGGTGACACAAAGCTAACATGTTGAGTTCACCGTCTCGAGCGATCAATTTCTGAGTTTTGACGGGGACGCATCCATGTAGTGGCGATGCTTGGAGAGCCCCTTAGTGAAATTTTCTTTCCTTGTACCATGAACTCCATTTTTAAGTGCTGAAAATCCCATTGTACCACACCGAGGGTGACGAGCCATTGCACCCCGAGCACCATTTCACACCCGCCTAATGGTAGGATCAGCATGTCGGAGGTGAAAACTATTCCTTGCATCTTCCATTGGAAATTCAATATTTTGGAGGAGCTGGTGATGGTCTTGCCGTTAGCAACGGCTACTTCGAAACTTGGAATTGACGTTACCGGGCACCGCAACCGCCGTGCGGTCTCGCTATCCAGGAAATTATGCGTACTTCCGGAATCAATCAAAACATAGACCGGTTGGCCCAAGTACGACGCCGTAACCCTCATGGTTTGAAAATGTGTTGTACCATCCAATGCGTGCATGGACACACGGGGCATTGGTTCCTCCTGCTGCTCCTCCGCTAGAGCCGGTTCGTCCGAAGGGTTTTCGACCCACTCCTCCTCCTCCTCGTCATTAGCCATTAAGTGAAGGGCATAAGATTGTCGACGTTCTAAGCACCGATGGCCCGGGGTGAATTTACTGTCGCACCAAAAACAAAGGCCTTTGCCCCGGCGTTCATCCATTTCAGTTGATGTGAGCCGTCTGCCCGGACGCTCCGAATGGCCCCCGGAATTAGTCCCGCCTGCTGTAGGACTAGGAGTAAAGGAACTCGCGGGAGGCTTAGAAGGAGGGCCTCGCCTATTGTCCCAAGAGCTGCTAACAGTCTTCTTGTTGGTGTAGCTTAACTGCTGCTCCTGGAGCCGCGCTAGGGAGAAGACGTCCTGTAGCGTCTTCGGTTGAAACATGCGAACGGCGTATTCTATTTCTCCCTTCAAACCCCCGAGACACAAACTCACGGCGTTGTCCTCAGGAATTGCCACCCGATGCAGTAAAAGATCAAATTCATCCAAGTATTGCTGTACGGAACCTTGTTGTCTCAGATTTTTCATTTCTCGGAGGGGATCATCAAAGAGTTTGGAACCAAAACGACCATTGAGGGCCGTGCAATACTCCTCCCATGTCGGTCATTGTCGCGTGAGACGATTTTTGAGAAAACTTTGGTGTCAATACAACGCTTTTTCCTCCATATGGACGGATGTAATGCGGACCTTCATATCTTCTGTTGTGCCATCCACTTCAAAAAATTGGTCACATTTATAAATCCAGTCCATCACCCCATCGCCGAAGAACCGTGGAAACTCCAGACGAGAAAATCGATTGATCACCCGGTTGGGGCTAGAAGAGCGGTGATAATGAGCATGGTTGGTGGAGGAACCACCCGAGCCGCCCGCCTTGTCCGCCTTGAGCACGGAGAGGATTTCGCGGACCTCCTCCGACGTGCGATGTTGCTGGTCGCCGAGAATCTTCAGCGAGCGTGTTAACTCCTCCTGCTGGAGCTTGAGGCCATCCATATCCGTAGGTACCTCCTTGGCTCTAGTATTGTCGGAAACCGGCATCACAATGGTTGGTAGGACGTATTCCCTCTGATACCCTTGATACACCCAACCTGCAGTTGAGATAAGAAATCCAAAACCAAAACACAAGCCAGCCAAATCCCCTTTGAATTAATCTTGCAAAACTTCAACAAGGTTACTCCAAAGAACACCTTCCTCCACAGATACACAATAATGAAAACAAGAGCGGGGAATACAAGATAAGAGTAGACCGATCCTAAGGAAGCAAGTTCCTGAACGGATGATCAGCAAGAGGGAGAAGGCTTCACCGATCTTCTCACTGCAGCCAAAAGCACATTACAGGATAATTCTTTTCATCCCCAAAACCCTACCACAACAAGACTATAAATACCAAAAGCATAAAGTAGATAAAGACCCCAAAATACCCCTAACCAGGGCCGCCCGGTTCAGCTGGTCGTATCACGATTTAAACGAATGATTAGGGCAGGTCGGCAAGAGCTTCGAAATTGTGTGTTTCTTTCATTCTCCCTGCAATTAGTCTTTATTAGTGATTTTCTACCCCCTGATTACCCCCACAAACTATGGGTAATTTATGTTTTGATTTTATTAGTTTATGCTTGTTGAGCTCTTTGCAATCAGAAGTATCCAAATTGGAAGTTTGAATTTTATTAGGATCGATCCATCATCATCTTCACCATCAAAAATAGACTTATCCCAACTTTTTGGGGCCAACTTTATAAATCTTCATTTCGATTTTGTTGAAGTGTTAAACATAAACTACACGTAATATTTTGGAAATCTTGTTGATATTGGTGTATTGCTTGTCCTACTTAATCCTTGAACATGTATTTGTATCTACTTGTCTTGTTGGTGCATATTCTAGCCTTCTATTATGGACCGCTCATTTACGGGCCTAATCCCTCCGGTCGAGCCCACAACATGGGCCGCGTCTCAAACCTTTTACCTCCTTGATGTAAGCTCTTAACGTTAGCCCACATCACCAACTGACCCGAGGATCAGTCGGTGATGTGAGCTAGCGTTAAGAGCTTACATCAAGGAGGTAAAGGGTTCGAGACCCGGCCTCAACACCCCGCCGCACCGAGAACACATGAGAAGAAGGGTTGGGTGTGCAGGGCCGCGGCCGGCGGCCCATGTTGTGGGCTCGACTGACGGGATTAGGCCCGTGAATGAGCGGTTCATAACACCTTCATTGCATCTGATATAATTCTCACGACATTCGTCAATCTAACATTTCTAGTTTTATTGCAAATACATTTACATTTATGTCACATACAACTTAAACATCAATAGTTTCTTTACTAGGATCTATTAGAAAAGCCCATGTATAAAGGCCCTAGTATTCTCTCTTCTTTAGTCCCACATCTTGTATAGGATTTTTCCTCTCTTCTCATCTCCTATATAATTGTATTCTCTCCTTGTATTTACTTACACAAGCAATACATACAAGTTTTGGCTTCTCTCAACATGGTATCAGAGGCAGGTTCTCTCCTCTAACCGACCTGTGCACTTTTAACCGCATCTACCTGCCGCCTTCTGGCGGACTCCGCGGTTTCCTCGCGGACTATTTGCGGTCTCCAGCGGTCTGCCTCCTTTTCTATCCGTCACTACTCGCTCACTGTCTGCGGCCTCAACGGACAGTCCGCTGCTTCTCCCGTGGATCCAGGTTCTCTCCTCTTCCCCCCCCCCTTTTATAGTTTTTCTCCTCTCTCCTGTGGACCCCACCTCCGGTACGTCTCGCGCGGTCTCCAGGTCTATCCGCGCGGCGTCCCCTCCTATCCGCTCGACGTCTGCTCCTTGCGGTTTCCTTCCGCCTCTACTCGCTAACTCGCGGTATCTTTTCTCCCTCCCGCTCGAGTTCGTCAACTCGCGGCTTCTCTCTCTCCTATCCGCTCGAGTTTGTTAACTCGCGGTCTCTTCTCTCCCTCCCGCTCGAGTTCGTCAACTTGCGGTCTGTTTCTTACCCGCTCTGGTCTGGCCGCTGGTGTTCGCATCGTGACCGTGCGGGTTCATTCTCCTGCCCTTTTTCTGCTCGCTGTTTCGTCGCTGCGGCATGTTCCTAGTCGCGGCGGTCTCCTCCCCTCTCTGCGGCCTGCCTCTCCAGCGGACCCCTGCCTGGTTGCTGCGGCCTCCTTCCAAGTCGGTGCGGCTTGTCTTCCTGGTCTATGGAATCCTCTCTTGACTCCACCGGCCCGGCGGCTAGTCCGCCCGCAGACCGCCCGGCTTGTCCTGCAGACCTGCGCGATGAATTACGCATTACCACCATCTCTCTCTCCGGGAAGAAAAATTTTCTCCCTTGGGTGCATTCTGTGCGTCGGGTTCTCCAGGCCAAGGGTCTCCTGTCTTACCTCACACAGGCTCCTCCGGCTCTCCCTACGGACGAGTGGCTCCGCAACGACGGTCGTGTGCAGACTTGGCTCCTCAACTCCTTGGATGGTGAGCCGTATCAGATGACCATGTATCACGAGACGGCCAAGTCTATATGGGATGAGCTGCACTCACTCTATTCCGGCAAAGACAGCCTTCAGCACCTCTACGACATCCTCACAGATCTCGTTGCTCTCGACGCCGGTGGCGCCCCGGACATGACGTCGTTTGTCGCTCGGGCTAAGACTTTGGCCGAAGCCTGGATACTGCATCAGCCTTCTACCAGTGATCATGCTGCCCAGCGCGCTCAGAAGGAGGTGGTTTACATTGCTATTATGATGGCCCGTCTTCCGCCTCACCTTCAGACTATCCGGACTCAGGTTCTGGCGTCTCCCACCGTTCCATCCCTTTCTGAGATCTGTTCCATGCTCCTCCGCGTGACGCCTCCTCCGGATGCTCCTGCGCCGACTTCCTCGGCCCTTCTTCAACAGGCCCTCCGCCCCTGCTTCCCTTGCCTCCTGCTGCTCGTGGTGGCCGCTCCGGCTCTCGGGGCCGCGGGCGTGGTGGAAGGGGGCGGCCGAAGTGTTCCTACTGCAGCAAGGACGGACACCTTGAAGCGACCTGTTACCGCAAGAATGGATATCCTCCTCGACCGACGGCTTCGGTGGCCGCAGATGCCTCCTCTCCTGCCTCTCCGGACCTTGAAGCTGTCCGCCTCCAGCTCCAGCACCTCCAGGGACTGCTCAACCCGCCTCCTGCTTCCCTGGCCTCCACCTTCGTCTCCCAAGCAGGTACGGCCTGTCTCTCCACCGGTCCGTCCTGGATCATGGACTCCGGTGCCACTCATCACATTACGTCCCAGCAGCCTGCCACATACTCGGACTCTCCTCATCCGCGGTCTATCACCGTGGCTAATGGGGCCCTTGTTCCCGTCTCCGGATCGACGGACATCTCTCTCAGCCCGTCGTTTCCTCTCCGCTCGGCTCTTCATGTTCCGAGTTCCCCCTTCAATTTACTTTCTGTTGGTCGCCTTACTGCTGATCTGGATTGCTCTGTTATATTCACTTCCTCTTCTTTTGTCATACAGGATCGCAGGACGCGGACTACCATTGGTAAAGGCGGATTACGGAACGGGATCTACCTTCTCGACACACCTCCTACCATCCTCTCCTCCGTCTCCTCCACCGAGTGGCATCGCCGTCTTGGCCACGCTCCTCTACCTGTTCTCCAGCGGGCTCTCCCTGATATCTCTCTCCATCCGTTTCAGTGTGAGTCTTGTATCCTCGGCAAGCAGCCGCGTTCATCTTATCCTGCTCATTGTACCCGGAGCTCTGCTCCGTTTGATTTATTGCATTCTGATGTATGGGGACCGTATAAAATTACTAGTATTTCTGGTTTCCGGTATTTTATTACTTTCATTGATGATTATTCTCGCATGACGTGGTTATACTTACTTCGTGATCGCTCCGAGCTTCCTCGCATTTTTCGAGCCTTTGTCGTTGAAACTCGTACCCAATTTCATACAACTGTCAAAACTGTGCGCACGGATAATGCTCGTGAGTACACTGGCCACGACTTCACTATTATATGCTCTGAGTTCGGGATTATCCACCAAACCTCTTGTGCCTACACGCCTCAACAAAATGGCGTTGCCGAACGTAAAAACCGACACTTACTTGATGTGGCTCGCTCCCTCATGCTTCAAATGCATGTGCCCAAGCATTACTGGAACTTTGCGGTCTCCACAGCATGTTTTCTCATCAACCGTCTCCCTTCCTCCGTCCTCCACTATGCTACTCCGTTCAGCCTGTTGTTTCCCTCGACTCCGGCCTTCCCTCTTCCGCCCCGTATCTTTGGTAGCACTTGTTACGTCCACCATCTGGGCCCGCCCTCGGACAAATTGGATCCCCGGGCGGCCAAACACATATTCGTGGGCTATTCCCGTACTCAGAAGGGGTATCTCTGTTATTCTCCCGTCACTCGGAAGCTCTCCGTCTCTGCGGATGTTACCTTCCGCGAGACTGAACCATATTTTTCGGATCCTCTCACTACTCCTATCCCTTCGGCTCCTTTACCTCCATCCATCCCACGACCAGTTCTCCCCGTTACAACGCCGCTGCTACCGGTTCCACCAACTCTACCTCCTGTTCCCCCCGCACCACCCATCATCCGGGTCTATACTCGTCGCCCCCGTTGCTCTATGGCCCCACTGCAGTCCGCCTCAACCACGGTTACTCCGCGCCCGGCAGATCAGGTACAGACATCCACCGCTCATCCTCTGGCTCACTACGTCTCCCTACATCGCCTCTTTCCCCATCTTCATACTTTTGTTACTTCTCTTTCCTCGGTTTCTGTTCCTAATTCTGTGCAGGAGGCGCTCGAACATCCTGGCTGGCGGGCTGCCATGGAGGAGGAAATGGCTGCTCTCTAGACTAACCAGACCTGGACTCTCGTCCCTCTTCCTCCCGGTCAGAAACCCGTTGGGTGTAAATGGGTCTTTGTTATTAAACATGCTGCTGATGGCACTATTGACCGCCTAAAGGCCCGTCTTGTGGCTCGTGGCTTCACCCAGCAGCAGGGACTCGACTACGAGGAGACTTTTTCCCCGGTGGCCAAACTCAATACAGTCCGGGTTCTCCTCTCTGTTGCGGTACATCGCCAGTGGCCCCTACTCCAACTGGATGTCAAAAATGCGTTTCTGAACAGTGATCTTCAGGAAACTGTGTATATGCAACAACCTCCCGGGTTTGAGACCACGGGGGAGTCTCAAGTCTGTCATCTTCGAAAGGCTCTTTATGGTCTCAAACAGTCCCCCCGGGCATGGTTTGACAAGTTCAGTAAGGCCCTCCGGGAGATTGGTTTTACTCGAAGCTCCGCCGACTTCTCGCTCTTCACTCGCCACCGATCTACCGGGACCGTCCTTCTGCTAGTCTATGTGGACGACATCATTATTACTGGGAACGACTCGAATGGTATACTGGCGGTCAAACTTCATCTGAGCACCGTTTTTCAAACAAAAGATCTGGGGCCCCTTCGGTACTTCCTGGGCCTAGAAGTCGCCAGACGGCCAGATGGTTTGATCCTTTCTCAGCGAAAGTACTGTACTGACCTTCTTCATGATGCGGGTTACTCAGGCTGTAAGCCGATTGACACCCCAATGGATGTCAATCACAAGTTATGCGCACAGGCCTCTGACTCAGATATCCTACTGGACAATCCAGAATATTACCGTCGCCTAGTTGGAAAATTAATATACCTCACAGTAACCAGACCAGATATCTCCTTCGCTGTTGGTATCGTCAGTCGATATATGCATGCCCCCAGAAGCTCTCATCTTCAGGCGGTTGAACGTATTCTCAGATACCTCAAAAAGGCTCCTGGACAAGGACTGGTGTACAAAGTCTCTTCTTCCACTCCTACTCTGGTAGCATACTCTGATGCTGACTATGCTGGGTCCCTCGATGATCGAAGGTCCACCAGTGGCTTCTGCACGTACTTTGGAGGACATCTGATTACCTGGCGAAGCAAGAAACAAGCGGTCGTTGCTCGATCATCAGCTGAGGCAGAATATCGGGCGATGACATCAGTGGTGTCGGAACTAACGTGGCTTGAAAGCCTTCTCACCGATCTGGGGGTAAAGCTTCCTTCACCGGCTCTTCTCCTCTGTGACAGTCAAGCTGCTATACACATTGCCAAGAACCCAGTCTTTCACGAGAGAACGAAACATATTGAAGTCGACTGTCATTTTATCCGGGAAAAGGTTCAACTAAAGAAGATCGACCTCAGACATGTTCCTGGTACTGAACAAGTTGCGGATGTCCTCACAAAGGCCTTGTCAAGTACCCTCTTCTATCAATGCCTGTCCAAGCTTGGTGCATACGATTTGTACGCTCCAGCTTGCGGGGGAGTATTAGAAAAGCCCATGTATAAAGGCCCATAAAGACCCTAGTATTCTCTCTTCTTTAGTCTCACATCTTGTATAGGATTTTTCCTCTCTTCTCATCTCCTATATAATTGTATTCTCTCCTTGTATTTACTTACACAAGCAATACATACAAGTTTTGGCTTCTCTCAACAGGATCCATAACATCACAAGCCTAATAATGGTTTTAAAATTTTTACCTTTTAACCTCCCATCGCATCTTTCTTAACGCATAGTAATCCTGATGCACTTTTCCGTTTTAATCACCCAACCATATCTCTAGAGGTTGTCATCATTTATATCCACATTCTTCTAAATAATATACCCAATTGCTTAAACATATCTAAGTATATTTTTACCAAATTAGGGTCGCCCACCGAAAATGCCCGCCGCGGGAGTCTCGTGATCCACGTCTCTTTTTGCCTAATGCATTTTGCAAGAACACGGAACACTGTGCGCTTTTGTTTTGGTGTTAATCATTTCTGTTTGCTTTAATTCACACTGAAGGACCGCTTCTCAAAGAAGGCTTATGGTTTCTTTCTCACGTTGAAGGAAGAACACCAATGTGGTTTTCTTGTTCTTTGAATAAACAATGTTAGAACTCAAACATTCAACTTAGAATCAATTGGTTGTAAATGAAGAAGTTTGAGATTTATATTAGATGTGCAAGGCTATTCTAATTTTTTGATGTGGGACTATGCTCAACACACTCTCCTCACATGTAGGGTGATTGTCTTCTAACATGAAGACTACTTTTTAATGGGGAATGAGCCGTTTGTCCTTGCATGCTCTTATACCATACTAAAACCCTAGCATCCTACCTAATCAATTGGTTGTAAGTGGAAAGACTTGAGATTTACAAGATAACTTTAGTTTTTCGATGTAGGATTTCACTCAACAAATAATTTGGAAATTACTAGAGTTGCATATACAAAATAGAAATTATAATGAAAATCGCAAGTTCACAACAACATAAAAGAGGGACTTGCTTTGATGTCTTACCATCATGAGCACAAGTGTGTGACGAGGTGAGCAGCATGGCTTAGACATCTAGAAGAACTGATGTGAGTTAAGAGGGAGAGAGATTTGATGGGGATTGCCTGACAATTCTGATTGCATAAACATCACTCAAATAGAATGGATTAGTCATTTATAAAATATTATTTAAAATTATTAGCAAACCAAACATGAATATACCATTAGCTCCATTCATTTCATTAAAATAAAGATCTTTAAACCTCTATAATCATTCCACTATACTTTAAATGTCATTACATTACTGAATTACCATGCATTTGCAGGCACCTAAGATTCATGGCACATAAAGCTGTTGATGGTACTTCAAAGAAACTTATCCAAATTGATATCAGTTCAGATACTGTATGCCCATGGTGCTTTGTTGGCAAGAAGAACCTTGAGAAAGCCATGGACCTAACCAAGGACCAGTATAACTTTGAGGTATATATATATATATATATATATATATATATATATATATATATGTATTAGATGTTTATTTACGTTTATTTATCCTTTTCTTTATTAATACCTTAGATTAGTTCATTTCTCTGCTTCTATTTGCAGGTAAAGTGGCATCCATTTTTCCTTAATCCTCAGGCACCGAAAGAAGGCATTAAGAAGTCTGAATACTACAAAAGTAAGTTTGGATCTGCCCAGTCTGAGCGCATTATATCAAGAATGACAGAGGTATATTTCAAAGGGCTGTGCAGAACTGCAAATTGAACTTTTAAGCACTTTTTAGCGTTCAATTTTAAAATTTTGTTATGATTTCAATATTCTAATAGGTTTTTCGAGGTCTTGGTTTTGAGTACGACACCGCTGGAATGACGTAAATCTATTTTGTATCCCATACGAGCCTAGTTTTCCCGCTTAAAGTGATTATGAGGACTCTACTTGTGATATTTGCAGGGGGAATACTTTGGACAGCCATAGGCTCATATCATTTGCTGCTGATCAAGGCTGCCAAAAACAAAATGCGCTCGTTGATGAGTTATTCCAGAATTACTTCATCCAGGGAAAATATATTGGTGATAAGTATGTTTACTACATCTTCTCACTTTGATTGCATGAATTTATATGTTTATGCTTTGATGTAGGGTAGGGTAGGGTAGGCATGCGTGAGTTCTAGCAGGGAACCCTAGGGCGCCATTCGGCAGCCTGGAATTGGAATTGAGGAATTGGAATTCAGTCAATTCCAAATCCAACAGGAATTGGAATTGGCTGAATTCCAATTTTGTTGTTTGGTTGCTGTGCAGAATCCTGTATTTGGAATTAGAATTGGCCAATTCTGTTGTTTGGCTGTAAAATGTAATTCAAATCTGGAATTGAAATTAATAGAGTAGAAAAACAAATTAAAAAAGTTCAAACATATATTAAGTCCAAACATATATTAAAGCCCAAACATATATTAAAGTCCTAACATATCATAAAGTTCCAACACATAGTAAAATCCAAATACAACTCTAGTCCTCACACATTAAAATCCAAACAGGAAGATATAAAAACAAGCAGTTCTCTAATTAAGTTGCATGCGCTGACACTCCAATTTAAGGTCATCTGGCAAAGTCATGAATACCCCAAACTTAGTCGTATCACGAGAGAGTATATCCATGGCTTTCAGTAATTCATGTTTCTCCAGAGTCTAAAGATTACCAAGGGCAACATATATGGCCTGAGCATGTACCATTGATGTATCTGCAACAATTGTCCTTGCTTGAAATGACTTATCCATGCTAGTGGCAACACTGGATATGACATCTACCAATGCATCAATCCCAACAGCTCTCTTCTTCTTTTTTGACGCTTCCTTCTCCTTTAAATTTCGGGCGATCTCCTGGAGTCTCACTTTCTTCCACAAAGGACTCTCTGTCCAGCTCGATAGCATTCTCCATAACTGTCGCTGCCTGACTACCGGTGGCCTTATCATTGCCACATATCACTCCCAAATCAGACCAGTTTATAATAACCTTGTCCTTTTAATGGTTCACCGTCGGATGAGCCTGCAAATTTGCACCAAATAGTGACCGTCATAAACATACATTTGGTTATTTATAATATAAGAAAATATAACCTTAAGTAGCATGTTGGTTACCTTTACGTAGTTAGCTCGCACCTCTTCACTATCAACCTTTACCATATGTCGTTCTCAGTCCCATCCAAATCCGCTTGTATCCAATAAGCACTGACATCGTGATAGTATTTGTTCCATGTTTTAAGTCGTGTTGTGATTTTTTCTTTGTTAAGATCCACATTGCAAATCTCCTTCAACGTTGATATGGATGCTGTGAAAGCACTACATTTTCATCCATTGGGTGTCTTGTGACCCATATTATGTTGCTCGAGCAACACATTTGACAGAGTGATATCCATTTGTAGAGTCTAATGTATATAGGATCGCTCACTCTTGATCGAAGAATTTTCATTTCACTTCTCCATTCTACAGCTAACATTAACGTTAACATTAAACATTAAACTAACAAATGACATACAGATTAAACATAAAACTAACAATTAATATTACAAAACCATAGTCATCACTAAATTAACAAATGACATACACATTTAACATTAAACAATAACCAAAAAACATAGGACTAAACAGTAACATTAACCATTGTCATTACTAAATTATCAAATGACGTACACATTAAACATAGTCATCATTATATTGTCTCCAAAAATTACATAAGCAACCCAAACGTCCTCTATCATTGCCCTCAACAAGTCTGGTAATCATTAAACATAGTCAACGCTAAATTTTCTCTAAAATTGGTCCATTCGGTTGTATTATGAATTGGACTGACGCCTTCATCGTAGTCATAAAACTCTTCTTCATGCTCCGATGCCATTAACTCTGCATCCACTTCATCAAGTAATCGAGTGTCACTCTCCAATCTTTTCTCAGCTAGAAAGTTATGCAATATACAACAAGCATTAATAATTTGCACTTGTAATATGCAGTGACCATTATTAATTTACCACCACTTCAAATGAATGTAACTAGAGTACATGCAATTAAAAATATACCTGTACTTTAAATTCAAAAAATGATAGTTGCCTCAGTATTGCCCATCGTTTCTTAAGCAACCCAAACGTCTTCTTATCACATTTCTTTCCCGAGCATGACGTAAGTTAAATAACTCTTTATAAGTTGTGGGGTTATTACCCTAAGTCGACCACTCCTTTTGGTGATATCGCGTTGAACAACATGGAGCTAGAAACCCCAGACCATTCATATACCCAGCATCAACAAATTAGTATTTACCTACACGTATATTAATGTCATGGTAATTAAATACATTTTATGTCATGACTGACATTAATAAAATATAAAATTGACATAGCATTAATGTACCTGTAGGTACAACGAAGCGATCAGATCTCTCCATAGCGTCACGTAAAACTCTAGAGTCTGAAGAAGAACCTTCCCAACCAGGCAACACATATAAGAACTTCATATTGTAATCACAAACACCTAGAACATTAGTGGTGATTGTTTGCTTTCGATTTCTAAATCTACCTTTATTTTTCGCTGGAACATTAACCTCAATATGAGTTTCATCAAGTGCACTGTTGCAGTTTTCAAACCACCTCGAAGTTGATTCTTGTCTAGACTCAGACAACTTAATATAATCTTTTCCAATTTTAAGAATTGCTCTCAACACAATACCAAAGTGTCTGCTAATTGTGTCATTGGACCTTAAAAAGGTAGTGCCAACATCACGAAACTTTCTGTTGTGGGCGAGGACATACAAAAATAATGTTACAGATTATTTGACTGAAACATGCATCGTTTCCTGAACTAATTTTGTTGTACGTAGAATATCACATAGCTCTCCAAAAGTCGTCTTATTAATACGATGCAAATTGAAACAGTTGATGTTTGGTCCATTATAAATGCAAGCAAGTATTATAGAACGTAACACATTATTAGATGCAACGTTTACCGGTTCTCTTGGAATTTGCTACAGTGCGGATACAGCTGCAGCAAGCGTTGTCAACACAGCTCCTTTAATATTTACTTCGAACTCAATTTCAGAATCCGAATCAAACTCAAATTCAGAATCCGAATCAAACTCAAATTCATCCATCTAAAAACAACCATTTTTAGTGCATATATAACAATAGTACAAAATATGAGTTTAAACTGAAGCAGATATGAACATGGCCCAAAACATTACACTAACATAAAAAATTCCTAAAGATCATGCCCAAAAACAGACGATCATGTCGGCCAGATCAAAGAAATTTTTACCAAACAGAATTTTCATTTAACCTGTTCGGGCGTTCACAGGTTCGGCCAGATCAAAGAAAGTTTTGTTCCCTGATCCGTTGATCGGGATCAAAATTTTGTTTCCTAATCGGGATCAAAGTTTTGTTACCTGATTTGAAAATTGGAATTATGGGAAATTAAGTTTTGATTTAGATCTATCAAACCATAACAACTAGGGTTTGGATCTAATTAAGTTTTGATTCAGATCTGTCAAACCATAGCAACTAGGGTTTGGATCTGAGTTACTCCATATCGAAAAAAAGGAAATTAACTCCGGCAAAACTAGATCTAAGTTTCACCGTCGATCGACTGGAAGAAGGAAAAAAAAGAGCACAGGGAAGCAGAGGAGGAAAGAAGAAGAGCTTACCTCTGGCGAGACCGGATCGGCGATATCGAAGCGGTGAATAGGGCTCGATGAGAAGGAAACAACGTTGCGCTGTTACCGCGAAACAAGAGCAAGAGCGAAATTCCGGGATAAAATCCAGGCGAACCCCTGGGAATTCGGCCACGCCTGATCTTAAAAACTTGGAATTTGGGGAAATTCCAATTCTAAGTGATTTCCCTCCTGCCGAACACCGGAAAGGAATTTCGTGGTACTCAATTCCAAATTCGAATTCCAATTCCCTCGTGCCGAACGGGCTGTAAATGTTGTGTCGGGGAAATAACCATAGTGTCCTAGGTTACTACATGCATCCGACGGCTGAATCACAAACGCATAATAAATGAATAAATGAATAAATTTCAAGCAATTAATTCAAGCAGTGCACAATATTTATTTAGGTAAGGAAGAGTTTTCTCCGTGGAGGGTCAAAGCAGGGGCGCATAACAAATAAGTCCTGCAAATCATAAAAATTCCTAGAGCAAAGAACTACTAATAAAGAGATTCAAAATAGTATGAAATCACTTCACCATATATCAATATTGTAAATAAAGATCCATACAACAATGAGATACTCACGAACTAAGGGATGTTGTCATGGGTCAGGGATCCAGTGATCAGAGAATGGGTAAATATTATCCGGTGGTATTGAGGAAGTTGGAAGGTCGTGGGGCTATGGGCTTGAAGGAGGAGTTCATGGGTAGGAGAAGGGGATGAGGGCTGCCAGCCTGCCACTGGAGGGGAGTGGAGGTTGTCTCTAGAGGAGGGACTGGATGTGAGTATTGAGGTTGTGGCTAAAAGAGAAATTGGGGATTAGGACTATCAGATGAGAGAACCTGGAAAGGGAGGAGGTTGCAGCTAGGTAGGGAGACAAGGGCTACCGTGGAGGTATCGACTTGGGTCGTAGGTGGCCTGGGAGAGTCCAGTCGCTAAGCTAGGGGCGGGATCAGGTGCAGGGCAGAAAGTGTGTGCCTTGTGGTTTGCTGAGTGGGATCGGACATGTGCTGGATTGAGGCCATGATATGTAGGGGGTGTCAGTGGGGGCCTTGGAGAGGGAGAAAACTGCGGCTTTGGATGGGGGATACAAAACGGATGCGGGAATATACCTAAGAGTTGTCACCTATACCCTCACAGAGTTGTCGTCGTGAGTGGATCGATGGATTCCAAGAATGGTTCTCCAAAATCAGCAATGGTTGACGGCTGCTCTTTTACTCTTATTTATAATAAAGTTATCTTATGGTACCCTTATATCAACGATTATGATTGGTCGTTAATGTAACAAATTCTATTACAGTCAATAATACTTAAAAACATCAATATAATATATGAACACACAAGTAAACAGATATCTGAACGCATTTGTGAAGTCAGATCGTCAGTTTGATCAAATCCTCTTGCGCGAATACATGAACATGGGCTCTAGCTTGCGGCGAGCCATATGTGGTTGGTGATCCCCCATCATGCTTGTTTTAAGATGTTTGTTTGATTGAGGAATGAAAAGAAAAGTTAGAATTCTTCAATTTCTTTTGCAAAATAAAATATGTGCCACAGAGTAGAGAGTAATCACCATTATCAACGTCAGCAACTTCGGGATTTATGATTTATCTTTTTTGGTTCGTTCATATTTTGTATGCCATGTGCTGCTAAACCTTTTCTTTGCAAGTCATTTTAAATAATTCTTACTCGTTTTGCCTTAAGTCTAAGCATTATTGATGGGGATTAGTCGTGCATTGCGATATGTGTAGAGTTGATCTTTGTGATCGACAATTTGAGGATTGTCAGCGGACACTGAGAGCTTGTCATTGCATTCAATGTGATTTTCCTAGCCCTTCTACCACATTAAGTATGTTTGTTTGATTCTCTGCTGAGTGCATTTCTACTCTTTGCTATGCATGTCCAACCCACCTAAATCTATTTCAATTCCATTATCTTTTGCATGTGTCGAAATGTTCCTTCAACTACTCTTTCTAGTTTTATTGTGCATCCATTTTAACATTCTCATTTTGTTTTCTTTCACGTGTACTCACTCAATATAGGTTAAGTTTTTTAGCATAGTCTCTGGATGTTGCAATATAAGGAAACATAAATTTTTGGTTCTTATTCGGTACAACAACAAGTAGGGAAGCCTTGGCGCACCGGTTGAAGTGTTGCCGTATGATCTCGAGGTCACGGGTTCGAGTCTTGGAAGCAGCCTCTTGCAAAAATGCAGGGCAAGGTTTGCCTATATTTCACATTGTGGTGGGACCCTTCTTCAGACCCTCATTGTGCGGGGATGCTTTGTGCACTGGGCTGCCCCCTTTTTATTTGGTACAACAATAAATCTCTTTTTCGTTTTAGCTTTTACTAGCACTACATTATGTAGGTAACTTATCCTTTTAGGCTATTTTTTTAATGTGTGTTAAGTGTTTAGATCATGTTAAGATGTCTATTTTATTTTATTCTATTTGTAGCATTAATTTAATCATTCTTCATATGCATGTACTCTATTTGAATCCTTCTTTAGTTCCTCGGCACTCCCAGACTTCCTCCTCCATCGTGCCTCTCAAATCCCGAATCTTTCTATCTTTCCTCCTTCAAGAACTTCTTGCTCGCCCCTCACTCTCTCTTTTGTTTTCAATGTCGAGATTTCTCAACATTGATCACGGTCAACTTTGTTCATCCTCTATCGTCGGCTTCTTTCCTAGTCGACTTTGTTTGTCGTTCCTTCATCCTTCTACGTCTTCTCTTTAGCTTCTCATAGCCGACGATATATTTATGTCATCAATGACTATCATTCCTGTAACACCCCTTCCCAGTATTTCAGAAATCAGCCGTCCGGCCGGGTCAGCGATATAAAGAAAACTAGGAAACAGTATTAAAACTAGTAGCAGCAGGTAATAAAATCTATACTAAGCAAATTAAGACTTACAGCGGAAGTTTAAAAAGTAAACTAAAGGTAACCACATACCTGATGTCTGGATTCACAGAGCCACTAAACAGGAAAGTAAAACTGAATTAACTGAAAATCTGGTTAAGCATAAATAGTCTGATACAAATTAGACAAAACATTAATCTGTTACAATATTCTCATCTACAGGTACATGCTGAAAAAGAGTAAACTGAATAAGATAAAAGGTACAAGCTGACGTCACTATAATGCTCATCCTAGACGTAGCTTCCCACCTGGGTCACCTGAAAAACAGTGCCCACGAAGGGTCAGAGTAAGGAAAAATAACCCCTCCTAGTGACACTAAAATCCAGTTTTACATATGAATGCATGTATGTCTTTGAAAACTAATTTTATGCATTTAAAACTTTTATGCTATGTGCTATGCATGGCTTCGCACTATTCTCTGGTCACACATCTACTCGTACCAAGCACGTGACTTTTATTTTACTAACTCAAGTCCTGGCGTTCACTACTAGCGTACTGACTCACGTCAGGTCTATACTTGAGTTCTAGGTGGCTTCTAACCTGCTCATCTACTAGGAAGGCTCTAGGCAGAGTAGCTCCTAACGCGCAACTGAAACTGACGACCTGAGACCATCTTACGAACCCAATTGTTCTAGTGTCACGCGGACACGGTCTCGAATCTACTAGCTGGCTCAAGGGAAAACACTTCCCAAGTCTGTACTACTCATAAGGTTCCATGTGCCTTATGAGATAGGTAGTGCGCCTCTACCTAGCACGGAAGAAACTCTGTGTGCTGGCTGACCTTTTTGGTCTGACGCTACTCTGCAAGGGATATCTTTTCTGGTGTACTACTAAGCGACCTATGACTTTCTGGCGGTCGACTTGAAGGGACATTCACGCCCTTGGTTGGACAATTTCCAAACCTACGAACACGGCTAACGCTTCCGTACTCTATATTTCTGTTCATTATCCGACTACTTGGGTCTTGGGGAAATCGTGTCACCCTACACATTTTTCGTAACCGTTTTCCTATCACCACACCTTTCTATGCATGGTCATGATACTTGAAATAAATCTATTAATGGGTATAAAAAAAATACAATACTTGATATATCTAACTAAAAGGAATTTAAATTTCCTTACAGCGGTGGTGCGGCGCTCGTACACTCGGCGCGGCGGCATCTTCAATTTCGAAGGTAAACCTACTGTTGGGGACCCTCAAGTGCTGCCCCGACTCCACCGAAAAACCTGCAAAATTTAGGGCAGCCCTAAATCCAACATTTCCCCTTAGGATTTCCGATGGAAAAATCCAAAACAACTAGGGTTAACAAAATACAAATGCTAAGACCCAAAAATTACCTTTTTGTGGAGCGATTAGGGCTCTCAATGCGTCCTACTCGAATTCCGCGGAGGATCACGACCACCAAAACCTAGAGTAGGGCAACAGGAACAAAATTATTGTTTAGTCTATCCTCTACAACGAGGGATCTTCAAGAGGAAATCGAGGTAAGGGAGGAAACTACTCACCGGAACCAAAACAACACCAAAAACTTTGGTTAGGGTTAAACCCGGATCTTCCAAGGCCAAGGAATGAAGAGGAATGCTTACTGGCACCTTCAGAGGAGGGAGGAGAAGTCGGAATGGACTTCTGGAGAGGAAACGGGCGCTGGACGGCAGCGGGACCGCCGATCGGGCGTCGTCGGGCGAGCGTCGGTCGCGCGGAACGGGAGAAACGGAGGGCTGCGGTTTGCGGTTTCTCCCGATAGAATAGGTGTGCGGGTCTTTATTATCGGGGCTGCTAGTGGCTTATTAGTAACCGCAAGAGGAGAAAAGGGGGGGGGAAATGCTATTGGCACACCCATTCCAATTCCTTAGAAAAAATTTAAACAAATTTTGCGGCGTGCGCGACACATCTAATATTAAATGCGTTACGTACTATGATTAACTCACTTCACCACTAAAAGACGTTATCCAAAGGAAAAGTAACATTATACCTGGTCGACGCGCTGCCTCGATCAAAAATCGTCGCGACACGACCCTACAATTTAAAATAAATTTTTGCGTCAAAATTTTACGGATGCTACAAATCTCCCCTCCTAACAAAAATTTTCGTCCTCGAAAATTGAAACCATACCTGAAACGAAGAGAAAAGAATAGTCTGCATTGCTCTTAAGCTCATCCTCTCGCTCCCAAGTATACTCTGGACGGCCACAGTTCATCCAAAGGACTTTGACCATGCGAATCTCTCTATTTCTGAGCTTCTGAATCCTTGAGTCCACTATCTTGACTGGTCTAACTCCAATACTAAGATCTGTTTCAATTGGTGCTTCCTCGGTACTGATGATCTGACTGGAATCTCTGACTGCTCTCCTCAGATAGGAGACGTGGAATACATCATGTACACCACTCATTTCTTCAGGTAAGGCCAACCTGTATGCAACCTCACCAACTCTTTCCAGCACCTCAAAAGGACCAACGAATCTGGGACTCAGCTTCTTCATTCGCTTTATTCTAGAGACTCCTCTGACTGGTCTGACCTTCAGATAAACGTAGTCTCCAACACTGAACTCTACTGACCTGTGCTTCTGATCATGATACTTGGCCTGGCGATCCTGAGCTGTCTTCATACGCTCCTGAATAAGCTTAATCCTGTCCGTGGTCTTATCAATCCATGACTCCCTGATAGACGATCTTTCCTCACTCTCTGCCCAACATAACGGTGTCCGACAACGTCTACCATAGAGGGCCTCGAACGGTGCCATCCCAATACTTGCCTGGAAACTGTTGTTGTAGGAGAACTCCACAAGAGTAACATACTTCTCCCACTTTCCTCCAAAGTCTAGAATGCACATTCGTAGCAGATCCTCCAAAGTCCTATTTGTGCGCTCAGTCTGTCCATCTGTCTGGGGATGGAATGCGGTGCTGAAATGTAACCTGGTACCCAACCGCTCCTGAACGTATCGCCACTCCCTGGAGGTAAATCTGCCATCTCGGTCTGAAACTATAGTCTTGGGCACACCGTGAAGTCGAACTATCTCATCTAGATACAACTGTGCCAGCTTCGGACCCTGATCCGTCTTCCTAAGAGGAATGAAATGAGCGACCTTAGAGAGTCGATCTACTATAACCCACAAGGAATCATTCCCACTCTGCGATCTCGGCAAACCATGAATGAAGTCCATAGATATATCCTCAAAAGTCCACTCGGGGATGGGAAGTGGCTGCAATTTGCCTCCAGGCCTCTGACACTCGGCCTTAACCAACTTGCAAGTCTCACACTTCCCTACATAATCTGCAACATCACTCTTCAAACCTAGCCACCAGACTGTCTTCTTAAGATCTGCATACATCTTCGTGCTACCAGGATGTATCGAATATCTAGAATTGTGTGCCTCGAACAAAATGTCCTCCCGAAGGTGACTAACATCTGGGATGCACACTCTGCCATCATGCAATAATAACTCATCCTGAATAGAGAACCTCTCCTTCTGTCCTGACTGCACTGAGATCCAAATCTCTGCCATCTTTGGATCCAACGGTATAGCTGTCCTGATCCTATCTCTAATATCGCACGAAATCTCCATCCAACTCAACCAAGCTGAACCAAAACTGCAACGGGGCACAACGACAATGTCCAGTCTCTCCAGCTCTCGTACTAACTCCTCCTGCTGAGTGAGAAGATAGAAACACGAGCCTCTCCTGCTAAGAGCATCAGCTACCACGTTCGCCTTTCCTGGGTGGTACTGAATGTTTACATCGTAGTCTGCTAGAAACTCCAACCATCTGCGCTGCCTCAAATTGAGCTCTCGCTGATCAAAGATATACTTGAGGCTCTTATGATCAGTGAAGATCTCACAACGCACTCCATAAAGGTAGTGTCTCCATATCTTCAGAGCATGAATGACTGCTGCAAGCTCCAAGTCATGTACGGGATAGTTCCTCTCATGAACCTTTAACTGTCTCGAGGCATAGGCTACGACCTTTCCATGCTGCATGAGAACACAACCCAAACCCTGACCTGAAGCATCACTATAGATCTGAAATCCGTCTGGCCCTGAAGGTAAACTCAAAACTGGTGCGGTCATCAATCTGTTCTTCAAGTTCTCAAAGGCCAACTCACACTCAACTGTCCAATCCAAGCCCTTTCCCTTCCTAGTGAGGGAAGTCAGTGGTAAGGCTATCTTCGAGAAATCCCTGATGAATCTCCTGTAGTATCCAGCAAGACCCAAAAAACTGCGAACCTCTGAAACTGTCGTCGGCCTTGGCCAACTCTTAATGGCCTCTATCTTCTTTGGATCAACGCTAACCCCTTCCTGACTGATGATGTGGCCTAAGAATGCAATCTCTGAAAGCCAAAACTCACACTTTGAAAATTTTGCATATAACTGGTTCTTCCTGAGTGTGCTCAAAACAATCCTGAGGTGTGCTGCATGATCTTCTGCACTCTTAGAAAACACCAAAATATCATCTATGAAGACGATGACAAAACGATCTAAATACTCCCGAAAAACTCTGTTCATCAGGTCCATAAATACTGAAGGGGCATTGGTCAGCCCAAACGGCATGACCACAAACTCGAAGTGTCCATATCTGGTACTGAAATCAGTCTTCTGTATATCCGCGTCACGAATCTTCAGCTGATGATAGCCCGACCTCAGATCTAACTTGGAGAAAGTGCTCGCTCCCACCAACTGGTCGAACAAATCATCAATCCTGGGAATCGGGTACTTGTTCTTAACGGTCAGCTTATTCAATTCGCGGTAATCTATGCACAATCTCAGACTACCATCCTTCTTCTTCACAAAAAGCACTGGAGCACTCCAAGGCGAAGTACTAGGGCGTATAAAACCCAAATCAAGCAGCTCCTGCAACTGGCTCTTCAATTCTGCTAGTTCCCTTGGAGCCATCCGATAGGGAGATTTGGCTACCGGTGTAGCCCCAGGATGCAAGTCTATCGGGAACTCAATCTCTCTATCTGGAGGGGCACCAGGGAGCTCTTCCGGGAAAACATCTGGAAACTCTTGCACCACTGGTACCTCTGCCAAATCAGTCTTAGGCTCCGCGCTCATCAGTACTACAAAGGTTTCACAACCTTTACTGATGCACCTTCTCGCTTGGACTGCAGATATGATCATCTTCACTACTCCTTTCAAGCCCTGAAAAGAAAAAGATGTCTGGTTGGGGCCATCGAACTGAATCTGCTTCGCCCTACAGTCAATCCTGGCGTTGACTGCTGAAAGCCAGTCCATTCCAAAGATCAAGTCAAATCCTGCTATAGGTAGCAGCAACGCTTCCACGATAATCTCAACATCACTAAACTGCACTGGGACCCTGCACTTGTCTCTGGTCTGCAGAAGGGATCCATTCGGCATCATGACTTCCAGCGGTACTGACTCCGGGAAGACTTCTAAATCCAACTTACGCACTAGAGATTCCGCGATAAACGAGTGCGAGGCACCCGTATCAAACAGAATCTTAGAGGGTAAGTTACGAATCATAAGGATGCCTACATGAATGATTTATGAAGGATGAAAACTTTAATGTGTCACTACGGAGGATTTAAAAACTAACTTGTTAATCAAACAACACTTACCTGTCACAACATCCTCCTGATCCTTCGCCTCCTGCTGACTCAACCCATAAGCTCTGGGTTGCACTAAATCTCGACCCTGCTGTGATCTCCCATCAGTGAGCATCAACGCTTTGCCCTTATCTACCCTGCTAGAGCCACCAACCTCGAACTTCGACTGCAGGAATAAATTTCATTAACAATCTATCGTAATTACATAAAAGTAATAAAAATAAAAGGACCTTGATTACCTGATTTATCCCAGCTTCCTGACAGAAGCGAGCTATGTGTCCAGGTTGTCGGCACTTGTAACATACGCCTGCACTGGCCAAACACTCTCCTGAATGGCGTCGCTGACACTTGGGACACGTGGGATAGTCCTTGCTTCGGTCACCAGATTGACCATTCTTCTTAGCATCAGGCTTCGGCTTCTTGTTCCAGTTCTTTCCTTGGTCATTCTTGTTCTGCTGCGGCTGATGCGAATCATGAGATCGCTTCGCACGGAAACTACTTCGTTTCTGAACCTTCTGCTGGTCAGCCTCCAGTCTGCGAGCTGTATCCACTAAGCTCCTGTAATCAGCGTTGACCATAGTCATCAGCGGCTGCCTCAACGAGTCACGCAGACCATCCACAAAGCGACTGCACCTCTCAGTCTGATCTCCCTGTATCACGCCCGCATATCTAGCCAGATGAGTCAGCTCTCGCTCGTACTCAGAAACTGTCCTGTCCCCCTGGAAAAGCCTCAGATACTTCTCTTGGAGACCTCGTCGTGCGGAAGGAGGCACGAACCAACTAGCAAGAGCTCTAGAGAACTCGCCCCAAGTAAACATGTCTGGGGTACGGCCTGGCCAAAAATACGATTACACCAAATAAAATTAACACATTACTTCCTAAAATAAAAGAATTGATCATAACACTTTACCTGCAGGATCATCTTCCCAGTACTTGTCCCACCAGATCTTTGCCTCTCCTCGGAGGAGGAAAACTGCCAGAGGAACTTTCTTATTCTCCGGGCACTCCAAAACATTCAGCAGGTCTCTGGTATTAGCTATCCAATCGTCTGTATCCATCGGGGTCTCATCCCCACTGTAGTTCGAAGGCTGAAGTTCTCTAAAATTTCTCAAATAGCGCTCCAGGGTCATCTCCACGGGTGCTGCTGCAGGAGCTGGCGCGGGGACTGGTACTTGAACTGGAGCTGGGAACCCTGCAGCCAGTCCTCTCTGAAACTCCATCAAGGCAACAGTAACCGCCTTGGCAATCTGAGACGCTATGTCAGTGCCCTCTGGAGCTGCTGGAACTGGTGGTACCTGTGGCACGGCAGCGTCTCCCATGGTTGCATTAGGAATCGGGTTCTGGCGTGAAGATTCACCTGGTTCACTAACTCGCGGTGCCTGATAGAATATATAAAGGAAATCTGATTATTTATCAAGCATTTAAGAAATCTGATCTAGCAACTTATTTTGTACTCTAGCGAACACTAAGGCTTAATCGCAACTTAAAGTATTTTACTGACAAAAGTTACTCTTAAACGCTCCTATGGCTCTGTGAATTCTTTCTAGGGTCCAGGGATCCTAAACCTGGCTCTGATACCAATTTGTAACACCCCTTCCCAGTATTTCAGAAATCAGCCGTCCGGCCGGGTCAGCGATATAAAGAAAACTAGGAAACAGTATTAAAACTAGTAGCAGCAGGTAATAAAATCTATACTAAGCAAATTAAGACTTACAGCGGAAGTTTAAAAAGTAAACTAAAGGTAACCACATACCTGATGTCTGGATTCACAGAGCCACTAAACAGGAAAGTAAAACTGAATTAACTGAAAATCTGGTTAAGCATAAATAGTCTGATACAAATTAGACAAAACATTAATCTGTTACAATATTCTCATCTACAGGTACATGCTGAAAAAGAGTAAACTGAATAAGATAAAAGGTACAAGCTGACGTCACTATAATGCTCATCCTAGACGTAGCTTCCCATCTGGGTCACCTGAAAAACAGTGCCCACGAAGGGTCAGAGTAAGGAAAAATAACCCCTCCTAGTGACACTAAAATCCAGTTTTATATATGAATGCATGTATGTCTTTGAAAACTAATTTTATGCATTTAAAACTTTTATGCTATGTGCTATGCATGGCTTCGCACTATTCTCTGGTCACACATCTACTCGTACCAAGCACGTGACTTTTATTTTACTAACTCAAGTCCTGGCGTTCACTACTAGCGTACTGACTCTCGTCAGGTCTATACTTGAGTTCTAGGTGGCTTCTAACCTGCTCATCTACTAGGAAGGCTCTAGGAAGAGTAGCTCCTAACGCGCAACTGAAACTGACGACCCGAGACCATCTTACGAACCCAATTGTTCTAGTGTCACGCGGACACGGTCTCGAATCTACTAGCTGGCTCAAGGGAAAACACTTCCCAAGTCTGTACTACTCATAAGGTTCCATGTGCCTTATGAGATAGGTAGTGCGCCTCTACCTAGCACGGAAGAAACTCTGTGTGCTGGCTGACCTTTTTGATCTGACGCTACTCTGCAAGGGATATCTTTTCTGGTGTACTACTAAGCGACCTATGACTTTCTGGCGGTCGACTTGAAGGGACATTCACGCCCTTGGTTGGACAATTTCCAAACCTACGAACACGGCTAACGCTTCCGTACTCTATATTTCTGTTCATTATCCGACTACTTGGGTCTTGGGGAAATCGTGTCACCCTACACATTTTTCGTAACCGTTTTCCTATCACCACACCTTTCTATGCATGGTCATGATACTTGAAATAAATCTATTAATGGGTATAAAAAAAATACAATACTTGATATATCTAACTAAAAGGAATTTAAATTTCCTTACAGCGGTGGTGCGGCGCTCGTACACTCGGCGCGGCGGCATCTTCAATTTCGAAGGTAAACCTATTGTTGGGGACCCTCAAGTGCTGCCCCGACTCCACCGAAAAACCTGCAAAATTTAGGGCAGCCCTAAATCCAACATTTCCCCTTAGGATTTCCGATGGAAAAATCCAAAACAACTAGGGTTAACAAAATACAAATGCTAAGACCCAAAAATTACCTTTTTGTGGAGCGATTAGGGCTCTCAATGCGTCCTACTCGAATTCCGCGGAGGATCACGACCACCAAAACCTAGAGTAGGGCAACATGAACAAAATTATTGTTTAGTCTATCCTCTACAACGAGGGATCTTCAAGAGGAAATCGAGGTAAGGGAGGAAACTACTCACCGGAACCAAAACAACACCAAAAACTTTGGTTAGGGTTAAACCCGGATCTTCCAAGGCCAAGGAATGAAGAGGAATGCTTACTGGCACCTTCAGAGGAGGGAGGAGAAGTCGGAATGGACTTCTGGAGAGGAAACGGGCGCTGGACGGCAGCGGGACCGCCGATCGGGCGTCGTCGGGCGAGCGTCGGTCGCGCGGAACGGGAGAAACGGAGGGCTGCGGTTTGCGGTTTCTCCCGATAGAATAGGTGTGCGGGTCTTTATTATCGGGGCTGCTAGCGGCTTATTAGTAACCGCAAGAGGAGAAAGGGGGGGGGGAAATGCTATTGGCACACCCATTCCAATTCCTTAGAAAAATTTAAACAAATTTTGCGGCGTGCGCGACACATCTAATATTAAATGCGTTACGTACTATGATTAACTCACTTCACCACTAAAAGACGTTATCCAAAGGAAAAGTAACATTATACCTGGTCGACGCGCTGCCTCGATCAAAAATCGTCGCGACACGACCCTACAATTTAAAATAAATTTTTGCGTCAAAATTTTACGGATGCTACAATTCCAGCCATTACTGACTTGTTGCTCATCAAATCATCATATATTTACACTCTTCTTATAGGCAAGTCCTCTTGGATGCTGCTGCCAAAGCTGGTATAGAAGGAGCCGCAGAATTGATTAATGATGCCAACAAAGGCCTTAAAGAGGTAATACTCTGAAGTCTGAACAAATCTCAGTCTCTGTTCTGGAATTAGAGAACATATACTCTATCAAACCCATTCTGTATGAAGGTTAATGAAGAACTGCAGAAGTATTCCTCCCACATTACTGGTGTTCCACACTTTCTGGTACATTAACACTCTCATTTCAAATATTTGCACCATGCTATTTGAATGAATCTTTAACGGCATTCTTCCTCCTTCAGATTAATGGATCGTACGAGCTCAGTGGAGGCCAACCTCCGGAGGCCTTTTTGCGCGCATTCGAAGTGGCTGCGAAGTAGAAATGCAGAATTATTCGCTGCATGTTCTTGTCGTTAAAACTTCTGCGACTATTGTACACCACTAATACCAATGCTCGTGATTTTCACCTGCTCTCTTCTCATTGCTCTCCCTTTCTCTAAAGGGGTACAAATATTTAAAAATAAGTGATAAAAAGGGAAGCCTCAATGTTACAAGTGAAACTGTGTTCCCATAGATTATTGATCACACATGATTCCAGGTGAAAAATATTTGGATTGATTATGTTGACAGCCATTATGAGCTACTGGCGCCTTAGATTAGTTAAAGTATGGTCTAGATTGCTTCGGGACGAAGATTTGAAGGGCCTCGAGAAGTGAGCATCTTGCTCCGGCAACGATAATATTCTTGTTGCGAAAATGGGAATGGAACGAAAAATAAACAAAAAATCAATAACACGAAAGACAGATTTATGTGGTTCATCACAAGATGGGCTACGTTCACAGGTAGTAGCAATTCGTTTTTCACTTCTTCAAGTACAGGGGCATTTATCGAAAGTTGGCAGACTTCAGTTTTTGAAAAACTAAAGTGCACAGACCCTTGAATGACAAAGAGTTTATATAACACTCTGTACATTACTAAAATACTCGTGATAACTACCCTATACAATTTTGGCCACGACAACGGACCTCATGGGTCGAGAGATCAGTGTCAATCATCGCTTTTGGGCTAGGATTCAAGGCATTTTATTAATAATTTTCACCTTACATGGAATCCTATCAAAACAAAGGTAACTCACCATACGTCTGACAACTAATGAGACTAGGGTTCTGTTTGGGGTGGGGGGGATTTATTTTCACTGATCAAGCAGTTACGACTGCATGAACCGGACTTAAAACATGACCTTAAATAAGGTCCGGTTCATGCGGTTGTAACTGCTTGATCTGTAAAAATAATTTCTTCAAAACGGAGCCTAATTCTAACTGTCAATGTTGAGCAAGTTTACACAGTGCATAAAACTTGTTCTTGAGAACTAGTTTAGCGAACATATGAGCTGGATTATTTGATGTATAAACTTTATTTGTTTTGATTTTTTTTTATGAGATAAAATGATAGCGTAAATATATGTGATTGATGGTGGCGTCTTTTGCTAAACATACTACCACATTATGCTTACTAAATATAAAAGTTATTTTAAATAAAAAAATCATCTTATACATTTTACTCTAAATTATTTAAGGAAATTTTATTTTTAAAAAAATAAACGTAGAAGTTAATTTATACTTCTTAAAAAATATAATGTGATATAAAATATATGAAATAACTTCAACAGTTTTACTACTAGTCTACTAGTGATAGTAGTAACCAGTTTTTTTTTTAATATTTATAGTGCAAAATATTTTTGTGGGTTTAGGGAACATCTGAAATGATTGGATATGGCTGTAGCCGCTGCACAAGTGATAACTTATTTTCTTTTGATTGACATGATAACAACCAATTATATGATAGCCGGTTTGACCAAATTCATAGGACCGCACGCAACCGTCAAAAATATGGAAAATTTTTAGGTATGGGTAACGTTCCCAGCTCTAGGAACGTTTATAAATACTCATTTTAAAATCGCGGGCCCCACCTTCCCCTTCTGCATTTTCCTTCCAGCCATTCTCCCGATTCGAGCTTCTCTAACCTAGGCGGCCGCTTTCTCCCCATCTCCGGCACGGGCGCACTCCGGTGATTTCCGCCACCATTTCTTGTGAGGCCTCACTCCGGCGAGTCGTACATGCAATAGAGGCGTCGCCGACGGCCAAACTTCTTCCCTTCACGATCTCCGGGAACCGGGAAGACTTTCCGGCACATTTTATTGTCGACGGCTTGAGAAGAACCCGGTACGACTGTATTTGCATAGATTATCCTATAGCACTGTATTGCCAGTTGTATTAGGACTGTATTTGCATAAAAAGTTATAGACAATTGTATTTACATAAAAATTTATATACAACTGTATTCTAGGTTTAATAGGACTGTATTTCCATTTAGTGTTTTATAGGACTGTATTCCAGTTTAATATAGGACTGTATTCTAGGTTTAATATGACTGTATTTCCATTTTGTGTTATATAGGACTGTATTTCAGTTTAATATAGGACTGTATTCTAGGTTTAATAGGACTGTATTTCAGGTTTATATAGACTGTATTCCAGCTTGATATGTGACTGTATTCCAGCATTACATAGACTGTATTCCAGCATTACATAGACTGTATTCCAGCATTACATAGACTGTATTCCATAGACTGTATTCCAGCATTACATAGACTGTATTCCAGCATTACATAGACTGTATTCCAGCATTTAATAGACTGTATTCCAGCTTGAATGTATTCTAGCTTATATAGTTCAACTTAAATGTACGATTGTATTTGCTTACTCAGATGCCTGGCAGCAAATATTTGAGCTGTCGTTGTGCGGTGTCAACATTCGTCGCGAATGCTTGTCCTCTCCTCGAGGTTCTTTCTGAGGAATCGAAGGATGCTCTACGGGAAACACATGTATTACCTTTGTTTTCCATGCCGGCATTGCCGCAAAACATCCCACTCTTGTATATACTTGTGACGTTATACAAAAGGGACACGGGGTGTTTCCTTTTAGGAAAGCACTACCTCAAAATAACAGTTAACGAAGTTGCTATGATTCTGGGGCTACCAAACAGTGGTCGAGATTTCCCCTTTTCTAGACTCCCCTTTTTGGAGTTATCTCATAAGGACCTAATAACGGAAATGCATCATCTTGTGAGTGAAGAATGGTCCCTCGAGGTTGAGAAAAGACGAGTAAACACACTCGTTAAGTATTTGTTGATAGTGTTTTTCTTCCCCATGAAGACTTTAAAGATTCCGACGTGTCTGGGATTGTTGGAGGATGGCATAGGTGCCTTGACAGAGTATAATTGGCCTAAGGCCATTCATGCATTCTTGCATTCACAGCTAGATCGTCTGAGTCGGGCCAGTGAAGTACGAGATGTTGACACATGCTTAGGTTACTTTGAAGGCTGCTCCATAGTTGTGTTGGTAAGAATTGTGTTTATAAATAGCCTTTCTAAATTATTAATAGTTATTCAAACTAACCATTGTATTTGTAGGTGTGGTTCTTTGAGCACATCAGTGTTCAAAGGGTAGTACATTTCCTGGCTCGGCCTCGAATTTGTAGATGGTCGGACAAAATGAGTTATAATGCAAAGTTTTGTTTCGATCTGCCGAGTGAGCTCAAGAAACCCAACCAGGTATTATTAAGCTAATACTTTATTTAATGTACAACCCCATATTCGCTGGGTGGGACCCGGAGACACCACTGAGGGATTGGGCTAGGCTTAGGTTAGCCCTGGGTCAGCCCTAAGACATACTTATAGAGTTCTCGCCCTGAAGGGGCTCTCGCCCAAGGCAGATGTTCAAGCTCTCGGCAGGAGAGATCGTCGACCGACCAGGGCAGATGGTCGGCCTCTCGGCAGGAGAGATCGTCGAACGACCAAAGCAGAGGGCCTGACCGCGGAAGCTCCCGCCCAGGGGAGGCGAGAAGGCCCCAAGAAGGCCCTCAGTCGCGAGCTCTTCGGAACTGTGGAGGGCGCGAACCTCCCTGGCAAGGGGGTCTCGCCAAGGTTGGCCCGGGTGAGGGTCCAGCGAGAGCCTTCTCGGCCAGGGTTCTCGCCAAATGGGCCCACGTGGTGGGGCCCGGCGCTCATAAAGAGGATTATTTTATAATATATTATCCCGGGGTAAAATTACCCAAATACCCTTTGAAGGACAGCGGGATTTAGCTATTGGCAGACCCCTCAGGGGTATTTCAGTATTTTTAGGTCAAAGGAAGACTATAAAAAGACCCATAAGGGCTCTTTGGAAGGGAGGTTGATCATTTTCCTCTAACTTTAGTGCCTTCTGAAGAGCTCCCAGCCCAGCATTTGGCTTTGGAGGGGAAGCTCTCAGAGATCTTCCGGGTGTGTGGTGGGACCTCCCAGCTGAGGCTTTGGGTCTGTTTCAGGACCTTAGCAGCCAGTCAGGGGTCGAGATCTGAGAGAAGTAGGCGTCGGCTGCACTTTGGTTCGTGAACATTCGTTGAGGTCATTTTTGGCTTCAACAGTTCTGGTGCGGTGAGCGTGGAAGCAGTCGGTGTAAGAAAATCTTGAGTTAAGTCCCATGGCAGGAGGCGAGGGTGAAGGATCAGGCGCGGGAGGATCCCCCACCCGGGTGGACGAGGCGACGAGGAAAATGTTTGAGGACTTCAGGCGAGAAGTCATGCAGACGATCAACTTGGCCTTCTCGGCAAGGAACGAGTGGGAGACGCCGCAGGTTCCGGTGGAGGTGGTTCCGCTGCTAGGCGAGAACGCTCCAGGGCAGCGCCCCGGGAAGGAGGTCCCGGTGGAGGTAGGCGAGAGGGACGTGGCCGCGCGGGAGCTTTTCCCAGGCCAGCGTCTCGAGAAGGGGCTTCCGGCGGATCTGGGCGAGAAGGAGGCGACGGTGCGGGAGCTCTTCCCTGGGCAGGGTCTCGCGGATCGGTCCAGCCAACCGAGGTCGCGAGACGTGCCTTCTCGCCAGGCAGGGGGCGAGACCCCCTTTAGTGAGCTCATCGTCTCGGCTCCAGTGCCGGAGGGGTTCCGGGAGCCGGACATGACCTACTACACCGGGAAGGATGACCCGGTCCAGCACGTGCAATGGTTCGAGGACGTGGTGTCCATCAGGCAAATGTCGGATGCCTTCAAGTGTAGGCTCTTTGCCATCACTCTGAAAGAAAAGGCCAGGGACTGGTTCCACCAGTTGCCGGCGAGTTCCATCTACAGCTTTGAGGATCTGCGGAGGGGTTTTCTGTTGAGATTCTCAACTTCGAAGAAAAGGAAGAAGGAGGCTGAGTGCCTGTTTGCAGTGAGGCAAGGGCCGGAGGAGACGTTGGGTCGCTATGTCGACTGGTTCCAAGAGGAGGTTCTCCTGGTCCAGGAGGTCCCGGGGTATGCGCTGATGCTAGCCTTCACCCTGGGGCTGAGGCCAGGGTTTTTTAGCATGGAGTTGAAGAGAGTGCCCCCCCTCTCTTTTGAGGAGCTCATGGAGAGGGCGGCGAAGGAGATAGACTTCGAGAGGGCAAACCCGGCGTTTGCGAGGAAGCTGGCCAGGCTGGCCGAGGACGACGTGAAGGAGCCGGTGGCGGGAAGGCAGAGAGAGCAGAGGGAGCAGAGGGAGCCGAGGGAAGATAGGAGACGAGAAGAGCCCCGAGGGCAGGGGCAACAGCATGGGGGGGCCAGGGAGCCAAACAACCGACTGGGTTGGAGGCCTCAGGAGGGTCGCCCCCAGGGCCAGGGAGGACTTCAGATAAGAGATAACTTTCGGGAGCCCAGAAGGCTGGAGCAGGGAGGATGGCGACAGGGACCAAGGGGTCATTTCCCACCGCCGCAGGAGGCTATGGAGGTGGGAAGGGGAAGAGGTAGAAGATTTCGGGGAGCCGGAAGAAGGGGAGGAGGAGAAGGAAGAGGGGGCAGGGTGGCGTTGCCCTATTGCGACTTCCATCAGGAGGAAGGTCACGCAACGGCCACCTGCCCAGAGTTTCTGGAGATCAGAGGGGCCAGAGGGGCCGGAAGGCAGGATCCGCCCGTAAGGATCGTGGAAGTACAGCGGGAAGAGGTGGAGGATAGATGTGAAGACAGGATTGACGTGGGGACCCGAGGAGGGATCGGAGTGATCCACGGGGGGGGGGGGATCGAGGCCACCCGCAAGGGGAGCCTTCAAACCATGTTCCGCCGAGGGGTCGCCTCGACCTCCCAGGCTCCCCCCCCCCCAGAGGAGAAGATCACTTTCTCGTCCGCGGATATGCCAGACTACGAGGACCCGTTCTGCGACGCGCTCGTGATCCAGACAGCGGTGGAGAACTACACCGTCTCCCGGATACTAGTGGATAATGGGAGCTCGGTGAATGTGATCTTCAAGAAGGCTTTCGATGAGATGAGGGTGGAAGGAAAAAGGGTCCTGGCTTCTGATGGACCGCTTTTTGGCTTCTCCGGCGAAAGGAAAGAGGTGGAAGGAGGAGTAGGCTTGCATGTGAGGCTTGGGGGCGTCTCACGGAACTGTCGGTTCGTAATCGTGGACGCCCCGAGTAGTTACAATGCCATCTTTGGGCGCCCCCTCATCAGCGCCTTTCGCTGTGTACCCTCCTCGTACCACCAATGCCTTAAGTTCAACAATGGAGGGGTGCAGGTTAGGATCAGGGGGGATCCGAAGATGGCAAGGCAGTGCTATGTGACGGCGGTTAACACCGTGTCGTGGATGGAGGAGGCAGAGGAGTTGGAGAGGGAAATGGCTGAGCAGGAAGGAGTTGAGGAAGGGGGGATGAGCCTGGGAGAGGCGATGGAGGTTGCTGAGGAGATGGCGGAGGCAGACGAGTTGGGGGAGATCAGCCCGGAAGAGGCGAGAGGAGTGGTGGATGAAGAAGAGCAGAGGCAGGAGGAGAGCCTGGAGGAGGCGATGGAAGTTGATGAGGTTGGGGGAGAAGAGCTCGAGTTTGAGCAGGAAGAGGCAAGGGTAAGTTGGGAGCGGTCGGGGCTGGAGCCGGCCGAAGAAGTGGTGGAGATGGAGGTGCTTACAAGAGCGGGGGAGGTGCAAAGGGTTCGGATCAGCGGAGGCTTGAGCCTCGAGGATCAGGAGCGGATGCGAGCCTGCATCCAAAGCAACGTCGACATCTTCGCTTGGAGCGCGGCAGACATGCCGGGCATCGACGCGGACGTGGCCTGTCATCGCTTGAACCTGGATCCCAGAGCCCGCCCCATACGCCAAAAGATGAGGGCCATCGCCACCAAGCTAGAAGCTCCCATCCGAGAGGAGGTCCAAAAGCTCCTGGACGCAGGCTTCATCTCAGAGATCCAGTATCCAGGCTGGATCTCCAATGTGGTAATGGTGAAGAAGGGAGGAGGAAAATGGCGCATGTGTGTTGATTTTTCATTATTAAATAAATCATGTCCCAAGGATTGCTACCCCTTGCCTCGAATCGACGCGCTGGTTGACTCAGCCGTCGGTTTTTCTCTTATGAGTTTTTTAGATGCATTTTCAGGTTACCACCAGATCCGGATGCACCCTCCTGATGTCAAGGATGTTTCCTTCATCACAAGAGAGGGATGCTTCAGCTATAAGATGATGCCCTTCGGATTGAAGAATGCAGGGGCAACATACCAACGCATGATGGATCGAATCTTTCGAAATCAAAGGGGAAGGAACCTGGAGGTCTACGTGGACGACCTCATGGTCAAGAGCAAGTGTGTTGTTTCCCACTTGCGGGACTTGGAGGAAACGTTTGCCACCCTGCGGAAGTTCAAGATGAGGTTGAACCCCTTGAAGTGCGTCTTCGGGGCTAGTCGCGGCAAATTCCTCGGGCACCTCTTGACTCCCGCGGGGGTAGAACCCAACCCCGATAAGGTTAAGGCTATTCTAGACCTAGAATCGCCTCGCGACGCCAAGGAGGTCCAGCGCTTGGCCGGGAAGTTGGCCGGGTTAAGCAGGTTCCTCTCTCGGTCAGGGGATAGATGTTCCTCCTTCTTCAAAGTACTTCGTGGCAACCAAGCATTCGAATGGACGGCCGAGTGTGAAGAGGCTTTTCAGGGGCTGAAGAGGCAACTCTCCCAAGCTCTGTTACTTCAAAGCCCGAAGGAGGGGGAGGACCTAGCCTTGTATTTAGGAGTGGGAGGAGAGGCGGTGAGCTCCGTCTTGGTTAGGGAAGAGGGGAAGAAGCAGTTACCTGTCTATTATGTCAGCCGAATCTTAAAAAAGGCGGAGCTCCGATACCCCATCCTGGAGAAGCTAGCATATGCTTTGGTCATCTCAGCTAGGAAGCTTCGCCCTTACTTTCAAGCACACTCGATTAGGGTGATAACCGACCATCCCCTTCGCAAGGTCTTGGAGGGGGTGGAACACTCAGGAAGGTTGGCCAAGTGGTCCATCGAGCTAAGCGAGTTTGACATCTCTTTCGTCCCGAGGCTCTCTATCAAAGTCCAGGCCGTAGCGGATTTCCTGGCGGACTATGTTACCGAGGCGGAGGCTGAAGAACCAAAGCCGCAAGAAGCGTGGAAGATGGTGGTCGACGGGGCCTCAGGAAGGCACTCCCTGGGAGGAGGTGTGGTGTTGGTAAGTCCTCAGGGAGTCACCATAGAGCAAGCAGTGACCTTCCATTTCCCTGTAACCAATAACCAAGCGGAGTATGAGGCAGTGATAGCTGGCCTTCGCTTGGCAAAGGAGCTGGAAATCCAGGATGTGAAGGCCTTCACCGACTCAATGGTGGTAGCATCGCAGATCCGAGGCGAGTTCGAGGCCCGGGAGCCTACCCTTGCAAGATATCTATCAAAGGTAAGAACTATTATTGGAGGTTTCCGTTCTTTTTCTATTCAACATGTTCCCAGGGAGGAAAGCATGGCAGCTGATCGACTGGCGAAGTTCGGGCCTCGGGGAGGAGGTACCCTAACCGAACTATTCCGACCAGCCATTGAAGAGGGGGAGTTGATGGAGGTGAGTCGGCGGTCCTCATGGATGGATCCATTGGTGACTTTCTTAACCACAGGAGAACTGTCGGAAGAAGTCAAGGATGCAAAGAGCTTCCGGCACAAGGCGGCTCATTACCTGATGCTGGACGGGAGCTTGCATCGGAAGATGTTGTCAGGGCTCCTCGCGAGATGCGTAACCGAAGAGGAAGTCCCGAGGATCCTGGAAGAGGTGCATTCTGGAGAGTGCGGCAGCCATTCAGGGGGAAGGACATTGGAAGCAAGGGTGATAAGGCAGGGATATTTCTGGCGGACCATAAGGAGGGATACAGCTGAATTCGCAAGAAGGTGTCGGAAGTGCCAAGTACATGCTCCTCTCCAGCTCTTGCCCGCCCAAAGACTTCGAAGCATCACGGCGCCATGGCCCTTCGCCATTTGGGGGATGGACCTGGTTGGACCCTTCCCTCCAGCTAGCGGGCAAAGGAGGTTCCTCCTAGTGATGATTGACTACTTCTCCAAATGGCTGGAGATCAAGCCGTTAGCCAAGGTAACCTCCCAGGTCATCAGAAACTTCGTTTGGGGGGAAATCATTTGCAGGCACGGATTGCCCCAAGCGATAGTGACAGACAATGGACCTCAGTTTGCCAGTGAAGAATTCATCAGCTTCTGCACCCAGTTGGGGATCGATCTCAGGTTCGCCTTTGTCCATCATCCTCGGAGCAATGGCCAGGTGGAGGCGGCGAACAAGGTCATTGTCAACTTGCTCAAAAAGAAGGTGGAGAACCTGAAGGGCAACTGGGTGGAACAGCTCCCTTCCGTCCTGTGGGCCTTGCGAACAACTCCGAACACGGCCACAGGAGAGACCCCCTTCAAGCTCTCTCATGGGTGCGAGGCTGTCCTCCCGGTGGAGTTCGAGGTTCGGTCCCCAAGGGTCACGGCCGCAGGTGAGGGAAACGAAGCTTGGAGGTTGGAGAATGAGGAAGGGTTGCGCCTCTCATTAGATATGGTGGAAGAGCTGCGGGATGTTGCTGCCATCAGACAAGAAGAAATAAAACGGCGAATGGCTCGGTACTTCGATAAGCACATCAGAGTCAAGCAATTCACCGAGGGGGATCTGGTACTGAAAAAGGTCGACGCTGCAGGAAGGTCGGCCGCTGTTGGTAAGCTCAACCCTAGCTGGGAGGGGCCTTATATAGTAGGGAAGGCTCTGGTTAACGGAGGCTACTATCTCCAGGATGCGGAGGGAAGGACCTTGAGTCACACCTGGAGTGGTGATGACCTGAAGCGCTTCTACCCGTAAGGGGAAAGAAGGATTGTAATGTTGTAAATAACTATTGCATTTTCAATAAGTTTATTTCAGAATATTGACTATCTCTAAGTATGCAATCTTTATGCTTTTTGTTTCAACTGGCTATGATCCCTCATCTCAGTGATAGAATAGGCCTGGTTGAAGGAATCTTCATCAACACCCCGAGCTCGGCTCGGCCCCAGGTAGACCCGCTGCGCAGGCTCTCATCTAGCTGGCAGGTCCGAAGGCTCGCCTGTGGGGGAGAGGTTTGGTTATCTTCATCAACACCCCGAGCTCGGCTCGGCCCCAGGTAGACCCGCTGCGCAGGCTCTCATCTAGCTGGCAGGTCCGAAGGCTCGCCTGTGGGGGAGAGGTTTGGTTATCTTCATCAACACCCCGAGCTCGGCTCGGCCCCAGGTAGACCCGCTGCGCAGGCTCTCATCTAGCTGGCAGGTCCGAAGGCTCGCCTGTGGGGGAGAGGTTTGGTTATCTTCATCAACACCCCGAGCTCGGCTCGGCCCCAGGTAGACCCGCTGCGCAGGCTCTCATCTAGCTGGCAGGTCCGAAGGCTCGCCTGTGGGGGAGAGGTTTGGTTATCTTCATCAACACCCCGAGCTCGGCTCGGCCCCAGGTAGACCCGCTGCGCAGGCTCTCATCTAGCTGGCAGGTCCGAAGGCTCGCCTGTGGGGGATAGGTTGGCTCTTGTGATACTTTGTTCTTAGCCACTTCAACGACACCCCGAGCTCGGCTCGGCCCCAGGTAGACCCGCTGCGCAGGCTCTCATCTAGCTGGCAGGTCCGAAGGCTCGCCTGTGGGGGATAGGTTGGCTCTTGTGATACTTTGTTCTTAGCCACTCCAACGACACCCCGAGCTCGGCTCGGCCCCAGGTAGACCCGCTGCGCAGGCTCTCATCTAGCTGGCAGGTCCGAAGGCTCGCCTGTGGGGGATAGGTTGGCTCTTGTGATACTTTGTTCTTAGCCACTTCAACGACACCCCGAGCTCGGCTCGGCCCCAGGTAGACCCGCTGCGCAGGCTCTCATCTAGCTGGCAGGTCCGAAGGCTCGCCTGTGGGGGATAGGTTGGCTCTTGTGATACTTTGTTCTTAGCCACTCCAACGACACCCCGAGCTCGGCTCGGCCCCAGGTAGACCCGCTGCGCAGGCTCTCATCTAGCTGGCAGGTCCGAAGGCTCGCCTGTGGGGGATAGGTTGGCTCTTGTGATACTTTGTTCTTAGCCACTTCACCGACACCCCGAGCTCGGCTCGGCCCCAGGTAGACCCGCTGCGCAGGCTCTCATCTAGCTGGCAGGTCCGAAGGCTCGCCTGTGGGGGATAGGTTGGCTCTTATGATACTTTGTTCTTAGCCACTCCAACGACACCCCGAGCTTGGCTCGGCCCCAGGCAGACCCGCTGCGCAGGCTCCCACCAAGCTGGCAAGTCCGAAGGCTCGCCTGCGGGGGATAGGTGGAGTCCTTGACCTTTTGATCCTTGGTTCTTGATTGGTAGCTACTACGTTACAACGAGCTCGGCTCAAACCCCGGTAGACCCGCTCCGCAGACACCCATGTAAGCTAGCAGGTCCAACGGCTCGCCGGCGGGGTAGGGGTTTGATTGGTTGGAAAAATATGTGGGCAGGGCCCTGACCTAGACCGGGGGCAAATCCCTAAAGGGTCTCGGTTCAGGGGTCTCGGCCAGTAAAGGTCTCGGCCCAGAGGTCTCGGCCAGCAAAGGTCTCGGCAAAAGGAGGCTCTCGCAAAAAGAAAGCTCCCGGCGAGCCCAGGCAGGACGATTCAATCGACGATGCGAGGTTCCCGCCTAGCTGGTCTCTAAGGAAGGTCACCCTAAAGAGACTAAGGGTCTCGGCGGAAGCTCGCGCGGAGGTCATTCGGCAGAGTAATACACTTTCAAAGCACGCGTGGATAATAATAAAAAAAAAAAAAGAGGAGAAGTGAAAAATGAAAATGAGACTACTTTATAAAGAAGTTAATTACAGAGGGAGGTTCCCGCTCATTACAAAAAGATATTCAAAATAAAAGACACCTCAGGGGGACGCGCTGTAGTCCCCACTGGTGCTCTCGCTTGAATCATCGCCAGAGCCTTCCCCGGACGTCTCGTCAACAGCGGTAGAGAACCTCGGGACGTCTGAGAGCGGCGAGTCCGGCGCGCCCGGGGGTTTGGGAACTGGGTCGTAAAGCCAAGGGAGAAGTTGGCGAGCGTCGATGGTCGCGCCGTCCTCCCGGAGCAGCTCGACGTCTCGCAGCGTCTCGAGCGTCAGCCTGACGGTCGCTTGAGCGTTGGCTTGAAGCAGCTTATCGACGTCATACTCCGAGAGGTAGCGACTCCGCAACCTCGCATCTAGCTCTGGGGGCGGGACCTTCGCCAGCTCTGCGCGGAGCTGTTCCCTCAGGAGGACGCTCTCGCAGCGCGCGTTGGCCAGCTCTGCGCGAAGCTCCCTGACTTGGGCGGAATCCTGCAAAAGGGATAAAAGATTTAAGTCTAGACGCATTACACCGTAGAAACTTCGAGGAAACGGGGGCAAGGGCTCAGGAAGGTCTCGCCTACCTCGGTCGCGGGGCGCAGAGACAGCGCCAATTTGGCATCCGCGAGCTCCTGTTGAGCTCTCGCGAGTTCTTCTTCCGCGGCATGCGCGCGAGCTATCGCGTCCTCCCTCGCCTTGCGCATATCCGTGAAGTTCTTGTCAATGGTGATGCTTCGACGCGCACACATATGTGTAAGCTCGAACCCGCGCATTACGGCCCGAGTGGCGTCGAAGGCTAGAAGGCGGGTAGGCGTCTGGTCGAACACGCTGGCATCTTCCCGGCTGTATAGACCATACCCAAGCGAGAAGGCCTCGCCGGTCACATTTTCCCCCTCCGCCCATCGGGGAAGGAGGGTCGAAACCCTGATTGAGTTTGTCTTGGGGTCCCATTCCATCTGGGGCTTCCCCTCCGAGTCGGCGTACCTGACGCCCAAACCAAAGTTCTGGTGCCCTCTCGGCACCTCCTGGGGCGGGACGTTGGCGGAGGTCTCGGCGGCAACCACTTCTCCCCCAGCCTCGCCTACGGCCGATGTGTTCCTGGCAGAAGCCTCGGCACGGCTCTTGGCGGCGGCGGCGGCATCCATCTCACTGGCCCTCTGAAGGATCGCTTCAAAGGACCAGCCCTCAGGAGGAGGTTGGACGGGCGAAACCGCCAACGATTTCCCCTTGTCGACGGCAGAAGGCTTGGGCCTCTTCAACGCGCGGAGAGGAGGAAGGGTGGCCTTCCGCTTCTTGGCCGCTGGCGGCAGGGAAGGGACTGGATCTTCTCGGCAGGCGCTGGCGCTAGCCTCCGCGAGCGCAAGGGGGCCTCTCGCTGCCAGACCCTCGACACCCCGGCCTGCGGCGAAGGGTTGGCGCAGAGGGACCTCCCGCTCTCCTGCAAAGTAAAAACGCTTTAGCACTTCAGCGCAAGAAAATCTTTGATAGAAAAAGGGAATCTGAGGCGAGACCGTACCTTCGCCCGATTGAACAAGTGGGAGGGAGTCGACGTCCCGCAGAAGATAGGGGACGTCGAACTCCTTGGTCCCGAAGAATTCCAGGATTGCGCTCTCGCGCGATCCCAGAGCGGGCGGCTTGTAGGCAGCGTCTTCATACTGGACGGGCTGAAGCGGGACGTTGCCGAAGTCCCCGCTGACGTAAACGAACTTCTCGCCCCAATGGTGGTGCTTATTGGCGAGACCGGTAACCTCGAGCTGTTGCCCGGAGAAGAAAACTACCCCCCCCCCCCCTTGGCACGGAAGTTGAATAGCTTCCGGAAGATGGGCAGACTAAACTCGATCCTCTCGGATCGCATATAGCATATGAATGCTATAAGGATCGCGACAGAGTTCGGGTTTAGCTGGGCGGGCACCACCCCATAATAGCGGAGAGCTAACCGAACCTCCGGCCACAGGGGGAGGCGGAAGCCCACCTCGAAATGCTCGAGGGGGATGGCAAGCTCTCCCGCCCCGGGGGTATTCACCCTGTCATGATTCCCCGGGTTCCGCGCCGAGAAGCCGGCGGGAACATAGCGGTCGACGATCACGTTGTATTCGTCGAGGGTGAGCTTGCAGGAAGGGAAGAGATGTTTTTGGAAGGCTTCCGCGCAATGGGCGCGACCCTTGCTCTCGCCAGGCATGGCTAGTTCGTGAGTAAGAGCGAGAGCTGTAGGGGAGTCGAAGCGGAAGCAAGAACGCGAGAGCGCGGAGGGAAGGCTGAGGTTCCGGATCGGAGAAATAAATGCGGTTGGTGGGCTTCTCTATTTATAGGGAATCGAAGTCATCATGAGTTCATCCGGCGGAGAGAGAAAATGACAGCGGAGTACAGCTGTCAGAATCCGGGCTAACGGCGCCTCGGTTCTCCCCCTCAGAATGACGGCGGTCAACGGTCGCTTCGGGTTTCGACGCGACTGCCTGGATCGGCGCAAGCCTCCTAGACTGGCGCAAGCCTCCTGGGTTAACGCGAACCTCCTAGATCAGCGCAAGCATCCTAGATCGGGGTAAGCGCCTTGACTAAAAAGCCCCGCAGAACGATAAAAAGGAAAGGGAAAAGAGAGACATGGGTAGAAGCGAGACTCTCGCTAGCGCAAGCTGGATAAAAACTTAATTAATAATAATGTTTATTACAGACATTGAAAAAGAGAAGGGGAGAAGAAAAAAGAGATACATTAAGTTTCAGAGCGTGAAGGCTAGTAGGGTTTCCAGCTCCATCGCCCCCGTTCTCGCCGCCTAGTCCTTGGGGGCGCCAACGGGTTGAAGTAAGACGATAGCGTGGTACACCCAAGGTTGATCCGCCTGGCGTAGTCCCGGATCTGCGAGATGCACCTCCCTGGCGAAGACTCGGCGGAAGGCCCGCGCGGGCAATCAGTCTCGCCCAAGAAGAAGTCCCGCTCCAGAGCCTCCAGCCTTTGCTCCACGGATTCGCGGAACGCTTTCGCCGCGGCAGCATGGGCACGGTCTCGCCGGACAAGCTTGGCCAGGATGGCTGAGATCTTCCTCCGTCTCCCCTTCGCGCTCCCTGCACTGTTCAGGGTTTCCTCTATCTCGCCAGACGAAGGGAGGGGGGACTCTTCATCCTCTTCTTCCTCGTCTTCTTCTTCCTCTTCCTCTCCTTCCTCGTTGACTTCCAAGCCAGGATCACCTGCGGAAGAAACACGCGGGAATTTTGGTCAAGACATGACGATCGACAGTCCGACAAAGTTTTCGCATACCTGCGGCTGGGCGAGAACCGTCAGCCAAAGTTGGACGAGAAGGCCCGGCCCCTCCGTTGGTTCCGTAAAGGAGGTGAAGAGGCTTGCCCAGCCCCGGGCGGAAGGGCTCGCGCACGATGATCCCGGCCTGGCCGGAAGCATGAGGGGAGTGGTCTTCTCTCAAGGGGCGATCAGCATCCTTGAGAGTAGCGGAAGGTTTAGAAGCCGCCCCCCCCCCCCGCCTGCAGGAGAAGATTGGCCACCGCGGGAGGCACTTCGGCGGTTCTCGCTTCATCTTCCCGGGTGGATAGACCCGGGTCGGCGGGAGCTGACACTGCGAGAAGACGGTTCAGAAAAGAAAGGGTCTGGTTGAAATATTGACAAGGGAAAATGTACCTATCGTTCCGGTCTCGGCGGGAGGAATCCTTTCCGAGACCCGTGTTTGGCCCTCGGGGGGATGAGCGGGTAGGTTCGAAGAGCTGGGCGGAATTTCGGCGTCGTTATCGGGAGCGGACTCCTGCGAAAGCATACTTTAATCATCGAATCCAATGTACAGTTAGCTCGGTAGGCACGGGCGAAAGGCTCACCTTCTGTAGGGAAGAGTCTCCGGCAGGATTGGGAGTGGGGGAAGGAGGATCCCTGTTCTCGCGAGAAAGGTCCCGCCGGACCGCCTTCGCCCTTTTCTTTTCCTTCTTCTTCGGCTCCGAAGGCCCGGCGGTTGAAGTCTTTTTCGCTAACCATGGAGCCACCGCCGCACAATTAGCCAAGGCCCGCGCTTGGGCAGCGGCTAACCGGTCTTGGAGGTCCTGCGGAAGCGGTTTGGCAGCACGCTTGGGATGCATGGTGAGCTCGCGCGAGAATCCTAGAGGCGAGAGCTCAGTCAGAGAGTCGTATTTTAGGGGCAGGGCGTATGGACGTCCATCAGTACATATTTATAGCCGCAGTGGGACCCACCAAAAGATTCCCTCGATAGGCGGGCACGTGTCCAGCGAGTATTTTGGGGGTTGGACTTGTCTTGTCGAGCGCAGGGCTAGCTCGAAAAGAGCGGGGATTGTGTACAACCCCATATTCGCTGGGTGGGACCCGGAGACACCACTGAGGGATTGGGCTAGGCTTAGGTTAGCCCTGGGTCAGCCCTAAGACATACTTATAGAGTTCTCGCCCTGAAGGGGCTCTCGCCCAAGGCAGATGTTCAAGCTCTCGGCAGGAGAGATCGTCGACCGACCAGGGCAGATGGTCGGCCTCTCGGCAGGAGAGATCGTCGAACGACCAAAGCAGAGGGCCTGACCGCGGAAGCTCCCGCCCAGGGGAGGCGAGAAGGCCCCAAGAAGGCCCTCAGTCGCGAGCTCTTCGGAACCGTGGAGGGCGCGAACCTCCCTGGCAAGGGGGTCTCGCCAAGGTTGGCCCGGGTGAGGGTCCAGCGAGAGCCTTCTCGGCCAGGGTTCTCGCCAAATGGGCCCACGTGGTGGGGCCCGGCGCTCATAAAGAGGATTATTTTATAATATATTATCCCGGGGTAAAATTACCCAAATACCCTTTGAAGGACAACGGGATTTAGCTATTGGCAGACCCCTCAGGGGTATTTCAGTATTTTTAGGTCAAAGGAAGACTATAAAAAGACCCATAAGGGCTCTTTGGAAGGGAGGTTGATCATTTTCCTCTAACTTTAGTGCCTTCTGAAGAGCTCCCAGCCCAGCATTTGGCTTTGGAGGGGAAGCTCTCAGAGATCTTCCGGGTGTGTGGTGGGACCTCCCAGCTGAGGCTTTGGGTCTGTTTCAGGACCTTAGCAGCCAGTCAGGGGTCGAGATCTGAGAGAAGTAGGCGTCGGCTGCACTTTGGTTCGTGAACATTCGTTGAGGTCATTTTTGGCTTCAACATTTAATATCTTAGTTTTGTGTATATGTTAATTCCAATCTTAGTTTCGTGTCTATGTTAATCTAATACTTTTTATTAATATCTTATAGCTTAGATTCAAGTTTAGTAGTGTGGAGGAGGCTGAGAAAAGGTTGCTAGGACCGGAGGAGCCGGACTCTGATTTTGAAGATACGAAGCAAAGCAAGAGAAAGGGAAGGGGGGTAAAGAAGGTGAATTTTGAGTTGGACTCCGATTTCGAGGATGTCGAATGTGCGAAGGAGAAAATGAAAAAGATTGCTGCGAAGAGCGAAGCTAGAATGCTAAGGAAGATGGAGAAGGAGAAGAATAAAATGAAGAGCGAAAATAGAGGGGAAGATTGGGAGAAAATGGAATCTCGGCTACGTGGTTATGTGCGGGAAGAAGTTGAGAAAGTTGAAATCTCCACGAAAAATTACTGTGACACTTTGTTTAAAAAGTTGCAAGATGGGACGTTTTGCCGTGCACCCTCACCCACATCGCCTTCTTCATCCACACCACAGATCATCCCCCTTCATAGCCCCGCCAAAAAACCATCATCTGTTAAAGTAAAAAAGATTGCAAAGAAGGATCTTCAATTGGTTCCTATCTACCCCTGTAAAATACATATAAAGCCCCATATTCGAGATAGCATTGACCTCGTTCTTAGTGAGTTCAAGGAGAGGTAAAAATTGCTTTATATAATGTTATTTTCAAACTTATAATTGCTTATTAGTTTCACACATATTCTAACTATTACTGCAGGTCCGATGTTATTTTCTCGAGTGGCAACATTGTGATGACACGGGGGGATTTAGAAGATCTACTGGGGAAGGCGTGGATAACAGACGCTCATATTGATGCATATGCAGCTTTCCTTGGTTCAAAGCAGAGTAGATCATCTGATGGAATGAAGTCCTTTTTATATATTTCGCCAAATCATGCAGTACGTGCTTCTTTCGACCAGCTGGTTATTTTCTGATTTTCTGATTTTTTTAATGTTTGTCACCTCTTTGTGCAGTACTACAAGAGTAGTAAGGTGTCAAATAGCAAGATCCTTTTGAGCCATATTACATTGGCAAGTGTCACGTCATCTGAGATCATGCTTATGCCCTGCCACTTGTCAAGCCATTGGACACTGCTTGTTTGTCGACAGAAGGATCATTGTTGGGATTTCTACGACTCCTCTAAAAGTGGCCGTCATCGTTCCAACCTTTCTCAGTTGGTACACACTCAACGCTGTTCCACACTCATATGAAAGTTGAATTATAAAAACTAAACAATTAATGGTCATGCAGGTTAAGATTTTGTACGAGGAAGTTAGTGAAGCCTTGCCAGCTGATATTATCCACTGGCCTATTATTGAGGTGCCTAACTTGCCGCAACAAGATAACGGGGACGATTGCGGCGTGTTTGTAATGAAATTCATGGAGGAGGCTTTGTCGTCCGACATTAGTTCGTGGCCCGAGAAAAGAATTGGTGTAAAGAGATGCCACAATTTCGGGCTGAGATTGCAGCGAATATTTTGCGGGCATTTTCGAACATAATTAAAATCAAATAGTGATTACTGGTTTACTATATTTTGGTGTAATATATCTTTGCATGGTGTTTTGACAGTAATAACCAGTATTAATATGTTCCAGGCATCTTGTTGAGTGCACAGGACCATATTATGCCTGGACCATATTATGCTTTACATTTTGTGGACTATCACTCAGATTAAAGTTGAGTGCAAAAAAATGGTTTTATATATATTAATGAAAAGATAACATAGAATGGTCCAGGCAACATTACTCATTGTTATGGTCCAGGCATCTTTGCATCTACCTTTGATATGAAAAGAAAACATAGAATGGTTTTATACTCATTTTTATTGCACAGGTTTATAATTTTTCATCTACAATTTTTCATCTACCTTTGATATATAGGTATCCATTTTTCATCTACCTTTTATATATGGTCCAGGCATTTTTGCATCTTTGGCAAGTGATAGCCCGACTTGTTCCTATTAGTGTATCTTCTTTCATAATTATGGCTTCTTGCCCCATAAGCAGAATGTATAATATGTATTGAAATACTCTGTTTTGAATGAAATACAATTTAACATGCTTTGAAATAATGTTTCCATTACCAAGTTAACGAAAAACAAATATATGTACCACTCTACCAGTCCTAACAGCCCACTGCATTAAAGCAGGAATACAGTGCATCCAGGAAGCACATTCATATAAAACAAGTACAACCAACATCCAAATACTACGAATGAATATACTATAAAATGAGCAATAAATCAACAAGCAATTTGAGCAATATAAGCAGCACAATGAGCATGTCACATTCATATATTACTAGTATGGAATATTTGCATCAGGAAGCAAATATTATGAATGAATATTTCTCTGCCGGAGTAGCCTGTGCATCAGGAAGCAACATACAAATACTATGAATGAATATTTGCATCAGGAAGCACATTGACGCATCTGATTAGCTTTCCTCGTTGAGCATCAAGGTTTGAAAACATCCGGGATACTACAAAAATTAAACGATAAATCTAAGTCATAGTTTTCTTGAGAACCGATCTCTGCCGGAGTAGCCTGTGAGGTTGATTGGTGCACATGTTCTGGAGAATCAAAGAAGTTGTAGACCTTTGTTGTGGCTGGATTAACATTCACAGGAATCGTTTTGCTCTGCAAATCAGCCTTCTTCTTTCCTACATTGGAAAGATTAAATATCATTATATATCTAGTAATAAACTTGACTTCGAAAATATTAAGTTAAAAAGTAGTACTTGGGGCTTTAGTGTTTTTCTCCCAATGTCCTTTTATTCGTGCATTCGAAACACCTTTCGGCCGCTTTCTCGGCGGGTCCTTTAATAAGGTTTCATCTTTCTCATTCTTATTGACACCCTCACCCCCAATGACCATAGACTGAACCTTTTGAGCCAAATCATTTATGGATTTCATAACTAGTGCGCTTTCAATCAACGCCTTTTTACCACGCTGCACATAATTATAGGCATCAGTTTTGGTGAAACCGACATTTTGAACACCTCCAACCTCTTCGGAGAGAAAATTGTATGCATGCACAGTTTTTATTCCAGCCTCTGACATATTTTTTAATAGATTGCCTTGCATATCTGAAACCTTTCGATGCGACCTCAACAAATGTTGTTCTTTCTCAGATGCTAGGGGATGATTGTGCTCCTCCACAAACTTTGCAACTGTCCAGTTCTTACCATCTTTATCTGTTTTGAAATGACAACATGCAAGACACCCAGTCCGAGTATCTAATTTGCGATATTTAATCGGTGACGGTTTTGTATGTTTCTTTCCTGCCTTTGCGCAACTGTATTCACGTACTTTGATAATTTTAGTGTGTGTGTAATAAAATATATGCTGCCTACGCACACTGAAACCGATATTGTGAGCGTACTGACAATACAATGCATATGCATCTTCCTCAGAATGGACAACAGGGAAAGAGGGATGTTCCTTTTTGATCTGCATGTTAAAAAAACACGTTAATCACCGTGGTGTGATACATGAAATAGAAGAAGGCAAGCTTACATCAATTTCATCCTGCATTTGACCACTATTACTCCCTTTCTCCATGGGAAATAGAAGAAGGCAAGCTTACAATTGTCTTCAGTTGTCTATTACCTGAAATACAAAAAAAATTACAGTTGTAGCTAACAGTTGTATATAAAGCTGGAATACAGTGATATATGAAGATGAAATACAGTCCTATATTATACTGGAATACAGTCCTATATAACAATAAATGCAAATACAGTCCTATTAACCCTAGAATACAGTGGTATATAACAATCTGGAATAAATACAGTCCTATTAACCCTAGAATACAGTTGTATAGAACAATCTATGCAAACACAGTCCTATATTAAAGCAAATACAGTCCTAATACAACTGGCAAGACAGTTCTAAAGGACAATCTATGCAAATACAGTCGTACCTGGTTCTTCTAAAGCCGCCCCTTTAAAATGTGCCGGAAAGTCTTCCCGGAGATCGTGAAGAGAAGAAGTGTATTTGCATTTAGTGGTTCTTCTCAAGCCGTCGGCGATGCCTACGTCTGCATGTACCCAAATATTTGCCTGAAATCAGGAAAATGCGGCCGCCTAGGTTAGAGAAGATGGGATCGGGATAATGGTAGGAAGGCAAATGCTGCAAGGGGAAGTGAGGCCTCACAAGAAATGGTGCCGGAAATCACCGGAGTGCGCCCGTGCCGGAGATGGGGAGAAAGCGGCTGCCTAGGTTAGAGAAGCTCGAATCGGGAGAATGGCTGGAAGGAAAATGCAGAAGGGAAAGGTGGGGCCCGCGATTTTAAAATGGGTATTTATAAACGTTCCTAGAGCTGGGAACGTTACCCATACCTAAAAATTTTCCCAAAAATACGGGCAAGTCAACACATGTTGACTTGGCCCCGTCTCGCCATGCACGTCCACGCGTGCCTCAGCGCGTACCCTCGACTGTGTACCCCATCGCGCGGCCTCACCGCCCTCCGGCCGCCTGAAAATGGGCAGTCGTTTCCCGCCTAGGGTGAACGTCCACACGGTCGCCCGACACTCTGGCCGCCCGGATCTGGGTGGTCTCTTGGCCGCACAGAAATAGACGGTCGTGTCCCGCCTAAAGCGGGCGGCCATATGGCTGCCCCACCCTCTGGCCGCCCAGATCTGAGCGGCCATTTCCTGCCAGGGGCATGCGGGCACATGGTCGCCCATCCCCTCTAGCCGCTTAGATCTAGGCTGCCTCTTGGCCGCTCAGATCTGGGCTGCCATTTCTCGCTAGGGGCGCGCGGCCACCCCTCCCCTCTGGTCGCCCAAATTTGGGCGGCCATTTCCCGCCAGGGGCGGGTGGCCACATGGCCGCCCCACACCTCTGGCCGCCCAAAACTGAGCAGACTCTTGGCCACCCAGGTCTGGTCTCCGCTTCCCACCTAGGACAGGCAGCCGCGTGGCCACTCCGTCCTCCAGCCGGGTCTGCCTACCCTCCGACCATGGGCCTTGCTCGACCACCGGCCTCGCCGGACCGACCCTCCCCTCGTGGGAGAGGCGGTTATTATTACGTTGGGGGTTAAATTTATCCAGGGGGCAGTCTCGCCATTTTCGTAAATATGAAAATTCATGTGCCTCATTTGAGACGTTTTTATTCGTCCGTCCGGAAGTTATCGGGGGAAATAACAGGGTCGCCCCTCTTGGAATCAATAAATAGACTCAGTTTCTCCTTCATTTCCATTCTTTTCTCTGTCCAGAAAATCCTCTTAGCATTTTCTCTCTCCTCCTCTTATGAATTTTCTCTCTCTGCCCTAGGTTTTCCCTTATGCTCCTCCCTCTCCTGCATCTCTCCTCCAACACGTGCATGTGCCTCCGTGCGCGCGTTCCTCCTTACGTGCGCTCTCCCTTGCGCGCGTCTCTTCTCCAACGTGCGCACGTCCCTCCGTGCGCGCGTTCCTCCTAGCGTGCGCTCCCCCTTGCACGCGTCTCTTCTCCAACGTGTGCACGCTCCCCCTTGTGTGTCTCTCCTCCAACGATCTGTATGCGCGCTTATCCTTGCACACGTCTCTCCTCCAACGTGTCCACGTTACTCCATACGCACGTTCCTTCTTTTGCGTGTTCCCCCTTGTACGCGTCTCTCCTCCAATGTGCGCACATTCCTCCTTACGTGAACCCCTCAGTACGCTCATCGTTCTAAACATGACATTGTGCGCTCCATTCTCCAAACTGCTCCTCCAAGCGCCCCTTCTAGTCGGTCGAAGACTGTTTAGTCTGGCGAAGCTCGTCTGGACCACTGAAGCCCCTTGCAAGATACATTAAGCACTTCGAAGATCGTAGGCGGTTCAATAATTACCTTTTGTCTTCAACCGTCCTCCGATAGTGTGGCGACTGAGCCAACCGTAGGCCTCCCCAGTGTCAGCAGACCAATCTCGCTAGAACTCCCAAAGTTTATGTGTCATGCACCGCCAACAGTTGACAATATCAACTTCAGATCCAGCCAAGGACCACTCGACTACGTTTAGACGTGTAGAATACCCAATATCTTCAGTGTCACTCAAGCTTTCAAGTTGTCGGTGTCAGGACAAACAAAGTTAGTTGCTCCCGCCTCCAAGAAACAAACAAACACTATAAAGCATCTAGAGTGTGAAGCTCCTTATTGTTGCAGAAAAAGAATTGGCTCTGTGAGAGGTGGCATGTTACCCTCCGAGCTCAGTACTCTCTCTCTCCCTAATAATTGTAATGAGAGGTGAGATGTCACCCTCGAGTTCTTCAAAAAAAATCATGTACAACAACCAACAAATAATGGAGGTTTGGCCGGCACAGATTCGGTCACATAGTTTTTCACTCAGTTGACGAGTTTTCCACATTAAAAAAAATTAATTTTCCAATTTTCCATTTTTTGTGACTGTTTGCGCGCTCGACCGCTCTCAAGTTAAGGCGGTTCAATTTAGTCTGATCTATCAAGGGTCTTGAGAGATCCACAACAGTTTGGCGTCGTCTGTAGGAACACGGTTCTCACCATTCATAGAAGACCTAGAAGACAGTAACCTTAGCAAAACGATACTCGAGACTAGAAAATATGATGGGAAAAGACGCTCGCACAACCAAAAGAACGGGCCACGAGGGACAAGTTGATCTAGCTCCTCTCCACTCGCTCGTCAACATACCTGAAGGAAAGCTCCCCAACATGGATGTCCAAGGCCGCGGAACTTGTCCAGACGAAGGACCTGAGACTCAACATCACTGTAACTGCATGGAAACAACAGGCTTCACGCATGTGGCAGATGGGCTCACTCGTAAAGAAGTTTGTGTCATAATTAATAGAAGTGCGTGAACAAGTCAAGTAACATACTGATTTGGTTCACCGTCCACGCTCGTCGTTAACATCAGAGATCTTGGCACATCCAATACCAAACGACTACAAGCTCCTAGACCTCGAAGCGTTCAATGAAACAGACGACCCGCAAGCCCACATCAATCACCTCATCACCATCAAGAGGCTCATCAATGCACCATATCAACTATTATATCATGTGTTCCCTACAAACTTAAAAGGGCAAGCTCACACCTGGTTTTATTCACTGAAAGAAGGAGAGATCGACAACTTCACAAATCCATCTCAACTCTTTGTCGATCAGTCCGCCGCTAACTGCAAGATCGCTCGAGACCCCTCCTATCTTTTGGGGGTCCGTCAGTGCGAGGGTGAATCCCTCGAGGACTTTTTTCGTCACTTCACGCTGAAGCACGATAGATTCCGAGAATCGACCTCCATCTTCTACGCAGCTTCCTCTTAGGAGGGCTCCAACCTGACAGATTTTGCTCAGCACTAGTATGGGAAATGGTCCCCCACTATGCCGACCTCGTATGCCACCACTAGGCTAAGATTGCAGCTAACAAAGCAGTCGAAGCACATCAGCAACAGTTTCAAGACAGTTCGAAGCGAAAAGCGCAAGGACGATCGTCGTCTCAGAATAAGAGCAATGATCATCGCAATGAGCGGCGAGCCCAACAACATCAGAACCACGCTTTTCTCAACACCGCCATGACCAATATACTCTACACAATCCAAGATAAGGTACCGCTCCACAAGCCTAAGCATGTCGCCCCAAACAAAGGAGAAAAATCGCAGTACTGTGAGTTCCACCGCGTGTCCGGGCACAACCCTGAAGATTGTAACAAGTTAAGGAAAGAGATCAGACACCTTCTTTGACGAAGGGTCAACCTCCTGCCAGCTAGAAGTTTAAGCCGAGGTGAGTTGACGGCGCGCCACGACCGACGCGCGTATATTCCCGCAGGAGGCGGTGACCTGCTTCCCGGACGGGCGATCGGAGCCCGTGGTCGCGTCCGGATGATCGTTTCTAGTCACTTTCGTATATTATGTTTTTTTATTCTGAGATGTATTTAACCTCTGATCAATCAAAACAATCTCAGTCATCCGATTGAGATGATTTTATTTCTAATTGTACTGTCAACTGTGCAGTTATAACCGGGCGGTTTGGTGGAAATGGCGTCCATGGTTTGGAGATTTCCGGAACTCATTCCGTCCCGATTCGGTGCGAAGCCGAATCCTGCCGCCTCTTCTTCCACTCCCGGTGCGACGCCGGAGACACCTCCCGCCACCTCTCCTCCTTCCCCCATCCCTAGATCGCCTGAAGCCTGCCTCTCCCTCCCGATTCTGTCTGTTGCTCTCCTTCCGGCCGATCTCCTCCATCCCGACGCCTACCACGCCGGCCGATCTCCTCCATCCAAGCGCCAACCACAGTCGGCCGAACCTCTCCACCCCAGCAACCCCTTCCTCCTCCCTGCACCAGCCCGACACCACCGGCCCTTCCCTCACCCTACAGCCCCCATTCCACCCGTAACCCCCACACAATCAGCCACTTCAGCCCCACCACCATTCAACCCGCAACCACCGCTCCAGCATCCCCCCCTCCCCCCCACCCGTTCCAGCCCAACTGCCCATCCCCTGCCCTCTACCTCCACCAAACTCCACAACTCACCTATTACTTCCTACAACCTCCTCTCACAGTCCTTCCAAACCGCATCCAGCCGGACCAGCCCTGCTCTACCTCCGGCACCACCTCCGCCCACCGCTGCTGCCTTCATTTGTGAATTGTGGTATAAAGTCCTCTCTCTTACTTGTTTATTTTGACACATACTGTGTAGCGAATGTTCACTTTTAAATGTTATTAGTATTATTTGTGGTGTGATTTGCAGGGTTTTTTAAACCCTTGCTTGTAAGTAATTGTGTCTCTTTCGTTCTGCAAAATTGATATTTTGTTTTCCGTTAATTAATTGTTTGCACCTGCACGTGCACCTGCTGTTAATTCATAATAAATAATTACTTGTTTGCAATTTTAGCGGACCACTTGTGCACTTTCATAACACGTCATTGCATCTAGGACTGTATTAAGCGAGTCCATCCCCGTATCTACCTTACCACTGCATCAGCTTGTCTACAAAATCAGTTGCATTTGATACTTTGTGATTGATCCTTAACGAAGCATTCAAGAAACGTTTGTTTGATTTCTTTTTAATTACAATGATTTCTATTTAATATTTTTCAAGAGTATTACTTTTTCTTCCGTTCATCATTGTTGAGTTCTTCCTGCTTGCATACAATAAAGTATTAATCTAAACTCCATTCCTTCCCAGTTACAATCGGTACCAGAACATGGCGAAATCGAAGAACAAATCCATTGGCGGCGGAGGAAAGAAGAAGAAGAAGGGTGGGAAGCAGCGTCACCTCTCTGGACCGTTGGCAGCATCCATGAAATCGACGCAGTCGACGAGACCCAACCTCTTCGAGACTATTTGGTCTCGACGCAAATTCAATATCCTCGGTAAGAAGAAGGGCAAAGGAGAGGAGCTCCAAATTGGCCTATCCCGATCCCTCGCTATCGAGAAGGTGCTAACTGTTCGCCCCTCATACCTCTTATTAAGCATGCTATATTTCTCCATCACATTCTGATGATTGTTATATGAAATTCTTGAACCTAATCGCAGAGGAAGAAGACGCTGATGAAGGAGTATGACGAGGGTATGAAGTCAACCAAGTTCATTGACCGTCGGCTTGGAGAGAAGGATGCTTCACTCGAGGAATTTGACAAGGGTATCTTGCGCATGCAGCGCCAGGTGAATACTCCGAATAACTTTATTTTGTTTTGTATCAACTGAACTTTATGCAAGTTCTTTTGGGGGCTGTTTGAAGCAGAGTTTTAATATCAAGTATCAAAATTGATGCAAACAGTAGAAGGTGCCATTGTTAAGTGCATCAATTCATCTCCCTGTGAAGTATCAAAATTAAGCATGTCTCATTGGCCAGTTATTGACTTTCACCTCCTACTAATAAATTTTGTGATAGTGTCCATGTCTTTTCTACAATGGTAAAGTGTTCAGTGATAATGTAGAAATGAGACTTATAGAATAGCAAATCATTTGAAGAAATCAATATGGTTTGAAAACTCTTGTATTACATACATGAAAGCAACATTCTCATTATTCATGAATGTTAACACTTCCGTGTCTTTTGTGTTCTTATAGTATTATATGTATTTTGTTGTATTATGATTGCAGTCTCAACAGTAGAGTTTATATTTTGAATGCTTGAAATTCATTCTGTTAAAATGTTTATATAATATATATTATATGAGTCTTATGTTAACATTGCTTTCACCATTACACAGTTCAAGGTAAAACGAGCAAGCAAATATAACCTGTCTGATGAGGAGGAAGATGAATTTGCACCTTCTCAAGAACATTTCCTACTGGGAATGGATGATTTCAATGATCAAATACAACTAGAAGATGATGAAAATGCAGGTTTGCATTGCTCTTTCAATTATGCAACAATTCTTATATTCTTAAAGAAAAATGCTGGAAACAATAATTTGTATAGTTAGTTACATATGTAATATTTGCTAGAAATTGTAGAAAAATTTATGGTAGATGTTTGCCTAAATATTGATGTTTGAATTAGTTACTCGTGCTTAATTACAACCTTTATTTTTTGGTTCATTCATTTTCATATTTCCTTGCTCGAAATCAGTAATAATGTCTTAAATTATGATTTCTTATTATTATAGAATTTTGTTATTAGTTAATTAATAGCTCCTCATATGTTCGTAAGTTCTTTTACATTATCCTTTGATAGTACATGCTATCGAATCATAATTTCATTTAATAAGAATGCAGGGATACAACTGGCGAGGTATGCTTGTGTCTAGCTTCCAAGGTCTAGTTCCCTCTTGAAGCCCCTCTCCAAATGAGAGTCCAAACCTAGGAGATCCAAAGATAATTCTATACTCCCCTCCACTCTCTTATATAGGCAAGAGTGAGCGCACATTATTATTACAAAATGTCACTAGGGATACATAAGAATAGAGACACTCATGCGATGTTACGGTGACAACACTCGGCTAGGGGATTGTGGATTCCGGGTGTCGTGATTGCATCATCCTAGAAATTTAAAGGTAGATTTATACAATGGTAACTAGAATGGATATTTATGTTATAAATATATGTGTTTTGCAATAAAATTGGTCACCACTAGCCAAGTGATAGATGACAATTGAGATTGTTATAGTTGGAAGGGTCAATAGAAGTGATTACATGAATAATGATTATAATTGTTTGTTGCGGGCCATGCAATGATTAATTCGGCGTCGCTCTTATTTTTGTTTCGTACTTTTAATCTCGTCGCATTTTATTTTCCCGCACATGATGTTAAGCCTAGTGAGGGGGAACTTTTGGAACGGTGTTTTGAAATTGGCCCACCCGGATATATGCATTTCTCTCTTCTAAGTCTTCTCTCTCTCTTTCTTGCCCGACCACAGCCCTAGCTGCCCCCTCCCCTCCTCACAATTGCAGACAGCCCAACACCATGCTTCTCCCCACGGAACCCGTGGATTGACTCCCTCCTCCACCACTCTCATCCCCATCACTGCTATGAGTTCCCGAGACTCCGAAAAAGGGAACTCCAACCTATTTCTATCTCGCCCGATCACAAATTAGGTCTCCAACGGGGTCCATATCAATGTAGCACCCTAGAAAACAAGGTAGCAAAAAAATTAAATTAAGTGATTTATGCAAATGCATAAATATGATGGCTTGATAAAGTAATATGGCGGGTATAGAAAAGAATGTGCAGCTATAAAATGTGCATGACTTTTTAAAAATGATCTTTGCACAATAGATTTAAAACGGCAAAATGGAGTTGTTCAAACCAGCCTCAGATAGTTTGGTATAACGAATGGTGTTGTTGGTGATGATGAATGCACTTTTCTTATTGTTAAATATTTATATACATGCACTTGAACTGTTTTGTTTTCAACCTGTTTCATGGGGCTCAAAGACATAGTTTAGTTTATTTGAGGAAATATGCACTATCTGCAAACCTTAATTTCATTGCCCAGATTGATTGCTTCTCTCCTCAACTGTTTCTAGTGAAGTTTTGGTGTTTAGATCTAGTAAATGGTTGAGAAGGGGCGAAAACAGTTATGTGGCTGATGAATCTTTCACCTTTATCAGTTTTGGATTTCGAATTGATCATTCGTCTGCGGGTGATACACGATACTCATGCGGAGGCATGTGCCTTGAAGACGGAAGAACGTTGTACAAAACGTGCACAAAAATAGTGGATCATGGTAGCTCACAATTGACCAAGAAAAACCATGGAGTCACACAAGCCCGTTGATGAAGCTCTCCGCCACGACGGCGATGGTGTACAAATGGTGAAGGGGAAGGAAATGGTTGTATTTGGAGAGACGGTCCACCACAACCAAGATGCAGTCGAACCCCTGCGAGCGTGGTGATCGAGTGATGAAATCCATGACGACATCTTCTCAAATCCTGTCCGGGATGGGGAGTGGTTGGAGGAGCCTTCCTGAAAACATGACTTCGTGCTTTGCCTTTTGGAAAATCAGACAAGTGGCCACAAAAGCTTTGATTTATGCCAGTACAAGGATGTCGCCAAACGATGGTAGGTGCGGAAAGCACGGGCGTGCCCGTCGGTGGGCGAAGCGTGGAACTCGGCGAGGAGACTGGGAATATTAGGTGATGATGGCGCGAGGATGAGGTGGCCTTTGAAGAACATGTGGCCTACAATCAGAGCGTAGTGAGGGTGGGCCGCAACGTCGAAGATGAGGGTTGTCTGAATGGTGTTCAAATGGGGGTTAGCCTCCACATCATGTTGGATGGTAGTTGCTTCCTCCCAAATGGGCCGAGAGATGGCCGAGAGTTCCGACGACTGGATCTGACGGGAGAGTGCTTCGACCGCCCGATTCGCCTTCCCTGAGTGAAACTCAGTGGTGAAGTCGCAGTCGAGGAGCTTGGCTATCCTGACTTGTTTCGTCGATGTGACAATCTTCTATTGAAGGAGGAAGCGAAGACTGTGGTGGTCGATGGGAACTACGAAGGGGCATTCGAGAAGGTATGACCGCCAATGTTGCACTGCTAGAACGAGGCCCATGAGCTCGTTTTCTCACGCGGAGCGGCTTCAGATGGTACTCGAGAAGGCCCGACTAAAATACGCCACTGACCAGTTGGCTTGCATTAGTACAACGCTCACCCGGTGCCAGATGCGTCGCACTCCACGGGAAAAGGAAGATGGAAGTTTGATATGGCTAAGACAGACTGTTACGGGCCTTCTACGGTGGTGGCCGGATGTAGGGATGTGGGTGGAGGAGATGGTGGCGGGATACTACGGAGCCGTGACCGCGGCTGCCTAAGCGGGGTTGCTCGTTAGAGGAGAGAGCCACCAAAAATCTCACATTCAAAGGGGATGAGGACTAGAAATATTTCTTGCTTCCATTCATAAGACACACACATGCCTTTATATAGGCTACAAGATATAATAAGGACAAAGACTCATTATGATACCTACTTACTAGACCCGGGCTCGATGTCCCTCACATAATGACATAATAAAGACATAATAAAGTTCCCATAATAAAGATCCCATAATAATATTCCCATAACATAATAATCCCCATAACATCTCATCCGGTCTTCAAAAGAGCTTGTCCGCAAGCTTTTATCCGAAGCCCTCGTCGTCCGAGTCCTCGACATGCAGGTAGAAAAGTCGGTTGCATTTGTGACCGCGAGTGTACTGTTCATCGCAATTATAGCATAGTCCATGGGCGCGGCGTTGTAACATCTCGGCCCGGGATAAGCGGCGAATTGGTGGAGGTGGAGGAGCCTCGGTGCGGCCTTGTGGAACAATATCTGGAGTAGTGGGGTAGGCTTCCCGTGCGAGCTGGAGGCGACGGTCGCAAAGCCGGGCCAAACTCATAGCGGTGACTAAGTCTGGGGGGCCTTCAAACTCTACATCCAGGCGGAGGCGGTCGCGAAGTCCGGCAGTGAAAATGTTGACCTGCATATCCGGAGGAAGAGGGACATGTGCCAAGAGAAGCTGGAACTGCTCCAGGTACTCGTCCACGGACCCCAGCTGTCGTAGAGTCGTGAGTTCGCCGAGGGGATTGCTGCGGATGGGAGGTCCGAAGCGTAAATTGCAGCACCGCTTGAAGTCATCCCATAAAAGATTTGGTCGGTCGGTGAGAAGACGAGAAGCCCACAGAACGGCGGAGTCGAGCATATGAAAGGCGGCAATGTGGATCTGGTCCGCGGCCGGAACGTGTTGGTTGGCGAAAAATTGCTCGCACTTTGTTAACCAACTCAAGGGATCACATTTTCCGTCATAAGTGGGAAATTCCAATCGAGTGTAACGAGGAACAATGACAGCATCGGGAAACGCTGGTGCTGGCGGCGGTGGCGGTCGAAGAAGTGGTGGTGCCTGACTACTGGTGGCGTGATCCGTCGTTGGGGTAGTAACAATGGGGCGGATGGCAGTCAGCTCGTTAAGCTTGATGGTGATGGCGGCCATGTCATTCTGATGACGGGCTTCGGCGTCCCGAAATCGGGCCTCTATGGTCGTCATGAATCCCTCGAGTGCAGTCATGAAATCTTGTGGGTCGCCCATATTGTGGTTGGAGATAGCACGTGAGACGGACCGGGTGACTGGTCGGCTTGATTCCTCGGACGAATCCGATTGGGAGTTGCCGCGAGAGCCGCGCCGGCGCCCAATGTTCGATAAAACGGCTGCGGTAGGATGCGGAGGGGAAGAGAGTGTTGGTGGGTCCTAGGAAAAAAGGAAAATGAAATAAAATATTGAAGTGAGGGAGACAGGAGAGGTTGCGTGCAGGAGAAAAATCAAATAAAGAAGGCAAGGGGGATGGTGCGGGGCCCGATGGAGCACAGGTGGATTAAAAGAAAAAGCGCACTGCTCAAAAACAAAACCAAAAGCGTGAATTTGTTGGGCTCGAGGAAGGCAGATCAGGCGGCTCGAGAGAAGCAGGTAGAAGCAGGCGGAAGCAGGCGGCTCGAGGGAGAAAGGAGATGCGGCCTGGAACGGCGATGGTCGAGCAAAGATCGTCAGCGGCTTTGACGAGGGATGGAATGCGGTAGGTGGACGATCCAACGGAACGCCCGCCGGAGCCACCAAAGATCGTCAGCGGCTTTGCAGGAGGCGGGGTTTGACGAAGAGGGCACGCCGGAGGCTGGCGATGTGGTGTGGCTCGACGAAGAAGAGTCGGCGGATCGTGCGGCTCGAGACAGCTGGGACGGCGATCGGGAAGATGAACAGTGGTGAAAGTGTACCGGAGTTGATTTCGACGGAGCTTCAGGCAGAGGCAGAGGTGGTGTGCTGGTGCTGACCCGTCGGAAGAGCTGATGGAGATCCGGAAAAGGAAAATGGCGTGCGGTGCTGGCGTGCTGGTGTGCGTCGCGGAAGAGGATGGATTCCCTCTGATACCAAGTTGTTACGGGCCTTCTACGGTGGTGGCCGGATGTAGGGATGTGGGTGGAGGAGATGGTGGCGGGATACTACGGAGCCGTGACCGCGGCTGCCTAAGCGGGGTTGCTCGTTAGAGGAGAGAGCCACCAAAAATCTCACATTCAAAGGGGATGAGGACTAGAAATATTTCTTGCTTCCATTCATAAGACACACACATGCCTTTATATAGGCTACAAGATATAATAAGGACAAAGACTCATTATGATACCTACTTACTAGACCCGGGGCTCGATGTCCCTCACATAATGACATAATAAAGACATAATAAAGTTCCCATAATAAAGATCCCATAATAATATTCCCATAACATAATAATCCCCATAACACAGACCCTTGCACAAGGGCCTGCTTGAGGGCGGCGAAGGCTTCGGTCGCCGCGACCATCCAATGTAACCGACCCTCTTTTAACTTCCTCTAGTGTTGTGTGAGAGGCTGTGTCATAGCCCCGTAGCCTTGAATGAAGCGCCGATAGTAAAACCTCAGAGTGATGTGGGTGGTGGTCATTAGAGGACCGCTGCAATCTTCTCCTCATCCATAACCACCCTCGGGTTGAGATGGTGTGGACAAAGTAGTTCACTTCCCCCACCCAAAGGAACACTTCTTTGGGTTGAGCTTGAGATGATGACACTAAATGGTAATCAAGGTGAGGTATACATACCGAAGGTGATCCTGCTACAAAGAGCTATATACCAAAATGTCATAAAAAGCAAGCATGTGTTTGCGAATTACTGCCCTGAAAATATCGTTCATTGTCGTTTTGAATGTGGCTGGGGCGTTGGTCAGCTCGAATGACATGACAAGGAATTCTTAGTGGCCATCGTGAGTATGAACACGGTTTTGGCGACGTGCTTCGGCTGCACCCGAATTAGATGATAGCCCGCCCAGAGGTCCAAATTGGTGAAGAAAACTGCCCCATGGAGCTCGTCTATCACCTCCTGTATGATTGGGATCAGGTACTTGTTAGGTACCGTCGGCTTGTTGAGCTCCCGGTAATCCACACAGAAACGCCAACTGCCGTCCTTTTCTCTGATCAGTAGGATTGGGCTAGAAAAAGGGATCGCACTTGGCCGGATGAGTCCCTCCATCAGCATCTCGTGCACCAGTCGCTCGATCTCATATTTGTGCACATGGTCGTAACGGTAGGGCCGCACCGAGACTGCTGTAATCCCGGATAGAGGAGAATCACATCGTTGGTCGGCCGGGCCGAGGTAACCTAATTGGAGGCTGGAAGACGTCGGCAAACTCTGTGAGAAGTTCCTGAAGGGCCGGTGAGTGAGTGAAGGGGCCAGCACTAGCCTGAAATTGGCCAAAGCCACGTGGAGAAGCTAACCTTGGTGGTCTTCTAAATAGTGCAGAACGAGACTGGAGAACGAATGCGGGAAGAGTCGCTGTCCAGGAGACATCGCCGACCACCAAGGATGAACTGCATGGTCTTGGTCGTCCAATTGACGTGCAAGTCGCCCAACGTGCAGAGCCAAGCCACTCCCAAAATGACGTCGATGCCGCCATGGCCAAACACATAAATGCGAGCTGCCACCAAACATGACCCCATCAAAAGAGTCACTGAGGGGCACCGCCCCTTGGTTAGATGGCGTCTCCCATCGCCATGGCAGACCGTAAAGTCTAGGGAAGGGACAAAGGGGAGTTTGAGCTACATCACCAGTTGCTTCGTGATGAAGCTGTGGCTCGCATCGTTGTTGACCCTGATGATAATCAGCCGATCCAAAAGCATGCCAGAGAGCTTCATGGTCTGAGGACCGAAAATTCCCCCCATCAAAATACAAGGCATCTCCAATCAGTGGATCGTAACCGTGGTAGGGTCGGAGGTGATGCCCTCCTCGGAGAACTAGAGTGCCTTGAAGTCAGCCAAGATAATCTCGGGGTCGAATTCACCAAAGATGGCGTGGAACTCCTTCATCAAACATTCATGGTTTGGAGAGGAGGGTTGGCGACATCGGAAGCACAATCCTTTGCTGTGGGGCTCGTTGTAATCACTATTCGGTATGCGCTAAGAGGCCGGGGTGCGGCCCGGTCGGGGTCCCCCTTGTGGAACTCGGGGAGGAGGAGTTGCAGCTGAAGGCCGTTAGGGCATGCGCGGAGCAGGTTGTCCTGCGACGGGCGGAGGGGGCCGACCCGGCCGAGCCGATAGATCGGCCTCCACCAGGTGGGCCAAGTCGAGGGCTTCAGAAACCGTCCGCGGATGGGGCATGTGGAGGTGCGAGCTGATGTGCGAATGGAAGCCCTGTATGAAGAACCCCAAATAGTGGTCGGGCAGAAGGACATGAGCATGTGTGATCAAGGCGATGAACTCATCAATGTACTAGTCTAGATCGACGGTTTGGTGAACCCCACAAAGGCATTCGATACCGGAGCCGGAGTAGTGGGTATCATACCGTTGTAACATCTCCTGTTTGAGGTTGTGCTAAGAGAGGCAAGGGTTGGACTGACAAAGCCACCGAGCCCAATGAAGCGTGGACCCGTCAAGCCGACAATGGCGGTCGACACCTTGCCCGTATCGAGAGTTCCATGGAGGTCAAAGTATTGTTCCGCCTTCGCGATCCAACCCATCAGGTCGATGCCGGCGAAGGACAGAATGTCGAGATGAAGGGTCTGGCCTGTCGACGGTGGTGGGAGCTGTGGATACAGCGTAAGCCGTGTCGGGACAACCCCGAGAATGGATCCTCTGTTCGCGTGTGAGATGGAGCCGGAGGCAGCTGAAACGACAGCGGAGGCTTGTATGTGATCGATCTTGGAGTTGATAGCAAGGAGCGTTGCTGCATGGAGGCGAGGAAGTTGTTCGCGGGCATCCCCGTGGTGGCTTAGGACGTCATAGTTGGAAGCCCTGTATCGAGAGTTCCATGGAGGTCAAAGTATTGTTCCGCCTTCGCGATCCAACCCATCAGGTCGATGCCGACGAAGGACAGAATGTCGAGATGAAGGGTCTAGCCTGTCGACGGTGGTGGGAGCTGTGGATACAGCGTAAGTCGTGTCGGGACAACCCCGAGAATGGATCCTCTGTTCGCGTGTGAGATGGAGTCGGAGGCAGCTGAAACGACAACGGAGGCTTGTATGTGATCGATCTTGGAGTTGATAGCAAGGAGCGTTGCTGCATGGAGGCAAGGAGTTGTTCGCGGGCATCCCCGTGGTGGCTTAGGACGTCATAGTTGGAAGCCCTGACGTGATCCAGATTATGGCTGGTCGACAGGGCCATCAAAGCCCTCAGATGGAGCAATGTCGAGCGGATCCGGAGGGCTAGGCTGCTGCTTTTTGAATCGAAGGCGAGCGGCTGTCGCGGTAGCAACGAACACGACGGTGCGGGAGCTGGCCTAGCCTGATGCCTGCGGCTTGCTGGTACTGGAGGAGCGGCCGTACGAGGCGGAAGATACGAGCGAGCGAGACAAGGGCGGAAGACACGAGCGAGTGAGACAAGGGCGGAACCGACAGTGTTGAGGGGCGAGCTGATCGATCTACTACTGACAGGGACAATTGTCAGGTTCAATCGATAGGGCGGAGCGAGTGCAGCGACGGGCAGTGGACGCATGATTTTTCGTAGCGGCGGATTCCGTAAACTGGGTGATCGATGCACTGAGGAGCAAGATTAGGTCAATGATCGACGAACTTCAGCTGGCGGTTGGCAGGTCAGACCAATTATTACATAGTCGGAAAGAGAGAAACGCCACGGGTTGAGCCAACAATAGGGGGGGGGGAGAACGAGGAAGAGGGGGAGAAGAAAACCCTAGGTAGTAGCCCCAAGTCTTAGATTCATCCAAGATAGTCATAAAAGAAGACTCACAACACCCCTTATAGCAGCTGGTTGCAAATAGTGAGAGCTCAGGTTTGCGAATAGTAAAAAACATAAAAGACATCCAAATTAAGATATTCAAACAACAGTAGTTCCCACGGTCTCCTCCAACGTCGGTGGGTTGGGTGTCGATGCCAGCCTGCACGTATAGACCTTCCACGACGATGCCTCTTCATGCAAGGTCGTAATATGCATATATACAATTTAAAAGGAAAGCCGTGTAACATCATCAAACAAATGAGTCATTCCATTAATACAAAAAGAGCATTAAATTATGCTCATCCAACATGATGGGATCACCGTCCTCTGTGAAAGATTTTGATAGGACAAATATAAAATGTGGGATGGCGAACAACACAGATATTGTTGCTACCGGCGCACAGGGGTACAATAGACTGCTCTTATATATCTGCATGTGTGTGTCTGTCTGTATGTATATGTTTGTGTGTAAAATTGAAATTAAAATACACGGGAATATAAATGTTGAAATAACAATTAACTAATGCCGACTTAGCATCGTTGCTCGCTTGAAATAAATCTGCCAATTTCTCGTCACGACCTCTCTATCATGTGCGTCGACGCCGATTCCTATCCTCCGTAGCATACAACCTTGTTTTGATGCTTTCACACCTTTACAAAAAGTTTTTCACAAAGCCCAGTTTTAGTATTATTTGATTTTAATTTTTTAAAAAAACCTGTACCAATAAGTTTTTCAAAGTATATTTATGAGGATTTACTGGTTGAATTTGTTACGCACACGCAACAACGACGACATAGAGCATTTTATTTTGTCTCGATCATTATGTATTTTTTATTTTGTAGGGGTAATATGGTTAATTGTACACCAATCTCCCTCTCTATGTTAGGAGGAGACTTGTGCGTAGTGGCTATCGTTTGATCATTAGGTTTTGGGATCTCTAATTCCGGAGAGGAACTTTGTTACGGAGCTACACGACGTCCAGCCCCCATGGCGAGTCTACACGCATTGGGCCCGTACATCGCATGACCCCACCGAGCCCACGGAGATCGCGCCTTAGTCGTTTATTTGTATTATTTATTTTCTATTTTCGGCACTTTTATTTGGCGGACTGCTTGCACCATTATTTGCACCCCACTATTATAAGGGGTAGTGTATGTTGTGTTTTGGAACAACTGGGATGAATGTTATGTTTCTGTTTTCTCTCAACCCTAATTTCTTCTCTTCCTCTTTCCCTCCCTCCCTCTCCCCTACCGCTGACTTCTCTCCCCGTCGGTTTCCCCGAGTCCCCATCAGTCTGGTCCGACCTGCCTCCCGTCGGCCGACGGGTGTTCTTCCGCTGTCGCTCCCGTCCGTCCCCGCTCCACCAGATCCCGCGCGCGTCAGCGTGAGGCTCCGTCCGCCAGATCCCGCGAGATTCCATGCACCGTCCGCCAATCCCGCACCCCTGCACTATTCCGCGTGCCCGTTCGCCGATTCTGCTCGCACAACGCGTCCCGCTCCGCCGACCCTGCTCGCCGCGCCCCCTCCTTCAGCCACCTCCATGGCTCCGACGATCCGGTCTGCTGCAGAACCGCCGCCGGAGGCCTCCACCGAGGCCCTCCTCCCCCGCGTCGACGCCCAAGAATCCATGGTGGCCTCCATGCATGCCTCCCTTCTCTCCCTTCACTCCAAATTTGATGCCCTCCGGCCCTCCGCCGCCTCCGCCAACAAATCCGCGTGCCCGGCCACCGACGTGTCCATCCTCGGGGTGGCACCTTTTCCGTACATCGGGGACTCCGAGGTCTTGCCTCTTCCAGGCCGTCCCGCCCTCGCTCTTGACTTCCCCACCTTTGCCGGTGTGGACCCGATTGGGTGGATTGCCAAGGCGGAGCAGTACTTCGACCTCCACCATACTCTCGAGCAGGACAAATTTTCTACTGTCGTCGTGTGACTCGATGGATCCGCCCTTCATTGGGTCTGGTGGCTCCGACAGTCCAACCCGACTATCTCTTGATTGGAGATCAAACAGGAGATGATCCGCCGCTACGACAACCGCTATTCCGGATTGTCCATTGAACGACTGTGTGGGGTCCGCCAAACCGACGCATTGGATGATTACATCGATGAATTTGTGGCCCTCGTCACCCATGTCCCGGGCTTTCCGCCGGATCATTATCTCGGTTTCTTCACGCAAGGCCTTTTTCCTCATATCCGTTCCCGGCTCCGCACTAACCACCCTCGGACGGTTTCCGGCGCCCTTGACATTGCCCGACTCGAGGAAGCGGATTTTTCTCCTCGGCCACCGCCGCCGGGCGGCGAACCGCCGCTGGGGGGCCGACCGTGGAGGACCGCGACTCCAGAACCACCAGCTCCTCGCCCCCTTCAGCCGACCGACCCCTCCTTAGCGCTTCTCCACCCGCAAGTTTGACGACTTCCGTCGAAAGGGATTGTGTTTCAGCTGCCGTCATCCCTATTCCCCTACCCACGTATGCGTGGTCAAGGAGTTCCGCGCCATCATCGGCGATTTTGAACGGGAGATTACTTTGGCGGATTTCGAGAACCTCGAAATCTCTGAGGAGGACGTCGCCTAGGACACCCCGGCGCCACCCTCCATTGTTTGGAGCTTCCTTATTTTTTCGTGGGTGGCATTTACGGGCCCCAAATCATGAAGTTAGCAGGCAGACTGGGCGACCGCCACATTGTCATCATGGAGGACAGCGGGGCGAGCCATAATTTCCTCTCCTCTCATTTGGCCCAACATCTCCGCCTTCCGATGGAGCCGTCTACTGACTTCACTGTCAGTTTAGGCGATGGTCGCCGCCACTCTATCTAGGGCCGCTATCCGTCCGTGTCACTTTCGGTGGGCCCTTACTCAGTGACGACGGACTTCTACGTCTTCAGCCTTGGCGGGATCGACGTCATCCTGGGAGTTGCGTGGCTCTGCACGCTGGGCGACGTTCGGGTCAACTGAGGGACTATGACGATGTGGTATCTCCAGGACGGTCGGGAGTGCTGCCTTGTGGGGGATACCGACTTACTTCGCTCCCTTGTCTCCTTCCGCACTATTCAGAGGGCTTCGAATGTTGATTTCTCTGCGTGGCTCTGGTCCATTTCGGACGCTGCGCCGCCGACCCCATCACCGCCACTGGCCCTTCAGTCTATTCTCTTTGAGTTTTGGGACTTTTTTACTGCACCATCCGGCTTGCCGCCGGCTCGACCACATGACCATGTCATTCCACTTCAGTCTGACGTGTCAACAGTCTCTGTTCGGCCGTATCTTTATGGGCACATGCAGAAGGACGAGATCGAGCGGCTCGTCCGCGACATGCTGATGGGGGGGGGGGGGGGGGGCGATGCGAGCCCTTTCTCCAGCCCGGTTCTCCTAGTCAGGAAGAAGGACGGCAACTGGTGTTTCTGCGTGGACTATCAGGAGCTCAACAAAGCCACCATTCCAGACAAGTACCCGATCCCGATGATTCAGGAGCTTTTGGATGAGCTTCACAACGCCACTGTTTTCACCAAGCTGCACCTCCGTGCAGGCTACCACCAGATTCGTGTTCGGCCGGCCGACATCCCCAAAACGGCTTTCCGGACTCACGATGGCCATTACGAGTTCCTGGTTATGCCATTCGGCCTGACCAATGCCGACCACCTTCCAGGCCACGATGAATGATATCTTTCTCCCGGTACTTCGCCAGCATGCACTTATTTTTTGTGATGACATTTCAGTCTACAGTTCTTTTTGGCAGGAACACCTTCAGCATGTTTGTCAGATGTTGGCCACTCTTCGGCGCCACCACCTCAAGCTCCATCCGACAGTGCTCTTTTGGGGTTCCTGAGGTGTGCTGCTAGGGCCATACTATTTCTGTTGTGGGGGTCGCGATGGATAACGACGAGATCGAGGCGGTCGTCCACTGGCCCACACCATCATCCCTCTGCGATGTCTGCGGGTTCCTTGGACTGACAGGGTACTACCGTCGGTTCATTCAGGGGTACGACACGATGGCCAGACCCCTCACCCAACTCCTGAAGAAATTCACCGAGGGCTCCTTTGAGTGGTCGGCAACGACCTCCCCCGTTTTTGTCGCTCTTCAGCAGGCCTTGGTACAACCCCGGTGTTAGCCATGCCGGATTTCTCCCAGTCTTTCCTCGTGGAGAGCGACACGTCGGGTGTCGGCGTGGGCGCCGTTCTTATGCAGGTCGACCGACTTGTGGCCTATTTTAGCCGCGTCTTCTCTGACACTATTCGCAGCCGCTCCCCATACGAGAACGAGCTCATGGGCCTCGTCCTCGCAGTCCAGCATTGGCGCCCCTACCTCCTGGGTCGGCGGTTCGTGGTCCGCACCGATCACCACAACCTCCGCTACCTCCTACAGCAGAAGATTGCTACTCCCGCCCAACAGGTGTGGGTGGCCAAGCTCCTGGGCTATGACTTCAGCATCGAGTTCCGTCCGGGGAAGACGAATCGCGCGGTCGACGCCCTGTCTCACAATCCCATACTAGCATCCATATCCCGACCGGTCTGGGAGGATTCAGATACCATCCAACGGGAGGTTGAAGCAGATCCGGTGCTCAACGAGATTCAGACAACGCTCCTCGCTGACGCTACCGCCCGACTACCTTACTCCTTGGTCGGCGGCCGCCTATTCTTCAGGGGCCGCCTCAGCCTCGGCCCCACCTCTCTGAGCATTCCGCTTTTGTTGGCCGAGTTCCACGCATCCCTGTCGGGGGGACATGCAGGCGCCTACCAGACGTACTGCCGACTGGCTTCCTCACTTTACTGGCCTCACATGTTCCGTCAGATCAAAGCGTTCGTGGCTGCCTGCCTCATCTGCCAGAAGGCCAAGTACGAGGTCGTATTTCTGGGTGGTCTACTCCAGCCTCTCCCTGTTCCCGACCGTGTTTGGGACGACGTTGTCATGGACTTCATCACGCGACTGCCTTGCTTACAGGGACACGATTGCATACTGGTCGTGGTGGACCGGCTTCGAAGTATGCCCATTTCATTCCCCTCCGCCACCCATACACTGCAGCCACAGTCGCCACAGTTTCATCTAGGGGGTCGTGCGCCTCCACGGGTTTCCCCGGTCGATCGTGAGCGACCGTGACCCGCTCTTCTTGAGTACCTTTTGGACCACACTGTTCCGGTTGCAGGGCACCCGTCTTCGCATGAGCACGGCGTACCCCCCATAGACCGATGGCAAGTAGGAGGTCCTCAACCGATGTCTGGAGACGTGCCTCTGCTGCTTCGTGGGGGAGCGGCCCCGTAGCTGGGCCAAGTGGCTCGGATGGGCCGAGTACTCTTACAACACCGCCTACCATCAGGCGGCCGACACTACCCCGTTCGTGGCAGTTTATTGTCGACCTCCACCATCCATCGCCCGCCACCTCCCAGGGGAGTGTCAAATGGAGAGCCGTGCCACCCCTTTTGCGACAGGGACACCATTCTGGATCATCTGAAGTACCATCTACGACGGGCCCAACAGAAGATGGTCTCCTTCGCCAACAAGAAACGATGTGACCTCTCCTTCGCTGTGGGAGAGAAAGTTTTCATCAAGCTCCATCCCCACCGACAACTTTCGGTGGCCCGTCGACCGTGCCCGAAATTGGCACCCCGATTCTTCGGGCCTTTCGAGATCCTCGCCCGCATAGGGGCGGTCGCTTGCCGCCTTCGCCTTCCAAACGGGAGCCGCATCCACCCGGTCTTCCATGTCTCGCAACTACAGCGCGTGGAGGGCGAGCATGCCACCGCAGATCACCTCCCGGTCGACCTTGACCTCTCTGGGGAGACGCCCTACTACCCCGCCTCGATCCTCGATCGTAGATACCGAATTCCGGGGGACCCTACATCGGAGGAGATTCTCGTGGCTTGGACCGGTCGCCCCGACTCTGACGCGACCTGGCTGCCCCAGGATGATTTCCGCCGCCAGTTTTCCGACTACTGCCTTGAGGACAGGGCACATTTTCTAGACGACGACATTGTTATGGAGCTAAACGATCCCGAGCTCCCATGGCGAGTCTACACGCGTCGGGTGCGTACAGCGCATGGCCCCATCGAGCCCACGGAAGAGATCGCGCCTTAGTCACTTATTTTTATTATTTATTTTCTATTTTCGACACTTTTATTTGGCGGACTGTTTGCACCATTATTTGCACGCTACTAGCGTATGTTGTGTTTTGGAACAGCTTGTATGAATGTTATGTTTTCTGTTTTCTCTCAACTCTAACTTCTTCTCTTCCTCTTTCCCTCTCTCCCTCTCTCTCCTACCGCCGACTTCTCTCCCCGTCGGTTTCCCCGAGCTTCCATCAGACTTCAAGTAGGAACTAACCTTCCAAGGTTAGGCTCATGTATCCCTCGTGAATTGTATCTTGTTTTCAAGTTCGTTTGCAATCAAATTTCCGTATTCGTGACATTGATCTGATTTGTCGTGTCACCTGCCTCTTTGGTCGTCGGCATATACTAGCTTCCCGGTTTTTGTTTCATCGACATAGGTCTATCCCGCTCGGACTCGCACACACGCTTCCACCCATTTTGTTCTTCCTTCCTGCTTCTATCATCCCTTCCCCACGCCAACGTCGGTTCCACACTACTCCTCTAGTGATGTGACCTCCTTCCATCCGTAAACTCACACTAGATCGCTCCTCCCAATCTTTCTTCAGTCATGATTACCGGGATTATGATTCGGATCATAGGATCTTACGATCCTACGATCTAGATTTTGTAAATTGATCTGAATTTTATCTAGGATCTAAATCGACACATCTGCGGTTGAGATCACGTTTCAGATCTCAGGATCTTTAGGATCGCGATCCTGACTCGATTCTACAGGTCGGGCCAAAGGTAACTAGAAACATGTCAAACCCTATCCCAACCCATTCAACCGGTCCAACTCCCATAACCCATTGCTTAACCCTATCCCGATCTTGCTCCCATACCCCATCACAGAATCATATCATGTTGCTTTACCGTATTCCAAGTGTCAATTGCCGACTACAAACGAAGGCTAAAAGCGACGTCTTTGTTCGCTTTCAGTCCAGACAATGCCTTTTTTTTCTTCCTTACCAGGTTCCATTTCAAGTGGTGTCAGTGTCTTATCTTATATTTCTGCGTATGAGCAATACAATGGTTTGTAATCCAGTGGCTTCCTGCTTTCACTTTTAAGCTGACGTCTTCTCTTCCTTTCTAGAGGACGAGCAATCTAGCTGTTAGAAATCCAACATACAAGCAATTCAAGCTTCCTGCTTCCAGCGTACGAGCAATCCAATAGTCTGGATTCGTCTTCCTGCTTCTAGGCTTTCACCAATCCATCAGTCCATATTTGTTTTTGTTGTGAGTAGTCATTAGGCGTTCTACCTGAAACTGAAAGAGAACTTTGTATGATATTATCTTTTTGATTTTGTTATTCTAAAAATTTAATATAATTACTCACATACTGCTCAGTTTATTATTTTTTTGTTAATTGAGTATGTAATTGGTTGATACAAAATTCAATTTTATATTTTTAATCTTAATTTATAAATGTTGTAGGATCTTACGATGCTCGATAAGATCCTACTATTCGATTCGATCCAACCTCAAACGATCTATCCTAGGATCTCGATCCTGACAACCTTGCCTTCTATAGGGACCGCTTAGTAGAGCCCTCCTCACCTCTCCATCATGCGATTTTCCCCTCTCGATTCTTCCCCACTCGAGCTCCTCCATCGGCGTTCATCCAACTGTCGATTCGGTTTTTGCTTTCGGCTTCAACTGCAGTGTCTGCACCCAACAACGAATCCAGAACTCTGCACACGAGAAACTGCTGCGACCTTTTCACGCCATCCATTTGGACATCTCTTTTTTGTATGCTGCCCCCACCTGCAACATATAGTCGGCGCCTTGCTTCTTCGTATCCACCTAGAGGACCTCAATTGCTCTTTTTTCTTCTCCTTGTTATGCCAAAGCTCCATCAAAGGATGAAAACTAGTTTGGTAACCCTGGAGCACGCCCTTTAAACATTCTCATAGAGGCCCAATACGAACAGTTCGTGTCGATTATGGCCCTGCCCCACGTTATCCGCTCTGGCCAGCAATGCGCAACTAAAGTTGCATTTTACTTAGTTCTACGAACACCGCTACTCCGACAAAGCAATCAAACACCTTTGTGGGGTCCGCCAGACAGGCTTCATCGACTCTTATGTGGATGAATTTATCAAGATGGTCACGCATGTTCCGGGTCTTCCTCCCGACCACAGTTTGGGCTATTTTATGCATGGTTTACTACTCCATATTCGAGCTCGCCTCCGCACCCTCCATCCTTCTACCATCAACCAAACCTTGAACCTCTCCTTACTTGTGGAGGCCGGTTCCCTTGCAACCTCTACGGACCCTCATTCTACCTCTATGCCTTCCAAGCCCGATACCGACCATACTTTGCTTATAATCGTAAACTTCCAACATCACGACCACCTCTACCTCGCCAACCCATCGTGCCTGCGGGCAACAATCGTCCTACCTACTCACCGTCTTTCCAACCAAGAGTATCATAACTTGCGGAGTAACAGTTTGTGCTTTTATTGCAAGCAACCTTATTCTCCTACCCATGATTATCCTTTCAGAGAATTCCGCGCTATCATCGGCGATGACTTGGAGGAGATCAACATAGCTGATTTTGACGGCCTTGAGATCACTGACGCAACACCAAACAAAGTCCCAAGCACCTCATTGGAGGCCAACCCGTTGGTGTACCACTACTAGACGATGGGCGACATTTCAACCTTGGGGTCAAAGTCCATTTTCAGGCAAGATACAATGTTACGCACACGCGGCGACAATGACATGAAGCATTTTATATTGTTGGTCATCTTGTATTTTTATTTTGTAGTGGTAACATAAACACAAGTCTCTCTTTCTATATAAGGAGGAAACTTGTGAGTAGTGACTATCTTTTGATTATTAGGTTTTGGTATTTTTCATTCTAGAGAGAGACTTCAAGTAGGAACCAAGTAACCAACCTCCTGAAGTTAGGCACAAATATCCCTCGGAATTGTATCTTGTTTTCAAGTTCGTTCAATCAAATTTTTGTATTGCTAACAGAATCACATTGTTATAGGACATGCTCCAACTCATAGGTGGACATGACATTTAAGGACTTTTACAATAAAGTTTGTGTCCTACCGTTTTCCTTTGGATTGTTCTCATCTTTTACATAAATGAAGGCTTGTTGAAAAACAATGTCAAGTTCATAGTGCTGAGTTCAAACCCTGTCACTGAGGGCAAGATCATCGATCCAATCACCCAAACTGTCACTAAGTCTTTCTATTGCCATTAATAGTGCTAATTAGGTACTTCATCACACATCATGATTGTGATCTTCATGTCGTTTGTATATATTTAATTGTCGATTCTCTTCAGGATTACTTTGTGAGCTTGATGACAAATACGTTCTCTTGATAATCTGACAATTCTTTTTCCACCCATGCATAGATTGTGGTGGCACGCACAACATCAACAATAGGCAGATCTATCGCACAGTGTTCCCCGTATCATAGTATCTGATATGTTTATTATGTCTTTTACTTTATTTTAGAGTTTAACATGTTATCTTTATTATTATTTTTTGGCCGGGTATGAGTTTGGTTGATAAATAGCTGGAATTAAGATGGTAAAAAAGTTGAATTAGAACAGGAATAAACGATTGCTTGTGTTATTCATCCATAAAAGGCCATTTATACTATTACAAGGGACTCACGAACTTAAACACATGATGTGGGTCTAAAACCCATTTACATATATAAATACCCGTAAGAATAATAATAATGATAGTAAATACTCGAGTTGGAATTACTAACGAGTATTTCTCAACTCTCCTCCTCAAGTCGGACGAAAGATGTCTGTCATTCCAAGTCTTTTGATGTCATCAATGAACGCATCACTTCCCAAGCTTTTAGTGAACACATCTGCCAATTGATATTTAGAGTGGACGAATGGTGTGACTACAGTTTTTTTATCCAAGTGATCTTTGATTAAGTGTCGGTCCACTTAAACGTGCTTTGTCATGTCATGTTGAACTAGATTGTGAGCTATACTAATCGCTGCCTTGTTGTCGCAAAACAAGGAGAAAGGAGACGTCACAGGAAACCCTAAGTCGTGTAGAACGGTACGCAACCATAGGCCCTCACACATGTCTTGTGACATTGCACGGTATTCCGTCTCAGCGCTCGATCTGACCACCACATTTTGCTTCTTACTGCGCCATGTCATAAGGTTTCCTCCAACAAAGGAACAATAACCTATTGTAGATTTCCGATCATCGCGACATCCTGCCCAATCAGCATCAGTGAAAACTTCAATCCTCAAGCGGTTGTTCTTGGAGAACATAAGACCGCAACCAGGGGCTTTCTTCAAATACCGTAACACACGGCATGCCGCCTCTTGATATCTGATCCCGGGGGCATGCATTTATCTTCCCAGAGTACCAACTACATGAGTAATATCGGGACGAGCATGAGATGAATATATTAGTTTTCCAACTAGTCTCTGGTAGCGTGAGACATCTGCCTGGTCACTGTCGCCATCTTCATTAATTCCATGATTTTCTTCCATCGGGGTGTTCGCAGGGATACAGTCAAGCACCCCGGTCTCCAACAACAGATCTAGAATGTACTTCCGCTGAGATATAAAGATACCCTGGTCAGATCTAGTCACCTCGATACCCGGAAATTATCGTAATCTTCTCAAGTCTTTCACCTCAAACTCTGCAGATAAGAGAGACTTAAGATTCACAATTTCTTCCAAATCGTTACCAGTGATCACAATGTCATCCACATTGACAATAAGGACTAGAGCTGTCACGGTTCCGGTTCGGTTCCGGTTCTATTAAAACCATGAATCGAACCATTAAAACAACGGTTCTTCAAATTAGAACCAAAACCTTATTTGGTTTGACCGGTTCCGGTTCTGATTCCGGTTGCAGCTTAATTTTTGGAACTGTCGTGTCAACGGTTCCGGTTACGGTTCAACAAGAACCAAAATCAAACCGGTCACTGACGGTTCGGTTCGGTTCCATGCGGTTCGGTCCGGTTCCAATCGGTTTCAACTAAAACCAAAATCAAACTTGGTGGAAGGAAATAAAAACGGGATGTAAATAGTAAAATTCAAAACAACATCGAAATAGAAATAATTATGTTGCGCACTTCTCGACGGTCATTTCCACGATCGGTGAGATAGTATTTATCGTCTTCCTACGCGTGAAGACTTGCCACGACGTCTAGTTGGCTTTGCACGTCTCGTCAGCATGCTCAATTATAACAATCAGCTACATTTAGTTGTCATTCATGATTACTAATAAATAGTAGTTGTATATCTTTTATATTATTTAAATAATTTTTTTTAAAAAAATATGTACGTAAAATTGAAAATACATTATATAAATGTATAAAAATCAAAATTGCATTGCAAAAATTAACTTCAAACCGCATCAATGTCAAACCATACCACACGGTTATTATGCAGTGAAGTATTGTTCAGTCCAAAATCGACCCCCTTTAGTGCGATTGCGATTTGGGTTCAAAATGCACTAACTTCACTCGTGATAGTAAGTATAAATATTATAGATAAATTATAAAATAATAAAAATATAATAATAATAATAATAAACGGGTTGCGGTTCGATTCTACTTCGGTCCGGTTCGGATCGGGTCTAAAAATCTTGAAACCGCTTGAGACTTGTATGTTGCGGTTCCGGTTCCGATCCGGATAATAAAATGTAAGAACCACACCCGAACCAATATTGTTCACGGTTCCAAAATTCAAACCGGAACCCGAATAATTTACGAACGGTTCGGTCTGGTTCTTTGCGGTTCCGGTTCGGTTTGCGGTTTTCGGTTTTAAGTGACAGCTCTAATAAGGACCACAATATTTTGAGCACGTCTATGAATAAACATAGTGTGATCAGACTGCGCCTGTTTGTACCCAAATTTGAGCATAGCCGTGAGGAATCTGCCAAATCATGCTCTAGAAGACTGTTTCAAGCCATATAAGGATCTCCTTAAACGACAGACAAGACGTTCAGCTCCCTTTTTCACGAACCCTGGAGGGAATTGCATGTATACTTCTTCATCAAGCTCACTATAAAGAAACACATTCTTAACATGCAGTTGCTGAAGATCCTAATCCATGCAGGCCGCGCTTGACATCAATACCCGAATAAAGTCCATCTTAGCCACAAGAGCGAAAGTCTCCTGGTATTCAACTCCCTGAGTCTGGGTGTACCCCTGGGCAACCAGCTGTGCCTTGTACCGTTCAACCTTCCCTTCTTGATTCTGTTTTACCGAAATACCCATCTCGAGCCAATAGCTTTCTTGCCAGGAGGAAGGGAAGCAACATCCCAGGTATGATTCTTGCCCAAGGCTGACATCTCCTCTTTCATATCCTGAGTCCAGGCCGGGATACCCAAAGCTTTCCGCCATGTCTTAGGAATAACAACCGAAGAAAAAGAGGATACAAACGCCTGATGGGCCGGGGTAAGATGATGGTAAGCCACATGATTAGAAATAGGGTGTTTAGTACATGTAGCCTTACCTTTCAATAACACAAGTGGAATATGCAAATCCGCATCATTAGAATCTGAGGCAAAAGCGGGCACTGGTAGAGGCAGAACCTTAGTAACATGTATACTTGAGGAGCGTCAGTGGTATACATGAGGTAAGGAGAGATCGGAGTCTCAGGCAGAAGAACAGGGATAGGAGGACCCGGTTCCGTAGGATGAGGAAGCTGCAGTGGTAGAGAAGGAACACACACCTATGAAAGTAACATCCATAGTGTAGAACATATGCTTTGAGGGGGGGGGGGGGGGTGTAACACTGATACCCTTTCGTTGTAGAGGAGTAATCAAGAAACACACATCTATGAGTCCGAGGGTCCAATTTGTCTCGGTGAGGCAAATGAATATACACAAAACAGACACATCCAAAGACACGAGGTGTCAGATGGGAAGTATACAACACAGTCATGGTAGACATTCGAGCTAGGGGAGTAGCATAGCCAAGAACACGTGTGGGGAGCCGTTTGATAAGATGAGCAGCGGTAAGAACATCACCCCAATAGGATTTGGGAAGGTGCATAGTAGCAAGAAGACAACGGACGACATCCAAAAGATGCCGGTTTTTTCTTTCAACAACTTCATTTTGGGTAGAGATGTGGACACATGTGGTCTGATGGATGATACCATGATTGGTGAGGTATGAGCCAAAAGTTCCCCGATCATCATATTCCCCCATTATCACTTCGAAGAACACGAATATAGCACTTAAATTGGGTCTGAATCATTTTATGAAAAATCTGAAAAATAAGAGAAAACTTCACTCTTTTTTTAACAAATACACCCAAGGCGAGAAAAACAATCAATAAAAGTGACAAACCAACGAAAACCAGATATAGATAAAACGGGAAACTGCTCCCAGACATCAGAATGAACAACATCAAACAGAGTGGTACTGAGAGAAGATAAATGCGAAGAATTATGTTTCATATGTTTAGACATACATCACAGACAGAAATTTGTAAAAACGGTAAAATAACAAGAAACAATTTCTGAAGGTAGATAGAAGACGGATGTCCAAGCCGCAGGTGCTAACGTCGAACATCAACTGTAACAGTAGTGCATGAGAGGGCCTGAGAAGAAGGCTGGAGGTCCAAGTAATACAGTCCACCTCGGTTCCTACCATTGCTAATGTTCCACTTCGTACTCAGTTCCTGAAAAATACAGGAATAAGGAAAAAAAAGGTCACAGAGTAATTAAAGGATCGAGTAATATCGTTGATGGAAAGTAAATTGCGAGAAAAAGACGGAACATGAAGAACAAATGATAGAGAAATAGAAGGGGAGCATGAAATATGACATTTGCCAACAATGGGAGACAACAAACCATTAGCAGAAATGACTTTGTCCTTACTAGACAAAGGAGTATAAGAGAGAAAACCTGAAGAGGTGCCTGTCATGTGGTGAGTGACACCAGAATCAATCACCCACTTAGAAGATGAGGCAGTGGTTGCTTGGGCACTCGACATAGCAATAGAAGCAATGGAAGCAGGGGCACCCAGAGACAAATCAGGCTGAGAGTGCATCAGGCGGCGAAAAACATCCAATTCATGAGCAGTAAGCTGCCCAGGCACAACACTGGGGGTCTCGTCGTAGATGTCTGTAGAGTAAGCAACATCATGAGGCCTGAGACTACCTTGGCGATGGCCCCCACGTTCCGGTCTCCAACCACGGCCACGACCACGTGGGGTAAGATGTGGGTGGCGTTTGTAACACATTTCCCGAGTGTGGCCTTTGCGGGCACAATAATCACAAGTAGAAGCAGACAAGCTAGGGCTGAGGACATGACCACAACCAACGCTAGTAAGAGCAAAGCGCTCAGGAGGAACACTAACAGTAAGGGACTTCCGACGGTCTTCATCAACAAGGACCATTCTGAAGGCTTCCTGAAAGGACGGGAGAGGGGAACGGTGAAGGATATGTGTCCGCGCCATATCGAACTCCATGTTCAGCCTCATTAAGAAGACATGGAGACAAGAGGTCCTCCCGTTGTTGTAACTGAACAACATCTGCAGTGTATGCTGGAGTGAAATGCGAGAAATACTCCAATTCCTTATATAGGCGCCCGAACTCCGAAAAAATGCCGGCACCGTCATAGAGCCTTGTCGCAGTTCCAAAATGCGGCAAGTAAGTTCATACACCTGTGTAGAACTGCCAATCTGAGAGTATGTATCACGGGCACGAGTCCATATGTCAAAGGCGGAGTCCATCAACATGTCACTCTGGTAGACCTTCGGAGACATAGAGTGAAGAAGTCATGAAACGACCAAGGAGTTTTCTGAGTCACGTCGCTTCCAGGAGGGATCAGTTTTAGGGGGCTCCTGAACAGTGCCATCAATGTAACCAAACAGTTGATGGCCGCGAATGGCATATTGCGCTGCCCATGACCATTCAAGATAGTTTGTGTCATCTAATGAGACTGTGGTAATCCTCAGGGAGCCGAAGTGGTTGTGGGACCGCTGAGGGTCACTCTTCTGAGGGTGAATCACGCCCGACGAGGAGACTGAGGAGTCACTCATCTCGACTCGCACTAAAGAACAACGAGCAAACAGAGAGATACGACCCAAAAAAAAACTTCAGTGGCTACAAGAGTAAACTGCCATAGGAGAGATTACAGGGCCCGTCGGACTTGCGGGATCGAGGCAGATGCGGCATAAACAACAACAGGGAAGGCAGCGACGACATCAACAGCAGCAATGAAGGCAGCGACGACATCAACACCGCAGTTGAGTCGGCGCCGACACACAGTCGGGCGTTGACGTCAATAGTAGGGCCGTCGCTCCCTTCAGGCTTCAGCACCTGACAACGGCCGGTGACCGCATCGGAAGAGAGGAGCGATCAAAACGGCGGAGCGGGTAAACGGGGCGGAACGAAGACGATGCGGGAAAAAAGGGAACGGGCGGCTAGGGTTTGTATACCTCTAATACCAAGTTGAATTAGAACGGGAATAAACGATTGCTTGTGTTATTCATCCATAAAGGATTATTTATACTATTACAAAGGACTCACGAACTTAAACACAAGATGTGGAACTAAAACCCATTCTCGCATATAAATACCCGTAAGAATAATAATAATGATAGTAAACACTTGACTTGGAAATATTAATGAGTATTTCTCAACTAAAAATTGGAAAGGTGGTGATTCCAAATGGAGCTTATGTATGTTTGTGGGTGTGTGCGCCTGCGTGCAAGCGTGTGTTTGTGCGTGCATGCTTGTGGGTACATGTGTGTCCACACGCGCATATAAACACGCGCATACATGCGTGTCCTCTGGAGACACCCGCACCACTGTCCTAAACGGAGCCTATATTGACAGCCATGGTTGATGCATATGTTAAAAGAGATTTCTACAGAAAATGTGTTCTTGCAAGTTAGTGTGTTGATTATGGTTGCGTAGGCACAGTTTGCTCATTTCTTCTATTTATAAAGAGAAGCATAACCTTCCATATTATGCACTGTTTTTAATACTTGTTTAATTGTTAATTTGGGTTTTTTACCTCATCACATTTTCTTGTATTTCATTATTGATTTATCTGCTGTTTTTAAAGGTGTTTCAGAATTACCAAGAGATCTGCAGTTACGCCCGGGGAATGATTCATTCGAAAGCCACTCCCTGGATTTAACAGAGAGGGTGAGTTTCTAGATGTCTTCTGTTAATAGATCTGGTCCCTTTCAATAAATTGGTATTTGTCTTCTTACATAAAATTTCTTCGCATGTATACTTGCAGAGACGCAAAACCAATAAACAAGCATATGCAGAAGTAATAGCAAAGGATAAATATTTCAAGGTACTCTAGAAATAAATATGTTTTTTGTTCTCTATTTTATTTCACTTGGTTGTGATCTTTGTGAGGTTTCTGCTAAACAACAGTTATGTTTATGGTACTATTAATCAAGTAAAGCGCATATATGCTGTTAGTTGACCTGGTCACCTTGGGGTTTTGGGATGAAAGCCACCGGTTTTTACATGGTATTAAAGTGGGGTTGATCCACTATAGGGGGTGTGTTGGTTGACCTAGTCCCAGTGAGTCCACTGTGAGTCTGTGACGTGGGACATCCGTTGGTGCTACATAAGCTTTATTCCTTTTCTTTATTTTGGAGGTATATCATACCAAGTTATATTTATAGTATTTTGGATAAGTGATCATTTTGATTAGGCATAGTTATGTTTTTTCTCTTTTTTATTTTAAAGGGTTCTAAAAAAAATTTGTTACTAAATTCCTAATTTTGAAGCTTAAATTACTACTTTTTATCTTTGGTTGTTTAATTTAGAAACAAACTTCACTTCTCTTTGAAACTTGCTTTCTGCCTTTGTTTTTATACACACCACTTTTTTTGTAAATTATCTATAAAAAGTCATTTCAAATGTGCTTGTTTCATAGGAGTATTTATCTTTCCTACACTTTTGATCAATTTAATGTTGTTCCACTAAAGTTATTTGTGATCGTAACATAAAAATGTTTTGTTTATTTATTAGATTTTATGCTTCAACTTGGGGAAATCGGTTTCTAATTGCTTCATTTTCTTCATTGTGTTTGGCCTTTGGTCTTGCATATACTGTCACAGTAGGGCATTATCGTCCTTTCTAAACCGCCATGTGTGTTATGACCTGCTAGTTTTATGGGTTTTCTGTAAAATCTATCTGTATCATCATGTCTCAATCCCAAGTAGAGATTCTTTTATAGAAGAAATGCTTTTTCACTTACGAACTTAATTGGCTGTTCTTATTCAGGCCAAAAGGGCGGATGAAAAAGAAGAGACTGAGCGCCAAATAGCTGCATTGAACAAATTGACAGATGATTTGGATGATCGCTTAAGAGCTCTCAACAACCGGGACTTGAAACATTCTACTGAAGTAGGTTCTTTTCTGCCTACTTGTCTATTGAACAACTCAAATTTGTTTTTCTAAAACTCAAATAGGTTCTTTTATTAATGTTGAATGGTTCACACTTGTTTTTAAACTCAATGTAATAGTTTATTCTATTGATGTCTTTTTATTGTTTTTATTATCTGACAATTACATATTCCCATGCTATTGCGGATGCAGTCTTTGCCAGCGTGTTCTCTTGTTTCTGTGATATTTTTCTATCATGCAATTTTGTGAGCAAACTATTTGATCCCGTGAATGAGGGTTTAATTGAACATTGATGGTGTCAGTTCACATGTAACTCTGTAATTACTTTCTTTATCTTCTGAAATGATATGAATCTTATTACTTTACTCATGTGCTTTCTTGGACTCGTCATCACACTGTGACTGCTGTTATTGGATTTTGTTTTTCTTTATTATATGCAGTCACAAGATATTACATTTAGTGAAGCTTTTTTCTCTTATGTTGTCATTGTGTTTTTCAGAAGATGGATTTTATCATATTTATATAAAGTTTTTAATTGTTGTCAACAACTCATGTTCCTACAGTTTCATGGTTGTTTTTTCAAGCATTTTGCTCTAATAGTTAGTTTTATCATGATCCCACGAGTATTTTATGTATCCATGGATTTGGAATATACTCAAATAACTAAAATCATAGAACACTTATGCAGACGTAAAGCATTGGCTGACATCTTAAATTAAAGTAAAATATTAGTGTTTGTTATCCTCTGTAGAAGCTTCCTAAATAAATGGGATGTGAAAAACCTTCATAATTCTATTTGGGATTGTATTAAAATTTAGGACTGCGGTTAAAAATCGTTTCACTAGTTAAAGATTTGCTATTTATTTGCTTTTAGGCTTTTTAAAGTTGGTCAGAGGTATCAATCCTTAATATTTTGTATTTTTCTATCACTACCTGAAAGCAATTTCTAAATGTCATATATCTATGCTGGTAAAGTGTTTGTTCACGTATTTTCAATGTCCCAGTCATGTTTGTTTTTTCGTCCCCTTGATTTTAAATCTATCTATTCTGTCTAGCAGAAGCAACCTGATGATCTGTTCGATTCCTATTATAAAACCATGGGGGAACTGTATTTTGAATCACGAGCTCGCCCTTCAGAGAGGACTAAGACTCCAGAAGAAATAGCTCAAGAAGAAAGAGAAGCATTGGAGAATTTAGAGGTTCTTGGAAGTCTTTTTTTTTTTTACTTTTGAAAATCTAAATGTTATTTGATACTTTTTGACGCATTCAATCATTTTTTTGCACATTATTCTTCAATTTTTCTCAGAAGGAGCGCCTGAGCAGGATGCATGCTGATGATGCAGATGATGCAGATGAATATGAAACTGGAGAGGACGATATTGGGAAAAATGGCTTCAAATCCTCTTCCAAAAGGGATAGATATATTTCTGGGGATGATCCTGGCTATTCCTTTTCCACAGTCAAGGATAATGGAAATAAAAGAGGCTGGGTTGATGCTATCTATGAAAGAGAAGAAAATGAGGAGCATGATCAAGAAGATGAATCACCTTCCGGGGGTTCAGAAAGTAATGAAGATGATGAAGTAGGAACTAATGATGACAGTGAGGACCATGAAGAAGAAGACAACTCATCTTCTGAGAGTTCAAAAAGTTTTGGAGATGACCGAGAAGCGACTGATGATGATAATGCAAGCACGGATGTCAAGCAAATAGATTTTATTAATCTTCATAATATGGAAGTTAATGGGCAAAAGACTCGAATACATGAAGAACTTCCTTATGTTATTGAAGTTCCAAGAAGTTTGGCAGAGATTTGTTCTTTGCTGGATAATCGCAATGATGTTGAAGTAGTTGAGGTCATTAGAAGGATTTGTGCATGCAACTCAATCAGTCTTAGAAAAGAGAATCGGCAAAAAATACAAGTTCGTTCTTTTACCCTGTAAATTTATTATTGTAAAAGAAAATAATATGTATATGCAAGTTTGAATTTATTGGTGTTACATTGTTAACAAATACTTTCTTTATGTTGCAGGTGTTTTATGGCTTTCTTTTAAATTATTTTGCTGTATTAGCAACTCGAAAGCCCTTGAATATCCTTATAATTAATTCGCTTGTGAAACCTTTAATTGAGATTGCCAGAGAAGTTCCATATTTTGCCGCAATTTGTGCCCGGGAAAGATTGCTACGAATTCGAACACAATTTTCTGAGGATTTCAAGATCCCAGGTTCCTTGTACTTATTTAGGAATCATGAAAAAATTGCATGCTGCCAGAAATTATTGTTTTTAATGTTTCTTTCATTTTCGACAGGGAAGAGCAGCTGGCCTTCTTTGAAGACATTGAATTTATTCAGACTATGGTCACAAACATTTTCTTGTACGGACTTCCGTCATGTTGTAATGACTCCTGTGATTCTTTTGATGTGCGAATATCTGATGCGCTGCCCCATCACTTCGGGCCGAGATATAGCTGTCGGTTCTTTCTTGTGCTCCATGTTACTCTCTGTGAGTCCTTTCATAAAAAAATTAAACTTGGTGTAATTCGGTACAAATTTCAACATCTAAATCAATCCTTTTTTGAACTAATGTGATGATAATACTGGGCACGATTGCTTTTGCAGGTTACTAAAATGTCTCAAAAATACTTGCCGGAGGTGATATGTTTTTTTCAAATGCTTCTAGCATGCAGTACAGAGATAAACCCGACACTCGATCATTCTCTGGTATGTACTTGATCTTCTCCAGTCGTTCTTAAAGAGCTTTCGTTACTATATTCTATGCTTGTTACTATATTCTATGTTTCAAGGGGCCGGGTGTTATGGGCTTGTTTTGTTGACGGATTGTTGAAGGTTGGATGCAACGGAGAAGCCCTAGTAATGGAGGTAGAGAAGGAGAAGTTTGAAGATGTAGCTTGGAGAAGAAGATGAGAGGAAAATTCTAGAGGAGAGAGTTAAAGAGAGAGAGTAAGGAATTTTAGAGAGATAAAGAGAAGTTCATATTTCATTGATTGATTCTCTTCACACAAGACTAAGGGCATAAATATAACAAGTCCCTGGGGGTAATCCCATAATTACATAAAGCTGCATAAAAGTACATGGAAATATTAAAGGACCTAAAATACGCATGCGACTCAATACAACTTCACTCATACAATAAAGACTCAATACAATACAATTTGATATAATAAGACTTCTAATACTGGATAACCAATGGTGCGGGGTCCATTACACTATACCTGTCCTTGAAATCAAGCTCGAACTCAAGTAGGATGATCGACTCCTTTGACTCATTGATTTCACGCCAAAATGGGCCTGGTAGCATGTCGCGTTGGTGTTGGCAGCGAGGTGTAGAGGCGGCGCCGTCGGAAGGACGAGAGGTTGAAGCAATGGGTCTGGTTGGTCCGGCCGAGCTGCAGGAGGCATAAATGGCAGAGGGAACAATGGCCGACAAAGTGAAGGGGTCCGACGGGACCGGCGATGCGGCGGAGAACAATGGCTGGATGGTGGTCGGAGAAACCATGGTTGGCAGAAGGAACGGGTCCTGCGGGGACGGCAGTGCGGTGCGAGTCAGCAACGACAATGTGGCCGAAGGGGCTGACCGAGTAATGGCTGGCAGCCGAGGCATCGATTTGGTCGGAGGCGGTTGAGCGGAAACAAGCGGAGCGTGGGCTGACAGAGCTGATGGTGGCGTGGCGAAAGGGACCGGTGGCGCAAGCGGCTGTAAGGCCGGCGGTGGAAGCAGCCTCTGGAGGCGGCTGGGGAAAACAACGGTGCAGAATTCTCCGAAGGTGATGGTGGAGCGTGAATGATGGATTCCCGAACACGAGAACTTATTTTAAAAGACAACTTGGATATCAATTTTAAAATAAGATCCGCTGGTGGATTATGTCACGAGAATTTTCAATCGAGTACCATCCAAATGTTTACAAGCGTGCATTAAATTTCTACCACTCGCTCGTATTCAATGATATGAATAAATTCATCCACGTGCATTAGCAAGAAAATTAGGCAAGCACAAATTTAAAATTAACGACAAATAGGAGTAGTGTTATCTTAAGCAAACAAACTCTAATTTTCCTGGTCAAATATTATTGGGCATAAATAGTATACAAACATTGAGAGAGATGTGAATTTGCTGAGAGATGTACCTAGTCCTTCGCCTGAAGCACGTAGCCTCGAACAGAGGAACAGATGGAGCTGGATAGGGAAACAGTGGTTGCTGGCTCGGGTGGAGGAATACGACCGTGCGCGTTCGACAGCGGCTGCCCGGGGCTGGACTGCCACCGGGAGGGTCGCCGGGGACTGAACTACCCACGGAAGGGTTCGTCGACATTGTCGGAAGGGGATTCGGGAGGATTGGCGGGCTGTAGTAGGATACCGATACCAAAATGAGCAGGAGTTGCTCGATCCCGTTAGAGGAGGCCTGAAGCTGGGTCGTCAGAGGTCGCCGGAGATGCAGGAGGCATCAGTGGGCCGTGGAATGGCGAATCAGATAGTGTCGCGCTGTATTAGAGGAAAACAACGAGGACAATAGTCTCATCACTTTCTTCTTTCCACGTTGCCCTTTCGATAGGTAGGGTATATACTATATAAAGAAATTGTTTGTATTTAATTTTAAGAGTTAACAGATAGGAAAAAGAGTTGGCTGGCTGAAAAATAACTGATAGGGTTTAAATATCTTTAATAACTGAGGGGTTTCAACAAAGTGGCCGGTTGTAACCTTTTAAAACTTTAGAAATTCAAGGATTTAAGGTGGGGGTTTCAAAGGATATATTAAATGTTTTGGAAATTCAAGAGTTGGAAATCAACAATTAAAATATTTGGGCTTCTCCCTCATTTTTCATTCCAAAATATATTATAAAGCAAAAATAAATTTCAGAATATATTTTCGCTTCTTTCAAATACGTAAACTCATTTGCTTGCTCAATTTAGCACTACTCCTAATTTGACGAACCTATTCATTCATGTTCTTATTGGTCGGTCACTCCAGTAAGTCGAACGATGGTGCGCGTGTAACATGCACAGTACAACATACGTGCAAACTAAAACATAAAATGCGCAAAGACGTGCACTACAAAAATACTAAAAATAAAGTAAAACAAAGATGCAAGCTTGGGTTGCATCAGTGAAAAGCATCGGCGGGTGGTGGAAAGACAATTGGTGTAATAGGCGGCCTCATTGGTGGGCAAGCTGGGGCGGAAATGGCGGTAGCATGCACGAGCTGGGAGGGCATTTACATTGGGAGAGGCGGGACTCCAAAGTGTCCCGAAGCTGCTAATTTGTCGAATGTGGTATTGCGGCGAGATGTGAAAGCCTTAAATGGCTTCAACATCTTCCACAACGTTGAGCAAAGGGCGGCTTCATCCGGGACACTTGGTTTTTTTAGCTGCATGGCCATCCTAATTAATTGAGGAATATACGTAATTCAAGTAAGAATTAATCAAAATATTCAATTAATAGTTGTGCGGTCTCTTGGCTCGATACGATAGGAAACTAGGCGTGTGTTGGAAGGTGAACCTCGCCTGGCTCGAGTTGCAGGATGAGGTCTATGACATGTAGCTGCTGGGCTCGAATAGCAGGAATGGAGCGGGAACTGAATGCTGGGAGGGAATGGTGTGGAGGTGCGACGATATCTGGGAGAAGGATTCCGTAGGGGTGGGTCGATCGGAGGGGGAAGATTCGCGCGCGTGCTGACGGACTAACGGCTTCATCGTCGATGATGCCGATAGATGGTGACAGGAAGCAACGACTTCGGGTTCGTCGAGTGTTGCTCAGGCAATGTTTGTCGAAGGAGGCGTGAGTGGAGGTCGTCGTTGTCTAATCAGAGCGGTGAAGATGATGTCGCTGGGGTGGTGGTGGAGGAGATTATTTTGTCGTCGATTCGAGCGAAACAACGACGTAAAATTGCGGCTCTTCTTGTTTGGATGTCGATGCTTTGCTGTGGAGGAAAGCAACGGTCTCTGAATCGATGTACATCAAGGAGGAAGATGACTGACTTGGAGGGGAGTTCGACGAAGGACTGTTGTTGGATTGCGGAAGCAGCGACAATGGTTTTAGCTCTGATACCAAGATGTTATGGGCTTGTTTTGTTGATCGATTGTTAGAGGTTCGATCCAGCGGAGTAGCCCTAGAAATGGAGGTAGAAGTTGGAAGAAGAAGCTTGGTGAAGAAGATGAGAGGAAAGCCCTAGAGGAGAGGGTTAGAGAGAGGGGGAATTTTAGAGAGATAAAGAGAAGTTCATATTTCATTGATTGATTCCCTTCATACAAGACTAAGGCCATATATAAAAAGCCCCCGGGGGTAATCCTGTAATTACATGAAGCTGCATAAAAATATGGAAATATTAAACGGCCTAAAATACGCATGCGACTCAATACTACTCGACTCATACAATAAAGGCTCGATACAATACGACTCGATATAATACGACTCTTAATACTAGATAACCAACGGTGTGGGGTCCATAACACCGGGGTCCGGATACAAAATACACTTTTTAGTGTTTCCGAGCTTACCCTGGAGTATCCTAGATTTTATTTTGTTATTTAAAACTATGGTTAATTACCAAGACCTCCCTTAGGACTCTATAGTTTCATGGACCTTCCCTCTGCCTCTTGAAATTACAAAAACCTCCTCTCCGAGTTTACAATGCTGCAAGACATTCTCTCCCAGTTAAGATACATTACGCATGCACCTCTTTTGGAGGGGAGGTTTGTTGTAATCAATATTAACAATGTTAACTCGGAATGAAGGTTCTTATAATTAAAAAAAAGTAGGTAGGTCCCTGCAATCATGGAAAGTGTCATGGGAGGTCCTAGTAATTAACCCTTTGAAACTGTGAGAAAAAGTTATGAGGTTTTTGGACTACAAATTTTCTTTGAACTAAAGTATTCACCAAAATTCCAGAAATTTTGGTATTTTATTTAAACAGTATCTATCAATCATCAATAAATTAAGTATGACGTCACCTGTCTTTATCTTCAAGCCGACGCCATACTCTCTACTCCGAGAAAATAACATTAATAGTAATGATTATCATCTCCGGGCTGCAATGATTATGTTCCAAAACGATGCAAAATTAGTAGGCTGGGAACTTGGGATCAAACTTCAAAGTAGCAAGAAACTCTGGGCATCAAGCAGGTTCAGTTCTTATGGCATGGTCGAGGTCGGCTATAAAATCGTTGACGTCCTCGATGCCGACGGAGATGCGGATGAGATCTTCGGTGAGGCCTCTCACCACGCGAACCGCAGTAGGGATGCTCGCATGAGACATGAAGCACGGAAGGCTAATCAACGATCTCACGCTTCCTGCACCAAAGAGAAAAAGCAGCAATTCATCAGTTTGAAAACAAAATGCTAGAGACTAGCTAGGCATGCACACTTTGAATCTGCACAGAAAAAATAACTAGAACGAAAAATTATAGAAATTTGGGATTATTATCTTCGGAATTTTAACTCGGCGATTACAAGATATTGCTGTGTATAGAGAAATTCAGAAGATACAAAGGACAAAAAAGACAGGATTGGAGCCTCCCAACGCCACCCCCATCACTTGCTTTTTTCCAACACGCCTCCAGCCATCTCTCTGGCTCAATTTCAATTGAAGAATATATACATCTTTGTTTCAGACGTAGGTAAATTAAAAGTTACGTCTTTGAAACACTTCGATTTCATATAAAATCGTGAATTGGATTTGACTTTTTTAATCATCGGTAGCATTGTGCTAAATTCGCATCACGTGGTTGAAAAAGAAAAGAGCTGCAATTTGATGTTACAAAGGAAGAATCTTAAGTTTGTTTTTCTCTATATCAAAATTATCAATGCGGACAACTATAATTATCTTCTGCATCAGCCACATCACAACAGATGAGGTTTCTTAGGAGAGCGCAGTTTTCCCACCTAAAAGCCAATGTCAATTTTGTCCCTGATATTTGCCCGTTCAAAAGATTAGTGCAATGTTATGTAGGCTATTAAGTATTAACACACCAATTTTAACTTAAAAAACACAAAACCCTAACCTCACCTCCACTAAGCGCACACCGACTCTTTTCCTATTTCCGCCCAGCTTTTTCTACTGCCAGTTCGCGATTCTGAGTTGCACACCCCACTTCCTCCATCGCACCAGATTTTCGTCGCCGCCCTTTGAGGAGATCGCCAGGGCCAGGGAATTTCGCCGGAAGAATGACGCGCTTTGCTCTACCGGAGTGGCGAGATCTAGCATTTTAGTTCTTGGGGACATAGATCCTAAGCTTGAGCTCTACAAGCTGGAATGGCTGAGGACGGCAAAGCCCGGGGCAGGTATCGTCGATGATGCAAGCAGCAGGTAGGACTTTTGCAGAATCAGTGGAAATTATTGACTGTTGTACTCCTCTACCTCCATATTAGGACAAAAGTCCAAATCATTTCATCACTGTTGCAAGCAGCAGCTGGATCTGGAATGTCTGAGGACGGCATGGGAAGGTTGAAACAGGGACTCTCAAATCAGTCAACTTCCATCCACCTTTGGCTAAACTGATGAAAATTGGGATTTTGAACCACAACAAGCAGGACTGGCAGCACAAACAACCATCAAAGAGACTCTCAAATCAGAAACTCGACGTAGTCTGAATCAAACAAATCAAGTTTCTGAGAGAGTCGAGATTCAAGCAGAAGGTAATCACTTGCAAGTGGCAATCATGATCATTTTGGTGTGGCAATAATGCGTTGGTGTGAAAATATAATAATTTGGTGTGTTAATATAGTTTGGCTGTCAATAGCTAAAATTGAGGTGCTTTTAACATTGCTCAAAAATTATAACATACAGGCTGTTGCAAGTATCCACACTTCCTATATTATTTCAGACTCCAACAATTTTTTCCTAATTCTTGTTTTTGGTAAGGATAATAATAATTTCTCGATGTTGACAGGTGTTTCTCAAATTAAAAGCATCAGAACCATGGCTCCTTATACATGATGAAAATTGCACTGTAGATGCTAGGCTTGATTTCTTCCTGATCATGGATATGGATGCTGATTCACCCTATTTTATCTCCGACAATTTCAAGTATGTCCCTCGAGATAGTTTTTTGTTTATTACGGCACGGGAAAACCGTTTAACACCGTTCTTAAGTTCGATTACTCAATTTTCTAACACAGGGCAAGCCTGCTATCATCTGCCATGAAAAGCTTGATAGAGTTCATAAATCTGTATCAAGGCTTGGTCGCCTTTCCAGAAATATTCCAGCCAATTGAATCCCTGCTGCATCAAGTTCTGCAGGGTCCCAAACTACCAAAAATTTTACGATCAAACATCGAAGAAATTGCTGCGATGATAAGAAAGAAATCTCTGGAGCTCCAGTCATCACGGAGGCCGCTTGAAATGCGAAAACGTAGGCCGGAGCCAATTAAATTACTGACTCCAAAGTTTGAGGAGAAGTATGTACCTTTTCCCTTGGCCAACTTCATCTTTTTTGCATGGTTCTGTTTTTGAACTATTATTATTATTATTTTGCAGTTTTGTTAAGGGTATAGATTATGATCCCGACCGGGAAAGGGCCCAGAGAAAGAAGTTGAAGAAACAATTAAAGAAAGAAGCGAAAGGAGCGGTGCGCGAACTGCGCAAGGATAACAGTTTCGTATTTGAACTGAAGGAGAAAGATCGGTTGGTGCGGGAGCAGGAAAGAGCTGATAAATATGGTAAAACGCTCGCATTCCTACAGGAACAGGAGCATGCCTTCAAATCAGGGCAGCTGGGAAAAGGTAGAAAAAGGAGAAAATGAATCTTCTTCTTTTTTCTTCTGGGGTTCATGTGCATTTGTTATGTGTACAATTCCAAGGGTGTAAGGTAATTGAAATAGATTGCACTTGGATGGACTTGGCGTCTCTGCGGGTTTGCTAATTTACATTTAGTTTTCCTGTGATTTTGAGGGGAGACTTTTGGGTTTGGGCCGTCCCGATTTTGATATGTAGAAAACATTAATGCAATGTAAAAGCTGCCTTTTTGAAAGCATATGTGATGTTTACTCTTTCTCAAAAGCCATTCTTTAAAAGTGCTCTTCCCCGAGTGATATTTCCGCTCTCCTGGACAGGAAAAGCGCCCTTACAAAAACTTGTATATGGTTTGGGCGAGGGTTTGAGATCTTCTAGGAGATCGTTTTTACTCGCCGAAATATCAGAATTTATATCCCAAGTGAGCATATATAACTGTCGAAAAGAGCATGTACATCTCATGTGGATGCTGTCCTGGAAGCCAAGTTGCATCTGGGCAAATCTCGGTGCAACCTGTCGTGCGCTGTCGCGAGCATCATAGTTGCAATGCAAAATAGTGTATTGTGGTGCCTGTCTAGCCTTGCCCTTGCATTGATCCCTGATGACATTTTTGACTCCGATGGACCTCAAGCAATGGACCTCTATTTCTTCTGCTTCCCAGAGAAATGAATGAAGGACTTTCGGGCTAGGAGGCTGGGCATCCTCGTCCCAGTAGCCTGCGTTGTCACGGCGAGCAATCGCCAGCACAACGATGCCGGAAGAGTCTCTTCATATCTGCAGCTACTGCATGTTTTATCACTGGCACTCAGTCATTAGTAGATACTCTGCTCTTAAGCTGCCTTCATAATTTATGTTACTCGATATTTACTACATGATATTATTATTCTTACACGGATGGCAGTGTCTAGCTGTGGAAACACTGAACCATCGCTTAATGTCCTCTGTTACAAAATATAACACAAACAATACCCGGTGTTCGCTCTACGTCCCGCGCCCTTGCTGTCAACCAAGAAATTGGACGAGCGGATCAAAAGAACAATGGCATAATTGACCGGGATGTAGGCCAACATGTTAATGCACATATTTGAGAGTAGCGTGCATGTATATTTAGGCTCCGTTTGGCACGATGGCGGCGGTCATGAACATGATGGTTAAATTGTCATTCGTTAACGCTCACCTAAGGAACTTCATTCACTTTTATGTTCAAATGGACGCCAACAATCGAGCGCGCAAGTAGTCAGAAAATAAAAAACTGACAATGTAATTTTTTTTAACATGGAAATCCGTCAACTGGGTGGAAAATCACGTGATCGGATCGACGCCGACCAAATTTCCCTTATTCTTTGTTGTGTTACAAGGCTTCTGAAGAAAGCGAGTGCGACATACCACTTCTCGTTACAAATATTAGTGAGAGAGAAAGAGTACTGGGCTCGGAGGGTGACAAGTCACCTCTTACAGAGCTATGCTTTTGAGTGAGCAATGCTTTTGAGCGAATTGGGGACTTTGTTTGCAACTTGCAAGCTTGAGCGGTGCATTCAATGTGACTTTATCTATGTGACTTGTGTTGAGAGGAGTCCGGAAGAGTTGGTCTCGTTGGTGGCCGATGTACTTGTTCTTCAGTTGAGGGCGCTGAGCGCTTGTAGCGGTCTTGTGAGAGGAGTGCGAGACAGTGCATTTGGAGCAGTCTTGAGAGCGGAGCGCGTGGTAGCGTGCTTGGGGCAGAGCATACGGAGAATGTGCACGAGGAGGGTTGCGCGCAAGGAAGGACGGGCGAACGGAAGAACGTGGGGGCCGCACGCCTGCTGCAGATTGTATGAGTGTATTAAAAATTAATTAGCAGAATATGATTTCAGAATTCAGATTGAATTTTAGTTTTTCCTTTTTAATTTTCTTGTGCCCGTGGATATTTCTGAAAATAATAGGCGATTATTATCGTTAACCCGAATTTAGCTATTCTTATCCCAAAATTATTAAAAATTATGTATTTTTCCTCTTTAATCACAACCCAGATAGTGTCATACTCTTTCCTTCCACATTTTTTTGCTTCTGTGAATGTTCCTCAGGCTTTATCTCAGTTTTTTGTTCATCACAAAGATACCAGGATCCCTCTGTCACTCTTCTTCTTCTCATGAAGAACCTGATTAACTGCAAAGAAAGAACAAACCGAGAACACTGCCGGACGTCGTATTGCTCCTATAGTGGGGTGCGTCAATCCAAATAGTGGGTTGCGGATAAAATTTTGGGTTGAAATTAACATTAATGTATGACAAGTAAGAGTTGTGATTAACAATCGCCAAATAATAGGTTCTCTTTTCTTTTATTTTGTTTTATGCAATTAAAAATGGTGATTTTTATTAGCACCGTAGTTTTGGCTAGTCGTTCGTACTTTCTCCTAATTTTTCACGTCTTTTAAAAAACATAGATTTTTAGGAAACGTGTTCAACACAAAAGTTGTAGATCTCGTCAAGATCTACAACTTTTGTGTTGAACACGTTTCCTAAAAATCCATATACAAGACGTATTTTCAAAAGATACGAAAAATTAGAAGAAAGTATTATACGACTAGCTTTGTCAGATCCCAACAGCTTGTCATTTTTAAGGAATCGTCTTCCTTCTTTAATCTCTCCACCAGCCACGTGGTTGGAGCATAACACACACATATCTATAGTAATATATAAAAGAACTCTGGAGTTTTACAGTAAAGATGGCATCCGTTACATTTTTTTTTTCGAAATTGCCCTTCCCGCATGTGTGTTCGCTCGCTGTTAAAAAAAACAACTAAACACTGTCGGCGGCCGCCTCACCGGACCCCACCGTCGGGGTCTCTGGACGCCGGCGACCACGGCGGGGGTAGGCCGGAGGCGAACCGCAGGGCCACCGCCGTCGGTGACCCTGCCCGTGAGCCCCAGGCAGGGTTGGGGCTCACGGGCAGGGTCACCGACGGCGGTGGCCCTGCGGTTCGCCTCCGGCCTACCCCCGCCGTGATCGCCGGCGTCCAGAGGTCCCCCCCCCACCCCCCCCGTCCTGCTCTTCTCGTGCACCCCTCCTCCTCCCTCTCCGCCTCCCTCTCCCCGTTTTAATAATGTTATAAGTCCTAAGTTATATAAATAATAATATTTTTATTATAATTTATATTAGATATTAATTATTAATAATATCATATATAATATTATTTATATTATATTATATATTTATAATATATAATATTATTTATCTATACTAATATACGAGCATCTTCGCACGGGCGTAGCCCGTGCTCGATGCTCTCGGGCGGCCTTCGGTCGCATAGAAGCGGGCTTCGCCCGCTTCCACGCAATACACCATCTCGGCGCCGCACCCGCCACTCGCAGCCCCCGGGAGCAAAATCAAATAACCATAGGGCTCTGATGGGGCCGGGGGTGGCGGGTGCGACGCCGAGATGGTGGATTGCGTGGAAGCGGGCGAAGCCCGCTTCTATGCGGCCAAAGACCACCCGAAGCATCAAGCACCGGTGAAGCCCGTGGTGCGCAGGCGGGCGAAGCCCGCTTGATGCGACCGAAGCCGTCTGATGCGGTCGAAGGCCGTCCGAGAGCATCGATCACGAGCGTAGCCCGTACGAAAATGCTCGTATATATAATAATAATAATAATTATATGTTAACATGTTGCATACTTCCTGCGGATACGAACAAAATAATGGAAGTAAAAGTAAGCTTTAACGCACATCTAAAAAGAATTGTTAGAGACAACAAGTACGAATTCCGCCTAGTCATCCACGACATTAATCGTGTAACCAAACAGAACACTAATTTGGAGAACGCGCTACGCGTTTTTGCTCAAATTATGGATGAGGAGGTATGTTGAAATCGTGTCACATCAACGATCCGTGTGCCTATATGATTTCTAATCCGGGCTAATCCTAATTTAGGAATATCTTTTAGGAGATCATTAATAGGAGAATATATATTCAGACTGATATTCTTTTTCGGACTGTGCCAATTTTGGCATTCGGTTCCCTCTCATCTCCTATATAAGGAGCCCCCCTCCTCCTCCTGCAAAGATACACCAACAAGCAATCCGGATTCATCTGAGAGGGATAATCAAGAGGGAAGAAGTAGTTCATTCAGGCGACGGTTTCTTGTTCTCGGCGACGGCAGCAGGCTGTGCTAGGCGACGTTCCAGTTAGCTCCATGCGGAGCGACATCTGGTCGAGCTAGCAGCGGCGTTCCGGTCGACTTCGGGCAAAGCGACATCAGGTCGAGCTTCATCCCGGCGGCCGACCTCCAGTGGTGGTTCCAGGCGTGCGACGTCATCAGGCGGTCGATCCAGGAAGATCGGCTTTAGGCGTGCAGAGCAGGCAACAGCTCCTATTTCAGTTTTTCGGTTTTCTCTTTATTACTTGACCTTTGCGGTCTCTATTGTAATCTGTAACTCCTCATCATTATAGTAGATCTTTTTCAGCGCGCTCTCCCCGTGGACGTAGGAGCTCCTCTCCAAACCACGTAAAATTTATTTGTCGTCTGTGTGTGCTTGAAATCTCGCTCTGTTTATATTTTGCGCTATTGCTTGTGCTCGATTTATTCCATTGCGCTACCGCGGTATTCGATCTGATTGCACAACAATTGGTAACAAGGACAGGTTCCGCGGGGGCGATCGTCTGGACGTTCCAGTTTTAGATCTGGGTCAACGGTAGGTGACGACATCGGTCCACTCTCTATCTTCTCAGATTTGGTCCGTGAACATTATTCAGATTGCCCAGTAGCTCTGCGAGCAAAATAATGGCTGCAAAATTCGATATTTTGAAGTACGACAACAAAATCAACTTTGGGTTATGGCAAAAGCGGATCAAGGCGGTTCTCGTTCAGCAAGGTCTCCACAAGACGCTACTCGGCAAGGAGAAGTCCAAAAAGAAGCATGACGAATGGGAAGAATTGGATCTGAAGGCCATCAGCACGATTCAGTTAAGTCTAGCTGATGAAGTCATGTATAACGTAGTCGACGCAGAGACTACAAAAGACCTATGGAAGATATTAGAGGAACTGTACATGTCTAAGTATCTCACGAATAATCTCTACGTGAAGAGACAATTGTACAGTCTAAGAATGTCCGAGAGCAATTAGTTGCTGAAGCACATGAATGCGTTCAACAAACTCTTCTCTCAGCTGCGGAGCATGGACGTGAAGGTCAAAGAAGAAGACCAGGCTCTTCTATTACTATCATCTCTACCAAAGTCCTATGACCATCTAGTCACCACCATCCTCTACGGAAAGGACACTCTTAAGATGGAGGAGGTGATGATGACTTTGCTCTCAAATGAAATGAGCAGTAAATCTGACCCTAGCACCAGCGAGGGTTTGATCGTAAAGAACAAAGAACCAATCAGAGGGAGATTGAAAGACAGAGGGAAGAAGGTCAATCGACCTAGGTCCAAGTCTAGGGACAGGAAGAACTAGTGCCACTACTGCAAAGAAAAAGGGCACTAGAAAAACAACTGTCCGAAGAAAAAGGCGAAAGAGAAGAATCATGCACATCAGCAGGCGGCTGTGGCTTCAGACCCATAGAGCGATGTTGTTATACTCCATGTTCAATCTACCCTCAACTCCACCAACACTTGGATCATGGATACGGGATGCTCGTATCACATGTGCCCGAATATAGAATGGTTTACTAGCTTCAGGCAATGTGACGGCAATCGTGTTTTGATGGGACACGACTCAGAATGCAAGATGCACGGGATCGGCAGCATCCTAATAAAAATGTTCGACGGAACAATCAGAACCCTTACAGAAGTAAGGTACGTGCCCGATCTGAGGAAGAGTCTCATTTCCCTTGGTACTCTGGAGGCGGTCAGATACTCTTACACCGGCGAAGGCAGATATATGAAGGTCAAGAGATGCGCTCTGGTGGTTATGAAATAAGAGCGCTCTGGTACTCTCTACAGACTGATCGACACCACAATTGTCGTTGATGAAGCAGTTGCTGCGACGTCAGATGAGGACTCGTCTTTCCTATGGCATACCAGGCTTGACCACATGAGAGAGAGAGGACTGCTGGAGCTTCACAAGAAGGGCCTACTGAAAGGGGTCAAGACGTGCAAGTTAGACTTCTGCGAGACCTGCGTTCTCGGGAAGCTGTGCAAGGTGAAGTTCGTAACATCAACAAAACGGAGTAAGCAGGCACTAGAGTATGTACACTCAGATGGTTGGGGGCCTTCCCCAGTGCCTTCTCTTGGAGGTGTTAGATACTTCGTGACCTTCATCGTCGACTTCTCAAGGAAGGTCTGGATTTACTTTCTGAAGCATAAATCTGAAGTATTCGAGAAGTTCAAAATCTGGAAGACGAAAATGGAGAAGCAGACCGGGAAGAGAGTGAAATACCTCAGATCTGATAATGGCGGTGAATACATCTCAGCGGAGTTCCAGGCATACTGCAATCAGTAGGGAATCACTCGCCATCTCACTATTCCCGGCACACCGCAGCAAAACGTCGTCGCAGAAAGAATGAATAGGACACTGCTGGAGAGAGCTCGGTGTATGCGTCTATTTGCTGGCCTACCTAAGTCTTTCTGGGCCGAAGCAATCAATACGATGTACAACTCCGTATTCGCAGAGTAGGGCCCTCCCAGTAGGTGTAGGACCAACTTAGAGTTTTAAAGCTTTTGGAGAGTTTTACACTCTTGGTGGCCAATTTTGGGCGAGTGTGGCAAGATGGCCGGTCCGCCCCCCCCAGCTTGCCTTGGTGCGAGGTGGGAGCGGCGAGACAGGCGCATCGGCCTGCGGCTCGCCCGGGCGGCCTGCCCTGCGGGTGAGCGAGGCTACGGCCTGCCGCTCGCCCGGGCGGCCTGCCCTGCGGGCGAGCCAGGCTGCGGCCTGCGGCTCGCCCGGGAGGCCTGCCCTGCGGGCGAGCATGGCTGCGGCCTGCGGCTCGCCCGGGCGGCCTGCCCAGCGGGCGAGCCAGGCTGCGGCTTGCGGCTCGCCCGGGCTGCCTGCCCTGCGGGCGAGCCAGGCTGCGGCCTGCCCTGCGGGCGAGCCAGGCTGCGGCCTGCGGCTCGCCCGGGCGGCCTGCCCAGCAGGCGAGCCAGGTTGCGGCCTGCGGCTCACCCGGGCGGCCTGCCCTGCAGGCGAGCCAGGCTGCGGCCTGCGGCTCGCCCGGGCGGCCTGCCCTGCGGGCGAGCCAGGCTGCGGCTTGTGCCTCGCCCGGGCGGCCTGCCCTATGGGCGAGCCAGGCTGCGGCCTGCGGCCTGCCCTGCGGGCGAGCCAGGCTGCGGCCTGCGGCTCGCCCGGGCGGCCTGCCTTGTGGGCGAGCCAGGCTGCGGCCTGCGACTCGCCCGGGCGACCTGCCCAGCGGGCGAGCCAGGCTGCGGCCTGCGGCTCGCCCGGGCGGCCTGCCCAGCGGGCGAGCCAGGCTGCGGCCTGCGGCTCGCCCGGGCGGCCTGCCCTGCGGGCGAGCCAGGTTGCGGCCTGCGGCTCGCCCGGGCGGCCTGCCCTGCGGGTGATTCCTTCGGAGGGGGTGGGGGAGCATGGTTCGGCCCCCCGGACCCCCTTGGGCCATATTTTTACCGTTATGCCCTCGAGGGGGGATTACCTCTTTAACCCCCCCCCGGTGTGGAGATTTTCTATTGGCCCGAGGCCTTTTTGGCCTTAAGGGTATTTTGGACATTTCAGCCCTCACGATTTGGAAAAACTATAAATAGACCCCTTGGGTACCTTTGGAGAGGCATTGGCTTTTGGCTTCCTCCTCCCTAGTTCTCTTCTTGGTAGAGTCGAGAGAACTCTCCAAGGTACCCATCTCTGCCATTGGTAAGGGAGGGGAAGTGTTCTTGTGACCTTCCGGGTGTGTGGTGGGACCTCCGCGCTAGAGCCGAGGGTCTGTTCCTAGTTTCCCAAGTCTTTGGTCCGTGACGTTCTCTCGAGTGTAGTAAGTGTGCGGTCACCCCTTCCCCAAGGGTGAACTCCATTGTTAACCCCAAAATCGACAATCCTCTCCGAGGTGCCTATTGCTTCTGCTTTTCTCTTGCAGGTTCCCATCCGTAAGGAGCAGGCTACCCCTGATGTCCACCGTGTTCGCGCAAGACGGACTGCCGAGTCTGAAGTCGCTCAAGGACGGATGCTCCGTTAGCCGCCCGCCAGGGGCGGTCTCCGTCAGCCGGGCGGACTCCCCCCGGAGTCCGCTCAGGTCGCCCGCTAGGGGGCGACCTCCGCAGGTCGCCCGCCAGGGGCGACCTCCCGCCTGTCGGGCGGACTCCCCCCGGAGTCCGCCCAGGTCGCCCGCTAGGGGGCGACCTCAGCAGGTCGCCCGCTAGGGGGGCGACCTCCGCAGGTCGCCCGCCAGGGGCGACCTCCCGCCTGCCGGGCGGACTCCCCCCGGAGTCCGCCCAGGTCGCCCGCTAGGGGGCGACCTCAGCAGGTCGCTCGCTAGGGGGCGACCTCCGCAGGTCGCCCGCTAGGGGCGACCTCCCGCCTGCCGGGCGGACTCCCCCCGGAGTCCGCCCAGGTCGCCCGCTAGGGGGCGACCTCCGCAGGTCGCCCGCTAGGGGGCGACCTCCGTAGGTGGCCCGCCAGGGGCGACCTCCCGCCTGCCGGGCGGACTCCCCCCGGAGTCCGCCCAGGTCGCCCGCTAGGGGGCGACCTCAGCCGTTCGCCCGCTAGGGGGCGACCTCCGCAGGTCGCCCGCCAGGGGCGACCTCCCGCCAGCCGGGCGGACTCCCCCCGGAGTCCGCCCAGGCCGCCCGCTAGGGGGCGGCCTCCGCTAGCCGGGCGGACTCCCCTGGAGTCCGCCCAGGCCGCCCGCTAGGGGGTGGCCTCCGCTCCGGCAAGGGCGGACTCCTCCTCGAGTCCGCCCAGTTGGCCCAGAGTTGCCTGCTCAGCCTCCGTCTGCTTGCTCCTCAGGTCGCTTAGCCTGCCAGCCCTCTTCTAGTTGTCAACCGGAAGTCTGCTCCAGCAGAGAAAAGGCCAGTCCGCGGAGTCCGCCGAGGTCGTCAACCTCATTTTCTCAGTCCGCCGAGTCCGCCGAGGTCGTCGATGGTGACGTCACTGGGTCCCGCTTCTAGAAGATTCTCCCCGGGCCTATAAATACCCCCCAAGACCTCTCATTCTGGACGCGCGGGAGGAGAACTGCCACCTTGATCAAAGGCTGCGGACTCAGTTTTCTCAGTCCGTCAAGGTTGATCAAGCAAGGTCTGCGGCCTCCAAATCCTCAGTCCGCCCAGGTCGTCAAGGGCTGTGGACTTAGTTTTTTCTGCCCCCATCAGGCAGCTTGAGCAGCCTCTGCAGCTTCAGTTCTCCAGTCCTCTGCAGCCTCTTTTACTTAGTTTCTGGCATCTCCTTCCTTAGCCGCCAGCTTCCCCCATTGTACCCTTTACTGCTCTTACATGTAATGGTGCAATAGCAAGTTGTAACTCTTCTTGAATAAAGGAAAAGCTCGTCGCAAGAGTGGCATTTAAGCCGCGGCGGGCGAAGTCCGCTGTTGCCGCTGCTAGCGGCCTCCTCCCTTCTTCTCTCCTCTCTCGGCGTCAACCTGCAAAGCTAACCCTCAAGTAGCTGTCTGCTTGATAGTACCTGATCCAGCTCCCTCTCTGCTCAAGCAAGCTTCTCCTTTGCTCAAGCAAGCTCCCTCTCTGCTCGAGCAAGCTTCCCCTTTGCTCAAGCAAGCTTCCTCTCTGCTCAAGCAAGCTTCTCCTTTGCTCAAGCAAGCTCCCTCTCTGCTCGAGCAAGCTTCCCCTTTGCTCAAACAAGCTTCCTCTCTGCTCAAGCAAGCTTCTCCTTTGCTCAAGCAAGCTCCCTCTCTGCTCGAGCAAGCTTCCCCTTTGCTCAAGCAAGCTTCCTCTCTGCTCGAGCAAGCCTTCTCCTGTATCCCCGCAACCCTTCTTCCTTCACCTTAGCTTGTGAGATCGAACAACCCGTTAACTGGTCGGTGTCGCATTTCGCGCATCAATGGTTAACACGCGGCCTTCAGATCTCGATTAGACAGTGAAAGCAGTGGTTACTCATGTCAGACCATCAACCAGCCGAGAATCTTGCTCCAAGCCCAAGTGATGATCCTCTTTGGGAGGCCTTAGAGCAATCTCGCAGAGAAACTGTCCAACAGTTTCAAGCCATAAACCGTACTCTAGAAGCTCTCACGCAGCAATTGGCCGCTCAATCTTCAGCAGCGCAAGCTCCTCTAATCAATCCAGCCCCAACATCAGAGACTCCTCAAGTCTATCCACTGGCTTATCCGCCGGTCTACCCTCCTCTTTACACTCCAACCTTTCCGCAAGGGCCTGCAGCTCCTTTGCGATCTCAGGACGATGAGTTTGCAGCTCGTCAGAACTTCTTCAGGGAAGCTGCCCGGGGAAGTCCAGCTAGATTTCTAAATTTTCAGGGAAGTCATCCCTTCTCTTCAGCTCCTGCATTTGCTCCTCCTGCAGCAACCTTTTTCTCCTATCCTCCTGCTTCTTTTGCAGCTACTGCTCATGCTCCTTACTTTCCTTATGCAGTAGAACCAGAAGAGCCATCGCCGTTTACGGAGAGTGTTCGGTATGAACCAACTCCAGTCAACTTCCGAGAGCCACGGTTGCCCATTTACACCGGGGAGACTGATCCAGTCAAGCATCTTCAAGCTTTTGAATCAGCCGTTGCTCTCAAGACCCTCTCCGATGCTACCAAGAGCAAACTCCTCGTAACGACCTTTGATGGTCAAGTGAGAGACTGGTTCTATGGACTGCGACCTCAGTCAATCTCTTCCTTTACTGACTTGCGAAGAGAGTTCCTGCTCAGATTTTCTACATCTTCAAGGAGGAAGGGCGGTCCAGAAGCCCTCTTTGAGATCAGGCAGCGAGATAATGAGACCTGGTCTCATTTTGTGGATCGATTTCAGAAAGAAATCTTGGACATTGAGATCGTTGATCAAGAAATGTACCGAGTAGCTCTTATTCACGGCCTGCGTGAAGGTCCACTAAAGTTTGAAGCTAATGTCCGAGCACCAAGGACTTATCAAGAGTTGATTGGTTTAGCCAACTCGTATATCCGCGGTGAAAAAAGCAACCCCAGCTTCGTCTCCAGGCTTGTATCAGAGAAAAACTTTTCTTCTTACAAGCAGCCTCCGAGGTCTCCTCGAAAAGACTTTCCATCTCTCTCTAGGAAAGCAAGAAGATTTCAGCATCGTCAACACCCCTTCCAAGGCCATGATCGTGCCCAGGAACGGCTGCTACCATTGTCAGCATCATCTCCGCTAGCAGCTTCGATTCATCAGCAAGATGATGGCTCGCTTAACTCTGAACTAGATGAGTTCATGCAGGAAGTTTGTCAAATCATGAAGGATAGGGCATATTCCAAAAAGCCCTACCAACCGGCGAATCAGAGATCAAGGAATTCAGATCCGTTCTGCGAATTCCACAAAGAGAAGGGTCATTTAATTGAAGATTGCAAGGCCCTTCGGCGATTGGTTGAAAGATTGCTCATCGAGGGCAAGATCAACGACCTGATCAAGAAGATTGATTCTTCGAAACCTACCACCTCCAAGGGCAAGGAGGTGACCGAGGGTCAGCAGGAGTGCATAGAGATACATGATGAGGGCCGTCGGGGGCTCATTGATATTCCAAGCGAGTGCATCGATGTCGTTGACGAAGGTGAACTTGGAAGACTATTCTGAAGCAAAGAGGACACATTTCTTGCGTCATTAGCTATGACCAATCGCAGCTCCTCAAATCTCCTCGCGATCGTGACCGGTTGCTTTTACCTTACTTTACTCTTCAAACATTCTATTTTTCAGCACTTCTAAGTGTTTCATTATTTCATTCAATAGAGCTTACGTCAGAGAACTCATACTGACACAGTTCCCTTTTTGTGATGCTTCTTTTCCATATTTTTCTCTTTGCCAAAGAGATCACTGAACCACCGAGATATCGCCAAGTCTTGCTCAGTGCCCCCTCGAGATTGTCCTCAGGCGTAAAACCACAATGACCACATATGATGAGGAGTTTTCTTATATGTGTAGTGGGGGCCGTTCAACTCTCGTGAGGAGGATGACGGGGCTTCGGATCCCGGCCGATGTCTAGCGCAGTGTGAGTGCCTAGGAGAGGCCTCCTGTGATAGTTTTATCGTGCTCCGTTAGGGATACATTACAGTTACGATGATCTTTGCTTGACAAGTAATGACGATCAAGTGTAGCCTTGTCTCCTCGATCATCTCACAACTGTGACGGCCGAACACTCTATGATACTCTCGATCCGTGCCTCCGCGGGACTCACAACTCCGCTGATCAATCCGCAGACAAGCAATAGGCCACTTGGCACAACTAGTCTAATTGATCAACGATGCTTGTAACCCGAGGCAAGAGAGCAGTGCATCTGTCGATCCTTCTTAGGATTGTCTCTTGTTTATTTGTGCCCTTTTAAAGGATGCGCGGCCAGCCCGCTTTGGTTAGGACTATACCCAGGATGACTTTGGCAAGTGATGCATAAGGCCCACGAGGAACACCTATGGCAGCATTCAACCTTTTTAGTTCATCCTCGGGATAAAGCTCCTCTTTTCTCTTTTTACCTTCTTACAGGTTAGCAGGTTGAATTCAACCTATTCTAAGGATCTGCAATATCTTTCTTGGCTTATGATCATCTTATATGCGCTGCCTGCATAAGCTTTTTATCAAATGATAATCAACAAGTGCTCTCATCAGTTGTTAGCCACACATAATTTATTCAAGTCGTATGATTCTTCTTGATTAACAAGTCATGTCATCATGAATCTAATTTCGGATTTTCTTATCTCGATGATCTGGGTTTTCATGTCGACATTATACCTTGATCACGCGAGACAATCACTATCGCAGTTTGATCTTTATTCAGTTGATAGTAGAGTGTGTCAGGTATCTGTTCTGTTATCCGATTATATCTTATCATAACCAACAGCCAACATTCGCAGATTCCGCCCAGGTATTTGCGAACTTAGTTTTCTTGCCTATCATATCTGCTACTTACTTTCTTTTGCAGAGAATAGCAGATATTAGCAAATTCCTTTTAAGTACTTGCACCTTACTCTCCAATCATATCTGCTACTTGCTTTCTTTTGCAGAGAATAGCAGATATTAGCAAGTTCCTTTCAGGTACTTGCACCTTACTCTCCAATCATATCTGTTACTTGCTTTCTTTTGCAGAGAATAGCAGATATTAGCAAGTTCCTTTTAGGTACTTGCACCTTACTGTCCTATCATATCTGCTACTTACTTTCTTTTGCAGAGAATAGCAGATATTAGCAAGTTCCTTTCAGGTACTTGCACCTTACTCTCCTATCATATCTGCTACTTACTTTCTTTTGCAGAGAATAACAGATATTAGCAAGTTCCTTTCAGGTACTTGCACCTTACTCTTCTATCATATCTGCTACTTACTTTCTTTTGCAGAGAATAGCAGATATTAGCAAGTTCCTTTCAGATACGTGCACCTTACTCTCCTATCATATTTGTTGCTTACCTTTCTTTTGCAGAGATCAACAGATACCAGCAAATCCTTTTCAACTCAGGTACACGCAAGATGAACCTCCTTTTACGTGTATTAACTTTTTCTTCGCAGGTAAAATATAGGCACTGACAGATCTTTCCTAGGAGAGACATCAGGTTCTATCTCTCATGATCTCTAAATTATTTCTTTCCTATTTCCCAAGGGGAGGATCACGATTTTCGTGGGTTTCCTACTTTTTCGAAGTTCCCTGCGGAACTTAAAAAAGTGCGGGGATTATGTTAACCCCAAAATCGGCAATCCTCTCCGAGGTGCCTATTGCTTCTGCTTTTCTCTTGCAGGTTCCCATCCGCAAGGAGTAGGCTACCCCTGATGTCCACCGTGTTCGCGCAAGACGGACTGCCGAGTCTGAAGTCGCTCAAGGACGGATGCTCCGTTAGCCGCCCGCCAGGGGCGGTCTCCGTCAGTCGGGCGGACTCCACCCGGAGTCCGCCCAACTCCCCCTGGAGTCCGCCCAGGTCGCCCTCTAGGGGGCGACCTCCGCAGGTCGCCTGCCAGGGGCGACCTCCCGCCTGCCGGGCGGACTCCCCCCGGAGTCCGCCCAGGTCGCCCGCTAGGGGGCGACCTCAGCAGGTCGCCCGCTAGGGGGCGACCTCAGCAGGTCGCCCGCTAGGGTGCGACCTCAGCAGGTCGCCCGCTAGGGGGCGACCTCCGCAGGTCACCCGCCAGGGGCGACCTCCCGCCTACCGGGCGGACTCCCCCCAAAGTCCGCCCAGGTCGCCCGCTAGGGGGCGACCTCAGCAGGTCTCCCACTAGGGGGCGACCTCCGCAGGTCGCTCGCCAGGGGCTACCTCCCGCCTGCCGGGCGGACTCTCACCGGAGTCCGCCCAGGTCGCCCGCTAGGGGGCGACCTCCGCAGGTCGCCCGCTAGGGGGCGACCTCCGCAGGTCGCCCGCTAGGGGGCGACCTCCGCAGGTCGCCCGCTAGGGGGCGACCTCCGCAGGTCGCCCGCTAGGGGCGACCTCCCGTGTAACACCCCAAAATGTTGTAGGAGCGACGAGGATCGATTTTGGTCAAGACAGATTTTTGGTGCAGGTGACACGGGCCCCGACACGGGCGTGTCGGAGGCCGTGTCGGGCGTGTCGAGCTCGGGCCGTCGAGCTGGCCGTGTAGTCGACCAGTTCAGGTCGACATTGGTCGTGTGGTGGAACACGGCCTAGGACACGGGCGTGTCCCAGGCTGTGTCACACCTAGGCTGTGCGGTTGGGTACACGGGTAATGACACGGGCACGAACACGGGCGTGTCTAGTTTGACACGGGCGTGTCTGATGCCGTGTCACCAAGCCGTGTACCTCTCTGACTGCGAAGTGTTGATAAATTGCACACGGGGGGCTTGACACGGGTCCCGACACGGGCGTGTCGCCGGTGACACGGGCGTGTCGGAGGCCATGTCACATGCCGTGTTGCTGGTTTTCAATTTTGGTCGAGACGACGAAAGAGCTACGCGGCCAGGCACACGGCCGTGTGCCAACCCGTGTTCGGCCCAGATTTTATGATTTTGGATTTAATCCGGGCCATTCGTTTCCCTGGCTTTGGATCCGATGGTGGGGGGCTGCTCCTGGGTGGTTATAGTCGGGAAATAGGGTTTAGAAACCCATTTTCCATTGGCCAATCTCTCTCTAAAGTTAGAGAGAAGGGAGAGCAAGGAGGAAGGAGGAGTCCAAGATCCGGCCGCCGGAAGAGCTTCGGAGCTCCGAATTGCGATCCGAGTTCGGATCCGCGGAGGCGACGCCGTTGCGGTGCTTTCCAACCGTATAGTTTTCGATGGCGCCGCGGAAGAATGCAAGGGTAACGATTTCTCATCCTTGGGCATGTGAAGCCCTCTTTTCCTTTGCATAGGAAGCCCTCTCTCGCGAGTGAGCGAAGAGTTGGAGCGTTCCTTGGGGTAGATATGTGAAGTTCCCCTTGTGTAGAGTCTGTATGCGTAAACGGACATAGGCATTGTGTGTGAAGCCTATCCGGACAAGTAGAGCCGGATCGGTGATGTTGCATTGCATATGAACCGGGGAAGACTCCAGGTGTTTGGGCGTTTTTCGGGTTTTCTACGTGGTAGATTGCATCAGGGAGCCTTGGAGATTAACTCCAAGGTGCACCCGAAAAACTGGGCAAAAGCGGGTTTTGCCAACACGGTGGCCGGGGAGCCAACGTGAACATAACCGGGTTATGTGATTATTGTGGTGGAAATGAGACTCGGTGAGTCTTGGCCTACGCATATGGCTTAAATTGTCGTTGCGGTGTGAGCACGGGTCAGGCGGAACCATACCCGGTCTATGTCGTTCGGTAGGACCGTTGGCATGGATGAGGGTCTTCGGCGGTTTATGGCTTAAATTGCCGTGACCAAGGCCAGGAAGGCAAAATGCTCATATGGATGACCGTCCAAGAGGCAGTGGTGGATTGGGAACGTCTATGGCTTGAATTGACGTGACGTTGGCCGGTTCTCCGAGAATGTGCCCTGAGTGCACGGGGTGTGTGGCCGTGCGAGCCTACGCCTGTGGTGAAGTGCAAATACTTTAAATAATTGCCTATGCTAATAAAGTGCAGGGAAAGAGCATTGCCGCCCCGAGTGTGGGGGCGGGATCGTTATAATTTGGTCAACATTGCTGACCGTTGCTATTGTTTGCCACCGGGCGGTGGTTTGTGGCTTGCAGGTGCTGCGGAGCAGAGCGGGAAATAGCGGGCTAAAGCCCTCATTGCTGTGCCAGCCCTCGAAGGCCTTATTGCTTATGTTTCTTTCCCGTTTTTCATGTATGGCCGGCCTGCGAGCCGAAGTATGAAAACACTATTTTTGTTAAGTGAACAATGTAAGGCCTTAAGGCCAGTTCTCTTTTGGTGTATGTATACATTCCTGGGTTTGTAGTGGACATTCATGCTGTTGTGGCTGGGTTCTTATTTCTTTTGCAACCTAATAAATTGCTTTCGCTAGGTGTTGTGTAGGACGACATGATTGGTTGAATGGTTTCAACGCGTAACCAACCGGTCTGTCTGTAGTATATGGCATCGGGCCCCGGCCGGACCTACTGCTATATGCTATGTGACGGATAGGGGTGTTACAAATTGGTATCAGACTTCTGGTTTCGGTCAAGCTTAAATGAATTCGTGGACGAATTCACTTTAAGGGGTGGTGAGCACATGTGTGCGTCATCGTTATAACATGAAAAGAACCCATGAATGTCCACTTAGGAATGAAAATATACATGTTTGAGGAACCTGCGTGTTCCTATAATTGCTGTTTGCAGTAATCTTTGGTCGCTTATCGGTGTTCTGCACGATTATATGTGACCAGAAGTGTTGCTGGGCCGTCTGAACGGCCAGGTTCTGAGGCGAGCAGTGCGCCAAGCGATGTGCCTGCAACACCTCTGTCTGCCGAGACCATTAGGTTGGTGGCAGAAGCGGTCATGGCAATGATCAATGCGCAGCCTGCAAGGCAGGTGCAACAGCCTGCTCCTGCTATGGAGCAAGTACCGCTTCAGACGGCAGAGCAAAGGAGGGTTGGGCAAGTAGTTTTGGAGCCAGAGTTGCCTCGGAGAGCAACTGAAAGACAACTGAAGCACGTGATGGGCTTTCATCCACCGGTATTCACGGGGGCAGAAACCCCGACCCAAGCAGAGGATTGGCTCTGGTGATGACTGCGACGGAAATGGAAGAGTGGCAGAAGACCACTATAGCGACGTTCCTTTTGGATGGGGACGCAAGACTATGGTGGGAAGGCCTAGAGCTACATCAGTTGCGGGGAAGGCCGTTGGCCGAAGTTCCGATGGAGGAGTTTGCGAGACTATTCATGGCTCGATACCTCCCCTCGGCGCAGAGAATTGCGCTAGAAAGCGAATTTCAGAAGTTGGTGCAAGGAGATTGCACCGTTGATGAGTACCTCCATGAGTTTACTCGGTTGGGGAGATATGCCGGCGCTACCTTCGCAGACGAGGAGCGCAAGACGAGCCGCTTCTATGAAGGGCTAAGAGATGATTTAAGGTTGCTACTGTCGAGGCCCAAGGCGCAGGGTTTCATGACCCTGGTCAGTTCGGCCCGGTCCTTGGAGAAGGACATGAAGAATGTCCAAGCGAAGAAGGAATCCGGTAGTAAGAAAGCGGAGTTCAAGGCACCGACTACGTCGAAGTCGGGCTACCGCAGATTCTATAAAAAAGCTAAGACGTCGGGTCCAGCTGCTTCAGGTGCCTCGGGGGCAACTACCAATCGAACCCCGGGCGCTTGTTTCACGTGTGGAAAGACAGGGCACTTTGCCCGTGATTGCTGGAGTGGACGCTCAAAGTCCGAAAGGAAACAAGGAGCTACCTACGAGGAGAAGGGCAAAGCGGTGGAGTCGACCGCGTCCCACTATGCTCCGACTCAGCATAGAGTCTATAACTTGGGCCAGCAGGAGGCCATCAAACAAGCTGACGTGGTGACAAGTACGAGTTAATTTATTAGCAAGTTAGCTTTAATACCGTTATCTATTGCTTGTTAGCCTAATATTGTTTGTATAGGCTTTGTTGTGATTAGTGATAGTCCGGCACGGGCACTGTTCGATACGGGAGCTTCACACTCCTTCTTGTCCGAAAGCTTTATATCGCGCATCGGAGTCCCTTCTTCGATGGTGAAGGACAAGTTGGATGTGCTACTACCGAATGGGTGCTCGATGCGTGCGGACAGAGTGTGCGCCGTGAAGGTTCACATAGGGAGCTAAGAGTTCGACTTGCTAGCGTCATTACTGCCGTTAGTAGAGTTCCACGTTATATTTGGAATGGATTGGCTGTCAGAGCAGAAGGCTTGGATCGACTGCGACCGAAAGGAGGTCAAGCTGGGTGTAGGGCGGGAGACTACATTCGAGGGGCTGAAGGGGTCGAGCAAGACACTGATGTCTGCTCTTCAGGTGGTGAAGGCGGTTCGTGCTGGTGCAGAGCTGTTCTTCGCTTTAGTGGAGGCCGCAGAGCCTAAGTCCACTTTGGATGAGATCCCCGTGGTATGCGAGTACCCAGATGTGTTCCCGGATAGCCTTCCTGGAGCCCCACCGCAGCGAGAGATTGATTTCACCATCGAGATCGTGCCGGGGGCCAAATCGGTGTCACGTGCTCCGTATAGGTTGGCGCCTAAGGAGATGGCAGAGTTGAAAGTTCAGCTAGAGGAGCTGATGGAGCAAGGGTATGTGCGTCCAAGCTCGTCGCCTTGGAGCGCACCGGTCCTCTTCGTTAAGAAGAAGGACGGGAGTATACGGCTGTGTATCGACTACAGAGAGTTGAACAAGCTGACGGAGAAGAATAAGTACCCGATCCCGAGGATTGATGATCTCTTTGATCAGTTAGTCGGATCGTCGGTATACTCCAAGTTGGACTTGAAGTCGGGGTACTATCAGCTAAGGATCAGGGAGTGCGATATCCCGAAGACGGCGTTCAGTACGAGGTATGGGCATTTCGAGTTCACGGTCATGCCGTTTGGACTGACAAATGCGCCATCAGTATTTATGGACTTGATGAACAGGACGTTCCGAGATTTCCTGGATCGCTTTGTGATAGTCTTTATTGACGATATATTGGTGTACTCGCAGTGCGAAGAAGATCACTTCAAGCACTTGCATCTGGTGTTGGAGACTCTGAGGAGGAATGAGCTTTATGCGAAATTCTCCAAGTGCGAGTTCTGGCTACCCTCAGTAGCGTTCCTTGGTCATATAGTGAGTGGGGAAGGTATAACGGTGGATCCGGCGAAGATTGTTGCGATACAGGAGTGGCCTGCGTTGTATTCTGTCGCGGAAGTCCGTAGTTTTCTCGGGCTTGCCGGATATTACAGGCGCTTCGTAGAGAACTTCTCGCGGATAGCATTACCTCTCACGAAGTTGACAAGGAAAGATCAGAAATTCTTGTGGACGCAAGAGTGCGTGCAAGCTTTTGAGGAGCTGAAGAGGCGGTTGACCACGGCGCCAGTACTTAGTTCGCCAAGTGGGACCGAGGGCTTCGAGGTGTATAACGACGCTTCAGGTAGTGGCTTGGGTTGCGTGTTGTTGCAGCATGGGAGCGTGATAGTGTATGGATCGCGTCAGTTGAAGGTGCATGAAAGAAATTATCCGGTGCACGACTTGGAGTTGGCGGCCGTGATATTTGCACTCAAGTTGTGGAGGCACTACCTTTACGGCGTAAGGGTCGATATATACACCGATCACAAGAGCCTAAAATACTTGTTGGATCAAAAGGACCTTAATATGAGGCAGAGGAGGTGGATGGAGTTCCTGGGGGACTACACCTTCAAAATACATTATGTGTAACACCCCAAAATGTTGTAGGAGCGACGGGAATCAAATTTGGCCAAGTCAGATTTTTGGTGCTGGTGACACGGGCCCCGACACGGGCGTGTTGGAGGCCGTGTCGGGCGTGTCGAGCTCGAGTCGTCGAACTGGCCGTGTCGTCGACCAGTGCAGGTCGACGATGATCGTGTGGTGGAACACGTCCTAGGACACGGGCGTGTCCCAGGCCGTGTCACACCTGGGCTGTGCGGTTGGGTACACGGGAAATGACACGGGCACGAACACGGGCGTGTCTAGTTTGACACGGGTGTGTCTGATGCCGTGTCACTAAGCCGTGTACCTCTCTGACTGCGAAGTGTTGTTAAATTGCACACGGGGGGCGTGACACGGGTCCCGACACAGGCGTGTCGCAGGCGACACGGGCGTGTCGGAGGCCGTGTCAAAGGCCGTGTGCTGGTTTTCAATCTTGGTCGAGACGGCGAATGAGCTACACGGCCAGGCACACGGCCGTGTGTGAACCCGTGTTCAGCCCAGTTTTTGGAATTTCAGATCTAATCTTGACCGTTCGTTTCCTTGGCTTTGGATCCAACGGTGGGGGGCTATTCCTGAGGGGTTTTATCCGGGATTTAGGGTTGGGAATCCTCATTTCCCTTAGCCATTCTCTCTCTAAGAGTTTAGAGAGAGGGGAGAGCAAGTTTGGAGGAGGAGACCAAGATCCGGCCGTCGGAGGAGCTTCGGAGCTCCGAATCGCGATCCGAGTCCAGATCCGCGGAGGTGACGCCGTTGCGGTGCTTTTCAACCGCATAGTTTTCGATGGCGCCGCGGAAAAGCGAAAGGGTAATGATTCTCTTCTTGAGCATGTGAAGCTCTTCTTCCTTTGCATGGGAAAACCCCTCTCCCGCGAGTGTGCGGCGAGATCGTGGTATTCCTTGGGGTAGATATGTAAAGTCCCCCTTGTTAGAGTCCGGAATCGTAGTACGGACATAGGCATGTTGTGTGAAGCCTACCCGGACGTGTGTTCCGGATCGGTGATGTTTTGCTATGCATATTTTAGCCGGAGAAGACTCCGAGCGTTGTGGTTGTTTTCGGGTTGCTATGCGGTAGAATGCATCAGGGAATCTTGGGGATTAACCCCGAGGTGCACCCGGAAATCTGGGCGGAAACGAAGTTCTGCCATCTCGGTGGCCTGGGTGCCAGCCGGGAACATAGCGGGGCTATGTATCATGATTGGATTGCAGCAGGGAGCCTTGGGGATGAAACCCGAGGTGCACCCGGAAATCTTGGACGGAAATGTAGTTCTGTCATAACGGTGGCCTGGGAGCCAACCAGGTACTTAGCAGGGCTATGTACCGTGTTTGATCGTTAATTGGGACTGGGGAAAGCTTAGTCCGCGCCAAAGGGCCGAATGGCAGTGGCGGAGTGAGCAACGGACTAGTAGCCCTCTACCCGCTCCACCTGCTCGGTTAAAGCGACCTAAAGTTTACATGGGACTTACCGAGATTTGGAGATCGAGTCTAGGCTGCGGCTGAGAAGACTAAATGCTCACAAAGATTGCCATCCTGGGGGTGGTGGTGGAGTCGAGGACCGGACGGGGTTCGGACTGGCTTCGCCGAGTAAGTGCCCTGAGAGCACGGGGTGTACGGCCGTGAGAGCGTGCACCTATGTTGAGATGCTTGTTTGGCTGTGTTGCGTGTTTTGCTAACAAGTGCAGGGAAGAAGATTTGCCGCCCCGGTTTGGGGGCGGAATCGTTATAATTTGGTCAGCATTGCTGACCGTTGCCTTTGTTTACCACCGTGCGGTGGGTTGTTGCTTGCAGGTGCTACGGAGCTGAGAGGTAATTAGCGGGCTAAAGCCCAAGTTGCTGTGCTGGCTCTCGAAGGCCTTGTTTTGAGTGTTTTACCTCTTGTACTCATGTGTGGCCGGCCTGCGTGCCGAGGTTTGGAAGACACTTGTATTTAAGCAACTCTTGTAAAGCCTTAAGGCTATTTCTTCTCTTTTGTGTATTTTCATGTTCGTCATTCCTTTGTGGTATTTTATTACTAGTGGACATTCATGCCTATATGGGTTCTTTGTTTAACTTTAAAATGCTTCCGTTAGAATGTGTTGTGTAGGACGTTGTTGATAAATTGGTTGGAATGGTTGTCCATATTCGTAACCTTCCGGTCTGTCCGTAGTATATGGCGTCGGGACCCGGCCGGACCTACTGTTATATGCTATGCGACGGATAGGGGTGTTACATTATGTACCCGGGAAGGGCAACGCAGTTGCGGATGCGCTGAGCCGCAGGGCTCCCTTCCGAGCCAACTGGTTGTCGGTGCATGATGAGCGGTTAGTACGGGAGTTGAAGGAGCTTGAGATCTGTTGCGTTAACAAGCAGACGAGCGCCAAAGCAATGTTAAACTGGACAGAGGTGCAGTATGACCTGGCTGACCGGGTTCGGCAGGCATTGGAGTTAGATGACTCCATGAAGGAGCTTATGGAGGCCGCTCTGGATGGGTCAAATTCCCAGTTCTCGGTGGAAGATGGTTTATTAAGGAAGGAGCATCGGTTGTGCGTCCCGAGTGGGGGTAACCTCCGGGCGGAGTTGATGTACGAGGCTCATCACACCAAGTACTCAATCCACCCAGGGAGCACGAAGATGTATCGTGATCTCAAGAAGCTATTTTGGTGGCCGGGGCTCAAGACAGTGAAGCCCTTAAGTGCAGCATATGCTAGGAATAACCTGATTGCCTCCAGCCTTGCCACTGGAGCATACGTCTGATCAAAGTCGATTCCTTCTTCTTATCGATATCCCTTGGCGACGAGTCTGGCCTTTTTATTTATGATTGTTCCATCTTCGTCCATCTTGTTCATGTAGACCCACTTTATTCTGATAACGTTCTTACCTTTGGGTCTTAGAACAAGCTTCAAGACTTGGCAATACTTGAATTGATTCAGTTCTTATTCCATTGCCATTATCCAAGATGCATATGAGTTTGCTTCCTCAAATTTCTTTGATTCAACCTGCGAGAGGAAACTTAAATATAGATTTTCATTAATTGTACCTCTACGAGTTCTGACAACATCCCGGGGATCTCCGATGATTTGAGCAATTGGGTGATCCTTCAAGTGTCTAAGCTCTAGGGTTCTTACATCTGGAGCTACCTCTATCATTGGAGTGACTTCATCAACTTGGATAGCGTCTTCATTATCGTAATGAACTCATGATCATTTTCTTTAGGTGGCTCATCCATGCTCAATTCCTTTAGTCGTGAACCTACATCTTCAATAAACACACTAGAATAACTGCTTTGCAGCAAGCTCGTCTCATCAAATACAGCATTGATAGATTCTTCTACAACCAAGGTTTTCTTATTAAAAATCTTATATGCCTTACTATGGCTACTATAACCTATGAAAATACCTTCAAAACTCTTTTCACTGAATTTAGTCATGTGATACTTTCCATTATTAAGTACGAAGCATTTACTACCAAAGATTTTAAAATATGAAATCGTCAGTTTCCAGCCCTTTAGTAGTTCGTACTTGTTTATGAGTGCTCGATTTTGCACGTGGCTTGCAGTGTTGACTGCTTCAGCCAAGAAATATTTCGGTAGTGAGGCATCACTTAACATGGTCCTGCAAGCCTCTATGAGTGTTCTATTCCTTCTCTCAGCAACTCTGTTATGTTGAGGAGTATGAGGAGAGGAAAACTCATAAAAGATACCAAGACTTTAACAGAATTCTGTCACGGCCCCAGACTTGAACTCTTTTTCATTGTCACTTCTAATTTTGACAACGGAGTAGATGTATTCATTCTGAACTTGCTTGACAAAATTCATAAAGATATCAAAAGTATCTGACTTGTGTTTTAGAAAGAACACCCACGCAAAGCGAGAGTAGTCATCAACAATAACAATGTATAATCCTTTCCTCCCAAACTTCTAATTTGCAGCGGACCGAAAAAGTCCATATGAAGTAGGTGTAAACACCTATTAGAATCTTTACCAATAATGCTTTTAAAGGTAGTCCTTATTTGCTTGTCTTTTACACATGTGTGACAAGGTCTATCTTTAACTCACTTAACTTTTGGTGCATCATGTACTAACTTAAGAGAAAATAATTAATTAATAGCTTTGTAATTTATATGTGTAAATCTCTTGTGATATTGGTCACCAAGAGACGCACTATCTTTTTCCAAAATGCACATCGGCGTAGAATAGTCTAGGCAAATAAAATTTAAACAAAATATATTTCTACTACGAGTGCCTGATAAAATCGTTTCTAAATTATTAACCAATTTTATCAAACATTTTTCTGTAACAAATTCTACTAAATATCCTTTATCATAGAGCTGACTTATGTTTATAAGATTATGTTCCAATCCTTCAACATAAGCCACATCCGAGAAGGATACACAACCATTAGTGATCATACTGTAACCTTTTGTAATCCCTCTGTCAGAACCTCCAAAGATGACATTTGGCATGTTCATGACTGGAGAATAATTCTGGAGTAGGCTTCTAGTCCCGGTCATATGCCGAGAGTATCCACTGTCCAAATACTAGATAGGATTTTTGGTGTCCTTTGGACATTCCTGCAAAAGGATAATCAAGTTTCCTTAGGTACCCAAACTTGTTTGGGTCCTTGGTCTCTAGTTAGCATACTCCCCCAATGTGTGTTAACATTGTGAGTGACCTTTCTCACATTATTAACTTGAGGAGTCATAATATCTGGGATTAAACCAGCAATCTATGGCAAAGTGACAAATTTTACCACAACACCAGCAGTTAAATATGTTGTATCTTTGCCTAAGGTTCTCCTGCTTGACCTTTTGAGAATGTGGTCTAGCAGGGGCAGCATACTTGGAGGTAGAAGCTTCGTGGTGATGGCACTCACATGACTTCTTCTCCTTAAGAGGATTTTCCACAACGGGTTTAACTCTTGGAGCTTTCTTGATGTTATGACCATGACTATAAGGTCAGTAGCTCTGAAGAGTGATCTCCTCATAAGGTGCCTTGAAGAAACTCTCACCAAAGTTTCGGGGACGGGTCCATCCATGGTACCGATACTTTGGCTCTACATGAGTAGGCCTAGTAAAGTGACTGTAGGATTAGTCAAGATTAAACTCGTTCATTGGAAAGATAAAATTTTTAAATGGAGTTTGTTCTTGAGGAGCTTTCCCCTTCTCCTTGGCTAGAGCCTTCTTGGCAGCCTTATTTCTCCTTTGGGCTATATTTCTCCTAGACGATTTACTAGGGGCAGCCACATGGCCTAAGCCAACACCTTTACTCTGAGCAGATAATTCAGCCACTAGTGGAAGGACTATCTTGGATTTGGAGAAACTTTAAACAAGTTTCTTTTCAGCAGTCAATTGTTCTTCCAAATTTTGGATGATTTTCTCCTTCAGGTTCAGGTGCTCGAGAGCTTTATTATATTCTTCCATTACATCATGGAATTGCTTTCTGAGTGAGTCCATCATTATGATTTCCTCCCTCGGATTTCTCTCCTCAGCCTTAAGAGATTTGATCTCCTTAGCTTGAGTTCTTGCGACTCTACGACATTTGTTGTAGGCCTTGATCAACTCTTTGAACTGAATCATGAGTTTAGATTTATCATCAGACAAACAGTCCCTATGATCATGGTCAAAAAAATCTGATTCGAAGAGAGAATTTACCTTCCCAGTGAACTGGGGTTCTTCTTCATCTATATGTGTCATGAGCCCAAAGTTGGCTTCCTCCTCATCACTAAACTCAGATGAGTCTGTGTCACTGAGGGTCTTGGCCTTCTTAGCTATCAGGCTTCTGTCAGTCTTCTTCTTATTATAAGAAGTTTTCTTCTCCTCTCTTCTTCCACCGACCTTCTTCTTGTGAGGGATGTCAGCTATAACGTTTCCTGGCTTATTGTAATAATAACAAACAATGTCAGTAGAAATGTGTTTGTTCTGTTTAGAGTGATACTTGTCTTGGCTACTTGAGCCCTTCTTGTGACGATCACCATCGTGACACGATATTCTAAACGAGGCATCTTTGCCTCTCCATTGTTTCTTCTTGTTCAAGAATTTCTTGAACTACCTTGAAATAAGAGAAAACTCTCCTTCAGATAATTCTGATCCTGAGATTCTTGGCTCTAAAGTTTCTTCTTCACACTATTCCTGTACGGGGGCAGGAGATGCAGCTTTTGACTTCCTTGAGATGTCTACCTTTAGAGCGACAGACTTCTCCTTGGATGAAGACCGATTCTTCTCTTCTTCAGCTTTTCTTGAGTTGATTTGTAGCTCATATGACATAAGCTTTCCAAAGAGATTTTAAGGGTCAGTCTCTACCAAGTTACCAAACTCCTGAATAGCACAGACTTTGTTATCTCATTCCTTAGTCAGGGATCTCAAGAATTTATCATTCAGTTCTCCATTGGTGAAGACCCGACCATAGACTCTTAGGCTGTTGACAATTATGAGGAAACTTTCAAAAGTATTTGCAATAGATTCTTTGGGACCTTGTCTGAATGCTTCATATTTCTGATTCAGTAGGGACCTTCTTGTCATCTCTAACCTCTTTGGTACCTTCCATCAAGACGATAAGAGACTGACATATTTCCTTGGTGGATTGGCAGTGAATTAGATTCTGCAATAACAAATCATCTACTGCACTTGTGATGATATTCTTGGTTTTCTTGCCTAAGGAGACAAGTGCAATCTCATCTTTATCAAGATCTATAAGATTCTTTGGAACTTGTGTTGTAGAGTAAATGGTGGAGGAGGTCATAGGAACATAAGGTCATTCCACTATCATAAAAATTCTTTGATCCATGGCTTACATGAAGAACTTTATTCTATCTTTTCACATAGCAAAATTATTCTTTGTGCATAAAGGAAGCTTAGAAAAATCCTTGGCTCTATCCATGCTTGTATCCTCTATAGACAACTAGGAGTAGATCTGTTCAAGGTGTTAACCTTTTTGATGAACAACCTGGCTCTAATACCAATTGGTGTTTCTAGTTATCTACCTAAATCACTGATGAGACCGATATTTATAGTATTTTCGGACTCATCTGGGCTTATTTTCTCACTAATGCACTACATTTCTACCAGTATTGGGTATATTTGCATTGTCCGGTCGTTGACCTCATTGTGCACTATTTTGAGCCCGAGGGTATGCAATTGAGCATTCTATTGTCGGGGGTATGCACATGGTTCTCCTCGTTATCTTTCTATTTAGTTTTGTTTGCCTTTTAGTGCTGGAAGCTTGTCCTCCATCCTGGTACTATTGCTGCTCAGGTGGTAGGGACGTCCCAGATTCGATTTCCAGTTTCTGTGTAAACGCACGGTCATGCGTTTTTCTTCTCGCACGTTCTCACGGCAATCGTGTGTTTTATACAGCACTACTGGGGACTTCTGTTTCTACCCGTGTGATTTGTTCCCGCACAGTTTTGGCCAAACCGTGCGAGAAGGAATCGCACAGCCTGCACCTTTTGCCAAGTTTCCAGTGCTCTGTGGTTAATCGTGTGTTTTGTGCACGCACGGGCGCCAACACCCATGCGCGAGTAAAATGCATGGTTCCCCTGCTTGCCTTGCTTTCCTACGCTCTGTTGCTACCCGTGCATTTTCCTTCATGCACGGGCAAAAGCGCCCGTGCGCGAGGAAACACACGGGTCAACGCTTCTCGCTCGCAAGCCATTGTATGTGCGCGAATATCGCACGGTTCACGCACGGTCGTGCGCCAGACTGTGCGTGACCAATTTTTGACTTTTCTATTTAAGCTGCAGATTTTCCTCCCATTTGGGGTTCATTTTGAGCTTTTATCCAGCCACTTCCTCCTCATTTTTAGGGAAATCTCTGTAATTCCACCAAGGGGAGGTGCTCCGGACAAGCTTTCACCTCCAAATCCAAGTCATAGCTTCCTTTCAGCCTTCTCCTCCATCGTCTAAGCTCTATTTCAAGCTTTAATGCCATAGCTAACAAGCAAAGGGAAGCCTGCAACTTTCTTCTGGATCATGACATGAAGAAGACAGGTCCATTGGAAGGTGGTGACAACCCTTCTCTACCCTGGATGCAGTTGAGGACAGAGCTTGGACGTAGATTGACAACCTGACGAATCCTTCCGTGAACCCTCAGCAATACTTCGGATTCGATCGATCTCTTGACTTGTTCTTCCTTTATTATTGCTTATGTGCTATTAGAACTTTTGTGTTGATGTTGTGCTCTTAGTTGTAAACATTATTAGTTTCATGTCTATGTGAACTTGTCTTGTTTATGCTTAAGTTGCTTGAGTTGCACCTTTAGTTCCACCGGCCACCGCATTCCATTTTATCGTTCTAGCAATTTTTAGAAGCGCGCGTAGCGAAGAGGTGCTTACGACCCTCAAATTCTAGTTCTTACACTTGCCTACTCATCCATCCACCTAGCGATTCGGTGCATAGCGGCCCGTGTAGTCTTCCATCCCGCCTAGCGAAGCGATGCATAATGGCATTGCCTAGGAGTAGTTGTTAGCCTTTTACTTTATTTTTCCGCAAATATCAAATCCCTCGTTAGTTAACGCTGCCCTAAGGACTTCAATCTCATGTCCTCCTCGAAATTAACTCCACCTCACTGTGTTCCTTGAGAGATCGATACTTGGTGAAATTCACCCATTTTATATTACTTGTGTGACCGGTACACTTGCCATTCAACACATCAAGTTTTTGGTGCCGTTGTCGGGGAACATAGTCATGTGAGTTCTTGGAGAGGGAGATAGGAGATAGAAGCCCTTTTCCATTTGTTCATATAATATTTATTCTTTGCTTTACTTTTAAATTTTGTTGCTTATTTTTCTTTGTTCCTTTTCTAGTTTTAATTTTTCAGTAGCAGACATTCCTTTTTATTTATCTGTTAGTGTGTAGTTAATTTTTGCTTAGAATTTTCTTGTGGTGAATTCTTTCTTATGCACCATGTTTTCTTATATGAATATCCATTGTAGATGGTGCGGGGATTATAGGCATGGTAGTGATGAGTGTCCTAGTGAAGAAAGTGGGCATAATTCTCGTAGTTCAGTGTATGGAGCACCGTCCTCTTACGGTACTTCATACACCGTACCCCAATCTTATGGTCACTTCTCTTCTATGCCTTCACATTTTTCTAATTCCTCTCCGGTCCCATCAGGACCGAGGAGTAATGGAAAATGGTGCTTGTGTTGTCGTAGCACCGACCACGTGTTAAAAGATTGTGCATAATTTCAGCGCCAGTTGGAAAGGATGATGAGCCGGATATCCGACTCGTTCCATCCACCTCTCAATTGGTTGCTCCTCCTGATTCTGATCATATATTCGCAGTACAATCCTTTCTATGGGGTACTGTTGCACATATACCCATCAAACTTTCTACTGATCGGTGTGACAACATTATGGTATCGTCTATCCCCATGCACTCCTCCCCTCTTGTTGATTCACCCCCGGAGGAACCAGCACATATTTTCTCTGATGTTGTTGTTCCTCCGCTTTCTTTGTAAGAATTATCTATCCCTATTTTTAGTGAGTCTGTTGATGATGTTAGGCCGGATTATGATTAAGAGCCTGAGGTTGCGCTCATGTGTGATGAGGACGTGATTCTCTTCAATGGAGAGTATTACAACTTGGAACATGATGACGCACCCTGGTGGGATGATGAGGTGATCCTTTCTGATGAGAAAGTTTTCACTTCCTTGTCAGATAAGGAGGTCCAAACCACCACCGAGGACCTCGAGCTCTCGGATTCTCCTTGCTATGACTCATATGATACTGATGATGATCAATGCTTGGATCCTGTTGGGAGTGAGACCGGGACCGCTCCCCCTATTGTTGATTATTTTAGTTCTTCATCTTCTTTATTTCTTGATCCCCTTTCTATATCTGAGCCCGTGCGGGTTGAGACTTCACAGGTGCTTCAGGAGGAATTGGAGCTTTCTGCTCGAGTAATCGATGATAGCATTCTCTTTCGCGAGGAGGTTGATTCCTCCTCAGTTGGGGAAGCTCTATTTATTACTTTCTCCTCCTACCATCTCCCTGAAGATGATACCTTGTTGGGCAAGAATTTCTTTTGTGATAAGACGAGCAAGGACCAGCGCTCCTCCTCCTCTTATTTCTTATTTCCTCTGCCTGTTAGGAGCAAATATGATTATTTAGGCAGAGGGTTAACTGCTTTATCTCTGTATCGGTACCCGTTACCGAAACAGATAATGGAACAGTTACCTGTGCACTTTTCTTTTCATAGACCCATTAGCTATAAATGTATAGAATTTAATAAGTCATGCTGGGAGGACAATAACCCAAGTAGTTGTCTTTCATTTACTGCATTTTTATTTTTCATGTCTATCTTAGTTTAGTATTTCTTTATATCGTATATTTTTCTTTTGTTTTTGCGGAGCTCACCCCTGCAGGTATTCATGACAACTTCGTATTTGTGGGGTTGTGATTCTTCGTATGGCGGATCTACCTCAATTTTTCAAGCATCTTCTGGTATGCTCATTTGCTGAGCATTGGGTAACCTCTTCCCCGACTTTTACTTCATTGCTATAATTGTAAATCTTATGATAGGTTGTTAGGTTTAAGTCTGGTGGGGGAAGGTTTTGCGGGTTACATGTGCGCATGCGCTACATACACTTGCATACCACTATATATTTTAATTTTCGATTTTTATCATGCAAGCATTGTGCCTCTCCTACTTGACCTGCCTCTCCTGCTCGCCGCGACATGTCTCTCCTGCTCGCCGTGACCAATCTCTCATGCTCGATGCGACTTTCCTCTCCTGCTCGCCGCGACCTGCCTCTCTTGCTCGCCGCGACCTGCCTCTCCTGCTCGCCGCGACCTGCCTCTCCTGCTCGCCGCGACCTGCCTCTCCTGCTCGCCACAACCTGCCTCTCCTGCTCGCTGCGACCTCGCATACCCGCAGTTGGATTTCCTGCTCTCTACTAGCCTATGGCCTTCCTTGTCGCTAGCGTTCTCCTCTCTGTTCTTAACCGCATCCTTGTCACGACCTCGCTTGCCGCTGGTGTACCTGCCGAGACCATGCGGCTATCTTCTCTATCGACTTCTCCCTCTCACTTTGGCCTCCTTCTACTAGTCACATTCTGGTCATGATCTCCTGGTCGCTGGTGTGTCCGCCGAGACTGTGCGACTACCTATTCTAACTGCCCAGTCTCTTTTGCTAGCTGCGCATGGCTTCTAATACTTCCGCTGCTACTTCTGCTCTACCAGCCCGTACAGCTGCCACGGCTTCCGAACTCCATGACGAGTTACGGATTACTACTATCTCTCTAACTGGAAAAAGGAATTTCATTGAGTGGGTTCACTTGGTTCGTCATGTCCTGCAGACGAAAGGTCTTATTCTCCACTTAACCCGCGCTACTCCGACTACTCCCTCCGATGACTGGCTTCGTAATGATGGTCGGATCCAGTCCTGGCTTCTAAACTCTATGGACACCGAGCCCTACAGGATGTCCATGTATCATGACACGGCTAAGACCATGTGGGAGGAGCTTCACTCTTTTTACTCTGGCCATGACAGCCTACAGAACCTATATGATATCATTTCCGATCTTCAGAATCTTGCCCCGGGTGCTCCTGGCGATATGCTCTCCTTCGTGGCTAAAGCAAAGAGTTTGGCAGAGGCTGGGATTCAACATCAGCCTCCTACTACCGATCTAGCCACTCAACGGAACCAGAAAGAAGCTGTCGTCATCGCCATGATGATGTCCCGAGTTCCTCCCCACCTACATAGTATTCGGGCCCAGATTATATCATCTGCCATAACTCCTTCACTATCTGATGTCTGCACCATGCTGCTAAAAGTCACGCCTCCCTTCGAGGCTCCTCCTGGTTTTGCCCCGGCACTTCTTCAGTGGCCTATCCTTTCGACCCCTCCTACTCGTGGATCTTCCACTTGGGGGGCCCGACCCCCGTCTCAGGGACGAGTACGTGGTGATCGCTCTTCTATGAAATGCACCTACTGTGGCTAGGATAATCATCTTGAGGATACCTGTTACCGCAATCATGTTTTACCTCCTCACCTTACTGCTACTACCTCTACTGCTCCAGCTCCCACTGGGTATTTCGCCCCTGATCCGGCCTCCATTATCCACCAAGACATTGATGAGCTCCTCACCCAACTCTAACAGCTTCAGGGTGCCCGCAGCCACTCCTCCGACTCCGTTGTGTCCTTTTCTGCAGAAGGTATAACCTATCTTTCTCGTAGTCCTTGTTTATTCGTTGATTCCAGCGCTACCCACCATATTACCTCCCCGAAGCCCACAGAGTACCTACGGATGCCTCATCCTCTTTGCATCACTGTGGCCAACGGTGACACCCTACCAGTCTCTGGCACTGATGCGTGTAAATACGGCAAGCGCACCGGTCGCACAAGTAATAAAGTTTGGGAATAAATCCCCGAGTGTCGGTCTCTTGAGGAATGCAGTTGGCATGGAATGACGAATAATCCGAAATTATTGTTATTAGAGTTTGTGAAATAAACGAAAAACAAAGGGGGCTTTGAGATTTGTGTTCTTACAACCAATTAAACTAAAAGGAAAAAATGCGGGTCGCACTCACCGCTTCGCAAGGCGAGATGGGTGTATCGGCCGCTATGCCGTACTTCGGTAGGGCGAATGGACGGTGAGCCAGTGGGTGAGGTGTTTAGTGCGGAGTTCAATCAAGTGGAACGATAGAAGTGAGATGGGGCGAGGCGCATCACAACACAAATCTCATAAACAAGTTCAAACAACAAAAATCCAATTATAAATAACTAGACATTGAAGTTCACAACAAGCATGAGTCATTCATACACTACAAGAAAGATAGAGGAAGAGTAAACCAAGAGAGTGAAGATCCACCGCGGTTGTTGGCTGGAGGTGCGGGTTGTCAATCCGCTTCCACGCGCTGTCCGAGGAGGCTTCCGGTACCGACGAGCTGTCACCTTGAGGGCCTTTGAGTCCATTCTCTAGGTCGTCTCCATCATCTTCTTCTTCGGTAGAAAGCTCGAAGAAGAGGTCATTAATGGCCGGAAGGGTCACCGGAGGATGCGGAGTGCTTTAGAATCGCCGGAAATCACCTCCCGATGGTAGGGATGAAGGTGGAGATGGATGGAGTGTCTGAAATGCGGAAGGGCGAAGTGGCGGCCAATTTGGATCAAGGTCCGTTGACCTAATTCGCGGAGCAGGCCAATTTATAGAAGCGGGATTAAATAGCGCGCACGACCACAGGCGCACGACCAGTGGTCGTGCGCGAACAATGTCAGCGCCCGTGCGGCAACAACCTGTAGAACCTGCACCAGGAAATTTAAGCGTGCGCACGATCAGCAGCGCACGATCAGTGATCGTGCGCGGCAAGGGTGGTGATCGTGCGATATGGGACAGAAAAGTGGAAAAAGATGGCATGACTGCGCACGACCGGCAGCGCATGAGCAGTGATCATGCGCGGTATAGCTGGTGATCATGCGATATGGCGGGACAGGACAATAAAATGAGAGCCCAGACTGTGCACGGCCGGCGGTCGTGCGCCAAAGAGGTCGATGGTCGTGCGTGGGTAAAAACGCACGACCATTGACTCCTTTGCCAAAAATGGAGAAAGTCCTACGCCGGACGCCCACACGATCCCCGAACCTGCAGGAAAACTGCACGCGTTGTCGATCATGGCAGTCACAGATATAAATAAAATGCATCACACGAGGGTAATACACACACACACAAAAATAGGCTAAAAGAGTGCACATGACGTGTAATGTCGAAGCGAACCAAAAGGAGTGCTAATGGCGCAAAATGATAGTGCAAAGACAAGAAAACGAGCCCAGATGAGTCCGGAAATAGATATGAAATGGGGACTCATCACACCCCCAGACTTAACCATTTGCACGTCCCGGGCAAATAATCATCCCGTGAACTCTAAAACAGCAAGCTGACGAAGTAACTTCGATCTAAAGTAGAACGAGAAATCGAAGACTCAAGCGTATAGAAAATATAATAGAAGAAATTTTTAATTATACTATGAAATTTATAATTTTTGACAAACGTAAAAAGATATTGTCACTACTCAAAAGTTGAATGCCGGAGAATCGCTCGGTCATGTGAAGGAAGAAAGTAGGCAAGTCGCTCGGCTAAGCATTGCCAAAGATCGGGGCTCGAGATCACCTCCAAAGGAATCCACCAATGTCGGGGACCATATGCTTGCCCGTTCACACTCTCTACACGGCCCTAGTTTGACTCTAGTGTGAGTCTGTAGGACTTCGGGTAATGATGAGGCTTGGGTTACGGTGAGGTAAACAATGCTAAAAAGAAAGGCTAAGCACCTAACCCAAATGAGCTCGCCTAATAGAATCCCTCGGCAAACCACAAAACGCGCGAGTGCACCACACCCCCAGACTTAACTTTTGCAACATGGGTGTGTGCACCGCCTACTCCAAATCAAAATCATTTTCAACAAGAACTTCAAACAATTTTTATTTTTCTGTTCACTTTTCATTTTCCTCTTTTTTTCTTTTACATCTCTTTATTTTCAACAATTCAGCCGATTTAACTTGTGCGCACTTCCACTTTTTCACAATTAATACACCACATCACAACCCAAAATGAAAATATGAAATACAAAAGCTCGATTTGGGTGTGCGACTAGGATAGGCTATGAGGCTTTGGTGAAATAACGGTGGAGCTGAATCAAAAGGAAGGGTAGGCACAAAGGGGCTAGCGAGGGCGATGTTAGGAAGGGTACAAAGCTCAACCGGGCCAATAAGATGCCCTACATCACTCTCACGCTAGACTAACCATGCGTCAATGCTTCGAAAGTTGCTTGGGGCAAGTTCTTAGCCACCGAGAAAAATGATCCTTCCTCCCGACTCGAGCAATACGAAGCTAGAGACGCCTACACACATTCCTACGCTACCGACAGATTGCTCTGGATTCACAATTTTTTGAGTAGGACAAATATCATTTACGAATGCAAAAAAAATATAAATTTGCAAGTATAAAGAAAAATTAAATCTATACAATTTCTACACCACGAGAGTACTCGATTAGGAGCACTGCACGAGTTTCGAACTACTCTAAATTAAAATCCTGAGTCAACACCGCCATTTTAAAATTGACACAAAACGATAACATTGACTCGAGCCGTACGCGTGGACAAGTGCGCGCTCGTGTGGGTGGCAAGGTGTGTGCAGCAGGATTCTACAATAATGAAATATAAAATAAAACTACTGGCATACTATCAGTGTGCTCGTGGAGTGCATAAGCGGCTCTTTCCCCCAGACTTGCATGAAAACAGGCAGAAATGAAAATAGACATCCAAAATAAAAAAAAGGTGTTAGGAGAAAGGGTACCTATGCTCCAAAGAAGGAGCATACCAGAAGGTGGAGGTTGCTGGATCGCACAAAAATATGTTGGACCTGCGAATTAGGTTGAACCGAAGAAAAGACAAATAACAGAAAATATAAAATAGACAAGTGAAATAAAAAGCACAAAAAGAAGGACCAAAGAGGTCCAAGCTTGGGTTGTCTCCCGAATAGCCCTTTTGTTTACCGTCCTTAAGGTGGACCAAATACCTGTATTAGCAGTTTATAAATTGTTCGCACAGTAAATAAAAAGTTGCAGAAAAATAAGTAAGCATAAGCATAAGTAATCAAGGAAAGGGGTGGAGCAATCAGCTAAATGCGGACTTGTGATAAATCTCTCTGGTGGGGCGCGAGGGAACGGTAGAGTGCCTTTTTGTATTGGGAGAAAGGACTTTCCCTTTACTCTGAATGTGCACTTCCTCGAGCCGGAGGGCGGCATAACGCTCATCGCGTATACGCTTGGCCTTTTTCAGCTTCTCCACCATGGGAGATTTCCAAATGTTGCAGTCCGTAGTGGGTTCCAATTTTGCGGTTGGCGGCTTCATTTCCGGTACCAAAACGGCAACCGGATCAGCCCAAGCTACTGATCGCTTAGCAGAGTTTGAAACAATATTACAAAATTCAATGTCCAGGGATTTCTCCCGAATAAAACTAGTTTCGCCGTGCTCAAAAATTGATGTGACGGGAAACGGGAAGGTGGCCCTAGCATCAGTGCACTTGGTCTCTTCCTTGAACTCCTCATCATTCTTGATCATCTCCTCGGAAAGTACTTCCTTAATCATCTCTTTCGTCTGAGCATCACTCACCAAGGGGAGTTCCAAACTAATCTTAATATCTGCAGCACTTTGAAAATTATTGTTATGGAGAAGAGGGTCATGTACAGAAGTGACATCCAAGGTTGAAGCAATAACCGGCCAAGTTACGCATCCTTTGGAGAAATCAAGAGATGCGCCTCTAGCCTTCAGGAATGGAACCCCCAATATAGGAATCGAATTGTTTTCCTTGGGTCCAAAAACCTGGAAATCAGTGGTTATGCACTTCCCATTAACCTTGATTTCAACTTCTTGCACACCTCCCTCGGTGTCAACCAAAATACCATTAGCTAAAACTAGCGACTTCCAGTTTGCTGGATCAACATGCAGGTTCATCTTCGCAACATCCTGCATGGCGAGGATGTTGCTAGACGCTCCGGAATCGCACAAAGCAGTAGTTTCAACATTATTGATTTTACACTCTACAACGAGCTCATGAGTCTTTTCTTTATTTTCTTCCCCAAGGCTTTTTCCTTGCTCATGGGGGTTTTTCTCAGTATTGCTCGGTAAAGTGCCCTGAGTCCGCTCAGAGACCATTTGGGCCAGTTGGCCCAATTGTGCCTCTAGCTTACGCATTGAGGCCGCTTGGTTTGTCATATTAGTCTGAGAGACCTCAACAAACTTTTCAAACATCTCAGCTAAAGAATTTGTTTTTATAACAGGGGGCCCTTGGGGGTAATTCGGTAGAGGCGACCGCGGTTGGCTTCCGGAGGCATACGCATCATTTTGATGCTGCCCCGGCTACCATCGTTGGTCTGGTGCGTTTTGATTCCAAGAAAAATTTGGATGATTTCTCACCCCCAGATTATACGTGTTCCCATAAGGTGCTCCCCTATTTTGGTTCGCAATATAATTAACTGATTCATTAAAGAAGGTAGTTTCATCACGTACCTCGCCTGCTTGACATTCAAAGCTGTGGTGGTCGGAACCTCCACAACCCTGGCATGAGATTTCCATAACTGGGGCAGCAGTAGCGGCGGGCCTGGATGCTTCCATAGTAAAAACTCTGTTAGTACCTCGTGGAATATTCCTCCCTGCAGTCCAATATGCGCTGTGGATGGCGGTATCCTGCAAGATTCTCAATACATCATCAGGCGCAAGGTTCATTATCGTTCCACCAGAGACGGCATCAATCATAGCTCGGTGCTGCGGTTCAATAGCGAAATAAAAGCTTTCAATGAGATTCCAAGTTTGGAATCCGTGGTTTGGACACTTCCTCAACAACTCGTTGAAGCATTCCCATACCTCAGCTAGGCTTTCTTGATCATTTTGCTGAAAGTTGGAAATAGCACGCCGCATACTCACAATCTGGTCCACCGGATGGAACTTAGCTAAGAACTTCGTTGCCAACGCCTCCCAAGTGGTGGCTATTCCAGGCGGAATAGAGTGGAGCCAAGTCTTGGCTTTGTATCTGAGGGAGAAGGGGAAAAGGCGGAGCTTGACTGTATCATCGGAGATCCCAGCATAGCGAAACGTGGCGCAGATCTCGGAGAATTCAGCCAAGTGAAGATGAGCGTCTTCAGTGGCCATTCCGGAGAACTGTGCATTGTTCCGGATTATGTTCAGAATGGCTGGTTTGATCTCAAATTGCTGGTTGGTGATCGCTGGTCCGAAGCCAGGTTAAATACTCCCAACAGTCGGTGTGGTGTAGTCCCTCATGGTGCGGACCTGGGGCGGGTTTACTTCATTCTCATCACCAATTCGGTCACCATGAAGGATCCCTCCAACACGGTTTCCGGCATCAATGTTCAGCTGGTCCCCCATTGGGACTTGATTGATGGCAGCAGCACGTCTTTGTGCACGAAGGGTTCGTTCGATCTCGGGGTCATAAGCTACAAGATCTCTTGCAGCACGTCCCTGCATTCACTGCGACAACTAACAAAGAAACAGCGATCAAAAAACACTAACTCGTACAATAATACTTTCAAACATCAAGGTCGTTCTACAATTGCATTCCCCGGCAACGGCGCCAAAAACTTGATGCGTGTAAATACGGCAAGCGCACCGGTCGCACAAGTAATAAAGTTTGGGAATAAATCCCCGAGTGTCGGTCTCTTGAGGAATGCAGTTGGCGTGGAACGACGAATAATCCGAAATTATTGTTATTAGAGTTTGTGAAATAAAAGAAAAACAAAGGGGGCTTTGAGATTTGTGTTCTTATAACCAATTAAACTAAAAGGAAAAATGTGGGTCGCACTCACCGCTTCACAAGGCGAGATGGGTGTATCGGCCGCTATGCCGTACTTTAGTAGGGCAAATGGACGGTGAGCCAGTGGGTGAGGTGCTTAGTGCGGAGTTCAATCAAGTGGAACGATGGAAGTGAGATGGGGCGAGGCGCATCACAACACAAATCTCATAAACAAGTTCAAACAACAAAAATCCAATTACAAAACTAGACATTGAAGTTCACAACAAGCATGAGTCATTCATACACTACAAGAAAGATAGAGGAAGAGTAAACCAAGAGAGTGAAGATCCACCGCGGTTGTTGGCCGGAGGTGCGGGTTGTCAATCCGCTTCCACCCGCTGTCCGAGGAGGCTTCCGGTACCGACGAGCTGTCACCTCGAGGGCCTTTGAGTCCATTCTCTAGGTCGTCTCCATCATCTTCTTCTTCGGTAGAAAGCTCGGAGATGAGGTCATTAATGGCCGGAAGGGTCACCGGAGGATGCGGAGTGCTTTAGAATCGCCAGAAATCACCTCCCGATGGTAGGGATGAAGGTGGAGATGGATGGAGCGTCTGAAATGCGGAAGGGCGAAGTGGCGGCCAAGTTGGATCAAGGTCCGTTGACCTAATTCGCGGAGCAGGCCAATTTATAGAAGCGGGATTAAATAGTGTGCACGACCACAGGCGCACGACCAGTGGTCGTGCGCGAACAATGTCAGCGCCCGTACGGCAACAACCTGTAGAACCTGCACCAGGAAATTTAAGCGTGCGCACGATCAGCAGCGCACGATCAGTGATCGTGCGCGGCAAGGGTGGTGATAGTGCGATATGGGACAAAAAAGTGGAAAAAGATGGCGTGACTGCGCACGACCGATAGCGCACGAGCAGTGATCATGCGCGGTATAGCTGGTGATCGTGCGATATGGCGGGACAGGACAATAAAATGAGAGCCCAGACTGCGCACGACCGGCGGTCGTGCGCCAATGAGGTCGATGGTCGTGCGTGGGTAAAAACGCACGACCATTGACTCCTTTGCCAAAAATGGAGAAAGTCCTACGCCGGATGCCCACACGATCCCCGAACCTGGAGGAAAACTGCACGCGCTGTCGATCTTGGCAGTCACAGATATAAATAAAATGCATCACACGAGGGGAATACACACACGCACAGAAATAGGCTAAAAGAGTGCACAAGACGTGTAATGTCGAAGCGAACCAAAAGGAGTGCTAATGGCGCAAAATGATAGTGCAAAGACAAGAAAACGAGCCCAGATGAGTCCGGAAATAGATATGAAATGGGGACTCATCAGGCACCGCTACTCTTCAGCTTACGCCGAACCTTTCTCTTTCCTCGGTTCTTCACGTTCTGGGGTCTCATTATAATTTATTGTCTGTTAGTCGTCTATCACACGACCTTGATTGTTGCATTACCTTTTCACCTTCTTCTTTTCTTATGCAGGATAGCCGCACCCGGATTACCATTGGTAAGGGGCAGATGTTGAATGGGTTGTACATCTTGGATATCCCACCCACTCTTCTCTTCGTCAACGCCACTGTTGATTGGCATCGCCGCCATGGGCATGCTCCCCTTCCGATTCTCAAGAGGGCTCTTCTTGATGTTCCTCTGCGGGAGTTCTCTTGTGAATCTTGTATATACGGCAAACAACATCGTTCTTCCTTACCCCCTGCCTGTACCAGGAGTAGTACTCCTTTATCTTTAGTTCATTATGATGTATGGGGTCCTTATAGAGTCCCCAGTATTTTTGGCTTTAGCTATTTTGTTACGTTTATTGACGATTACTAGCGTACCACGTAGCTCTATTTACAACATGATCGAACTAAACTACCTTTGTATTTCGTGCCCTTTTAATTGAGATGCATACAAAGTTCGTCACCCCCCTCAAATTCATTCGCACTGATAATGCTCGCGAGTATACGGGTCACACCTTCTCCAATCTCTGCACCGAGTTTGGTGTCATCCATCAAACTTCATGTGTGTATACTCCTCAGAAAAATCTGGTAGAGGAATGGAAAAATTGTCATCTTCTCGATGTTGCGCGCTCCCTTATGTTCCAAATGCACGTTCCAATCGAATATTGGAATTTTGCTCTCTCCATAGCCTGTCATCTCATCATCCATCTTCCCTCGTCTGTGCTTAATTTTGCTCACCTATCCAACTCCTTTATCCCTCTGCCAACCTCATTTCTCTCACACCGCAGATCTTTGAGTGTGTTTGCTATGTCCACCTTCTTGGCCCTCCTTCCGACAAACTTGCTCCTTGGGCCTCCAAGTATATGTTTGTTGGCTACTCCCGGACTCAAAAGGGGTATGTCTGCTACTCTCCTTATGACGGCAAGCTGGTCATTTCTACAGATGTCACCTTCTACGAAAACCAACCCTTCCACTTACCTTGCCCCACCTCATCTTCTGCTCCTTGTCATCCCCGGCCTGCCGTACCGGTCACGCCATCTTCTCTACAATCTCCTTCCTCCACTCACAATGCCCCTCCTCGAATTCCTCCACCCCTTATCTGTGTCTACTCTCGTCGCCCCTCCAAGGATGCTCCCATGTACCAGCTCCCCGCTACCAGCAATACCTTGGCTACGGCAGATCCAGCTCCCGTCTCTACAGCTCATCCCTTGGCCAACTACGTCTCTCTCCATCGGCTGACGCCGCATCTCTATGCATTTGCCGCCTCTCTTTCCTTTATTTCTATTCCTAACACTTTGCAGGAGGCGCTTAAACACCCAGGGTGGAGGGCAGCCATGAACGATGAAATGCGGGCTCTTTGTGCTAATCAGACTTGGGATGTGGTTCCTCTTCCTGCAGGCCACGCCTCAATTAGCTGTAAATGGGTCTTTGTTATTAAACAAGCGGCGGATGGCACTGTTGAACATCTGAAGACCCGCCTCGTGGCACGGGGCTTTACCCAGCAACATGGCCTTGATTACGAGGAAACCTTCTCTCCTATGGCCAAATTGAGCACGGTCCACGTTCTTCTCTCTTGGTTGTTCATCGTCACTGGCCCCTTTATCAGATGGATATTAAGAATGTCTTCCTCAACGGCAATCTACAGGAGACAGTTTATATGTAACAACCTCCCGGGTTTGAGACCACGGGGGAGTCTCTGGTATGTCACCTTCGGAAATCCATTTATGGTCTCAAATAGTCCCCGTATGTGTGGTTTGAAAAATTCAGTAAGGTTGTCTGTGCTAGTGGCTTCACTCGGAGCTCGGCTGATTTTTCACTCTTTACGCAACACCGGTCAACCAGTACTATGATTTTTCTGGACTACGTTGATGATATCCTGATTACTAACAATGACACGACAGGAATACGACAGATCAAGGAACAGTAAAATTTCGCCTTTCAGACCAAAGATCTGGGCAACCTTCGGTATTTTCTTGGGCTTGAGGTTGCACGATGCTCTAATGGTCTTGTGTTATCTCAAAGGAAGTACTGTATGGACCTCCTTCATGATGTCGGTTATTCTGGGTGCAAACCTGTGGAGACTCCTATGGATGCCAATCACAAGCTATCGGCCCATAACTCTGACTCTAACAAGCTTCTTACAAATCCGGAATATTATAGACGCCTGGTTGGGAAGCTGATTTACCTTATAGTAACTCGACCGGACATCTCGTTTGTTGTGGGAGTTGTGAGTTGGTTCATCCACGCTCCTCGGACATCTCATCTTCAATTTATTGAGTGCATCCTTTAATATCTCAAGAGCGCCTCCGGACAAGGACTTGTGTACAAGCCATCCACATCTCTATCTCTTGTCGTGTATTCTGACGCTGATAATGCAGGATCTATTGATGATAGGCACTCCGCAATTGGGTTCTGTACTTACTTTGGTGGATATCTCATAACTTGGCGTAGTAAGAAATATACTGTGGTTGCGCGTTCTTCTGCTGAAGCCGAGTACTGGTCTATGGTTGTTATTGTTTCTGAGCTAACCTGGCTTGAGGGCCTTCTGGGAGACTTGGGTGTGAAGGATCAAGCGAATACCCAACAGCACCAAAAGCCCGGACTGTTGGAGAGGGTGCTACTTAATTTTTTATATAAGTAGCAGAGCGCCACGGGTCAAGTGAAGGAACGCCAGACCCAACAATCCCCCCCCAACATCCAGCACAACCCGTCGGCTCAAGGGTGGGGTTACCACATGGCCCACACGGCTCAGAGGTGGGGTTACAACATATCCACGGTTGCCTGACCCACCGGACCCATACAGGTAGAAGGGGAAAATCAGGATTTAATAGCCCCCCCGGGTCTTGAACCCGTGACCTCCTCTGATACCAATTGAAGGCTCAAGCGCATACCCAACTGCACCAAAAGCCCGGACTGTTGGAGAGGGTGCTACTTAATTTTTTTATATAAGTAGCAGAGCGCCACGGGTCAAGTGAAGGAACGCCGGACCCAACAGGGTGTTCGTCTCTCATCTCCGGCGACCTTATTTTGTGATAGTCTGGCAGCAATTCATATTGCCAAGAATCTGGTTTTCCACGAATGCACAAAGCATATCGAAGTTGACTGTCACTTTATCTTGGAAAAGGTGTAGTCAAAGAAGATAGATTTGGAGCATGTTCCTGCTACAGACCAAGTTGCGGACATCCTGAAGAAAGCTTTCTCCAGGCCGCTATACTATCAATTTTTATCCAAGCTTGGTGCCTACGACTTGTACACTCCAGCTTATGGGGGGAGTGTTAGAAAAGCCCAATTAAGGGGCCATGTTTTTTCCTCCTTTCTCTCTCCTTGTATTAGTCCCACATCTTGTATTAGGATTTATCTCCTCAATCTTCTCCTATATAAGTGTATTTATACATATAACTATTCATTCAAGGAAGTATATACAAGCTTTGAGATCTCTCTTTACCGAACCCATCAAGGCCATTACGAGTTTCTCGTAATGCCATTTGGATTATCAAACGCCCCATCAACCTTCCAATCCCTTATGATTTTCATTTTCCAACCATTCTTTTGGAAATTCATAGTCATCTTCTTTGATGACATATTAGTATTTAGTGCCACAAAGGAAGAACATTTAGAGCATCTCATAATGACCTTGAGCGTTTTGAAGGAAAACCAATTATTCATAAAACTTTTTGGCCAGGCAAGTGGAATTTTTAGGACATACTATTAAAAATGAAATGATAACCCCTAACCAAAGTAACGTAGTTGTTATAGAGCAGTTTCCTGCCCCCAAGAAATCAAAAGGAGGTGAGAGCATTTTCGGGGTTGACTGGATATTACTGAAAATTCATAAGAAATTATGCAAAAATAGCATATCCATTAACAGAATTATTTAAAAAATGCTTTTGAATAGAGTAAAAAGGCCTAGGAAGCATTTGAAATTCTTAAGGAAAGACTAGTGACATATCCCATTTTAGCATTACCCAATTTTAATGAATCATTTACCATAGAATCTGATGCTTCTGGCACTGGTATAGGGGCAATTCTTAAACAAGCAAGCAAAACAATTGCTTATTTTAGTAAGAAAATGTCACCTAACATGCAAAAAAATCAACGTATATAAGAGAGTTATATGTTGTTACTTCTACGGTAGCAAAATGGAGATAGTATTTACTGGGCCACCATTGTAATATTGGTGGACCAATAAGGATCGAGGTTAATTTTGAAAATGTTTTCGTCTGGACTTAGAGAAGATTTTGGAAAAACAAGCAAACAAATCAACGTCCAAGCTCGGATGCTTCTGGCACTGGTATAGGGGCAATTCTTAAACAAGCAAACAAAATAATAGCTTATTTCAGTAAGAAAATGTCACCTAACATGCAAAAAAATCAACGTATATAAGAGAGTTATATGTTGTTACTTCCGTGGTAGCAAAATGGAGATAGTATTTACTGGGCCACCAGTTTGTAATATTGGTGGAACGATAAGGATCGAGGTTAATTTTGAAAATGTTTCCATCTGGACTTAGAGAAAATTTCGGAAAAACTTCTTCCTTTCTCGAGTGAAAAATATATTACTCGAGAACAATGGTTGTTCCTCGAGAAGAGGAAGTGTAGTTCTCAAGAACAAGTCTTTAAGGAAAACTCAGGAGATGACTTCTGGCTTCTTGAGAACTAACTTCTATTACTCGAGAACTATAGAAAGACTTCTCGAGAACTATCAAGACTTCTCGAGAACAAAACTACTTCTCGAAACTTAATTTCTACTTACTCGAGTACTGGTCCTCTGCCTTCTCGAGACAAGACTTTGCCTTCTCAAGTACTGGCTTCTGCTACTCGAGTACAATACTTAGAAAAGTTCTGGAATGATCTTTGAGTAAACTGGAGACATAGATAAGTAGTACTAGAGTACTCCATGTCTTACTCGAGTAATAGACAGCCTTCTCGAGAATGATTTCTATTACTCGAGAACTATACTTAGCAGACTTGAGTAATCATTCTAACACTACTCGAGTACAAGATATACTACTCGAGTAATGGACTTAGAAAATTTTTTACTTTCTGAAATTTGTTTTTTCTTCAAATAAATTAAACAACTATTTTTTCTTCCATTACTTTGGTGCTTTGAAATTGAAGTGTGTCCTAATAGAGAGACTACACATGAGTCAATACCATGGATCACATAATGAGCGATTACATTATATGGTCTTGTGTTTGGTGACTCATTATAGACTGACATTGGTCCACACTTGGCAATTAAATCATGCAAACACTTAACTCAAACATGGCATCAAATACAACTTAATTCATCTTAATTCAAGGGTGAATTCATAAAAATATAGGTTATTGTGGATACAATACCCAGCAGATCTCTTGAGTGCATGATCACTAGATTCCTCACATCCTTTATATAACTAAGAGATTCTGCTACTTCTGGTGCATCTTTTTCAATTTGATGGAGTTCTTCATCTTGATGTTCTTCTTCCACTAGGCTTGGAGTGTTGACCTTGATTGTGCTTGGAGCATTTTCCTTTCTATTTTCTTCCATGCTTTGCTCTTTTAACCTTGTACCTTCATCTTTAATAAATACACTAGAGGAGCCTATAATATTAAAAGTTTCTTCTTCCACCAGGGTTTTCTTATTGAAAATTCTATAAGTTTTACTATGTCTACTATAGCCTATGAAAATACCTTCAAAACACTTTTCACTAAACTTAGTTTTGTAATATTTCTCATTATTGAGTACAAAGCATTTGCTGCCAAAATTCTAAAAAAAGAACACAATTGGTTTCTTGCACTTCAATAGTTCATAAGGTATCTTATGGTGGTTCTTGTTTATGAGTGCTCTATCTTGCGCATTACAAGCAGTGTTAACGGCCTCTGCCTAGAAATATTCTGGAAAAGAAGAATTATTCAACATAGTTCTGCATGCCTCTATGAAGTTCTATTCTTTCTCTCAATGACTCTATTTTACTGTGGAGCGCGAGGAGCGCGAGGAGAGGAAAACTCATGAAAAATACCTAGACTTTCACAGAATTTTGTCATGTCACTTGATTCAAATTCTGTTCCATGGTCACTTCTGATTTTGACCACAGAGAAGTTCAATTCGTTCTGAATTTGACTAACAAAATTGGTGAAGGAATCATATGTATTTGACTTATGTTCTAGAAAAAAACACCCATGCAAACCGTGAGTAATCATCAATGATAACCAACGTGTAAGCTTTACCTCCTAAACTACGAACTTCAAGGGATCAAATAAGTCTATATGGAGCAGATTTAAACATCTAGTAGAATCTTTGCCAACGATGCTCTTAAAGGTATCCCTTATCTGCGTGTCTATTTGGCATGAGTGACAAGGTCTCTCTTTAACGCACTTAATATTAGGAGCATCATGCACTAAGTTGCGAGAAAATAACATATTAATAGTTTTGAAATTAATATATGCTATGTTGGAACCCTTGTTTGGATTTGTGCTATGTCTACTCTTAGGATGTCTTGACCCACCTGTATAGTCAGGGTCTTTGTCTAGTCTAAGTTAGGTCCTTTTAGGTCAGATTTGTGCAGACCAGCATTGCAGTGGACTCAGACTTAGACTCAGAAGAATTGTGTGGAATATCTATATCAGTTCGACTATAGTCGAACTCAGATCGACGATCGACAATCTCAGAGTCTCCTACTATGAACTGAGCTCGACGATCTACGAGCTCAGGTCGACGATCTCTTGTTTCTCAGCAGTAATCTCAGTTCTACGATAGTTCTTCTCAGGTCGACGATCTCTTAACTCAGTTCGACGATCTCTGAACTAAGTTCTACGATTTTATGCTGCTTTCAGTTATCAGTTTTACAGAACGGTCTGAAGTGTTTATTTTGCTTATGATCAGTTATTTAATGGCAATTATATTCTGATAATTAATGCTGATATTCTCAAGGCTAATAGTCGTATTTCATGAAGCATTAATTATGGTATTCACATAATATTTTATTGGCTTATCTTAAGAAGACAATTATGGAAGTGCATTTATGTTGCCAGCCATTCTAGCCATTTAGGCTCCTAAATTCTTATAGAGAATTAAGTACTGTCTTGGGATTTCAAATTTATGCCTTTTTTCCTTCTGATTGAATATATAACACAGAGAAACAAAGAGAGAAAAAAAATCAAACAATCAGTCAATGAAAATAGAGACAAACATTCTTCAGCAGCACACATTTTTCTAAAGGACTGTTGCATTACTTTCAAAGGAAGAAGAAGAACTTTTTCAAATCAACTTTCTCAAGTCTTCTTCATTTCCTCAGCCTTCAAAGATCTACAGAGAGCTTTATTCAAAATCAGTCTACATATCTAAGAAAGCTCAACAGAAATTCTTTGAAGACCTACACCCAGGACTAAGTTTCCTCTTCTTGAATCTATACAACATCTTAGGGGGAGCTTGGACTTTCTACTGCAATCCACATAGTCTTCTTATTTTCTTGACAAAGAGAAGACTTCCATAAAACTTTTTATTTTACCTCCATCTGTTCAGGGTTATCTCTCCCTTCAAAAGTGAACACTTGGTGATAGGGCACCTGATCAAAAACCTATTGGATTTTGGGCTCCTGATTAAAAGCTCAAAGGGTCTCTAGATCTACCTAAAAGAGATCTTGTGGTGGCAGGGCACCTGAACAAAAACCTGTAGTGGATTCCTACCTGGGTGGTAGAAGATTGGATGTACCCAGATTTGGGGAACCACTATAAATTTTCTTGTGTCGTCTGGTTTGCCTTGTGTTTTCTTTTTGTGCTGTGTTGTGCTGTGTTAGTTTAGTGTGTTTTACTCTCTTACTTATAAGTATCAATATTTTAATTCCATAATAAAACTAAATAAATTTTTAATACTCTATTCACCCCACCCACCCCCCCTCTAGAGTAAATTCAATCTATCCTCTCACTTTAAATTGGTATCAGAGCCAGGTTATTAAGGTTGTACAGGCTAACACCTGAACCTAAGATCATAGATAGATATCATTTTACTCTACTGTTTTTTTTTTCTTAAATTATAGCATAGTACAAGGACTTTATAAGCACTAGACCTCCAGTTTGTAACTTGCAAAAGTTTGGAATCTGGAAGGCAAGAATCATGTTTTATATGAATTCTATTGATGAAGACATTTATGCTTCTATCTTAACAAGAGTACCTCCACCAGCTGCCCCTCCAAGTACTTCTACAAACATGACTACAGTACCTCCTCCATACTACAATGATACTTACAATAAAGTAAAGGTTGCTGATGCAAAATCCATGAACATACTGGAACAAATAATGTCTGATGATATATTTCAGAAAGTGGCTGAATGTGAATCAGCTAAGGCCATCTGGGATTCCTTAAACCAAATGGTTGCAAGATCAGCAGATGAAAGGAAGGACATGAGAGCTCATCTCATTTCCCAGTATGAGAACTTTAAAAAGGACGAAACTTAGGAAGTTTCTGAGATGTACAATAGACTCAGCATCATTGTTAATGAGCTGAAAACTCTTGACAAAGACATCTCAGTTACTGAAATAAATGACAAGATTTTCATGTGCTTCCCCAGCTCATGGGACTCTAGAATCTGGCCTATCAGATAGACTAGAAGCACACATGAGATGACAACAGAATCAGTCTTAGGAAAGTTGAAATCCTATGAACAACTCCTGAAGATAAGAGAAGTTGAACAACAAAAGACTACTACACTAACTAGGAAGGAGCAGAATATAGCTTTCAAAGCTTCTGAAGAATCAGAAACTTCTCCATCAAATAAAGAGTTGATGAGTCTCTTTGCAAAGAGATTCTTCAAGATGGGGAGAAAAGAATTCAGAAGGAAATCATTAAGAAGTGATGACAAATCAAGGTATAACAAAACCCCTTCTAAAGAGATTATCTGCTTTGGTTGTAGGAAACCTAGACACATTCTTCCAAAATGTCTAGAAAACAAGCATAAGGAAAGAAGAAAGGAGAAAGACTCCAAGAAGCACTCCAGCAAACCATCCTCCCACAAGCACAAGAAGAAGGAGAGAGGGTTTGTTGCAGAAACATGGAGTGACACTGAAGAATCATCTTCCTCCAGTCCTAGTGAAGATGAAGAAGAAGCAAAGGCCAAAGAAATTTGCTTAATGGCCATCAATGCTTCAAGGCATGTTTTAGAGCAAGGAGAATCTGAAGAATGTTCAGATTGTGATCTGGTATTGGAAGACTTTGACTTTACCTCTGAAGATTTTAAAAATGATTTTAAATCTATGTGTAGTGATCTGAGTAGATCTGAGAAGAAAATCAAACTTCTCAGAGATAGACAACTTAATTATGATAGTTTAGTATCAAAAAACATTAAATTGAAAAATGAAATAGACATGTATAGTGAACAAATCACTTTTCTGAAAGTTAAATTAAGTAAAGCAAAACAGCTAGAAGAATAACTAAATGGAAGAAGCAAACAACTAGTAGAAATTACCAACACACTTAATGCTAGGCTTAATAGAAGTAAGTTAAGATTAGGTACATCATCTAGTGAACTACCAATCATCCAGAAAAACCATCTTTCTCAACCTATAAAGTTCATATCAGATAAGGGTAAGAAGAACACAGAATAAATCAAAACAGTTAACAAAGTTTTAAAATAAGTTGAGATAAATAAAGAAAAACAAAAAGCTAAGTCTGAACAAAAATCATCGAATCAAGATCGACGATCTCAGCATTATTCGTCGAACAACGATCGACGATCTCAGAACCCAGAGCTAGAGCCTAAACACTCTGCAAACGGGGATCGACGATATCATTATGTATCATCAAATAGATATCGACGATCGTAGAACCCAGACAATAGCCACTATTATTCTGAGAACTAAGATTGATGATTACAATGTTGGTCATCAAACGCAGATCGACGATCTCATCATTAATCGTCGCACCCAAATCAGTTTCTTCAAAACTATAATTTCGACAGAAATTTCAATAAGAACTTTAACTCTAAACTTTTCCATCCCTTAACTAACTAGATAATCCCACCTAGGAGATTTCATCCCTTAGGTTATAAAAGTCAACCTGAATACTCTTATATTTCAAGTTTTAAATATGAAAAGAAACCAGGACCCAAGGTTACTTGGGTCCAAAATATATATGTTGTTATTTTGCAGGTGAAAACCTATCCTACTATAGAGTAAGTGGTATTTGGATAGTGGGTGCTCCAAGCACATGACAGGAAACAAGGCAAGTCTAACTAACTACAAGGCAAAGCTAGGTCCAAAGGTTATATTTGGAGACTCAAGCTTTGGTCAGACAGAAGGTTATGGAGAATTTACACTTGGAGTTGTCACATTCAGAAAAGAGGAATATGTAAGTGGCCTGAAACATAACTTGATATCCATTGGTTAGCTATGTGATGCAGGTTATGAGGTATGTTTTACTGAATCCAAATGCAATATTTCTTTAAACAGCAACACTGTATTATCAGGTATTAGGTTAGGCAATATCTATTTAGTTGATTTTAATTCTGCTAGTTCCGAAATCTGTTTGTTTAACCAAGTTAGCAATAACAATACATTGAGGCATAAAAGACTAGGACATGTAAATCTTAGAAATATTGCTAAGTTATCTAGGGACAACTTTGTTAGAGGATTTCCCTCTTGCCCCTACAAGAAGGAAAGCCTTTGCAATGCTTATCAAGAAGGCAAGCAAACTAAAAATAGTTTTAAATCAGTTAATAAGAGTGATTTACCTAGGATTTTGTATCTGCTTCATTTGGACCTTTTTGGACCAATTGTTGTACAAAGCCTGGGAGAGAAGTTCTATACTTTAGTTATTGTAGATGACTTCTCTAGGTTCTCTTGGGTTTTCTTCTTAAGAAACAAGTCTGATAATTTCAAAGTTCTTACAGACTTTCTAAAATACATAAAGATTGAGTACTCTACTCCAGTTGCATTGATTAGAAGTGATCATGGCACTGAGTTTGAATCTTTTCCTATGCAAGAATTATGTGAGAAGGAAGGTATCAGGCACTGCTTCACTACTCCCAAAACTCCTCAACAAAATTGTGTAGTTGAAAGGAAAAAATAGAACACTCATTGAAACTGCAAGCACATTGCTTGTTGATGCTCACATGCCTCTAACCTATTGGGCAGAAGTTGTAAGCACAGAAAATTATGTCCTGAATAGAAGTTTGATACACAAACTTAAGGGCAAGACTCCCTATAAATTACTCAAAGGGAAGAAACCTAAAATATACTACTTTAAAATTTTTGGTTGCATCTGTTATATACATAATAACAACAAAGATTATATTAGAAAGTTTAAAGCCAAAGCTACAATGGGAATTTTTCTAGGATATTCCCAAGTTAGCAAGGCATATAGGGTTTTCAATAAATCATCCTTGAAAATTAAAGAATCTATACACATTATATTTGATGAAGCTAATATATTTTACAAGGAGAAGGAAACTTCTACTAGTAACTATTTGCAGGTTCCAAACTTATGTAATAAGTTAGATGGCTTAAATCTCACCTAAAAGGTGATATCTCATCCTCCTCCACAGATTGATGAAGATAGTGAAGAAGAATATTTGGAAATTGCTTAAACTTCTCCAACAGCAAATTTAATTCCACAAGAGGAATTGGTTCATAATGTTGTTGCTGAACAAACTCCACCTCCTGACTATGTTACACTAAGAGATCATCATATAACTCAAGTAATAGGAGACATGTCAGTTGGTGTGCAGACAAGGCATCAACTCAACCAAGATGTGATGCATGCCTGCGTCTTATCTCAAATTGAGCCGTCATCCATTAAAGATACTGAGCAAGATCTACACTGGATTATTGCAATGCAAGAGGAGCTCAATTAGTTTGAGAGATACAGAGTTTGAAATTTGGTTCCTAGACCCAAAGGACATCTAGTTATTGGAACTTAATGGGTTTTCAGAAACAAATTGGATGCTCAAGGCATAGTTATCAGAAACAAAGCAAGACTAGTGGCACAAGGCTATAGGCAAGAAAAAGGTATTGACTATGATCAGACCTTTGCACCTGTTGCAAGGCTTTAAGCTATCAGAATATTCTTGGCTTATACTGCTTACAAGAAATTCAAAGTATATCAAATGGATGTCAAAAGTGCCTTTCTCAATGGGGAACTCAAGAAAGAAGTATATGTGGAACAGCCACCAGGTTTTATCTCTTCAACTCACCCCTCTTATGTTTTCAAATTGCATAAGGCTCTCTATGGTCTAAAGCAAGCTCCAAGAGCTTGGTATGAAACCCTAGCTAGCTTTCTTTTAGAGCTTAAATTTTCTAGAGACATTATAGATAGGACTTTATTTATAAGACATCATCATGATAGGATTCTGTTAGCTCAAGTATATGTTGATGATATTATATTTGGATCTACTGATTCTAAACTTTACAAAAGGTTTTTTGACCTTATCCATTCTAAGTTTGAAATGAGTAGCATGGGTGAACTCTTTTACTTCCTTGGTCTTCAAGTGAAGCAAGCTCCTGATGGCATCTTCCTATCTCAATCCAAGTATGTTAAGGAATTAGTAAAAAAAGGTTTGGTATGGTTGATTCCTCAGCAATGAAAACACCTATGGCTTCCAATGCAGTAATTGATTCTGATGAAAAGGGTAAACCTTTTGATCAAAAAAATTATAGGGTCATTGTTGGGTCCCTATTATATCTTACTACAAGTAGACCTGATATAATGTTTGCAACATGTCTTTGTGCTAGATTTCAAGTCAACCCTAAAGAGTCTCATTTAATTCTCCTCAAGAGAATTTTAAGATATTTAAAGGGCTATCCTAATCTAGGACTTTGGTATCCTACAGAGTCAGAATTTGAATTAACTGGTTATTCTGATGCTGACTATGCTGGATACAGAGTTGACAAAAAAAGCACTTCAAGAACTTGTCAGTTCCTGGGTGATAGATTAGTGTCCTGGTTTTACAAGAAACAATCATCTGTGTCTACATCAACTGCAGAGGCTAAATACATAGCAGCTGGTAGTTGTTGTTCATAGATCTTGTGGATTCAAAATTAGCTACTGAATTATGGGTATTCTCTCAAAAATACCACCATATTTTGTGACAGTACCAGTGCCATATCAATTGCACAAAATCCAGTCCTGTATTCTAGGACCAATCATATAGAAATATGGCATCATTTTCTTAGAGATTGTGTTGACAAAAACAAGATTAATCTCAAGTTTATCCCCACTGATTTTCAAAGAGGAGATATTTTCACCAAGCCTTTGGATGAGCAAAAACATATATTCTTTTTGAATCAGCTTGGAATGATAAATGACATGGATTAAAATTGAATTTTGTCTTGGTGAAGATTTGTTCAACAATTGTCGAACAGAGATCAACGATCTTCGAACTCATCTTGAGCTCTATCGTCGACCTGAGTTTGACGACAGCTCTGTGTGAAGACAAAAATCATTGACCGGAGTTCGACGACTTTGCTTCAGTAAATTAATCTTCGGTCTAAGCTCGACAATCAATTTACGCTACTAAGATCAGAGACGAATGATATTATTTGTTTACAAATTAATCGTTGACCTAAGATCGACGTTTTTGATTTTATCGTCGGACAGAGATTGTCTTTTCATATTCCAAAAATCTATATGTAGGTTTCTTTTCGATCTCTGTCCCGTGCTTTCATATTTTCCCTTTGCTCTTGATCTTTTCTCTCTTGAGTCTACAGATCTTCCATGGAGATTTCTGCTACGGTTCTATCAGCGATGAAATTCGACACTTGTTTTGACGTCGATTTCGAATCAATCAGTCATTGTGATCCAATATTTTAAGAGATGTCGCAGTTATGTGATGATCAGGGTATGAATAAATTCATGTCTACAAGAATAAAACTATCTATTGAAGAGATCAAAGAATGGGTGTACTCTTCCTCAACTGATGACTCTTCAATGATCGGATTCATTTCAGGACAGCAGGTGATTCTAAACCCTGCAATTCTTACCGAAATTTTTGAGTTGAAAAATGGAGCAGAAGAGCTAGAATAGGATAGTTCTGAGTATAGCAGGATGTTGATAGAGATGGGTCATGCTGAGGGCATCCCATCTAAGCTTTTGAAAAGAATTTGTCTGTTGGTTTTAAGTTTCTTGTTGATATTGTGGGCAAGGTATTGCAGGTAAGCATTTTGCTCAAGACAATATCAATAGACAATAGTTTGTCATTATGTCTACTCTAGTTAATAAGAAGTCCATAGATTGGGCTAGTTTTTTTTATTTGATAAAGAGGAAGAACAAAAAGAAGGAAGTTTGCTTAGGAAGGATTCTGTGAATCTTCCTACAGAAGAAAGCTCCAGAGCTACTGGTTTCCTCAACCATAGCTATCAATACAAGCAAGAGATTGGACTCCTCTCTATTTGAGAAGTGGGAGAGGACAATTCAAAAGCCCTCCAAGGCTGGAACTTCCTCCAATATATCTGAGGACACAAGGGATGTAACAGCCACTCCTCACCCTAAAGAAAAGTTGTGCCTCCTCCTCCTCCATCTTCCTCAGTCATCCCCCATATTTCTTCTCAACCTACAAATGTTGTTCAAACTCCTCCTTCATCCCCAGCCATCACTCCTTCTCCCACTCAGACACCATTTCCCCACCATCCTGTTGAACCTCAAAATCTCAACACCATGTCTTTTCCCAATTTTGACCTTCTCTCCCCTCACTCATCACCTTCCCATCAAAATAATTCTCCCATCAACATTAATGCCACACCACCAAACTCTCCACAAAATTCTCCAAATAACTCCCCTATTCAGGATGAGATCATGACTGATTTCACTCCTCCCTCTCATCATTCTGTATCAACTTACACACCATCTGAGTTTCTTCATGTTGATACCCCCTTCCTCACTCATCTTCTGGAGCTTATCACTCCAACTCTTAAATCTTTGATAGCAGCGGCTATTTCACCTCTTGCTCAATCTATCTCCACTTTATCTGCTTCCCTTTCTGCTTCCTCTATCCCTTCTTCATCTAGTGGACTGGTTCCAGTTTTCACTGAAACTAGGCAGGGGGAGATGTCCAATGAAGATGCAGTAGGTTTAGCCTCAGCAGATCTTCAAGCTCAGTCTCCTCCAGCAGTGCAATAAGTAGAAGATTTTCAGAAGTTTTGTGCAGATATAGTTTCTTACTCAGATTTGCTTATTTCAGATGAGGACACTGATGTGTCATTTCCTGGCATTTCTAGTGGTGATTGTTTTATAAATCCCACGATTGATTTACAGATTCTTTTGTATTATTTTTTTGTGTTTAGATCAATTTTGCCTTCAGTTGAGATCAATACTTCCAAGGCCATGGTCTGTTATACCAGACCCATGAGTCCTCAGGCTATGAAACAACTCTTACAAATTCAGTCAGTTCCAGTTTGTAGAGAAATGCCATCTCCTATGGCTATTGAGTCTACTTTTGTTAGAGAAGATAAGGATGAGCTTGATGCTCTTTTAATTACTGAGGAACTGTTTTATCTAGTGGCTTCAAGAAATCTAGATTCAGCCCTAGAGACAAGGTTAAATAAACCTCTGTAAGCCAAGTGCTCCTCTTGTTGAACTGTCTTCTATGGATATTGATCCAGTCCCAAGTCCCCTTGGACCTTCCTATCCCATAGATGATAGTCCCCTTCCCTCTTTGGATGATCTTGTTGCGCTTGATATTCAGGAAGAAGCTAAAGAGAAAGCTGCCATGAAGATTACTGACAAACAGCTAAAGGAAATAAATGACTTATATGTCAATCCTCCTGATTCATCTGATGATGATGAGGATGATGATTCAGAGGATTATATTTCTAAGAAGAAGAAAATGTCAAAGAAAAGAAAGGCTGCTCCCAAAGCTACTCCCAAGCCTAGAAATACTAATGATACCCCTTACTATATTTTGAAAGGGATTATACCATACCCAGGCATGGAAAGCCTAATATGGTTGTCTAAAAATGAAAAAAAAAGCTAAGAAGAAGAGTAGGAGATACTCTCCTCCTCCTTAGAAGTTCAAGAGAGGTCCTCCTCCTCCTCCTGTTGGTGCCTCTAGAGTTGCTCCTCAAGGTTCTGATGCATCTTACAAGCCTACTTCTTTCACTAGAACTTATCAAAGACAGGATAGATCATCTAGATCTCTTTCCCAAGGAATCAGTTAGCAACAAAGGAATCAAAGTTCTGTAGAGCAAGTAAAAGGAGTTATTTATCAAAACCCCTCTTTTTCTCCTCCTCAACAACAAGCTTCACCCAAGGTTCAGAAGACAGCTCTCCATCAATCCAGAAGGCATGATGAATCTCATAAGCCCAAAGGAAAGTATAGTGAGGCTGCTCCTCAAAAATCTCTTTACTCTCAAAGTGATGAACAGCACAGTATGACAAGTTTTCAGGCACAATCCACTTGTTCAAACCAGTTACCATGTTGCCTCCCCAAGATGATCAATCGTCTATTAAACATGAAGCTTATCCAAACTTTAGGATGGCAAGGCTTCAAGAACTGATTGGTTTCTCTCAGATAACGAAAGCTATGGAAGAAGGAGAAGATCCATCAAAGTTCACCACCATGTCATCCTATAGAGCAAAAGAACTGGACAAGCTTCAAGTTAGCAAGAAAGTATTCAACATAGCTGAATATATGGCACTGTATCCTGAAGCAATTGTGCCCAGGATAGGTACTCAGACAACTCTTGGTGGACAGGACCTGAGGATATCTAAGAAGGACGTACCAGATCCAAAAAGAAAGATAATCTTTTCTAAACCCTCCTCTGGTCCTTCATCTGATAAATTATAGTTTGTACTCTGTAATGTTTTAATGTTTAACTGAATTATGTGCAATGCATTGCTATAATATATTTGCTGATGTTACTTCATCCTTATAGATATTTATGTTCTTTGTATTCTTATTTCTTTCAGTTTTGTTTTTTGAGTGACCTCACATAAATAGGGGGAGATTGTTGGAACCCTTGTTTGGATTTGTGTTAGGTCTACTCTTAGGATGTCTTGACCCACTTGTATAGCCAGGGTCTTTGTCTAGTCTAAGTTAGGTCCTTTTAGGTACTTGTGCAGACCAGCATTGCAGTGGACTCAGACTTAGACTCAGAAGAATTCTATGGAATATCTATATATGTTCAACTATAGTTGAACTCAGCTCGACGATCGTCGATCTTCCATTGACGATCTCAGAGTCTCCTACTCTGAACTGAGCTTGACGATCTATGAGCTCAGGTTGACAATCTCTTGTTTCTCAGCAATAATCTCAGTTTTATGATAGTTATTCTCAGGTCGACGATCTCTTAACTCAGTTCGACGATCTCTGAACTAAGTTCTATGATTTTATGTTGCTTTCAGTTATCAGTTTTACAGAACGGTCTGAAGTGTTTATTTTGCTTATGATCAGTTATTTAACGGCAATTATATTCTGATAATTAATGCTAATATTCTCAAGGGTAATAGCCGTATTTCATGAAGCATTAATTATGGTATTCACATAATATTTTATTGGCTTATCTTAAGAAGACAGTTATGGAAGTGCATTTATGTTGCCAGCCATTCTAGCCGTTTGGGCTCCTAAATTCTTGCAGAGAATTAAGTATTGTCTTGGGATTTCAAATTTATGTCGTTTTTCCTTCTGATTGAATATATAGCACAGAGAAACAAAGAGAGAGAAAAAATCAAACAGTCAGTCAGTGAAAATAGAGACAAACATTCTTCAGCAGCATATATTGTTTCTAAAGGACTGTTGCATTACATTCAAAGGAAGAAGAAGAACTTTTTCAAATCAACTTTCTCAAGTCTTCTTCATTTCCTCAGCCTTCAAAGATCTACAGAGAGCTCTATTCAAAATCAGTCTACAGATCTAAGATGCTCAACAGAAATTCTTTGAAGACCTACACCCAGGACCAAGTTTCCTCTTCCTGAATCTATACAACATCTCAGGGGGAGCTTGGACTTTCTACTGCAATCCACATAGTCTTCTCATTTGCTTGAGAAAGAGAAGACTTCCATAAACCTTTTTCTTTTACCTCCATCTATATAGGGTTATCTCTCCCTTCAAAAGTGAACACTTGGTGATAGGGCACCTGATCAAAAACCTATTGGATTATGGGCTCCTGATCAAAAGCTCAAAGGGTCTCTAGATCTACCTGAAAGAGATCTTGTGGTGGCAGGGCACCTGAACAAAAACTTGTAGTGGATTCCTACCTGGGTGGTAGAAGAGTGGATGCACCCATATTTGGGGAACCACTATAAATTTTCTTGTGTCATCTAGTTTGCCTTGTGTTTTCTTTTTGTGTTGTGTTGTACTGTGTTAGTTTAGTTTGTTTTACTCTCTTACTTATAAGTATCAATATTTTAATTCTACAATAAAACTAAATAAATTTTTAATACTCTATTCACCCCCCCCCCTCTAGAGTAAATTCTATCTATCCTCTCACTTTCATGCTAATATCTAATGTCATTAGTCACAAAGTGACGCACTATATTTTGCTGAAAAGCACACTAGATGGAAGAGTCTAAGCAAAGAAAATTTAAACAGAAAATATTTGTACTCTTAGTGCCTGTTAAAATAGTTTTTGAGCTATCAGACGACTTTATTAGGCACTTATCCTTGTAGAACTCTACCATATAGCCTTTGTCACATAATTGACTTATGATAATGAGATTATATTATAATCCCACAACATACGCCACATCTATGAAAGAGATTATACCATTAGTAATCATACCATAGCCTTTTGTGATTCCCCTGTCTGAATCGCCAAAAATTACTTTTGGACTGTCCTCAACTAAGGTATACTCTTGAAGTATGCTTCTTGTCTCAGTCATATGTTGAGAGCATCCGTTGTCCAAATACCAAATAGTCATTTTGTTGGCATTTGGACAAACCTGCATTTACAAACTAATTTCCCTTAGGAACCCAAATAGATTTGGGTCCTTGGTTTTGGGTTAGCTTGACACCGCTATGGGTGTTAACATTGTGAGTGGTCATTCTTGCAGTGTTAACTCGTGGAGTCTTATAATTCATAGTGTCAAACCATCAATCGATGGCAAAGTGACCAACCTTGCCACAACACCCAACAGGAAAACATGTTGTGTCTTCTCTTATTCTCTTGCTTTACCTTTTGAATGGGTGGTCTTCTATGAGCACTAACTTGGAGGTAGAAGTCTCGTGATTGCAACACATACAAGACTTCTTTGTCTCAAGTGGCTTGACTACCGCAAGCTTTACCTTTGGTGTCTTCTTTGAACTTGGTCCATGAATGAATGGACCATAATCCTTAAGGATGATTTCTTTGTGAGGTTCCTTTAGAGCACTTGTTCCAAAATTTCTAGGGTGGCTCCATCCTTGGTAGTTTTTGTTAGGATCAACATATGTTGGTCTAGCAAAGTGACTATAGGATGGCTCAAATCATAATTATTTATAGGGAAGATGACTTTTTGAACATAGTGTGACTTTGAGCAGCCTTCCCATTACCCGTAGTTGATTTGTGTCCCACTCCACTACCCTTCTTATGAGCAGAAAATCCATCTATGAGAGGAAGGGCAGTGTTTGTCTTCAAGAAGCTTGCTACAAGCTTCTTCTCGGCTAACAGCTTTTCTTCCAGTTCCTCGATGACTTTCACTTTCAGATGTACTTGTTCAGTAGAGGTCAGGATTTCCTCCTACAAGGATTGGACATCATCCCTAAGAGGATTAATTTTTCAATTTCTTCTCTTAGATCAGATTCCACTGCCTTGAGTGACTTAATCTCCTTGGCCTGAGTTTTGACAACCTTGCGACATTTATCAAAGCTAGCCAACAATACCTTATACTGAGCCAATAAATCTGACTCCTCCTCAGAAGAGTAGTCTTCATGACCATCTGAGGCAGTATCTGACTCGAAGAGCGGTGTGTGAGAGTTTACTTTCCCATTATACTGGCAGTTGCATTTTTCCTCGCCAGTACGTGTCACTAGCCCAAAGTAGGCTTCCTCATATGTGCTTGACTCATCTGTATTGATGTCACTTAGAGTCTTTGGCTTTTTTGCTATGAAGCTTTTTTATTCCTTCTTCTTCCCGCGGAAGGGTTTCTTTTCTTCTCTCCTAGTTCCTTCCTTCTTTTTGTGTGGGCAATCGGCAATCACGTGCACTAGCTTATTACAACAATAGCACACGACGTCAGTTGAAATATGCTTGTTCATTTTTGAGTTATACATGTTGTTACTATTGTAGCTTTTCTTATAGTGATCACCATCACCACGCGATCTCGTATAATTAGACAATGAGGGCCGATCTCTCATTTTCCTCCTCTTGTTATGCATCCTCTTGAATTGTTTGGAGATTAAAGAGAACTCTCAATCTGACATTTCAGAGTATAAGGTGCTTATCTCTGAGTCTTCCTGATCACATGAGGTTTGTATTCTGGCAGGTGGCACAGCTCTAGCCTTCCTTTGCCCTTCAGCCTTTAGTGTCGTTAAATTTTATATGGTTGAGGATCAGTTTCTTTCTTCTTCAGCTTTCCTTATATTGATCTGAAGTTCATATGAGAGCAACTTCCAAATAGATTCTAAGGGTCAGTGTCAGCGAGTTTACCAAACTCTTTTATCGCATAAACCTTATTATCTCATTCTTTTGTTTGGGATCTCAAGTATTTGTCATTAAGTTCACCATTTGTGAACACCCGATCATAGTTCCTCAGGTTGTTAATGATCTTGAAGAAACTCTCGTAGCAGTCAGCTATCGAGTCTCTTTTGCTTGTTTGAATGCACCGTATTCCTAATTGAGAAGGGATTTTCAGTCATCCCTAACCTCCTTCGTCCCTTCCATGAGGACAATCAGATAAGTCCACATTTCTTAGGCTGACTTGCAATGGATTAAATTCTCCAACATAGAGTCATCTATAGCACTTGCAATAATGTTCTTTGCCTTCTTGTCTAGAGAGACAAGAGCAATCTCATCTTTGTTCAAGTCCAGCATCTTCTTAGGAACCATCAGACTTGGATTGATGGTCAAAGTAATAATGGGTACATATGGGCCTTCTTCAACAATCTGAAAGATTCTTGGATCGGCAGCTTCCATGAAGAACCTAACTATGTCCATCCACATGAAAAGTTTTCTTTAGAACACACAGGCAACTTCATGGGGGCATGTCCTTGCTTCTGTCCATATCAAAAAATCTTATGCTTTGACAACTAGATGGAGATCTTGTTCATGGTGTTAACCTTTTAACAAACAAACTTTCCTCTGATACCAATTGAAAGTATCTAGTTGTCTACCTAAATCACCTAAAGTGGATAACTAGGTGAGTTCTGCGTATTTTAGCGAAATAAAAAATTAGTAATAACAAACATATAGATGCACAGCACAGACACAAGGATTTATAGTGGTTCCCCAAAAAGGGTACATCCACTATCCCGCCTCGCCTATCTAGCACTTCGGGCTAGACTCAGCTACTTCACTAAAACTCATATTACAATAATCTTAAACCGCGGAGCCTAAACTCCTACAACTCGGTGACAATTCTCCTACACTCGGAGAACAATCTCTCCTACAACTCGAAAGTAGAAACTTCCTTCTAAGAGAGTAGATCTAGAAATGAAGGTTGCGGAAGAAGACTTGAAAACTTGAAAACCTTGATCTGAAAACATTTGAATCCGACTTGATCAAGAACACCTTTGTAGAATCTTAAAGCAGTGATCTGTCGAATTTCTTCTTGTTAGGAATCGTTAATCGCAAACCTTGAAGTCGTCGGGTTGATTGATTCCGAGCAGAGTAAATCTAGAAAGAGAAATTTCTCAACCGTTCATGATTTCTGAGAAGTAGGTTTAGAGAAATTAGCGATTCTTGTAATTCTTAGCGATCCTTAAATTTGGAATATAATCCATTGTATTTTTATAGGATTCCATCCTAACGGCTAGAAATTATCTTCCAAAATAAGCTTCCATGTGTATTGTACATGGACGTCATTTTGAACAGAACCCGTCAGAAAAAGGAACCATAAAAAATCGTTAAGTCCATTCGTCGAGATGACTCGTGTAATAGCCAGAACACTCAACAAATTACTTAGATTACACCAGATCATTCGATGAATTACTCGAGTTCATTCGACGAATTTTACTTGGCCGAAATTTGGACCAGAAGAATTTGGCCGAAATTCACTCGTGTTCACATGAGATCTCGAAGAATGACACGAGACTTCACGTGAATACTCGGCAAATTTGACTTAGCCATTTTTGAAGATATTTTAAGAAACATTCAGAAATTTCCGGAGTAAACTCGACGAATTCCACGAGTGTTCACGTGATGTCTCGATGAAGGACACGAGACTTCACGTGTATACTCGACAAATTTTACTTAGGAAAATTTCTTATTCTTCCTGACTTCAGCAACCATCTTTTTCCTTAATCCTTATGCACTTGAAAATGAAGTACAGCACAATAGAGAGATTACACATGAATCAACACCATGTCCTACACAATGAGGGATTATATTGCATAGTCCTATGTTATATGACTCATTGTAATCTGACATTGGTGTGTACTTAGCAATTAAATCCTGCAAGTACCTAACTTGAAAGCATTGTCAAATACTACTCAATTCATCTTAGTTCAAGGGGGACTTCATCAAATTAGGTTTATTGTGGAAACGATACACAACAAGAGCACTCTGAGTTGTAAGATCCAGTGAAGGGATCTGAGGTGTAAGATCTGTTTGATCTGAGTTTTGGAGGAGTTGGCCAAATCTAGCTCACTGCTAGATAGGTGAAGGAGAAAGTGAATGAACCCTAAATAAGGGAACCACTATAAATTTAGTGTGTTATATGTGTTCTTGAAAGTAACCAACTAACATAAACACACAACAAGATCAACTTTTAAAAAATAGAAAAGTTCCAAAAAGAAACTTATTCATCCCCCTAATGCTTATCTACCCTAAAAAGACTTTCACCTTTCACCTTTACCAAGTATCTTTGCAGGATAGGGTCGCGTACTTCGAACTCTTCCCTGATTTGTGATGCGGCCACCATTGAGTCAGTGAAGTCCTTGATATCCCAGATTCCCAACTCCTTGGTGAGATGTAAGCCTTCAACCAAGGCCTCGTATTCCGCCTTATTATTTGTGACTGGAAAGAGGATCTTAACTACTTGCTCGATCCTAGTTCCTTGTGGGCTTACTAGCACGATGTCTGCTCTCACATAATTTTTACCTGAATCTCCATCCACGAACATCTTCCAGAAAACTGTGCTTGAAGAGCTTTTGTCTCCTCCTACCTCGGCTGAGATGTCAGCAAAGAAATCCGTCCTCACTGTGGCTTTGACTAATACCCTCGGTGAGAATAAATATCGAACTCAATAAGTTCTACTACCGACTTTGCTAGCCTTCTCAAATGCTCCACTCCATCCAAGATACTTTGAAGAGGATGATCAGACACGACCTTTGATAGAGTGAGCTTGAAAATAAGTACGGAGCTTTCGTACTTATATTACTAGGGAAAAAATCAACTTCTCCAAGATAGGATACCTCATCTTTGCATTCCTGAGCACTTGACTTGCGCAGTAGATGGGAAGATGCCCCTTCCATTATTCCCTGACAAGTACCGAGCTAACTGCTTTCGCTCCCACTCCTAGATAAAAAGGATATCTTCATCTTCTTTAGGTCCTTGGAGTAGAAAGGCTTGAGTTAGCTGCCGCTTAAGCTTTTCAAAAGACTCCTCATACTTCTCGGTCCACTCAAAGTGTTGATTGCCTCTGGGAGTTTTGAAGAATAGAAAGCACTTCTCCCATTCCTTGGACAGGAAGCGGCTAAGACCTATCAACATTCACATTAGCCTTTGAATTTCTTCGGAATTCTTCGAGGATGCCATCTCCAAAATATCTTTAACCTTATTCGGATTAGGCTCCACCCCCTTGGTCTGAGGAGGTGACCTAAGAACTTTCCACTTCCTACTCCAAACACACACTTTGCTGGATTGAGCCTCATTTTAAACTTTTGAAGCATTAGAAAGGACTCCACTAGATCCATAGTGTGTTTTGTGATGCTCCTACTTTTGAACAGCATATTATCCACGTACACTTATAGGTTCAGCACCATTTGCACCTTGAAGATTTGATCCATCATTCTTTGGTAGGTAGCTCCTATATTCTTCAACCTGAAGGGAATCATCTTATAGTTATAATAGTCATCGCTGGTGATAAATGAGACATCACGGCAGTCAGGGGGATACATCCAAATCTACTGATACCCCTAAAAAGCATTAAGAAAACTCATCAAATAAAAATGATGGTTGAATCAACCACCGCGTTGATTTGAGGCAAGGGGTAGCAATCCTTCAGACAAGCTTTATTCAACAATGAATAAAGCTTTATTCAGCTTTATTCTCCAGCCCCCTACAGATATCTTCAGCATTATAATGTTAGAGACCCTGTTTGGATATTGGATATCTAACACAAACTCTTCCTCAAGAAACTTCACTACTTCCTCCCTGATGGGCTCATCCAGTGCAGTCGCGCTCTTCCTTTGCTTTTGGAGGACGGGTGCGAACTTAGGGTCCAGATTGAGGTAATGACAGGCTACCTCCAAATCAATTTCTGACATCTTTACGACGCTCCAAGCAAAGATGTATGCATTCTTCTATTGATAGGTCGATGTCTCCACCTTCCAGCCTAGTATTAGGGATCCTCCATTCTTCAGCATCATGGGCTCTACACCTTTGGAGATAACCTCTACTTCCTCCATCTCCTCTATAGCTTCCAGCCTGTCTGCTCCTTCGAGGATTTTCTCCATTATCTTTGTGTCCTTCATCCAGCTGATGGTACTGACAATATTGAGATAACACTACCGAGCAGCTTCAAGATCCCCTCTATCCTCACTTAGACATCACTATGGTATTACTTCACACTGATGGTAGGAGGATGGGATGACCTTGAAGTAGTTGATGAGCGACCTCTTGAAGATAGCATTGTAGCAACTCGTTGCTTCCATGATGATGAACTTGCACTTGATCAACGTGCCACTATACAACCCCTTATCCGGCAAGAGGTGTCAGCAAGAGTCGGGCCAGCCATTTTGGCGTAGTCCAAGTTCCCGGTGAGTCGGGAGGGGGCTAAGTACTTTTGGGGCTGCCCGACTCGCCTAGGAAGGGTGGCAGTGTAGAAGGGTTGAGTGGAGCAGTCGGGCTCGCACTCACCCCTGGCATCTTAGCAGATAGCCGGCGAGTGGGGCAGGTCAGGCCCACACTTGCCCTGGCCCTCGAGGAGGTGGCGAGTGTCAGCCTCATCAGGCACTCGCCACCCCCAAGCGAATGGAATCTCATGGACCACTCGCCAAGAGATGTATTCTTGTCATTTTACTCTTGTTGGCCTGCCCGTAGCTATTTGGAATAGTGGAGGTACGCTATTTGCAGACCATTTTCAGAAAACTATAAATAGACCCAAGGGGGTACCTCAGAAGGCATGCTTACTTGTGCCCTGGTCTTCTTGTTCTTTTTGAGGTATCCTTAGCTCAGCACTTGGCTAAGGAGGAGAAGCGCTCTAATATCTTCCGGGTGTGTGGTGGGACCTCCATGCTAGAGCCTTGGGTCTATTCCTTATGCTAAGTCTTTATTTGTTTGGCTTGTGAGAGAGAATTAAGTGTGCGATCACACCTTCCCCAAGGGTCAAACTCCAAAGAGATTGATTCTTCGGCTTCAACATTTTGGTGCGGTGAGCGTGGGGTGTGGTCAGCACCAAAAATCTTCCGCAAGCTCGATGACTGGAAGTGGACAGGGATCTGACAGGGCCGACTTGCCACCTCCCCCTCCACTCGCCACCCTTGGGATGTTCGAGGATTTTGGCAGGAGGTGATCAGCCTCGTCAAGTTCGCACTCGGCACGCGCACCGAGTGCTCAACGTCAGCAGTCCTAGTTGTCGTTGTCCAGCCCTAGGCAATGACACCCCAGCTCGGCGAGATGGGAAGGAGGTAGTAGAGGAGGAGAGGGATCGAGATCTATAGGGGCGATTGTTGTTCCCTAGCTCAGCAAGCGGAGGCCGGATTGGTGAGATAGGTGTGAGAGATTCCCCAGCTCGCCTAGTCGGGGGAGGCAGCCCCTTTAGTGAGTTGGTTTCATTTACCCCAGTTCAAGAGGGGTTTTTGGAGCCGAAGATGTCCTATTATACCGAGAAGGATGACCCGATTCAGCATATATAGTGGTTTAAGGATGTGGTTTCGATAAGGCAGATGGCAGATGCCTTTAAGTGTAGACTCTTCGCCATCACCCTCAAGTAGAAGTCAAGAGATTGGTTCCACCAGCTACCGTCCAACTCTATCTACTTCTTTGAGGACTTGTGATGGGGTTTCATGTTGTGGTTCACCACTTCCAAGAAGAGGAAGAAGGAGTCCGAGTCCCTGTTCCACATCAAGCAGGGGGTGAACGAGACCCTGGGGAGCTATGTGGACTAGTTCTAAGAGGAGATCCTCTGGGTCCAGGATATGTCAGGGCATACCCTGATGATGGACTTCACCTTAGGGCTACAATAAGGCTTCTTCAGGATTGAGCTGAAGAGGGTGCCTCCTCTCTCTTTTGAGGAGTTGATGGAGAGGACTTCAAGGGAGGTCGACGAGGAGACATCGAAACTTGACTTTGCCCTAAAGTTGGCCAAGTGGTCCAAGGAGGAGGAGAAGGTGCCATGAGGTGGCAGAAGTCAAAAGATGAGGAAAGCTGAACCCTGTCAGAGGGAACAGCAGCAGTAGAAGCCGAGGTGGGGCCGCTAGGAGCCAAACAATTGACTCGGCTGGAGGTAGTAGGAGTGGCAGGACCAAGGCTAGCGGAGAGGTTTCTATGAAGGAGACAACTGCTAGGGGGGCCAGGGTCAGCTCAACCCTAGGGCTGGAGGCAGGGCAAAAGGCCTCCTCTCCCCAATCAACGTCAGGCTATGATAATAGCCCAAAGGAGGAGAGGTCAGTAGAAGATAAGGTTGGAAGTCAGGGTGGAGTTGCCCTATTGTGACTTCCACGAGGAGGAGGGTCATGCTACGGCCACATGCCCGGAGTTCCTCGAGATAAGGGGAAACAGGGAGCAGCAACAGTAACTCTACAAGGAGGTGCTGATTGAGGAGGTCCTGCCTAGGGAGAGGAGGAACAGTGCGAGGATCGGGCCGATGTTGGAGCCCGAGGAGGGATCAGGGTGATCCATGGGGGGAGTTGAGGCTACCTGGAAGGAGAGTCTCCATATTATGTATTGCTGGATCATTGCCTACACATCTCTGGCCTCATCCCAAGAGGAGAAGGTCACCTCCTCAAGGAAGGACATGTCGAATCATGAGGATCCTTTTTTCAACGCGTTGGTCATCCAGACCGCGGTCGAGAATTTTACTATCTCCCAGCTCCTCATCGATAACAAGAGTTTGGTCAGCGTTATTTTCAAGAAGGCATTCAACGCGATGAAGGTGGAGGCCTGGAGGGTGCTGGCCTCGAATGGACCTCTCTTTGGGTTCTCAGGAGAGAGTAAGGAGGTGGAAGGAGGAGTAGGACTCCATATTACCTTGGGGGCAGTCCAGGAAGTATAGGTTCGTCATCATGGACACGCCCAAAAGTTACAACACTATCTTCAAACGACCCCTCATCAGTGCATTCCACTGCGTGCCCTCATATTTCCATCAGTGCTTGAAGTTCAACACTGAGGGTATCAAGGTCAGGGTCCGGGGAAACCCCAAGGTGGCAAGGGAGTGCTATGTCACCGCAGTAAACTCCATCTCTTAGCAGGGAAGAGCCTAGGAGATGGAGATGAAGATGGAGGAGATATCCCAGCAGGAGGCCAAAGGAGAGGTGGAGGAGATGGAAGTGGAGGAAGAGGTCCGCACCCAGGTGGAGGTGGCGGAAGGAGTTTTGGAGGAGTCGGCCGAGGTGATGGTCGTGGAGGAAGTTAAGGAGAAGGTCCCGGTCCCAGGTGGGGAGCCATTGGAGAGTGGGGAGAGCAGTCCTGGTTGGAGGCTGCCGAGGAGGTAGTAGAGATGGAGGTTCTCACCTAGAGAGGCAGGGTGGAGAAGATGTGGATCAGTTGGGGGCTGAGCTCGGAGGATCAGGGAAGGATGCTGAAGTGCCTCCAAAAGAACGCGGATGTCTTTGAGTGGAGCGCGGCAGAAATATAAGGGATCAATACGGATGTTGCCTGTCACCGCCTCAACCTAGATCCAGATGCCCGCCCCATCCAGCAGAAGAAGAGGTCCACAACGGACAAGTTGGTTGAGTCCATCAGGAAGGACAAAAGCACACTCATCTCCAACACCTCCCTTCGGTTTCATAATATCACGCATTGATGGTGATGTTAAGCGAACAACATTACACATCATAGTGGGAAGAAATGGTTTAGTGGAAGACATTATTAAGGAGTGCTTATATTGATCACGTGATTCCGAGTCGTCGAATGTCGAGTCATCATTGATGTGTTAGAGTCATATTCGTATGTTCACGTATTTGGAGATGACGTATAAATTTACAAGGTTTATTTTTATTTAACTAATCAAATGATGTCAGAATTTAGCAAAATGAATTTCATTGTACTCATATCGACCATACGAGTCTAATGCAACTAACAGAAGTCAGTTCGGAACTCGTTTGCTTAATATTTTAAAATGGCATTGTGGTGAGACACAACGCAGCTCAAAACAGTCACTTTCTCTAGATGAACTCAGATCGAAACGAAATGATTTCCGTTGTACTTGTAATGACTATACGATACTTATGCAACTAACGAATGTCGATTCAGATCACGTATACTTAATATTTTAACACGACGTCGTTATGCCGCGCAACAATACTCAAAATGGTCGTTTTTTTCTAAACGACCTAGCATTGAGATAAAACGAGTTCTATTGCACTCATATTGACTATACGAATCTATTGCAACTAGCGGAAGTCAATTCGAATCACATATACTCAATATTCTAATATGACATTGTTGTGGCGCGTAACGTTACTAAAAATGGTCGTTTTCTCTAAACAACCTCGGATCGAGACGAAACGATTTTTCGTTGCACTTGTATTAACTATACAAGTCTAATGCAGCAGACAAAAGTCAATTTGGAGCACGTATGCTCAATATTTACTTCGTTATTCCCTAACTCATCATCATTTTGTGGTAGAGGTTAGGTCGTCGTTTGCTAGGACCCGGTCCAAGCCTCTTTCATGGGTTCAATTAAATTGGCTAGAACCCCTTATCGAAGACGGGATGTTACACATGACACTACTCTCAGCAATAATGGCCAAAGATAGCGCCCAGCGTTCAAAGAACGTAAAACACAAGATACTTCCAGACCACCATAACACGTAAAGCTCAAAGCGTGAGCGCGTCTTCGTAAAACACCGCAAGGGAAACCAAACACGCAAAAGCACGTTACAACGTTATGTCGTTCCTAAGGATGCAAGTTGTGTTGAGTCGGCTCAAAAAAAGCTTGACTCGAACTCAAACATGTGGAGCTCGGGCTCGACGAGCTCGAGCTCGATTACGAGTCGAGCTCGAGCTCGGATATTATTTTTCAAGAGCTCGCAAGCCAGCTCACGAGCTTTTTATTCCTATATATATATATATTAAAAAATATAAAGAAAATTAGGCTCATGAGCTAAAAAACTCGTGAGCAGCTCGAGCTCGAAGCTCGAGCTCAATAAGCAGACATGGAGCTCGTGCTCGAGCTAAGACAAAATGAACTCGACGAGCTTGAGCTCGAAATGATTAGCTCGAGCTTGGAAATTTTGCTAAGCTTGATTCGAGCTCGACTCGTTTGCACCCATAGTCACGCCTACCACTGCAATGACAGAAGCAAAACACGATTTAGCATCTGCCAAAATCCCCTGCCTAATGTCAATGACAAGATCTTCTTCACACAAGTGATACCTAAAATTTTGGATGAATATATTTCTAGATTTTATGAACTATAGACAAGAGTATATATTGTTAACGTAAATAAATTTGAGGACAATTAAGAAATAATAAAAAGCAAGGAAAAATAAAGCATTTGATCAGAAATTCTTCTTAAGTAAACAATTCTTAAATCCAAAATTAATATGAAAAGATTGAGAATAATTCGACCGTGGAGATTCTCAAATCATGATAGCACCTCTCTTGAGAAATACTACCAACTAACCTTAGGTGGATCGATTAAGATCCCTCGACCAGTCGAAAGCCCTAAGCTTTCTTTAGGCGATGAACCACACTATTGAATTTGAATCCAATCTGGAAGATTTATGTTGTCATCTCTCGAGGAATGCATGTAACTCCTTATACATTTGAGTGATCTGGACATATTCAGGGATTTCTCGATCAACTAGAATATGGATCAAGATTTGATACTCTAAGCTAGGAATTAAAATTGCAGACATGAAAAGTAAAGTGAATGAAAGAAAATATATGAACTGAAGAAAAACTAAGCTAAAAGTGATCCAAATCGAAGTATGGACTGGATGATGAACTCTTGGATCAGCTAGCTTTTTATAGGTGCAAATTTAAGGAGTCACATTTCTTAGTCATGCCCAATACTAAGGGCGTATAACTGGAGAAAAACCCCCCAAATAAAGCCTTAGAACGTTGGGAGAAAAATCACCAAAAATTGTCATAATTCGTTAGTCACACTCGAGATCACGTCCATGACATGGGGGTGTGTACTGACTGGGTAAGCAACGATGGCAAAATGACGTGATCTGGTGTCAATTCATCAGTTTCTGGACTGGTCATGCCCTCAGTCATGCCCTTGTTCAAGGGCGTGTAGTTGAGAAAAACTTCCAAATTTACATTGGGAAGCGTTAAAATTGCAATTTTTATTCAATACACGCCCCCATGACACGCCCATGTCACGCTCGTGGCATGGGGGCGTGTACTTGGGAAACTTCTCCAGATTGTGTATGGCATCGTCCTCATTCCAAAATGTGGTTGCATGTTCCACAAATTTTCTCTGGATTGAAAGTTATGATCAATTGAAATTCAACTATTTTTTTTGACACAAATAATTTTTAAATCATACAAGAGTAATGATGGTGGGAATAGGATTTTTTTAACTGTCTCAAATTAATTCTAAATTAATTAGAAAAGAATAGTGTTGCAGACTAACTCGAAGTACAGGTCGGACCGGAATTCTTGGACTGTTTTAGCTCTCGGAACGATCGAGTGCGCACACAGTCAGTGAAAATGGAAAGTTGACAAGGTAATTTTTTTGACGTGGAAAATCCTGGAAAGAGGTAAAAAACCACGTGATCGGATCTGTGTCGACCAAACCTCCACTACATCTGAGTGTTGTTACAGGGATTTTTCAAGAACTCGAGGGCGACATGCCGTCTCTCATTACAATTATTGGGGGGAGAGAGAGAACCTAGAGGGTGACAGACCACCACTCACAGAGCTAATTACTTCTTCGAGTGCTGCGGGGAGCGATGCGCTCGTTGTATTCTGGAGTCTTCTAATAATTCCTGGAGGCGAGAGTAGCTTTTTGTACACGTTCTGATGTCTGGAGCTTTGAGGCTCGGAGGCGCGCTTAGCACGCCTTATCCTCCGCTTCTTGTCTTCGATTGCCTTTTGAAGAAGCGTCATTTGGTTATCTTATCGGTAGATGGAGCGCTTGTTCTTGAGCGCGTAGGGCGCTTGTTGGCAAAGAATGTGTTGGGCGCTTGCTGGAGGAGAGCACGCAGGGCGCATGCTCGAGGAGAGCACGCGAGGTGCTTGTTGGAGGAGAGCACGCGGGGCTCTTGCTGGAGGAGAGCGCGTGGGGCGCTTGTTGGAGGAGATCGTGCAGGGCGCTTGCTAGAGGAGAGCGTGCGAGGTGCTTTTTGGAGGAGTGCGCGCAGGGAGCTTTCTAGAGGAGAGCGCGTGGGGCGCTTGTTGGAGGAGAGCGCGCAGGGCTCTTGCTAGAGGATAGCACGCGGGGGGGCTTGTTGGAGGAGATCACGCATGGTGCTTGCTAGAGGAGTGCACGTTGGGCGCTTGTTGGAGAAGAGTGTGCACAGCGCTTGCAAGAGGAGAGCATGTTGATAATGTCACGTGCGGCCTTAGCTCCTTCTTGCGCCCTTCACAACTAGCTAAGTCAGCCTCCGTCAACACTTGATCGTGGAAGAATAAGAAAAGAGCTCTTAGGAATGGGAATGAGAGAACAAGAGAGAGTGAGAATGTGTAAGAGAGTTTTATTGCTTGAATTGCTTGGTGAGTACAAATGAGGGGGGGTCTTCCCCTTATATAGTCCCCAAAAGGGTTTTCCCTCTAAAGAATGGAAGGGTCTAGACAACTCTACCATCATCTATGTATCTACAACTTTCAAGAATATTCTAGACTATTTTCTATATACAAGAATGTCCTCCAAGATCCTAGATTTCTCTAGAAATCTCCAGAAGTTAACCCCATGAATGCAAGGTCGTGGCATCCTCCCCCACCTAATCTGGCGATGCCCTCGTCGCCTCATACTATTGGATGATGTCTTTGAACTGCCAGAGATCTTCTAATGTTTCTCATGTTACTTCGGACTCTGGTATTCCCTTCCACTTAATCAAATATTGCGTTCTCGGTTGCACGCCTCTACTCCGCACTGTTTTCTTCGTGAGCACTTCTTCCACATCTTTCTCAAAAGACTTGGTCATTACTGGTGGAGCTCTTTGAGATGTTCCTCTTTGAAGGTCTTCATGGTCTTCATGGTAAGGTTTTAACATGCTAACATGAAACACTAGATGTATCTTCAAAAAGTTTGGTAGGTCAAGGCGGTATGAAACCTTACCCACATTGGCGATCACCGGAAATGGGCCTTCATATCTTCTAATCAATCCTTTATGCAAGCTCCGCAAGGCTTTGAATTGTTGGGGTAGAAGTTTTACCATAACCTTTCCCCCAACCGTGTATTCTACCATCTGTCGCTTAGAATCAGCCCACTTCTTCATCCTCTTGTGTGTTTTTTTTCTAAACATGCTCTCGCTAAGTCCGTTTGTTACTCCCAAGACTTAGCCATTTTCCATGCTCCCGGACTTCTTCCTTCATCAGTTGTGGCTAGAGTGTGTGGAGTAAGAGGTTGCCTTCCCGTTGCAAGCTCAAATGGACTCCTTCCATTCGCATCGCTCCTTTGTAAGTTGTAGGAGAATTGTGCCACATCCATCAACTTAGACCAGTCCTTCTGATTGGCACTCACAAAGTGCCGCAAGTAGCACGCGAGCAATGCTTTCACCCTCTCAGTTTGTCCATCGATTTGAGGGTGGAAGCTTGTGGTGAAGTTAAGTTCAGATCCCAACAACTTAAACAACTCTGTCCACAATTTCCCTGTAAATCTAGGGTCACGATCGCTAATAATAGTCCTCGGTAGACCCAAATACTTCACTACATTTTTGAAAAAAAGACATGTTATCTCCTCCGTTGTTGTGTCCCTTGTGCTTGGGATAAATGTCCCATACTTCGAAAATCGATCCACCACTACTAAGATCGATCCACACCCTACGGATTTTGGCAAAGCATTGATGAAGTCAAGTGTCACCGACTCCCAAGGATGCTCTGCAACCGGCAATGGCTCGGCGGACTGCTTGTTATCCACTTTGTCTTGTTGACACACAAGACGGGTTTTGACGTATAACTCCACTTCATCTCTCATCCGTGGCCAGAAGTATGAGTCTTCCATCAACGCCAACGTGCGCTTCTATCCAGGATGTCCCACCCATTTTGTGTCATGATACTCTTTGATGATATCCCTCCGTAGGTTATCCCACATAGGGATGTATAGCCTCCTTCCTTTGGTGTAGAGTAGCTCATCCTCTACCAAAAATCTCCTGGCTTGGCCCTCCTTGGCAAAATGGACCAGTTGTATGGCAAGAGAATCTTCTTTCAACCCTTGCCTCATACGATCTAAAATTCCCCCACTAGCCATGGATATCGTGGCTAGCTCGGCTTTGCGGCTTAGTGCATCTGCCACCACATTAGTCTTCCCCGCCTTGTGCTCCAAGATGAAGTCAAACTCTGCCAGGAAGTCCTGCCACCGTGCTTGCTTTGCAGTCAACTTCTTTTGTGTTTGGAAGTAAGTGGTTGCAACATTATCTGTCTTGATCGTGAATTGAGCTCCTAGTAGATAATGCCTCCAAACATGCAAGCAATATATTATGGTCGTCATTTCCTTCTCCTGAACGGTTTACTTTCGTTTCGTCTCATTGAGTTTGCGAGTTTCAAAGGCTAAGGGATGGCCTTCTTGCATTAGCACTCCACTGGTTGCAAAGTCTGATGTATCTGTGTGCAACTCGAACCTCTTGTTGAAGTCTGGCAAGGCAAGTACTGGTTCGCTGCAAACCGCTACCTTTAAGTCTTCAAAGGCTTGTTGGCATTCATCCATCCATAGCCACGCCTTGTTATTCTTCAGTAAGTCCATCAATGGTACTGCCCTCTTCGAGTAGTCCTTGATGAACCTACGGTAGTAGTTCACCAAGCCAAGGAACGATTGTAGATCAGTCACCTTTGTTGGCGGCTCCCATCCTTGACTGGCTTGCACTTTGCTCATATCCATTCGTAGTTGGCCATGTCCAATAACATGTCCAAGGAATTTTATCTCCACTTGTCCAAATTAGCATTTGGACTTCTTCACATACAGCTCATTCTCCCGCAATGCATGAAATACTAAGCTAAGGTGATTGGCATGCTCCTCCAAGGTGTTGTTGTAGACCACAATGTCATCCAAGTACACCACCACGAATTTGTCCTAGTACGGGTGGAATATTTGGTTCATCAGAGTGCAGAAATTGTTGGTAGGTTGGTTAAGCTGAAATGCATCACCAACCATTCGAATGCTCTATACCTTGTAACACAAGTGGTCTTAAGTTCATCTCCTTCGGCAATCCGCACTTGATGATATCCCTTTTATAAGTCCAACTTGGAGTAGATCCTTGCCTTTCCAAGCATGTCGAAGAGATCTGCGATGAGAGGAATATGATATTTGTTTTTTATCGTAACCTTGTTAAGCACCCGATAGTCGGTGCAAAGCCGCAAGGTTCCATCCTTCTTCTTTTGAAATAACACTAGAGCACCAAATGGCGCCTTCGATGGACTGATCTTTCCTGACTCCAGCAATACTTGGAGTTGCTTCCTCAATTCCTCCAATTCGGGGGGAGCCATTCTATATGGTGCTTTGGCCGGTGGTTTTGTCCCCGACTCAAGCTCAATCTTGTGATCCACCTCCCTCTGAGGTGGTAGCTTGAGAGGTAACTCGGTGGGCATGATGTCTTCATTCTTCACCAGAAAGTCCGTAATAAGGTGAGACACCTCCTCCACCAGGTCGCCTTTGTCTTCCTCTTTTAGGGTGGCCAAGTAAGTTGGTTCACCCTTCTAGAACCCTTTTGCAATCTGCATGGCCGAAAGTTGTTTTGGCCCTTCCTTGTCCAACTTTGATGGTCCTTGCATTGTTGGGACCATGCACGTGGTTCCTTCCACCAAGATGCACACTGAGCAATGTGTTGGCATGACAATCGCTTACATCTTCTCTAAAAAGTCCATTCCTAGCACAACATTGAAGTCGTCCATGTGTGTTATAGAGAAGTCCACCTGGCCCTTCCAGGTGCCCATGCGCAACTCCACGTTGCGGGTAACACCAGTGAGCGGCCTTGCTTGGCCGTTAACCGTCTTGATCCAACCTCCGCCCTTCATGACTTGCGAGCCCAACCTCTTGGCCTATCCTTCTGTCATGAAGTTGAGTGAAGCTCCGGTGTCAATTAAGGCCTTTGTGGCCTTTTCATTGACCATAGCTTCCACATACATCAGCCCCTTGCTTGATGTAGCTTTTGTTGGTTGTACGTTCAAAGCATTTAGTATTTGCAATGAACTCATTTGAGAAGTACCTTCTTCTGGTGGGGTGACGTTTTGGCTCTCCACCATAGCGGATAATGCTCCCAACTTTGGGCAGCTACTCATCGGATGTGTCCCCTTGCACACATAACATCTGCCTTTTGGTACGAAGTTATTCTTCCTTTCTTCAAACTCCTTCCGCGGATCGGGCAAAGTCTTTGATCCACCTTTGAAGTGGATGGTCTTGTTGTCTCGACGTTCTCCCCAATTCTTGTCATTGTTGAGCTTGTCCTTCTTCTCCTTGATTGGGTTGGGTTGATGTTGGAACTCAATGAGGGACTCAGCGATAGCAATCACATCTCTGGTGGTCCTTGGGTCCTTCCTCTTGACTTCTTGCTTGACCCAATTTTGTAATCCATCAATGAAGTTGAAGAGGAAAATGTGCTCGGGAACATCAAAGACTTGTAGAGATAGTGCTCTTAACTCCTTGACGTAGTCTCCAATTGTCCCCTTTTGCCTTAGCTCCCTGAGCTTCTGTAAGTTGTCGTCTTTCACATTCTCCAGGATGAAATTCCTTCTCAACTCTTGTTTGAAGTCCTGCCAAGAGTCGATCCGGTATCGTCTCTTCGCAATATCTGCTTGTATTTTCCACCACCATAATGAAGCAATGTCTTCGAGATAATAGCTAGCATGACGTACCTTCAATGTTTCATCTATGATGTTGTATCCCTCCAAGTATTTCTCCATGTGCCAAAGGAAGTTCTCTACCTCCAACGCATCCCGCTTTCCTCCAAACTTCTTTGGCTTTGGCACATCCAACCTTGAGTTGTTCACAATAGCTCTAATGTTCCCTCCATTGGTAGGACTTCGCTTGAGCAAGTCTTCCATTTCTGTTTCCACACTTGTCAAGCATTCTTCAAAGTCACTAAGAATGGTGTCAAAAGCATTATCCGAGAATTCCGCTTTGCCCAATTTTTGCTCCTTCAGAAGATCAATATCCACTTGCATCTTCTCTTGTTCCATTTGAAAAGTATCAAAATACTTACATATGTTCTCCACTTTTCGTTGTATAGTATGGTATGCATCCTGCAGTGCCTTGTACTCTACCATGTCCACCATATTTTGATCCTTGTTGGGATCTTCGCGACCTTTGCTTTGGTCCCTCTTCCTTCTCTCCCTTTGCTTTGCTCGCTTAGACTACTCTACCATCATCGATGTATCTACAACTTTCAAGAATATTCAAGACTATTCTCTATATATAAGAATGTCCTCCAAGATCCTAGATTTCTCTAGAAATCTCCAGAAGTTAACCCCATGAATGCAAGGTCGTGACATCCTCCCCCACCTAATCTGGCGATGCCCTCGTCACCTCATACAGTTGGATGATGTCTTTGAACTGCCAGAGATCTTCTAATGTTTCCCTTGTTGCTTCGGACTCTAGCCTTCCCTTCAACTTAATCAAATATTGTGTGCTCGGTTGCACGCCTCTCCTCCTCACTATTTTCTTCGTGAGCATTTCTTCCATCTCTTTCAAAAGACTTGATCATTACTGGTGGTGCTCTTTGAGATGTTCCTCTTTGAAGGTCTTCATGGTCTTCATGGTAAGGTTTTAACATGATGACATGAAACACTGGATGTATTTTCAAAGAGTTTGGTAGGTCAAGGCGGTATGAAACCTTACCTACCATGGCGATCACCAGAAATGGGCCATCATATCTTCTAATCAATCCTTTGTGCAAGCTCTGCAAGGCTTTGAATTGTTGGGGTAGAATTTTTACCATAACCTAGTCCCCAACTGTGTATTCTACCATCTCCTTCCATTCTTTGGAGGGAAAACCCTTTTGGGGACTATATAAGGGAAAGATCCCCCCCCTCATTTGTACTCACCAAGCAATTCAAGCAATAAAGCTCTCTTACACATTCTCACTCTCTCTTGTTCTCTCTTTCTCATTCCTAAGTGCTCTCTTCTTATTCTTCCACGATCAAGTGTTAATGGAGACTGACTTAGCTAGCTGCGAAGGGAACAAGAAGGAGCTAAGGCCGCACGCGGCATTGTCAAGGGGACAAGTCTGTGACAATTGGTATCAGAGGGAGGTTGACTCAAGTTCGTGGTTCGTGCTAAGGAGAAGATGGCTTTGGAAGGGAACAACACGTCTAGCATCATTGATGAGCACGTCAGGGCGATCGAGGATAAAAGGGAGAGAAGGAAGAGGAACCAAATCAAAGGTCGCGAAGATCTCAGCAAGGATCAAAATATGGTGGACATGGTAGAGCACGAGGCACTGCGGGATGCATACCTTACTCTACAACGGAAAGTGGAGAACATATGTAAGTATTTTGATACTTTTCATATGGAACAAGAGAAGATGCAAGTGGATATTGATCTTCTGAAGGAGCAAACATTGGGCAAAGCAGAATTCTCGGATAATGCTTTTGACACCATTCTTAGTGACTTTGAAGAATGCTTGACAAGTGTGGAAACAGAAATGGAAGACTTGCTCAAGCGAAGTCCTACCAATGGAGGGAACATTAGAGCTATTGTGAACAACTCAAGTTTGGATGTGCCAAAGCCAAAGAAGTTTGGAGGAAAGCGGGATGCGTTGGAGGTAGAGAACTTCCTTTGGCACATGGAGAAATACTTGGAGGGATACGACATCATAGATGAAACATTGAAGGTACGTCATGCTAGCTATTATCTCGAAGACATTGCTTCATTATGGTGGTGGAAAATACAAGCAGATATTGCGAAGCGACGATACCAGATCGACTCTTAGTAGGACTTCAAACAAGAGTTGAGAAGGAATTTCATCCTGTAGAATGTGAAAGATGACAACTTATGGAAGCTCAAGGAGCTAAGGCAAAAGGGGACAATTGGAGACTACGTCAAGGAGTTTAGAGCACTATCTCTACAAGTCTTTGATGTTCCCGAGCACATTTTCCTCTTCAACTTCATTGATGGATTACAAAATTGGGTCAAGCAAGAAGTCAAGCGGAAGGACCCAAGGACCACCAGAGATACGATTGCTATCGTCGAGTCCCTCATTGAGTTCCAATGTCAACCCAACCCAATCAAGGAGAAGAAGGACAAGCTCAACAATGGCAAGAATTGGGGAGAATGTCGAAACAACAAGACCACCCACTTCAAAGGTGGATCAAAGACTTTGCCCGATCCGCGGAAGGAGTTTGAAAAAAGGAACAAGAACTTCATACCAAATGGCAGATGTTATGTGTGCAAGGGGCCACATCCGATGAGTAGCTGCCCAAAGTTGGGATCACTATCCGCTATGGTGGAGAGCCAAAATATCACACCACCAGAAGAAGGTACTTCTCAAATGAGTTCATTGCAAATACTAAATGCTTTGAACGTGCAGCCAACAAAAGCTACATCAAGCAAGGGGCAGATGTATATGGAATCTATGGTCAATGGAAAGACCACAAAGGCCTTAATTGATATTGGAGCTTCACACAACTTCATGATAGAAGGAGAGGCCAAGAGGTTGGGCTTTCAAGTCATGAAGGGAAGAGGTTGGATCAAGACGGTTAACGGCCAAGCAAGGCCGCTCGTTGGAGTTACCCGCAACGTCGAGTTGCGCATGTGCACCTGGAAGGGTCGGGTGGACTTCTCTATAGCACATATGGATGACTTTAATGTTGTGCTAGGAATGGACTTCTTAGAGAAGATGCAAGCGATTGTCATGCCAGCACATCGCTCAGCTTGCATCTTGGAGGAAGGAAACGCATGCATGGTCCCAACGATGCAAGGACCATCAAAGTTGGACAAGGAAGGGCTGAAACAACTTTCGGCCATGCAGATTGCAAAAGGGTTCAAGAAGGGTGAACCAACTTACTTTCCCACCCTAAAGGAGGAAGACAAAGGCGATATGGTGGAGGAGGTGCCATACCTCATTGCGGACGTTCTAGTGAAGAATGAAGACATCATGCCTGCCGAGTTACCTCTCAAGCTACCACCTCGGACGGAGGTGGATCACAAGATTGATCTTGAGCTGGGGACAACCACCGGCCAAAGCACCATAAAGAATGGATCCCCCTGAATTGGAGGAATTGAGGAAGCAACTCCAAGTACTGCTAGAGTCAGGAATGATCAGGCCATCGAAGGCGCCATTTGGTGCTTTAGTGCTATTTCAAAAGAAGATGGATGGAAACTTGCGGCTTTGCACCGACAATCGGGCGCTTAACAAGGTTACGATAAAAAACAAATATCATATTCCTCTCATTGCGGATCTCTTCTACATGCTTGGGAAGGCAAGGATCTACTCCAAGTTGGACTTATAAAAGGAGTATCATCTGTAACATCCCATTACCGGCTAGACCTCTAGGAGTAGGTCTGTCGTGACAGAACCCTAGGAAGCCCAAGAATTGAAATACATCGACCAAGATTTCGGGTCACGGGTTGGTCACGCCTGTGACCGACCCGTCATGCCCGTGACCAAGGTAGTGACCCCTTCGACGATCGTCGATCTCAAAAAGACGATAGTCGAGCGCAGAATTTGCAACCCGGGCCTATCACGCTCGTGACCTATGTGTCACGCCCGTGACCTAGGGCGTGACCCCCTTCGACGATCGTCGATCTCAGGAAGATGATCGGCGAGCACAGAATTTGTAACCCCGGCCTGTCACGCCCGTGACATACGTGTCACGCCCATGATCTAGGGCGTGACCCCCTTCGACGATCGTCGATCTCAGGAAGATGATCGTTGGGCACAGAATTTGCTACCCGGGCCTGTCACGCCCGTGACCAACATGTCACGCCCGTGACCAACATGTCATGCCCGTGACCAACATGTCACGCCCGTGACCTAGGGCGTGACCCCCCCCCCCCCCCCTTCGACGATCGTCGATCTCAGGAAGACGATCGACGAGCGCAGAGTTTGCATCACGGGCTGTCACGCCCGTGACTGACAAGTCACGCCCGTGACCTAGGGCGTGACCCCCCTTCGACGATCGTCGATCTCTGGAAGACGATCGCTGAGCGCAGAATTTGCATCATGGGCCTGTCATGCCCGTGACCGATGTGTCATGCCCGTGACCTAGGGCGTGAACCCCCCCCCCCTTCGACGATCGTCGATCTCAGGAAGACGATCGTCGAACTCAGACTTTCCACAAGGACCTGTTACGCTCGTGACCTACGTGTCACTCCCGTGACAAAGGCCAAAACGTCGGTTCAGGCCCAAAATTATTTTAACACGCGTTATAATAAATTCTGGTATGGAAAGTTACACCATGAGTATTAAATGGGCCGTTTCCTTCTCTAATTTCTTAGTAAAATGAGAAAGTGTTGACCCAATAGGAAATCGCCACCTAAATCATCCATTTCATCTTCCACCTTTTCCTCTCCCTCCACCATAACCAAAATATTATTAAGAGAGAGCATTCATGGCCATGAATGTTTCACCCTTTCCCCTCCCTATTTGGAGATCTATAAAAGCCCCCTTAGAGTAAGATGAGAGATTTACACTCTTCTTGCTGTAGGAGAAGTTTGGGAATGCCACCACCACGCCATGACAATCCGACGTTCATCTCATCTCCAAACTGCGAACAAGGTCCTCCTCTACTTCTTCTTTTGTGGGTAGATCTTAGGATCTTAGAAATGAAGTTCGTGCTCAAAGGAGACGGACCTATCTCGTGTTTTCATGGAAAACCATGAAAAATATATTTTTCGGGTACGCCGGAAACCACCACCTCCGGCAGCCAAACCACCGCCGACCGATAGCCATCGCCTCGACGGAGGTGCTGGTGGTGGTGGCTGGCTAGGGAAATGACCGGACGGCCGGCGATGGATCGCGGGAGAGCTACAGGAAATATATGTTCTGAGTTCTGTTATGGGTTCTGTTTGGTAGGGAAGATGAACAGTAAAACATTATTATGATATAAAATTATGTATTTAGTATATAAAGGAAATATATATAAAATGGGCGTATTTTGATGCTGCAAAACAAGGCACTTAGAGGCCGATTTAGGAAAAATGGCCAGTCACGAAAGTTGTATCCCGTCGACTCTAGATTAATTTAAAATTGATTTCAACTCGATTGGGTAAGCGGTTTGTCCGCAGCACCCGTTTTAGTAGAGGTTGAACCTAGAGTTGGGCAGGAACTAAAATGAATGCCCATGCTTCGTCCCTTGTCCAAATGACCTGAAATTTGGGCAGAGGGTTACCCTTAGCCATACCTAGAGGCTGTCCAAAAATGGGAATTTTTGGAGACACTTTGCCTAAGGTTTTTGTTTTAATTTAATTAAGTTAGAGGAATTTACTTAAGTGGTCAAATGACCTCCAAACCCTCCCAAATTTTGGTGAGTGGTCCCTGGCTATAAAACCTAGCTCTATACAAATTTCAACTCATTTGGATGAGTTTTGGATATGAAGTCACCTATTCTTAACTAGGCAATAATGAGGCGTTTTTGAGTAAAAAGTGCACTAGAGGTCAGAACGGTCATATCACCTCAACAGAGACTGATATTTTGACCACTGACTTGGAGGGGTTATTATAACCCTAGGAGAAAATGGTGTGGTTTAGGGTTGATTTACCCTAGGATCCAAACTCAAACCCTAGATGGAAGGTTTAGAGGGTTGTGAAGGACATGGGGGAAATTGCTCTCGTATTGCCTTGAAATTTAGTAGAGTTGACTTTAGCATGATATGAATCATCTGGATGGAATCTTGGAAGATTTAGAGACAGGTTGATACCTCAAAACACTAACCTTAGCTTTAGGGTAAAATACCAAATAAGTAAAATCTATCACTAAATATTATCTAAAAGATGTGAAACTCGGGTAGAGTAAGTTTTGGGGCGGGTAGAATATATGGCAATTTTACTGGAATTTTATGATGTCTATTTCTAGCACTTCATTTGTAATGATTGTTATAGCCCTAATGGATGTTTTAATTATTTGAATCTTTCTGTTCATTGAAACCCCATGAAATCTTGGAAGTAACTGTTTTAGATCAGAATGGCTGCTCATGAATATTTGCATAATTTTTAGTTGAGTAAATCTAGTACTTCCTTCACAAATGTTAAAAAGAGGTTTTATGCTTTAAAAATTAATTATATGGATGATATTGTAGCTGAAAAATTATGAAACTTGTCCAATGCTATTTTTTAGATTGTACCTGCATAATATAATTAATTTATAATTTTGGGATGGATATTTTCTGTACTTGATTCATAAGTAACGAAAGATAGAAAATATTACTAAAATGGTTTTAGTGCTCTTTTGATGATAGAAAAATTGTGATACTTTGGATTTACCATATTGAGATAGCAAAATATTTATAGTAATTTTGTTGGACATCTTGCATGAGTACTTAGGGTAGTTCATGTTCAAACCGGTAGCCCAAGGAATTTTGAGGAAATTAATTAAATGCCAGATAAATTAGGAAAATTATAGTTTTCTGATTATAGGCTAATCATATCATGATAAACCTCCAGTAAATAAGTTAGGGCATTTAGATGAGTATTGGATCATTTCCTAACCGGTTCGACATATAGTCTAGGTTGGTCTGCATATAGCAAATTGTTAATTGCAATAAGACATGATCTGGGATAGTTGTTGGAGTTAGTCATTTTGTCTGGATGGATAGATGTGGATGATTTCGCAATATAATGATAAGAAGAGTAGTGAGAAGTGGTGTTGGCTAGAGTTAAGAGGTGCTCGGGTTCGACGAAAGATCGTCTTTCCCGAAGAGAAGAAGGTTAAAAATCATCCTAGGTTAGTCTATCGTAATATGAGAAGGGAATGGGTAAAGGGAATCAACCAATAACAATAAGTGTCTTGCGAAAGGGAACGATGGGCTTCAGCTACCATCATAGTTCCTAGTGCCCTTTGAGAGCCCTTCACAGGGAATACCGGGGGCAGTTCTTGGTTAACGTAAACTGTAATAACAAACTGATAAGAGTAACTTAGTAATTAGGGTTGCACGTTTCACAAACACGGTTAGCACAGGAAGATTGTTGGGAGCTTCGGCTCGGTTGGTTAAGATACGTACGGAATGGTCCGGGGAGCTTCGGCTCGATTTGTTAAGAGACGGACGTTTTGGTCCAGGGAGCTTCGACTCGGTTTTTTGTTTGATCACGATTAAATTTGCATGTGCATACAAGGAATGAAAATTAAGGTGGTGGGTCTTCGGTATTGGAGGGTCGATGCACCGACGCCAATACGCTGACTCGGCAAGTGTGGTTAGCACTTCGCCAACAGAAGTCCGGTACACCAGCCGGCAAGAGTACGCAGGAGTCCGCTTCATGCACCAAGCGTTGAGGTGTACGATAGGTCTGACCGGTAGTGCTTTACTAGTTTAGAGGTGGGCGAGGCCCAACCCAACGCTTCCGTCTGCCACTACGGAGGTATCCTGGGAGGTAACGGCTCCGAAAGGGGGAACTAAAGGTATGTGTGCACAAAGTCGTGTGTGTGAGTTGCACTTTTATGTTCCATCATACCCACTTGCATGTCATAGCATAATCGATTCATTTAACCTTGACACCTAAAGTATAAGTGGTATGGGACGCTTATACATTAGGACTTGCAAAACGACCCCTTGGTCTATAAGCTTGTGTGGGCAAGTTTATAAATTAAGGTTAAATTCTATAACTATATGCTGTTGTTTGATAACCGACACCCCAACGTATAAGTGGTATGGGACACTTTATACGATGGGAGCCTTGTAGAAGATCCCTTGGCTTATGCGCTTCCGCACATAAGTTAAGGTTACTTTTCCTACTTTCTGTTTCTGTCACATTTAATGTAGAAATTCTAGATTAGTTACGCTGCCACCTGTTCCTTTGTTTTAATCTCCACCTTCATGTCCTTCCCTTTCTTCCTCTCGCTCGGTACCTAGGAGCCATGGGGGAAGGGGTAGGGGATGATAGGGCTTAGTCTTTATGACTAACAGTTTTCGAACCGCATCATTTTAGGGAATCGTAGAGCCCAGCACGGGGGAGCAGCCCCAGAGACCGGTGCGCTTGGATATGGGGCAGTCTAGCTCCGGAGTTCACACAGTCGGGACCGCGAGTCTTGACCTTGAGTAAATATTCTGGTTTTTGCTTCCGCATGAGTGATTTGTAGTGAGGACATGATGTACCGGGCATAAGCCCGTATTTTAGTACTCGGATATATTATTTTGTGGACACTCCCTTCGTGGAGTTTTATTTCTATATATGTGATTTACCAGTGGACTTGCTTTTACTTCATTTATTGTGCTACCTTTCTGTGATGAAATTGGCCGGCAGAATCGGCGCTTTGTGGTGATGACCCTTCAGGGCGTGAAGGTGTCACCGTAAAGCGGCGATCCTGGGCCTAAGACCCCGGTGTTTGAAAAAAAAGGGGGGGGGTCTTACAAGTAGTATGAGAAGGAACATCGATCTGAAAAAGGTAGCAGTCCACTAACCCTGGGTCACCCCCGCTCGAGTTTAGTTTGGGGACAAACTAAGCAGTGGAAGCAGTGGTGTGTCCATAAGGGAAATCACTTGTGAAAGTCCACTTCATCATTAATTGGAATTCCTTTTTGTAGCCTGCGGTAAACCCTGCCCCCAGCAGGGAACACCTCCGGCTGCGAAGATCTCATCTTATAATCCTCTAACCAACGAGTTAGACTCAACCAACTAGGACTCGTGACTAACCATGACCATTTATAGTATGCCCTAGTTCAAAATAGACCTTGGATATGAACTTGGTTAAGGGTAAGGAGATACCCAAAGAGAATAAAGGAGGAGTTTAGCACGAGAATGGCTACCTAAGACGTAAACTCAGGTGTCCCTACTACCCCAATCAAGGATTACTCAAACTGGTAGGACGGCCTTAAGGAGAATTGAGGCCAATGACCTATTAGCAGAATGGCAGAAGACATTTTATCTCGACCCTCGTACCAGTTACAAAATTACCTTAAGGCAACCACCGAGACAAATACTGAGGATCGGATAGGAATTCAAGTTCGGAAGATACCCATTTGGGATTGGGAACATTTTGACCCGGATAAGGTTGTCGTAAATGTGACTCAGAGAGTTTAAAGTATGGAGTATATTAACGAGTTTTAGGGTGGAACCCCAAGTCGAAGATTGATGCCCTAGGGATTGTGCACCCAGCTAGGACAGATGTAACAGGGTAATATCAAAGATACTTAGCCCAAGATAGGTAGGGGCTTATCTTTTGTTTATTGGGGGCTAAACTTTTGTTTATTGGGCAAATTATTATTGGCTTGGGTTCCCTTGGACCTAGTTTAGGGAAAGTGGCGTAACAAACATAGTGAGATTGAAGTCGATATAATTCGACGTTATTCGGGCGAAGATAAGATTTTGTAAAAAAACATGTTTGGAATGATGACCCGTAGCGTTACCAAGACAATGACATGGTAATAAGACGGAGTAATTACAAGAATTAACTATTATCACGTGAAATTAGATGACGGGTAACAAGATTCGGGATATCTGAGAAGGTAAAGATTTAATCGCTATGTTGTATCATCAGAAGGATGGTGTATCTCAGAACATGTACCCCCGGAGTAGAAATTTGAGGACATTGCGATGGATTTAATTCATAGACTCCCCCGATCACGAATGGGAAACGACTCGATTTGGGTCATCGTCGATCGGTTGACGGAGGTGGCCAGATTCTGTTGGGTCCGGCGTTCCTTCACTTGACCCGTGGCGTTTTGCTACTTATTTAAGAAATTAAGTAGCGCCCTCTCCAACAGTCCGGGATTTTGGTGCAATTGGGTATGCGCTTGATCCTTCAATTGGTATCAGAGGGAGGTTACGGGTTCAAGACCGGGGGGGCGCTATTAAATCCTGATTTTTCCCTTCTACCTGTGTGGGTCCGGTGGGTCAGGCAACCGTGGACATGTGGTAACCCCACCTCTGAGCCGTGTGGGCCATGTGGTAACCCCACCTCTGAGCGACGGGTTGTGCTGGACGCTGAGGGGGATTGTTGGGTCCGGCGTTCCTTCACTTGACCCGTGGCGCTTTGCTACTTATTTAAGAAATTAAGTAGCGCCCTCTCCAACAGTCCGGGCTTTTGGTGCAGTTGGGTTTGCGCTTGATCCTTCAGATTCATTCCGATCAGAAAAGATGACTCGGTTGGGGTACTAGTACAGAGATTCATAGAGTAGTTCATTCGTTATCATGGGGTGCCCAAGACGATCGTGTTGGATCGGGATGGCCGGTTCACTTCCAGCGAGTGGAGATCCGTGCAGGCTTACTTAGGCACGTGATTGACCTTCAGCACCGCATTCCATCTCTAGACGGATGGGCAGACGGAACGCACCAATCGGACGATGGAAGGTCTTTTGAGGCTATGCATTTTGGACCGCGGGGAACCATGGGAGAAGCTCTTACCCCTGGTCGAGTTCTCCTATAACAACAGCTACCAGTCCAGCATCAGGATGGCACCTTATGAAGCCTTATATGGAAGGAAATGCAGGACCCCGCTTTCTTGGGTTCAGGACGAGGATCTGAAGGCGTTAGGATCGGATTTTGTTGAAGACACCGAGGCTCACGTGGGACTGATCAGAGACAGGATGTTAGAGGCGCAGAGCAGATAAGCTAAGTACTATGACGCCAGACATCGTCAGGTGGAGTTTCAAATGGGGGACCGAGTGTTTTTGAAGATCCGGTCCATGCATGGAGTTTCACGGGTGCGCGGTCGGAGAAAGAAGCTCAGCCCTAGGTATATGGGCCCTTAAAGGATCCTGGAGTGGATCGGGGCCCTAGCCTACAGGCTGGAGTTGCCACCAGAGATGGCAGCTCTACACGACGTCTTCCACATTTCTTTGCTGAGGAGGGCTCTACTACGCCCGGAGCAGCAGATTTTGACCACTGAAGGGCCGGTAGCTTGAGACCAATCTGTTCACTTGGAGCCGGTTCGGATCGATGACAAAGGAGTACGGATCTTGCGCCGCAAAAAGATCCCCTTAGTCAAGGTTCTGTGGAGGAACCATGGTCAGGAGGAGCACACCTGGGAACCGCAGGACCTGATGAGTAAAAAATACCCGGAGTTATTCAGTCGGGTATACCTCACCACCTCTTGGTATACTATAAACTATCTTCTTGTATTGAACCGGTAGGACTAGATAAGGGAAATTGAGAACCTAGGCATGCGCAGGAAAGTAGGGGCTAATCTTTTATTTATTGGGGAGATTGCCTTCGTTTATCAAACAAGTAATCTCGCTTCGACTCAATAGGAAAACCATATGGGATGTTACAAGTATAGTTTATTTCGGTAGAAATCCCCGTAGGCTCAACCTCAATTTCGGGGAAGAAATTTTTGTTTTGTTTATTGGGATTTGTAACATCCCATTTCCGGCTAGACCCCTAGGAGTCAGTCTATCGTGACAGAACCCTAGGAAGCCCAAGAATTAAAATACATCGACCAAGATTTCGGGTCACGGGTTGGTCACGCCCGTGACCGACCCGTCACGCCCGTAACCAAGGGAGTGACCCCTTCGACGATCGTCAATCTCAGAAAGACGATCGTCGAGCGCAGAATTTGCAACCCGGGCCTGTCACGCCCGTGACCTATGTGTCACGCCCGTGACCTAGGGCGTGACCCCCTTCGACGATCGTCAATCTCAGGAAGACGATCGGCGAGCGCAGAATTCGTAACCCCGGTCTGTCACGCCCGTGACATACGTGTTACGCCCGTGACCTAGGGCGTGACCCCCTTCGACGATCGTCGATCTAAGGAAGACGATCGTCAGGCGCAGAATTTGCTACCCGGGCTTGTCACGCCCGTGACCAACATGTCACGCCCGTGACCTAGGGCGTGACCCCCCCTTCGACGATCGTCGATCTCAGGAAGACGATCGACGAGCGCAGAGTTTGCATCACGGGCTGTCACGCCCGTGACCTAGGGCGTGACCCCCCCTTCGACGATCGTCGATCTCCGGAAGATGATCGCCGAGTGCAGAATTTGCATCATGGGCCTGTCACGCCCGTGACCGATGTGTCACGCCCGTGACCTAGGGCGTGACCCCCCCTTCGATGATCGTCGATCTCAGGAAGACGATCGTCGAACTCAAACTTTCCACAAGGACCTGTCACGCCCGTGACCAACGTGTCACGCCCGTGACAAAGGCCGAAATGTCGGTTCAGGCCCGAAATTATTTTAACACGCGTTATAATAAATTCTGGTATGGAAAGTTACACCATGAGTATTAAATGGGCCGTTTCCTTCTCTAATTTCTTAGTAAAATGAGGAAGTGTTGACTCAATAGGAAATCGCCACCTAGATCAGCCATTTCATCTTCCACATTTTCCTCTCCCTCCACCATAACCGAAATATTATTAAGAGAGAGCATTCATGGCCATGAATGCTTCACCCTTTCCCCTCCCAATTTGGAGATCTATAAAAGCCCCCTTAGAGCAAGATGAGAGGTTTACACTCTTGACCAAACGGATTCAGATTATTGTTCTTGCTGTAGGAGAAGTTCGGGAACGCCACCACCGCGCCATGACAATCCGACGTTCATCTCGTCTCCAAACCGCGAACAAGGTCCTCCTCTACTTCTTCTTTTGTGGGTAGATCTTAGGATCTTAGAAATGAAGTTTGTGCTCAAAGGAGCCGGGCCTATCTCGCGTTTTCATGGAAAACCATGAAAAATATATTTTTCGGGTACGCCGGAAACCGCCACCTCTGGCGGCCAAACCACCGCTGACCGATAGCCATCGCCTCGACGGAGGTGGTGGTGGTGGTGGCTGGCCAGGGAAATGATCGGACGGCCGGCGACGGATCGCGGGAGAGCTAAAGGAAATATATGTTCTGAGTTCTGTTACGGGTTCTGTTTGGTAGGGAAGATGAACAGTAAAACATTATTATGATATAAAATTATGTATTTAGTATATAAAGGAAATATATATATAATGGGCGTATTTTGATGCTGAAAAACAAGGCACTTAGAGGCAGATTTAGGAAAAATTGCCAGTCACAAAAGTTGTAGCGCTTCAAGTCTAGATTAATTTAAAATTGTTTTCAACTCGATTGGGTAAGCGGTTTGACCGCAGCACCCGTTTTAGTATAGGCTGAACCTAGAGTTGGGCAGGAACTAAAATGAATGCCCACGCTTCATCCCTTGTCCAAATGACTTGAAATTTGGGCAGAGGGTTACCCTTAGCCATACCTAGAGGCTGACCAAAAATGGGAATTTTAGGATACAATTTGCCTAAGGTTTTGTTTTAATTTAATTAAGTTAGAGGAATTTATTTAAGTGGTCAAATGACCTCCAAACCCTCCCAAATTTTGGTGAGTGGTCCCTGGCTATAAAACTTAGCTCTGTACAAAATTTCAACTCATTTGGATGAGTTTTGGAGAGGAAGTCACCTATTCTTAACTAGGACATAATGAGGCGTTTTTGAGTAAAAAGTGCACTAGAGGTTAGAATGGTCATATCACCTCAACAAAGGCTGATATTTTGATCACTGACTTGGAGGGGTTATTATAACCCACTAGGAGAAAATGGTGTGGTTTAGGGTTGATTTACCCTATGATCCAAACTCAAACCCTAGATGGAAGGTTTAGAGGGTTGTGAAGGACATGGGGGCAATTGCTCTCGTATTGCCTTGAAATACAATAGATTTTACTTTAGCATGATATGAATCATCTGGATGGAATCTTGGAAGATTTGGAGACAGGTTGATACCTCAAAACACTAACCTTAGCTTTAGGGTAAAATACCAAATAAGTAAAATCTGTCACTAAACATTATTTAAAAGCTGTGAAACTCAAGTAGAGTAAGTTTTGGGGCTGGTATAATCTATGGCAATTTTACTGGAATTTTATAATGTCTATTTCCAGCACTTCATTTGTAATGATTGTTATAGCCCTAATAGATGTTTTAATTATTTGAATCTTTATATTAATTGAAACCCCATGAAATCTTCAAAGTAAATGTTTTAGATCAGAATGGTTGCTCCTAAATTTTTGCATAATTTTTAGTTGAGTAAATCCAGTACTTCCTTCATAAATGTTAAAAAGGGGTTTTATGCTTTGAAAATTAATTATGGATGATATTGTAGCTGAAAAATTATGAAACTTGGTCAATGCTATTTTTTAGGTTGTACCTGCATAATATAATTAATTTATAATTTTGGGATGAATATTTTATGTACTTGATTCATAAGTAATGAAAGATAGAAAATAATGCTAAAATGGTTTTAGTGCTTTTTTGATGATAGAAAAATTGTGATACTTTGGATTTACCATATTAAGATAGCAAAATATTTATAGTAATTTTGTTGGAAATCTTGCATGAGTTCTTAGGATAGTTCATGTTCAAATCGGTAGCCCAAGGAATTTTAAGGAAATTAATTAAATGCCAGATAAATTAGGAAAATTATAGTTTTTTGATTATAGGCTAATCATATCATGATAAACCTCCAGTAAATAAGTTAGGGCATTTGGATGAGTATTGGATCATTTCCTAACCGGTTCCACATATAGTCTAGGTTGGTCTGCATATAGCAAATTGTTAATTGCAATAGGACATGATCTGGGATAGTAGTTGGAGTTAGTCATTTTGTCTGGGTGGATAGATGTGGATGATTTCGCAATAGAATGATAAGAAGAGTAGTGAGAAGTGGTGTTGGCTAGAGTTAAGAGGTGCTCGGGTTCGACGAAAGATCGTCTTTCCCGAAGAGAGGAAGGTTAAAAATCACCCTAGGTTAGTCTATCATAATATGAGAAGGGAATGGGTAAAGGGAATCAACCAATAACAATAAGTGCCTTGCGAAAGGGAACGATGGGCTTCAGCTACCATCATAGTTCCTAGTGCCCTTTGAGAGCTCTTCACAGGGAATACCGGGGGCAGTCCTGGGTTAACGTAAACTGTAATAACAAACTGATAAGAGTAACTTAGTAATTAGGGTTGCACGTTTCACAAACATGGTTAGCACGGGAAGATTGTTGGGAGCTTCGGCTCGGTTGGTTAAGAGACGGACGGAATGGTCCGGGGAGCTTCGGCTCGATTGGTTAAGAGACGGACGTTTTGGTTCAGGGAGCTTCGGCTCGGTTTTTATTTGATCACGATTAAATTTGCATGTGCATAAAAGGAATGAAAATTAAGGTGGTGGGTCTTCGGTATTGGAGGGTCGATGCACCGATGCCAATACGCTGACTCGGCAAGTGTGGTTAGCACTTCGCTAAAAGAAGTCCGGTGCGCCAGCCGGCAAGAGTATGTAGGAGTCTGCTTCGTGAACCAAGCGTAGAGGCGTACGATAGGTCTGACCGGTAGTGCTTTACTAGTTTAGAGGTGGGCGAGGCCCAACCCACCGCTTCCGTCGGCCACTACGGAGGTATCCTGGGAGGTAATGGCTCTGAAAGGGGGAACTAAAGGTATGTGTGCACAGAGTCGGGTGTGTGAGTTGCACTTGCATGTTCTATCATACTCACTTGCATGTCATAGCATAATCGATTCATTTAACCCTGACACCTAAAGTATAAGTGGTAAGGATGCTTATACATTAGGACTTGCAAAACGACCCATTGGTCTATAAGCTTGTGTGTGCAAGTTTATAAATTAAGGTTAAATTCTATAATTATATGCTGCTGTTTGATAACCGACACCCCAACGTATAAGTGGTATGAGACACTTTATACGATGGGAGCCTTGCAGAAGATCCCTTGGCTTATGCGCTTCCGCACATAAGTTAAGGTTACTTTTCCTACTTTCTGTTTCTGTCATATTTAATGTAGAATTGCTAGATTAGTTCCGCTGCCACCTGTTCCTTTGTTTTAATCTCCACATTCATGTCCTTCCCTTTCTTCCTCTCGCTCGGTACCTAGGAGCCATGGGGGAAGGGGTAGGGGATGATAGGGCTTAGTCTTTATGACTAACGATTTTCGAACCGCATCATTTTAGGGAATCGTGGAGTCCAGCACGGGGGAGCAGCCCCAGAGACCGGTGCGCTTGGAGATGGGGCAGTCTAGCTCCGGAGTTCACACAGCCGAGATCATGAGTCTTGACCTTGAGTAGATATTCTGGTTTTTGCTTCCGCATGAGTGATTTGTAGTGAGGACATGATGTACCGGGCATACGCCCGTATTTTAGTACTCTGATATATTATTTTGTGGACACTCCCTTCGTGGAGTTTTATTTTTATATATGTGATTTACCAGTGGACTTGTTTTTACTTCATTTATTGTGCTACCTTTCTTTGATGGAATTGGCCGACAGAATCGGCGCTTTGTGGTGATGACCCTTCAGGGCGTGAAGGTGTCACCGCAAAGCGGCGATCCTGGGCCTAAGACCCCGGTGTTTGAAAAGAAAAAAAAGGGTCTTACATCATCAAGTGCGGATTGCCGAAGGAGATGAACCTAAGACCACTTGTGTTACAAGGTATGGAGCATTCGAATGGTTGGTGATGCCTTTCGGCTTAACCAACGCACCAGTAACTTTCTGCACTCTAATGAACAAAATATTCCACTCGTACTTGGATAAATTCGTGGTGGTGTACTTGGATGACATTGTGGTCTACAGCAACACCTTGGAGGAGCATGTCAAGCATTTTAGCTTAGTATTTCAAGCATTGTGGGAGAACGAGCTATATGTGAAGAAGTCCAAATGCTCATTTGGACAAGAGGAGATACAATTATTTGGACATGTTATTGGACATGGCCAACTACGAATGGATATGAGCAAAGTGGAAGCCATTCAAGGATGGGAGCCGCCAGCAAAGGTGACTGATCTACGATCGTTCCTTGGCTTGGTGAACTACTATCGTAGGTTCATCAAGGACTGCTCGAAGAGGGCAGTACCATTGATGGACTTGCTGAATAAGAACAAGGCGTGGCTATTGACGGATGAATGACAACAAGACTTTGAAGACCTGAAGGCAGCGGTTTGCAGTAAACCAGTACTTGCCTTGACATACATCAACAAGAGGTTCGAGTTGCACACAGATGCATCGGACTTTACGATCGGTGGAGTGCTAATGCAAGAAGTCCATCCCTTAGCCTTTGAAATTCGCAAACTCAATGAGGCGGAACGAAGGTACACCGTTAAGGAGAAGGAAATGACGACCATAATACATTGCTTGCAATTTTGGAGGCATTATCTACTAGGAGCTCAATTCATGATCAAGACAGATAATGTTGCAACCACTTACTTCCAAACACAAAAGAAGTTGACTGCAAAGTAAGCACGGTGGCAGGACTTCCTGGCAGAGTTTGACTTCATCTTGGAGCACAAGGCGGGGAAGACTAATGTGGTGGCAGATGCACTAAGCCGCAAAGCTGAGCTAGCCACGATATCCATGGCTAGTGGGGGAATATTAGATCGTGTGAGGCAAGGGTTGAAAGAAGATTCTCTTGCCATACAACTGGTCCATTTGTCCAAGGAGGGCCAAACCAGGAGATTTTGGGTAGAGGATGAGCTACTCTACACCAAAGGAAGGAGGCTATACATCCCTAAGTGGGATAAACTATGTAGGGATATCATCAAAGATTGTCATGAAACAAAATGGGCGGGACATCCTGGACAGAAGCGCACGTTGGCGTTGATGGAGGACTCATACTTCTGGCCACGGATAAGAGATGAAGTGGAGCTATACTTCAAAACTTGTCTTGTATGTCAACAAGACAAAGTGGATAACAAGCAGCCCGCTGGACTATTGGAGCCATTGCCAGTTGCAGAGCATCCTTGGGAGTCGTTGACACTTGACTTCATCAATGCTTTGCCAAAATCCGAAGGGTGTGGATCGATCTTAGTAGTGGTGGATCAATTTTTTAAGTATGGGACATTTATCCCAAACAGAAGGGACACAACAGCGGAGGAGACAACACGTCTTTTCTTTAAAAGCATAGTGAAGTATTGGGGTCTATCAAGGACTATTATTAGCGATCGTGACCCTAGATTTACAGGGAAATTGTGGATGGAGTTGTTTAAGTTGTTGGGATCTGAACTTAACTTCTCCACAAGCTTCCACCCTCAAACCGACAGACAAACCGAGAGGGTGAACGCATTGCTCGAGTGCTACTTGCGGTACTTTGTGAGTGCCAATTAGAAGTACTGGGCTAAGTTGATGGATGTGTCACAATTCTCCTACAACTTACAAAGGAGCGAGGCGTCTGGAAGGAGTCCATTTGAGCTTGCAATGGGAAGTCAACCTCTTACTCCACACACTCTAGCCACAACTGATCAAGGAAGAAGCCCGGGAGCATGGAAAATGGCTAAGTCTTGGGAGGAACAAACAGACTTAGCGAGAGCATGTTTAGAAAAAAACGCACAAGAGGATGAAGAAGTGGGCTGATTCTAAGCGACGGATGGTAGAATACACGGTTGGGGACAAGGTTGTGGTAAAACTTCTACCCCAACAATTCAAAGACTTACGGATCTTGCATAAAGGATTGATTAGAAGATATGAAGGCCCATTTTCGGTGATCGCCAAGGGGGTAAGGTTTCATACCGCCTTGACCTACCAAACTCTATGAAGATACATCTAGTGTTTCATGCCAGCATGTTAAAATCTTACCATGAAGACCATGAAGACCTTCAAAGAGGAACATCTCAAAGAGCACCACTTGTAATGACCAAGTCTTTTGAGAAAGAGGTGGAAGAAGTGCTAACGAAGAAAACAGTGCGGAGTAGAGGCGTGCAACCGAGCACGCAATATTTGATTAAGTGGAAGGGAAGGGAGGAGTCCGAAGCAACATGGGAAACATTAGAAGATCTCTGCCAGTTCAAAGACATCATCCAATAGTATGAGGCGACGAGGGTGTCGCCAGATTAGGTGGGGGAGGATGTCACAACCTTGCATTCATGGGGTTAACTTCTGGAGATTTCTAGAGAAATCTAGGATCTTGGAGGACATTCTTGTATATAGAGAATAGTCTAGAATATTCTTGAAAGTTGTAAATACATAGATGATGGTGAGTAGTCTAGACCCTTCCATTCTTTGGAGGGAAAACCCTTTTGGGTACTATATAAGGGGAAGACCCCCCCCCCCCCATTTGTACTCACCAAGCAATTCAAGCAATAAAGCTCTCTTACATATTCTCACTCTCTCTTATTCTCTCATTCCCATTCCTAAGTGATCTCTTCTTATTCTTCCACGATCAAGTGTTGACGGAGGCTGAATTAGCTAGCTGTGAAAGGCGCAGGGATGAGCTAAGGCCGTATGTGACATTTTCAAGGGGACATGTATGTGATAGCGTGGAGCATTGGGGGAATAAACTCGTGCAAAGAAGCAACTTATGTGATAACGCGCGGGAGCGTGCAGGGGAGAGACGGGCGTGATAACGTGCAAGGGTGGTGGCACGCGCGGGAGCACGCAAGGAAGTGGAGCGAGTGGGAGCGCGCAAGGGAGAAATGCGCTCATGAGCGCGTAAGGAGGCAGCGTGTGCGGGAGCTCGCAAGGGAGAAATGCGCGCATGAGCGCGCAAGGAGGCGACGCGTGCGGGAGCGTGCAAGGGAGAAATGCGTGTGAGAGCATGCAAGGAGGCGGCGCGCGCGGGAGAGCACAAGGGGGCGCCGCGTGCGGGAGCGTGTAAGGGAAAAATGCGCGCGAGAGCGCACAAGGAGGAGGCACACACGTGTGCATAAGGACTAGGCGCGCGGGGAAGCGTGTAAGGGAGAAATGTGCGTGAGAGCGTGCAAGGAGGCAGCGCGTGCGGGGGCGCGCAAGGGAGAAATGCGTGCCGTAGCGCACAAGGAGGCGGCACGCGTGGGAGTGCGCGAGGGAGAAATGCGCGCGTGGAGGCGGCGTGTGTGGGAGCATGGGTGGAGGCGGTGTGCGCGGAAGCATGCAGGGAAGAGAAATGGAGGAGAGATAAAATCCGTAGGAGGATTTCCCGGACGAAGAAGATGAAGATCTTCGAAGGAGGCATCGAAGACGAAGGAGATCTTCAAGGAGCATTTGAAGGCCTTCGATGATGGAGGAGATGAAGGAGGAAGGAGAGAGAAAATTCAAAGGAGGATTTCCCGAGGAAGGAGAGAATGAATAAAGGGGGAAGAGGGGTCCTATTTATAGGCTCCATGGGTGGTTATGGAGGTCATGCGGTTATTCGCAGCCCATAACCACCATAAGTGCTTTTAATAGGTCCACTCATGACATAATATGCACATATAATATTTAACAATTATACAAACCGCAGGCTAGTCTATTTTTAGCTGCGCATTTCCCCACTACGAAAGATCATGGGAAGTAGAGACGTGGGTGGTTACCCATGTAATCGATGGCGGCGATCGCTGGAGTGCTATCGGACGGCAGAGGAAATTCATGACGGACGATGGCAAACGACGATGGTGGCGAACGACAACGACGACAGACTTGGAGTCGGGAAATAACGGCAGCGGCAGCCACAGCTGCGACATTGGGAGACGGCGGCAGCAGCGGCTGCGGGAGAAACGGACGACGATGGCGGTGGTCGTGGAGTCGGGTGATAACGGCGTCGGCGGCATCGGCATTAGTATACGGCGGCGAAGGAAGCCGCGGGAGAACTAGACGATGACGGCGGTCGTGGAATCGGGAAATAACGGCGACGAAGGCCGCAGTGTTGGGAGACGGCGGCCGCGGCCGCGACATTGGGAGACGGCGGCCGTGGCCGCGACATTGGGAGACGGCGGCCGCTGCGGCCGCGGGAGAAACGGACGACGACGATATTCGTGGAGTCAAGAAATAACGGCGGCGGTGGCAGCGGCATTGGGAGATGGCAGCAGCGGCGGCGGCCGCAGCGTTGGGAGACGGCAGCGGCGGCCATGGGGTAAACGGACGATGAAGGCGGTCGTGAAGTCAGGAAATAACGGCGGCGGCGGTCGCGACGTTGGGAGACGGCGGCGTTCGCGACGTTGGGAGACGGCGGCGACAACTGTGGGAGAAACAGATGATGACGACGGTCATGAAATCGGGATATAACGGCAGCGGAGATCGCGACATTGGGAGACGACGACGACGGCCGCGGGAGAAACGGACGATGGCGGTCGCGGGAGAAACGGATGACGGCGGCGGTGGTCGTGGAGTCTAGAATTAATAGCAGCGACGCCCGTGACGTTTGGAGACGGCAGCCGCGACTATGGGAGAAACGGACGACGGCAGCATCCGTGGAAGGGAGGGGGACATACGGCTGCTCCTTGGCTGGCATCCCCCTCCATCGACAGCCGCACCACCTCTATTTGGGGGAGGGGTGGGGGTTAGCCGCCATGTCTCCCGATGAGGAGTGCACAGCACTCTCCAAAAGGGAGAATGTGCAGGGTGTTGACCAAGCCAACGCCCAAAGGGACGCTGCCTTGGTCAATGCCCCTGCCAACCAATGGGGAAAATCCCCATTGGTTGGCAGCAATGCATCCCGTGCGCGCGGGATGAATTCCTCCCGCGCCTACGAGATGAATGCATCCCGCGTGCGGGGGATGAATGCCTCGCGTGCGGGATGAATGCCTCGCGCACGCACAAGATGAATTCCTCCCGCACGCGTGATTAATTTCTCCCCCGCACGGTGGATTAATTCCTCCTATGTGTGGGATAAATTCCTCCCGCGCGCACGCGCGATTAATTCCTCCTGCACGCGCGCAGGATTATTTACGGGAGTAGTGCGGGATTATCTGCTTGCGGCACAGGATAATTCCTGTGAGCGCGGCGTGGGATAATTCCCGCTCGTGCGCACCGTGTGAAAGGATTTTCCCACACGGGTCTTGTGCACGGTGGCTTGTTCACGCCCTTGGCGGTTAAGCTGGTCGGGGCAGGGCAGTCCTTGGGCTTTATTGAACAACTCTTATGGGGAAACCACATCAGATGTCTCCCAAGGCCTCGGACTCCCTAGTCGGAGCGGAAGGAGTGCGGGGACTTGATTGTCGGATTGCGTGTATAAGCACGGTGTAGAGGATTGGTGTAGAAGAGGTGCGGAAGATGCACTGAATTCCGAGCAAAGTGGTCACTGGTTTGTGCGTACATCAAAATACACTAAATGTGTTGAGGTTAGACCGTATAAGGTACGTCTCACGTGCCAGGTTTTGCATGCACGAGATGTGTAATGTGCATTGTGCATGCTATGCACATGAAATGTGCTTAAGGCACGCAATATGCGTTGATTGTGTGTAAGAGTGCAATGTGCATAGAGTTGTAAGCTGCACTTGCTAGACTGGAGATAAAGATCTAGCACGCGGTGATGGTCCTATTTTGATATGTATGGTGGGCGTGGGGTGCGCGAGGTGAACGTTTGGATTTTATGCGTGCATGGCGCGATATGCATATTTGTGATTTGTGTGCATGCAAAGTGCATGACATGTGACATGTACACTAGGTATGATGTGCACATGTGATGTGTATGGTGTATAAAGGGTGTCGCGTGTGCAATGCACGCTGCGTGCGCGATATGTACAGGGTGTAATATGTAAGGTGAATTGAGTGCTCATCTTTGGAAGGGAAGAGGTTGCTGAGATGCGTAGTTTTTGGTGCCCCTAAGTGTCACCGGGGTTCCTCTTGTATATGGTTGGAAGGACAGATTTGTTGTGGAGTGATACATGGATGCAGACACGGTGTCACCATTCTTATCGGGGCCGAATGATACCTCAGTTGGCGAGGTTCATGTCGTTTTACGTAAGTTTGGCGTGCAACATCATTTTGCACGAGATTGACTCGCAACTCTTGCTCGTACGAGATTGGCTCGTGACTTTTGCTCGTACGAGACTGGCTCGTGACTTTTCTTTGTGCGGTTTGTGACCGCGAATTAGTTTGCACGAGGCTGGCTGGCGGCTTTGCTTGCACGAGGCTGGCTCACGTCTTTGCTTGCATGAGGCTGGCTCGCGGCTTGATTTGTGTGGTGGTTGCTTGCGGTTTAGTTTGCACAAGGGTTGCTCGTGGCTTAGTTTTCACGTGGGTTGCTCGCGGCTTAGTTTGCACGAGGGTTGCTCACAGCTTAGTTTGCACATGGGTTGCTCGTAGCTTAGTTTGCACGATGGTTTCTCGCGGTTTTTTTTTTGTACGAGGGTTGCTCGCGGCTTTTTTTGCACGAGGGTTGCTCGCGGATTTTTTTGCATGAGAGTTGCTTGCGGCTTAGTTTAAACGAGAGTTGCTCGTGGCTTAGTTTGCAGGAGGGTTGCTCGCGGTTTAGTTTGCACGAGGGTTGCTCGCGGCTTAGTTTGCACGAGGGTTGCTCGCGGCTTAGTTTGCACGAGGGTTGCTCGCGGCTTAGTTTGCACGAGGGTTGCTCGCGACTTAGTTTGCACGATGGTTGCTCGCGGCTTAGTTTCCACAATGGTTGCTCGCAACTTAGTTTGCACGAGGGTTGCTTGCGGCTTATTTTGTACGAGAGTTGCTCGCGGCTTTGCCGTGAGGGGGGCAGTCCCCCATTGGGAGTTTGCACGAGTCTGGCTTGCAGCTTGGCTATGAGCTGAAGAGGCCAGAATCCCTTTTGCAAATATTTGAACACTTGTAAGAGGAGAGGCCAGAGTCCCTTGTTGGAGTACTGAACATTGTAAGAGGAGAGATTAGAGTCCCTTGTTGGAAGCACTGAACAATCTGTAAGAGGAGAGGCCGTAGTCTCTTATTGGGAGCACTGAACACTCTGTAAGAGGAGAGGCCAGAGTCCCTTATTGGGAGCACTGAACACTCTGTAATGTATTCATTAACAAGATTGGAAAAAACACTTGTTGTTTGTCTCATGAACGTTAAAAATACAAAATACAAGCAGTGATGATAGAGCTCTGGATGCTCATTTGGCAGAAAGAAAACTCTTCTTTGAGATGTTCATCCTGGGGATCGTCTCAGTCCTGGATCATTCTTGACATGTGGTTCAGAGCCTTTGTTTTTAAGAGAACTCTCAAGGTACCCAAGGCGAACGATCATTCGATTTCTGTCTTCAGTCTTGAACAATCTTCAGTCTTATGCCTGTAACCCTGATGGAAGTTGTAATACTTAGATTGGTCCCCATAATTTGGAGTAAGAGCCCTTGGCCTTTGGCGAGATGGATGGTTGCGTATGGAGAGCAACACTTCCGCTCGCGAAGTGTTGAGGGGTGTGAAGGCCTGATGTTGGTGATGCCCCCCAGACCGTCGAGAGATGACATGGCACGAGTTGCGTTTTTTAGGAACCTGTGGTGGGGGCCCCTGCTCTCGCTGTCTCTTTGAATTGCTTTTGAATTGTTGGCAGTGTGCTTCGATTGCATCATCAGCGACAATCTGGGCATCGATCCGCTGGATAAGATCAGAATAGCTGGGTATAGTTTTTTGCACTAGTGTGGAGTGGAAGCCACCAGGGCAAAGCCCTCCAAGAAGAAATCTGTGTAGTAGTTTCGCTTTTATTACAGGGATTCGTCGTGCTTCAGTGGTGAAATGACAGAAGAAATCTTTAAGGGTTTCCCCTTCACTTTGGCAAATACCGGATAGGTGGAAAGGATAATTGAATATCTGGCGGCTGTCGATGAACTGATCCGTGAATTGTTGCATTAGTTATGCGAAATTCTTGATTTCTCCTTCCTTCAGGGACATGAACCATGTACGAGCTTGCCCTTTCAAAGTTGCTGGGAAAGCTTGGAACAATAGTTGATCTGGGGCATTACAAAGTTGCATCATGATTGCGAAGTGTCTAACATGCTCTGACGGGTCACTTGTACCATTGTATGCCTCGATCTTTGGGAGCTTGAAACCATAAGGGATTGGGTGTGCCCGAACCTCAGGTGCAAATTGTGAGTAATGATGGAGAGGATGATTGGCGGGAGTGATGCATCGACAAGTGTACCGATCGTAGTCAAGTAATAAAGTGAGGAGTTGAATCCCCGGATATCGATCTCTCGAGGAGTGCAAGTAGGGAGTGTGATTTCGCTATTTGAAAAAGTGATTGCAAGCGTAAACACAAGCAAAGGGCATTTTGATTTGGGGTTTCCTAAATCCATCACTAAAAATCCTATTACGGGTCGCCGTCACTACATCTCTGTGGTGGATTACTCAAGAGAATAATAGGGAAGATGGGCAAGCCAATGAGGGTTGCATTCACCTCTCGCAACACACGCTTCTAGCAATCGCTAGAACGGCACAACCATAACTTGCACAAGAGAAAATGGAGTTCAACAAGCTATCAAGAACTAAAATAAATCAACACCTAGACATGCTGAAATATTCAAGCTAACAATATTCTTAAACATCATTCCAACACTCAAAATATGCAGAAGAAGGAAATGCTACAAGTGAAGAGGAAGAGAAACAATCAAACGCACGAAGGCTCTTCGAGATTCGTGGCCAGATTCAAGGGTTGTCGGGCCTTCTTCGGGCTAGGTCTACGGATGACGTCCGGGGTCCAGAAGAGTTATCACTTCCTTCAAATATCTCATCTTCTTCGTGAATAATTGTTGTCTTGTTCTATCCGGAGAACTTCACGGATGTAGCAACCTATGAGCTTGAAATGGAGCTTGGAGCTTAGAGATGACAATGGAGTTCGTAGATGAAGCTTTTGCTAGCTCTTGGAGGGGAAATGGTGGTTGGATCAACTCTCCAATGAGGAGAGATAAAATGATGGCTGGAGGGATGATTTCTCGCTCAAAGGAGCAGGAATGGCAGGCTGGAGGTGGACTGCTTCGGGTCCTTTTTTTGCAAGAAGAAGAAATCTGCACTTTAAATAGAAACAGGTCAGAAAAATGGGCACGCACGGTTTGGCGCACGACCGTGCGTCAACCGTGCATTATTTAACTTTCAGGATAAGCCTGCGGAAGGAGAAGCATTGACCCGTACGTTTTACTCGCGCACGGGCGCTTCTGCCCGTACGTGAAGGAAATCGCACGGGTAACGATAGAAAGCTGGAAAACAAGAACACACAGGAAAACTGTGTGTTTTACTCGCGCATGGGTGTTGCCGCCCGAGCGTGAACAAATCGCACGATTAACCACAGAATGGTGCAAACAGGAAAGCTACAGGAAAACCGTGCGCTAACCTTCGCGCACGGTTTGGCCGAAACCGTGCGTTAACCATGCGCTAAAATTCGTTGAGTTCATCTCGACAACATTCATCGAGATCCACTCGACTAAGTGAAACACGCAATCAAGAAGAAACTGTGCGTTAAGAAAACGCACGACCGTGCATTATCCACAAATCAGAATTCCTGCCTTGGGGAAAACGCACCACCTGCACAGCAAAAACCCAGTTGGAGCACAAACTCCCAGCACCAATACACAGCATAAATAAAACAAAAAGAGCCATGGGGAGCACCATGTGCTTTCCCCCAACAAAAGAATGTGCAATTGCACACCCATGGGACAAAATAGTGAACAAAGCAGTCATTGACCGATCGATGCAAATATAACCAATATCCGGTTAAAATGCAGTGCACGAGAGAGAAAACAAGCCCAGATGAGTCCGAAAAATCCTATAAATATCGGACTTATCACGCCACCAGACTTAAACATTTACTCGTCCCGAGCAAATCATCTCTCCATGAATTAGAAAATATCTAGCTGGCCCAGTAATTTCTAAGTAAAGTAAAGCGAGAAATCGAAAAATGCATGGGCATAGAAGATATAATAGATACAATTTTTAATTATGCTGTGAAGTTTATAAAGTTTGACAGGTGTAAATAAGTATTGTAACTACTCAAAAATAGAACTCTGGGGAATCGTTCGGTCACGCGTAGGAAGAAAGTGTTGTATCCCTAGTTTGGATTTGGGCTAGGTTCACTAATCTAGGCTAAGTCAGACCCATATTATATAGCCAGGGTCTAGTCTAGTGTCTTAGGGGTCAATTTGGTCAACAACTCAGTGAGACAAGACCAAGACATCAAAGACTTAGAAGATAGTAGAGACTGAACAAGGCAGAAATTTTTCTAAGTGAAAAGTCATTCGACGATCTCTGAAGAGAGCTCGACAATCTTTGTTCTGCGTTCGACGATCTCAAAGTTAAATCTCTAAATGCTGAGATAGGCGTTTGCTAAACTTAGGTCGACGATCTCTGATCTACTTTCAGGATTGAGAGCGACGATCAGCCATCTCAGTTCGACGATCTTGAACCCCGGTTTGGAAAGCAGAATTTCAGGTCAACGATCACAGGGCTCAGCTCGATGATAGAGGATGTTTGAGTTCGACGATTTCAGGACCAGCTCAATGATAACTACCAGATCAACCTTTTATTCCTTGCAGTTATTATTTTTCCTTATTGACTGATTATTTTATTGCTTATATAACTCTGAGTGATTAATGCTTATATTCTCTGAATATAGTCATTCCTTGGCAAGCATTAATTACTGGTATTCACAGAGTTATTATACAGATTTTCTCGGGATAGTTAGGGAAATGAGTAAATTCTCTTATAGCCATTGTACAAGTTTCCGTGATTTCTGCAGTCAATCAAGGTGTGTCATTTCAAATTCAGTTTGAAATTATTCAAGGAAATATACTCAATGAATAAGAGTGATAGAGATCATTATTCAGTCACGACAGATATACAGACATTGATAGTGAACACAAGATAACAAGAAAAGAAGAACAGCTTTCAGTTCTTCACACAAGTGTTCATCCAAAAAGCCTGTAGAGACATTCATCTTCAATCAGTCTCAGCTTTCTGGAAATCAAGACCTATACCCTATACAAGGCTTTGGATTCCTGAACCATTCAAAATCACAGGACAAGCCTTGACACCATCAGGATCACTCTCAAGTCTTCTCTCATTTGCTTGAGACCAGAGAAGACAACTCAACTCTTTCTTTCCCCCCTCTGTGTACAGGGTTCTTACACCCTTCAAAAGTAATTCTTGATTGTGAGGTCTCCTGATCAAAAGACTTCAAGTGGTTTTTCGACACCTGATCAAAATCCAGAAGGGTTGCAATATCACCTTAGAAATAGATAATACTTAGTGGCAATCACCTGATCAAAAACCTGAGAGTGATTCCTATCAGGGTGGTAGAAGAGTGGATGTACCTAGATTTGGGGAACCAGTATAATTTCTTGTGTCGTCTGGTTGCTCCCTTTTTCTTATTGTCCTTGTTGTTTGTTGTGATATTTAGAATAGCTCTCTAGTTTTCTTTTATTTATTTAATTATTGGTATCACTTAATTTTAACTCTGATTGAATAGTATAATCCAGCCAAAAGTTTTAAACACTCTATTCACCACTCCCCCCCCCTCTAGAGTAGATCTGAAAAACTCCCTCCTTTCAATTGGTATCAGAGGGTTGTGTTTCTTTGGTTGAACAAGCTAACACTTGAACCAAGATCCCTGCTTATTCAGATTTCCTTTTCCTTAGTTATTCATTTATCACATGGCACAAAACAAGGACTATGCAAGCACCAGACCTCCAATCTGTAACTTAAATAAGTTCAATATCTGGAAGGCAAGAATTAGACTTTACATGAACTCAATAGATGAAGACATTTTTAATTCCATTTTGACAGGTCCACCTCAACCAACTGCAGCCACTTCTACATCTACTGACACTCATGCAGTTCCACCACCAAATTGGACAGATGCACAGAAGAAAGCAAAGATTGTTGATTCCAAGGCCATGAACATACTGGCCCAGACTATGTCAGATGACATATTCCAAAAGGTTGTTGATTGCACATCAACAAAGGCCATCTGGGACTACTTGAACCATATGGTGGCAGGCTCAGTAGAAGAAAGAAAGGATAGAATATCCCTTCTCATTTCCAAGTATGAGAACTTCAGAAAGGAAGATGCAGAAACAGTTGAAGAGATGTATGGCAGACTAGGTGTCATCATCAGTGAACTGAAGACATTGTACATGGACATCTCATTGACTGAGATCAATGACAAGATATTGATGTGTCTTCCCAGCTCATGGGACATATGGATCTGGCCAATCAAGGATGCCATAAGCATTACAGAAATTTCCACAGAAACCTGATAATACGTTTTGTAGCCTAAACTATTATCGTATTTTCTGTTTTATATTGTACAAATCATGTCTATTATTAGTTTATTTTTATCATTTTTATGTAAATATTATTGCCACTAAAATTTTCTTGTCCTTTTGCAGGTTTTCAGAAAATTGGTCAAAAATGACCTGACACGCCCCCCTGTCACGCCCACCCTGGGCGTGACCTAGGGCGTGTCAACCAATCCCGAGGACTCCTGCTGGAAGGGATAGAAAAACGAACAAAACCGCTATCACGCCCCCCTGACACGCCCTCCCTGGGCGTGTCACCAGGCGTGACCATGGGCGTGTCGCCCTCAGCCGCAAAGCCTGCCGCCGCATTAAATGATGTTTCTCCATAGCACGCAAACAGTACTGACACGCCCCATGTCACGCCCATGACATGGGCGTGACTCCCTCCTTTTTCGATGACTGAAGGATTTCCAACCAATGATTTTTACATGACGTGCCTGTCACGCCCCACCTACACGGGCGTGACCTTGGGCGTGACCACCGACGTACAAAGGCAATGATCCTTCCCGCCAGATTCCAGAGCCCGAGGACAACATAGTACTGTCACGCCCCCTGACACGCCCCCCCCTAGGGCGTGTCGGAGGGCGTGACCAACCCGAGAATTTTTCCTATAAATTCAGACCCCCCCCCCTTTCATTTCAGCAAGCTTTGGTTGAGTGGGGGAGGTGCTGCCCCTTTGGTTCTTGGGTCCTTTTCTAGTTTTTTTATGCTTTTCTCTCTCTCCCCCCCCCCTCTCTTTGTAATTTTTTTGTTTAACCATAGTTTAGTTTTTAGTTTGCCTTAGCTTTTGTTATAATCTTGCTTTTTCTTATTGCTTAATATAGGGCTAGAATAGGACTTTAATTCATGCACTTGTAATTTCAATTTCATTGGTGTAACTTGCTCCTTTTAATTAATATAAGTGCTCTTCCTTTACTAGTGTTCCTTTTATATGCTTTACTACTCATCCCCCCTCCTCCACTCCATTATGATTAACTAATCCTCCTTGTACTCGATCTTGATGATCCGAGGTTAGAGCGATTAAGTTATGATGTTTTAATTAATCTTTTCTTTTTAGGTTAGGGCCTTGAATTACTCTTGATTAATCACGGGTTGGAGGTATATTATCGATATATACCCTCCACCTTTGCTTTCATTCTGGGCTAGCCGAGAGGCCGATAGAATGAAGTGAGCATTCAAGAGTAAAGGGAGTTGTACGCACCCCTCGAGAGAGGAAGACGTCCAAATCTCCCGGATTGGAGTAAAATCCAATAGTGGGGTTCACCGCGTAAAGCGAGTTTTAGGCCTCCGATTTAGACGAGAGTCGGTCGGACCTTCCTAAACTCAGTTGGGCACGACTTCGAGAGAATCGTGTTCAAGCTTTAGGAACCTCCACGGTCAAGGACCTTTATCCTATTAAGTTTAGATTTTTATCGCATTTTCTTAATCGTCTTTAGCCGAGGTGATCCTTGATCGAGTGCATTTCCATTTCATATTTTCAACCTTTCGTAGTAATCGATTTTCTTATGCTCTTTAATTAACTGTAACAGCTCTCTTTCTAGCTTAGCTTTATTTTCTTTAGTTGCTCTTATTTTATCAAAACCCTAGTTTTTCCGTCGATAAGATAATAGTCTTCATGTGAGTAAGCATACTCAACAGTTCCCGGATTTCAATACGACACTTGTGTCCCCTAGCTACAATTCGATAGGTATACTTGCCTCATTGGATTGCTAGTTCGGTTGCGTTTATTTTCTTCGAACCCTAGCGCGCAACAAGTTTTTGGCGCCGTTGTCGGGGAACCAACTTCCGTTGATATCTTGAAAACACGAACCTATTATTTTTATCTCTTCTCTTTCTCATCCTCTTTCTTTAAATTTTAAAATTCAAAAAAAAAAGTTATCACCGCTCTTAATAGTAACCAACTTCACAATTTTTCTATGCAACCTAACTCTCTCGAAAAGAGCAAAGGGCTTTAAGCGCCACTATCTTGTCTAGTACCTTGCGAACCCTTCACGGGGTAGTCCTTGGGAAGTTCGGGAGTTAATCTAAAAATTTTTTATTTCAAAAAAAATTTCTAATCTAGCTTTCTTTCTAGTTTATCCTATTTCTCTTTCTTTTCTTCTTTTATGTTCTTTTAGTGCATGACCCGCAGGAGTCCGTCGGTTATTTTGGACTTGGACCACGAAATTGAGCGTACTCTTCGGAGAAGATCGCGATTTCAAGGTCCTACTATCCAAGTGCCGGTTGAGGACTCCGAGTCATTTGCTACTTTAAGAATGGAAGAACCCAATGTAGATGAGGTTGTGCAAAGTACTATGTCCTATTATGCACGACCGAACCTCGAGGGAACAGAATCAAGTATAGTCCGCCCTTCCATAGCAAATAATAAATTCGAATTAAAGCCTAGCATAATTCAAATGGTGCAGCAGTACGTGCAATTTGACGGACTTCAAGATGAAGATTCGAATGCACATATAGCTAGCTTTCTTGAAATTTGCGACACCTTCAAGATAAATGGTGTCACAAATGATGCAATCAGGCTAAGACTCTTTCCCTTCTCTCTAATAACTAAAGCTAAGTAGTGGCTTAACACTCTACCTAAAAATAGCATAACCACCTGGAATGAATTAACTGAAAATTTTTTGGCGAAGTATTTTCCGCCAGACAAAACTGCAAAACTTAGGAACGACATCTCTGCCTTCGGACAAATAGACTCTGAAACCCTATATGAAACCTGGGAGAGATTTAAAGAATTATTAAGACGATACCCACATCACGCGCTGCCTGTATGGTTACAAGTGCAGACGTTCTATAACGGGCTAAATCAAAGCACGAAGCAAATGATAGACGCAGCTTCTGGCGGTACTTTAAATCATAAGACCCCGAAAGCAGCTCTTGAGCTTTTCGAGGACATGGCCATGAACACTTATCAGTGGAATGTGCCTAGGTCCCGCCCAAACAAGCCTGCAGGTATCTTTGAAGTGGACAACGTCTCCCAGCTCGCTCTGCAAGTAGAAATCCTAAGCAAAATAATAACGGAGATGACTGCTGCCTCCGCCCCTCCGGTATGGGAATCTGCAACCCCTACTCCAGAACATTTAGATTATGTTAATAATATGCCTAGAACTGCTTTTAATAATTTTTCTGCTGCGAATTTTCATCCTCCTGGTTTTAATTTTCCGAATAGTTATAACCCTGCTTTAAGAAATCATCCGAACTTTTCATGGAGTAATCCATCGAATACGATGCGCCCACCACCGCAAAATGATTTTTCTGCACTACCACCACCACCACCTCTTCAAAATTATCCAAAACCTCCAAGCTTGGTGGAATTACTTTCTAAATATAACACCACAAATGACGCTACTATAAGAACTTTAACCGGAAGCGTAAAAAGTCTAGAAAATCAGGTAGGACAGCTCGCGAAAATAATTTCTGAGCGACCCGCAGGGTATCTTCCTTCCAATACCGAACCCAACCCGAGAGAGCAAGCGAAAGCTATAACTCTTCGGAGTGGGAAGCAAGTCTCCGGTATGGTAAGTAAAGAGCCCGAGGCAAGCTCCGCTCCCGCCTCTGAAAATCAAAGCTCCGCTCCCGTTTTAAAAATTCCACCCTCTGCTGAAGAAGTTATCACCCCTATTTTAGAAAATAATCTCACTCCACCACCCATCTTCAAAAATCATCCAACTCCTCCATACCCCTCCGAACTTAATAGACAACGTCAAGATGATCAATACTCCCGCTTCTTAGAGATCTTCAAGCAAATCCGCATTAATCTTCCCTTCCACGAGGCTATTTCGCAGATGCCGAAATACGCCAAGTATCTTAAGGACCTCCTCACCAATAAGAAGAAATTAGAGAATCTTTCGCACGTCACGCTAAACGCCGAGTGCTCTGCTATTTTAACAAATGGTTTGCCGAAGAAAATCAGTGACCCGGGTAGTTTCTCTATCCCGTGTGTCTTCGGTGATCTTTTTGTTAAACACGCGTTAGCCGACTTAGGCGCGAGTATAAACTTGATGCCCTTTTCGTTGTTTAAAAAGTTAGGGATTGGTAGCCTTAACCCCACGCGTATGAGTATCCATCTAGCCGATAGATCCGTCAAGTACCCGTTAGGAATAGTGGAGGACGTTCTAGTGAAAGTCGACAAGTTCATCTTCCCGGTGGACTTTGTTATTTTGGACATCGAAGAAGACGTTGAGGTTCCCCTAATCCTTGGCCGACCCTTCCTTGCCACCTCCAGAGCCATCATTGATGTAAGCAATGGTAAGCTCTTCCTTCGAGTAGGCGACGACGAAGTCACTTTTTCTATCACACCTTCGATGAAGAACACCTTAGCAAATGATGACTCATGTTTTTTCGTAGACACCTATAGTGATGGATCCTCCTACTGCCTCTCCGACTTTGAAAAAGAATTTTCTGCTTTTTGCCCCTCTTCTCTTCCAACTGAATCGCAGCAAGAAAGTGATGAATCTTCTGATTGTCTTTCTGAGTTTGAAAAAGAATTTTCTGATTTTTGTTCTTCCTCTTTTCTTCCCACTGAATCGCTACAAGAAGCCGTCTTGGCTGCTAGCCCCACCCCTTATTACGTTCCTTATAAAAAAGTTTATGAAGATATTATTTTTGAAAAAGAAAGAATCTCTAAATCCTCTTATAAAGAACCCCCTACCCTAGAACTTAAAGAACTTCCTAAACACCTTAAGTATGCTTTCTTAGAAAAAGATTCCAAGTTACCAGTTATCGTTTCGGCCTACCTCACGGATACGCAAAACGATAAACTTCTTCTAGTTCTACGTAAGCATCGCCGGGCTATTGCTTGGCAAATTTCTGGTATCAAGGGCATAAGCCCATCTTTCTGTACCCATAAAATTTTAATGGAAGATAATTCGCGTAACTCTATTCAACCTCAGCGCCGTATAAACCCGAATATGAAAGAAGTAGTTAAGGGCGAGGTTATGAAATTATTAGACGCAGGAATTATCTACCCTATATCGGACAGTAAGTGGGTTAGCCCCGTTCAGGTAGTGCCAAAGAAGGGAGGGATAACCGTAGTTAGTAATGAGAATAATGAATTAATCCCGACACGGACGGTGACGGGTTGGCGTATGTGTATAGACTACCGTAAGTTAAATGACGCCACCCGCAAGGACCACTTTCCTTTACCGTTTATCGACCAGATTTTAGAACGATTATCCGGCCATAACTTTTATTGTTTTCTCGATGGCCTCTCGGGGTACTTTCAAATACCCATCTCTCCCGAGGACCAAGAGAAAACTACGTTTACTTGTCCCTTCGGCACCTTCGCTTACCGAAGAATGTCGTTTGGATTGTGCAATGCGCCAGCTACATTCCAGCGATGTATGCTCGCAATATTTGACAAGTACGTAGAAAGCATTATGGAGGTATTCATGGACGATTTCTCCGTGTTCGGCGATTCCTTCGATAGAGTTTTAGAAAACCTCGAAAAAGTCTTGGAATGATGCGAAGAAACTAACCTTGCCCTGAATTGGGAAAAATGCCATTTTATGGTAAGGGAAGGGTTAGTTTTGGGTCATAAAATTTCTGCTAAAGGTATTGAGGTAGACGTTGCCAGGATAGAAGTTATTGAGAAGTTGCCGCCGCCTACAAACATAAAAGCTATAAGAAGTTTCCTAGGCCACGCTGGCTTTTACCGTCGTTTTATAAAGGACTTCTCCAAGATCACTAAGCCCCTCACCCATCTCTTAGAAAAAGACGCTCCATTCATTTTTGATGACTCTTGTTTTTCTGCCTTTGAATCAATTAAAGAAAAGTTAATTAACGCACCGATTATGATAGCTCCGGTGTGGGACCTTCCTTTCGATATTATGTGCGATGCGAGTAGTTTTGCGGTGGGAGCCGTATTAGGTCAATGCATATCTAAAAACTTCCACCGCATCTATTACGCTAGTAAAACCCTCACATCTACACAAGAAAATTACACCACAACCGAGAAGGAGCTCTTAGCTGTAGTTTTCGCATTTGATAAATTCCTCCCTTACATTACACTTTCAAAAATCATTATTTTTACGGACCACTCGGCCCTCAAGTACCTTCTTGCCAAAACGGATGCCAAGCCTCGCTTGATTTGCTGGGTCTTACTCCTCCAGGAGTTTGACTTAGAGATCCGTGATAAGCGAGGAGCCGAGAACTTGGCCGCCGACCATCTATCCAGATTAGATAACCCATTTATAGAAAAATTAAATGAAAAATCTTTTAATGATTATTTTCCTGATGAGAAGCTGCTTTTAGTTAACACATCTACTTCTCCTTGGTTCGCGCATATCGCCAACTATCTAGTGGCCCGGGTGCTCCCAAAAGAGTTCTCCTCTCAGCAAAAGAAGAAATTCTTTTCTGAGCTGAAGAACTACTTTTGGGAAGACCCGCATCTTTTTAGAATCTGTGCGGATCAAGTGATAAGGAGATGTGTTTCTTATGAAGAAGGAATCGATATTCTAAAGCATTTACATGAAGGTCCGACAGGTGGGCACTATCAAGCTGCTCGCACCGCTCACAAGGTTCTTTGCGCGGTTTTTTACTGGCCTAGCCTGTTTAAAGACGCGCAAACCTTTGTGAGTAGGTGTGATAGTTGTCAACGGTCAGGCAACATTTCTAATAAAAATGAAATGCCGCAAAATTATTTCTTAGAGTGCGAAATTTTCGACCTCTGGGGAATTGATTTTGTTGGCCCCCTTCCTTCTAGCTTCGAAAACAAATTTATTTTTGTTGTTGTTGATTATGTTTCACGATGGGCTGAGGCCCAAGCTCTTCCTACGAACGACTCCCGAGTTATAGTCGCGTTTTTAAAAAAAATATTTTCTAGATTCGGTACGCCACGCGCAATCGTTAGCGATAGGGGTTCCCATTTTTGTAACGCACAGTTTTCAAAAATCCTTACCAAATAAGGTGTTACACATAAGCTCTCCACTGCCTACCACCCCCAAACTAACGGACAAGTCGAAGTAGTTAATAGAGAAATAAAAAGAATATTAGAAAAGACTGTTTCAACTTCTAGGAAAGACTGGTCAGCCAAACTTGACAATGCTCTATGGGCCTACCGAACAACGTACAAAACCGCCCTCGGATGTATGCCGTATCGGCTGGTCTATGGAAAATCGTGCCATCTGCCCATAGAGTTAGAACACCGCGCCTTTTGGGCCTTAAAATTTTTAAACTTCGATCCCCACTCAGTCGGTGACCTTCGAAAATTTCAACTAAATGAACTCGATAAGTGGCGCTCTTATGCTTATGAAAATAATAAACTTTATAAAGAGCGGACGAAGCGTTTACACGATAAACACTTAAGGCACCCTAAAAACTTTAAGCCGGGCGACCAAGTCCTTTTATATAATTCTCGTTTACGTTTATTTCCGGGCAAATTAAAATCTCGCTGGTCTGGCCCGTTTTCTGTTTTAGAAGTATTTCCTTATGGAACTATTTTAATTTCTCACCCTGATAAGGGTAATTTCAAAGTGAATGGTCAGCGTCTTAAACTCTATTTTTCTGGTGATGATGATGTCAGTCCAAACATTATTAAGTTTCTTCTTCACGAACTTTAACTTTGAACTTTTAATTTTTGCTAAAAACATTTTATTTCTGGACAACAATATTATTGGACAATATTATTTTTGATGCGTCGAGCTCAACGATGTTTTAAACAAAGGTCGCTCTTGGGAGGCAACCCAAGTTATCTTTTTCTGTTTTCTTTATTTTACAATTTTTGCCTCGGACGGCTCCAACAAGCTGAAGTTTCTGCGATCGCCTGCTCCAACGTTGTTGAATTCATCACGAAGTCCAAAGAAGACATTCGGGGGAGCGGCATCACTCAGCTTTCGCAGCAAATAAATCCGGGGAAGTACTTGTCTTTCAATCCTGTCTTTCAATTCTGTCTTTTAATTCTGTACTTTATTTTTCTCTCCTTCTCCAATCCCCTTCTTTAGCCATTGAGGACAATGTCTATTTTAAGCTTGGGGGATGACTTCCTCCTTCATTTTTGCTTAGTGTAAATATTTTTCTTTTTGTATATATGTTAAATATTTCCAAAATAAAAAAAAATGAATATCTTAAAATTCAAAAAAAAAAGAGAAAAAATTCCAAAATAATAATAAAAAAAAGAGAATATTTCACAAAATTAAAAAAAAATTTGTGTTTTTGAATAGTTTAGAAATTTTGGTATTTCAATAGTATCCCTAGTTTTTGTTTTTGTTTTACTCAAAATTTTCTATAAACAACGTAGTTAATTATAATATTTCTAATCGTCCTTTTTAATTATGTTTCACAAGTAAAATGTTGGTCATGCTGTGTTTCTAATTCACGGTAGCATGTTAAGGTGAAATATTTTTCTAAAACTCGCATTTCTATTATGGTTTTTTGTTTTTTATTTCCTTTACTTTCTCAAAAATTCATCATCCACTATTTTCTTTTTCGTTTTTGAATAATTTTTGTAAAGTCAACTTTTGAATAACGTAGTAGATGTGAACGATCCAAGTTACCTATTATCTCTATTTTCAAGTTAATTTCATCAATCTTCTTTTATTATCTAGGACTCGCTTTTTGAAAATTTTCAAACCTTTGTTTTAAATAAATTCAAAAGCGTGAAAATGATTTAGGCCGTTTTTGTTTTCGTTTGAGCTTTCCTGCCAACCTAAAAACTTTTACCACTAGTTAGCTGTTTTTGAGCTTTTTTTCGATTTCATTTGATAGCTCCTCCCTTCATTTCAGTTTCACCAAAGCCAAAATTTCCAACCTATCGAATCACACTAGCCATTTTGAGTTTCATAAATTATTTTGACGATTTTGATATGATATTTTGTGATTTTTGTGGGAGAAAGGTTTTTGAAAAAAAAAGTATGCTCAAAAGTGATGTTTATTTTTGTTTGGCCAATTCAAAAGGAAAATAAAAATATTTATGGCCTTTGTTTTGAAAAAAGAAAAAAATGGAAAAAAAAAAGAAAAAGAAAAAAAATGTATATATCTTTTTATGAAAGTTTTTGAAACTCTTTGCTTTGGTTTAGTGTGATTTTAAACCTTCATGTTTATCTTTGAATTCCACTCCTAATCATATTCCTAAGCCAAACGTTTCTGTCCTATTTAAGTCCTTTTGATTCACGCTTATTGATTTTTTATTTAACAACTAAGAAAAGAAGAAAAGTAAAACAGTTTTAGTTTTGGATTTAAACTAAGATTTTTGTTAATTAAATTGATATAATTATAATGCGTTGCTTGGATCTAGTAACAACTCAATGCGTTTTTTTTCATTTTCGTTGCTTTGCTTAAGTCTATTTAAAAAAAATCGTTAAAATTTTGGATGATTTGTTTTTATTGAGTAAAGTTTATAAAAGTTTTACCATACCTAAATAATTGTTTTAGACTTACATTTCACCTTTTCCCTACTTAGAATTTCGCATAGTACTTATGTAGGCATAATTTAAACTTTTTGATTAGTTTTTTTATAAATATCTAGTTTTTTATATTTTTGCTTGGGGACAAGCAAAGCTTAAGCTTGGGGGAATTTGATAATACGTTTTGTAGCCTAAACTATTATCGTATTTTCTATTTTATATTGTACAAATCATGTCTATTATTAGTTTATTTTTATCATTTTTATGTAAATATTATTGCCACTAACATTTTCTTATCCTTTTGCAGGTTTTCAGAAAATTGGTCAAAAATGACCTGATACGCCCCCCTATCACACCCTCCCTGGGCGTGACCTAGGGCGTGTCAACCGATCCTGAGGACTCCTGCTGGAAGGGACAGAAAAACGAAAAAAACCGCTGTCACGCCCCCCTGACACGCCCTCCCTGGGCGTGTCACCAGGCGTGACCATGGGCGTGTCGCCCTCTGCCGCAAAGCCTGCCGCCGCATTAAATGTCGTTTCTCCACAGCAAGCAAACAGTACGGACACGCCTCATGTCATGCCCGTGACATGGGCATGACTCCCTCCTTTTTCGGTGACTGGCGGATTTCCGACCAATGATTTTGACATGACGTGCCTGTCACGCCCCACCTACACGGGTGTGACCTTGGGCATGACCACCGACGTACAAAGGCAATGATCCTTCCCGCCAGAGTCCAGAGCCCGAGGTCAACATAGTACTATCACGCCCCCCGACACGCCCTCCCTAGGGCGTGTCGGAGGGCGTGACCAACCCGAGAATTTTTCCTATAAATTCAGACCCCCCCCCTTCCATTTCAGCAAGCTTTGGTTGAGTGGGGGAGGTGCTGCCCCTTTGGTTCTTGGGTCCTTTTCTAGTTTTTTATGCTTTTCTCTCTCTCTCTCTCTCTCTCTCCCCCTCTCTTTGTAATTTTTTTGTTTAACCATAGTTTAGTTTTTAGTTTGCCTTAGCTTTTGTTGTAATCTTGCTTTTTCGTATTGCTTAATATAGGGCTAGAATAGGACTTTAATTCATGCACTTGTAATTTCAATTTCATTGGTGTAACTTGCTCCTTTTAATTAATATAAGTGCTCTTCCTTTACTAGTGTTCCTTTTATATGCTTTACTACTCATCCCCCCTCCTCCACTCCATTATGATTAACTAATCCTCCTTGTACTCGATCATGATGATCCGAGGTTAGAGCGATTAAGTTATGATATTTTAATTAATCTTTTCTTTTTAGGTTAGGGCCTTGAATTACTCTTGATTAATCACGGGTTAGAGGTATATTATCGATATATACCCTCCACCTTTGATTTCATTCTGGGCTAGCCGAGAGGCCGATAGAATGAAGTGAGCATTCAAGATTAAAGGGAGTTGTACGCACCCCTCGAGAGAGGCAGACGTCCAAATCTCCCGGATTGGAGTAAAATCCAATAGTGGGTGAAAGTGAGGGTAAGATCTATCTCAACTCTAGAGGGGGGGTGAATAGAGTATTTTAAAATAGTTTTTCACAGTTGGAATAAACAGCACATATAAAATTCAATTTATGATATAGTGTAGAGTGCTAGTAAGAAGTTAAAAACTAAGAAGTAAAAAGCACAGCACACAGCAAACTAATCACACAAACAAACCAGAAGACACAAGGAAATATAGTGGTTCCCCAAAAACCTGGGTACATCCACTCTTCTACCACCCTTGGTAGGAATCCACTCAGGATGAGTTGATCAGGTGTCCTGACACCAATGAGCTTTTGATAAGGTGCTCAAAAACCAAAACTGGATTTTTTGATAAGGTGTCTTGCCACCACTGAGTTTTTGACAAGGCTCTCAGAACCAGACAGAACTTTTGAAGGGAGTTCAAGAACCCTTTTACAGCAGGAAAAGAAAAATAAGAGTGAAGGGTGTCTTCTCTATTCTCAATCAAATGAGAGAAGCACAAGTGAATTGATGATGTCAAAGCTCCCCCTGAGATGTAGAAAGGTTCAGGAAAAGAAGCTTTGCTCTAGGGTGATAGGTCTTCAGAACTTTGATCTCCAGCAAAGGATGGTTTCAGCAAGAAGGCTGAGAAATGAGGTGTCTGGAGTTCTGAGATGAGATTGTGAACACTTTTCAGTCAGCAAGAAGATTTTTGAAGTCACAGTTCTTCTGTTGTTCTTCTGCTATCAGTATTCTCTATTCTGTATGTTCACTTTCTTTCTTTTCAATCTGTGTCTTTTTTTCTCTTGTGTATTCTGTATGTCTTGAAAAAAACACAGAAGAGAGGAATAGAAATTTTCTGAAGTTTCCTTGTCCAAATTAGCCGTTGGGAGTCATAAATGTCTTCCAAAAAGAGTCTTGTCTTCTAGAGGAAAGTCCAGCAAACATTCTCTGAATAATTCCTTGAAACTTGCTCCAGAATAAAGACAAACGGCTGGGAGATCTTCTGACATAAATGCTGATAATATTCAAAAACATTCCAAAGAACAGCAGCATTTGAATTCCTGAAAGCGTCGATCTCTCTAAAAGAAAACGTCGATCTGAGCTCTACGAGCGTCGAACTGAGCTCAGAGATGAAATGAGACAAGCAGACAGAAAACGTCGATCTGAGCTCGAAGATCGTCGAACCGAGCTCAGCGACTAGGGAAATAACTTGAAGGAGGGATCGTCGAACTGAGCTAGAAGATAGTCGAGGGGAGTTCGATGACTCAGCAGAAGCTAGCCAAAAGCAGATAGTCGATCTGAGCTCGAAGATCGTCGACCGGAGTTCGACGTTTAATTGAAGATGAGCTCAGAGAGCGTCGAACGGAGTTCGACGATTCGTCGACCTGAGCTCGACGTAAATTGCCTTAGACTAAGCTCTTCAACCTTGATCATGGAAAGGTCCTGGGGGCAGCTCCAAACCTAAGTTCTAAGCCCTAGACTCATTCTAATGTTGACCTTCTCAACTATACAACTAGGTCAACTGGGATTCCTAAGACAAGCATAGTGATCCTTACCCAAATTAGTAATAGGGTGTTCCAACAATCTCCCCCTATTTGGGTTAGGATTACTATTTACAGACAATCATAGGGAATGAAAAGCATACAACAATACAGAAGCTAATACAAAATTGCAGAGAAGATATATAGCAGCAAAGCAGATCACAGATAAATAGCAGCAGATATCCAAAGGTGGATGAAATGTTTAGCTTACACAGTTCACTTCCTTTCAGTTCCCTTTTTAAATAAAATTTCTCTATTAGGATTCTGACTTTCTTTCTTTGACCTTCTGTCATCCTCTGCACCTAGAGAAGTTTGAGATTTGGGCCTTGGAACAACAGCCTCAGGATGCAGCTTCATATAGTCTTCTGGATTGAAGAATTTCCTTGATGCATATCTTTCTAGTTCTTTCTTTCTCTGCTCTGATAAAGTAGTTATGTTTGAAGTATCCTTGCCTTGTTCTCTGGCCTTTTTTATTTGATCAAGGGCAGCCAATTCTTTCATTCTGGCTGTCCAGGATACAGGGTTGTTCTCAGGATCTTCAAATGGAATAGGAGGTTCATATCTGTTGATGATTTCAGAATCAGTAGAAGGAGTCCTGGATACAATTGTGTCTTTCAGCTTGTAAGGAAAAGGACCTGAAGAAGGGTCAGAGTGACCTTGCCCTTCCCTTGAATGAAGTCTATGGCCTCTCTGGCTTCCTCTAAATTGATCTCTTCTGGATTGATATCCCCTTTGATGTTGTCCCCTTTGATAGGATCTTTGATAATACTGGGAAGAATTGTGTCTGGAAACTGGAGCTCGAGGGGCTGAGCCTAAGCCAGAATCTGGAGGAGGAGGACGAGGAGGCTGATATTGAGAGGATCCTTTTTCATATTTGTCAAGCTTCCTTTTCTTCTTCATGGATTTCAGTTGGTTCTTGGAGAATTGCATCCATGGCTCAGAGATGGGGCAGTCATGCAGGATGTAGTATGGAATATCATTGGAGTCTTTGGCTTTGGCAGGAGGGACTGACATCATTGCTTTACTTCTAGCTTTTCTCTTCTTGGCAATAGTGCTAGCAGAATCATCAGAATTAGTCCTGTACTGATCACTCTCAGAGCTTTGAGGTTGATCATACAGATCATCAATTCTTCTGATAAGCTATTCTTGAGCTTTAAGCTTTGCAGAAACAGCAGGAGCAAGAGGAGAGAGAGCAGCAGCAGACACTAGAGCAGGAGCAGCAAGAGAGGGATCTACTAAGTGTGAGGCAAGCTCTTCATCAGCAGTCTCAACAGCAATTTCATCAGCATCAGTTGCTGGAATCATCTTTATGTCAGCAGTAGCAGCAGCAATTTCAACAGAAAGAGGCACAGTGGCCTTAGTAGCAGCATCAGAGATATCCACAGCCTTCCAGGACTTGATGTAGGAATCAATATGGCTGGGATCACAGATAGATACAGGCACAATGGCCTTAGACAAATCTTCAGCAGGAGTTGCAGGCAGACAGCTGAAATGGACTGTATCAAATATAGATAGCAGCCTCTGCAGATTTAGTGCAAAAGCACATCCAAGAGCTGGAGCTGGAGCAGACATATGATCAGCAGCTGGCACATCCACTTCTTCATAAGGCATCTCCCCCTGCCTTGGTTCAGAGAGAGGTGAATCAAGGCACCCAGAAGTAGGGATAGCCTGGGAGGAGGAAAGGAAGGCAAGCTTCGTAGACAGCTCCTGGACTTGCTTCAGGAGTGGAGCCAGGGAAGACTCCAGTAGAGATGTCAGCTTGGGAGCTAGCAACTCATACAGCCTGTCTGCCAAACTAGGAAGATCTACATGCTCAAGTGGGGCTTGAGCAGAGGTAGGAGCAAAGGTTGATGGAGGGATGGTGGCTGAAACTAAAAATGTGGAGGAAGGTGGAGAGGGAATGGTTGGTTCAGAAGATGGAATAATGGAGATAGAGGAGGTTGAGGTGGAGATAGGGGAAGTAAGAGAGGGTGTGAAGGAGGGTTGAGAGAGAATGTCATGGAGCATTTGTTGAAAGGACGAGGTTGAGGGTGGCTCAGGAGGAGTAGAGGGTGAATCATCCATGAAGGAATCATCTGTAAGTGAGAAGGATTGTAGGGTGAAGGTTGAATAGGAAAAGAGAGGATGGAATTCCTCTGAGGTGGATAGAGGAGGGGATGACATAGGTGAGGAAATGGTAATTGGGGATGAGATGATTATGGTGGAGACTGGTGGTGAGGAGGTGACGGCTTGGGTGGATATGGCTGGAGGAGGGGAAGAAGCAGGCAGCTCTTCTGCTGGAGGAGTGACTGAAATAGTCCTTGTGCCTGAATGAAGTGGTGCAGCAGCCCTGGAGGGGTTTATGATCTTCCTGTCCCATTTACTGAAGAGGGCACAGGAAAGCCTCTTGGATGCATTGATGAACATGCCAGAGGAGGTTAAAAGGTCAGGGCACCTGTTGTGCAGATAGACCCCTAAGATTCTCCCATAACTAACTGCAGTCTTATTGATCTTCTTCTTAATCAGAGTGAAGAAGATGGAGCCCCAGTCAAGGTGTTTCTTATCTAATAAAGCTCCCATCAGGCAGAACTGATATCTGGATATGGTGTCATGAGCGGAGTGCTTGGCCAATAGCACCTTCCCAACTACATCAGCCAGGAATTGAAATTCTATAGCCAGATTTTTCTTCAATAGCTTATGAGGGTTGACTGCATTGTGACCCATCCTATCCAGCATGGTGTCAAACTCCTCTCCAGACATTCAATGGAGTCTTCTCCAGTACTGAGTTGAAAAACTTCTGTTAAAAGGGCCGGGGATAGAAGTACCTGAGTCCCCTTAATGGTGCCGACAACAGAATTCTCAGTCTCGTCTGTTGCGGTATAACACCACTCTTTAATTTCTTCTGAGGCGATCTTCATCCTTGTAGTCATTATTGGAGTCAGCTGTTGTTCTCTGAATAAGTTTAGGATGTCCTTGAAGCGCTGGTCGCTTCCATCGAAGGAGTTTATGTCGATGTCAAAGCCTGTGTCGAACTTCATCTTAGCAATAGCAGCACTTGATTCAGCCATATTCACCTGCAACAGAAAACCAAAAATGACCAAGCGTAGAGAATTTGGAGGGAAAAGAAAGAAAGTTGCAGAGTATGAAAGCGCAAAGGGAGAACGACGGCTGAAAGAAAGATTTTATATTAGGGTTCGACGCGAAAAAGGAAAATCGTGGAGCTCAGTTCGAAGAAGCGTCGAACTCAGCTCGACGATTTGGGCTATAGAGGGAAATGAAGAGACGCCAATAGCGTCGAACTCCGTTCGACGTTATTGAGAGCGTCGAGCTCCGCTCGATGACCAAGGATCAGACAGAGGGAAATCCTAGATTCAACGGCGGCGCTGAACTCAGATCGACGCCTCAAGAACCGTCGATCTCCGTTCGACGTTTTCTGGGAAAACGTCGAGCTCAGTTCAGAGACAGAACATATTCTACAGACACAAAAAGAGAGGAAATTTTTAGCCTAGTCTTAGTCTGTTTTAGCTTTACAGAATCTTGTAATTTAATTTAGGCTTCCTCCATCTAACATGCCTAACTGATTGAGGAAGAAGGTGTGTTTCTTTTCATCCAAAGGCTTGGTGAAAATATCTCCCCTTTGCAAATCAGTAGGAATATATTGAAGTTCAATTTTATTTTTCTCTACATTATCTCTTAGAAAGTGATGCCTAATTTCTATGTGTTTTGTCCTACTATGGAGGACTGGATTTTGTGCTATAGAGATAGCACTAGTATTGTCACAGAAAATTTTTGACTTCTCTAAGTTGTAGCCATAGTCTAGAAGCTGATTCTGTATCCACAATATTTGTGAACAACAACTGTCTGCAGCCATATACTCAGCTTCAGCAGTTGAAGTTGACACAGATGTTTGTTTCTTACAAAACCAAGAGACAAGTCTATCACCAAGGAACTGACAAGTTCCACTGGTGCTTTTCCTGTCTATTCTGCATCCAGCATAATCAGCATCTGAAAATCCAGTTAAATCAAATGCTGAATCTTTTGGATACCAGAGACCTAGATTTGGATAACTTTTAACATACCTAAGAATTCTCTTAACTAAGATTAAATGTGACTCTCTAGGGCTAACTTGGAATCTAGCACAAATACATGTGGCAAACATTATATCAGGCCTACTAGCTGTAAGGTACAATAAAGAGCCAATTATTGCTCTATATGTTGTCTGATCAACAGGTTTCCCATGTTCATCAGCATCTATTACAGCATTTGAGGGCATGGGTGTTTTCATACATGATGCATCAGACATACCAAATTTCTTAACCAATTCTTTTGCATACTTGGTTTGAGAAATAAATATGCCTTCAGCATGTTGCTTGACTTGCAGTCCTAAGAAGAAGGACAGCTCACCCATGCTACTCATTTCAAATTTAGAGTGCATAAGCTTGGAAAACTTTTTGCACAATTTTGAATCAGTAGAACCAAAAATAATGTCATCTACATAAATTTGCACTAGTAGGGTATGGGACTTATGGGTTCTAATAAAAAGAGTTTGGTCTACTCTCCCCCTAACAAAATCATTTTCCAGAAGAAAGCATTCTAGGGTCTCATACCATGCTCTAGGGGCTTGCTTGAGACCATATAATGCTTTATGCAATTTGTAAACATAATCAGGGTGAGTTAGAGAGATAAAACCTGGAGGTTGTCTAACATAGACTTCCTCTTTGATGTCCCCATTGAGAAATGCACTTTTTAAATCCATTTGATACACTTTGAAACCTTTGTGAGCAGCATAGGCTAGGAATATCCTGATGGCTTCCAACCTTGCAACTGGTGCAAATGTCTGATCATAGTCTATTCCTTCTTGTTGAGAGTACCCTTGAGCAACTAGCCTTGCCTTGTTTCTGACTATAACTCCTTGATCATCCAGCTTGTTCCTGAATACCCACTTTGTTCCAACAATGGGATGATCCTTTGGCTTAGGCACTAGTTCCCAAACCTTGTTCCTTTCAAATTGATGCAACTCCTCTTGTATTGCAATGATCCAGTGTGGATCTTGCTCTGCATCTTGTATGGATTGAGGCTCAATTTGAGATAGGAAGCAAGTGTGCATCAGGTTCTGGTTGACCTGATTTCTAGTTTGCACACCAGCTGAAATTTCTCCAATTACTTGGGTGATTGGATGATCTCTTGTTGTTACTAAGTCAATAGGGAGTGTTGATTGTTCACCAGCCTGTGTTGTTGTCTCCTCTAGTGGAGCAGCAACTGGCTCTTCAGGATGATTTTCTTCAAGATGTTGAACTTCTTCTTCATCATCACTGCTTTCATTCTTTTCAGCAACTTGCAATTTGTTCAAGTCTTCAGCTAGAGAATGTACCTGCAAAGGTTCTATGGTAGAAGCATTCTTCTCCTTGAAAGACATGTTAGCTTCATCAAAGATAATATGAACAGATTCTTCAATTTTACAGGAAGATTTATTATAAACCCTATAGGCCTTGCTGATCATGGAGTATCCCAGAAACACTCCTTCATCAGCTTTAGCTTGGAATTTTGCTAGATATTTCTTGTCATTATTATGAATAAAATAAGTGCAGCCAAAAACTTTAAAATAGCCTATTTTAGGTTTCTTCCCTTTGAGCAATTCATAGGGAGTCTTGCCCTTCAGCTTGTGTATCAGGCTTCTGTTCAACACATAGTTGGAGGTGTTCACTGCCTCAGCCCAAAAGGACAGAGGTAGGTGAGCATCTGCCAATAATGTAGTTGCAGATTCAATGAGTGTTCTATTTTTCCTTTCTGCTACCCCATTCTGTTGAGGAGTTCTAGGAGCTGAGAAAGTGTGCCTGATCCCTTCACTTTGGCAGAACTCTTGCATGAGAAGAGAATCAAACTCTGTCCCATGATCACTTCTGATCAGGGCAATGTGAGTGTTGAACTCAATCTGAATGCATTTGAGAAAATCTGTCAAACACTTGAAGTTATCAGACTTCTTCTTCAGAAAGAATACCCAAGTGAATCTTGAGAAGTCATCTACAATCACTAAAGTATAGGATTTCCCTCCTAGGCTTTGTACAGATATGGGTCCAAAAAGATCCATATGCAACAGGTACAAAATCCTAGGTGAATCACTTTTATTAATTGATTTAAAACTACTTTTAGTTTGCTTGCCTAATTGACATGCCTTGCAAAGTTCTTCCTTCTTGTAGGGACCAGAAGGTAGTCCTCTAACAAGGTTGTCTTTGGATAGCCTAGCAATGGTTCTAAGGTTAATATGCCCTAGTCTCTTATGCCATAAAACATTAGATTTTGAAATGGAATTAAACAGGCAAATATCTACCACTGGTGAATGAAAATCCACTAAGTAAATGTTACCTCTTCTGTTACCTGTCAACACAGTTGTGTTGTCCACTGACTTGACTTTGCATATGGCTTTGTTGAAGGTCACTTGATATCCTTCATCACACAGTTGACTGATACTTATCAAGTTGTGTTTGAGTCCTTCAACATATGCCACCTTCTTGAATGTGACTGAGCCAATTTGGACTACACCATATCCTTTTGTAGTTCCAAAGCTTGAGTCTCCAAAAATTACTTTGGGTCCAAGCTTGGCTTTGAAGGAAGTGAAGTTGTCCTTGTCCCCTGTCATGTGCTTTGAGCACCCACTATCCAGATACCATTGATGGTTTGATGCTGGATAGGTCTTCACCTGCACAAAAACAGCTTATTTGTTTTTGACCCAGTTAACCTTGGGCCTAGGTTGATATCCCTTGAATTCTGAAATAAAGGACATCCCAGGTTGATCCTTATAACCTTCAGGATGGTATCTCCTAGGAGGTACTATCCATTCAGTATAGGGATTAAAGCCTTGGGATGTGGAACTTCTAGGATTGAATCCAGATGTGCCATTGAAGGAATGTTCACAGTCCTGATCTCTGTTTGACGATCGTCGAATTGAGGTCGACGATCTTGGGTCAGATCGTCGATCTCTGTTCGAAGATCGATTATGCTGAAGTTCAGAGTTTGGATATCGTCGAGCTGAGGTCGACGATCTGTAGTTAGATCGTCGAGCTCTGCTCGACGCCATCTGTTGAACTAAATTTTTCTCTGACAGATCTACATTCTTCCTGGCTACCTCTATTACTCCCTTTCCTTTGTCAGAGACAAATTTGATTGGAGTTGTTAATATTATAGGTTGGCTGGATGAGGCACCCAAGCCCAGTGTACTGTTGAATCTAGAGTTCACTGTGCTTGTAATGTCCATCAGTCTGATACTTCTCCCATTTAGGGATTCTTCAAACTCTTTAGCTCTTGACAGTTCACTTTTTAGTGAAGCTATCTCCTCCCTACAGTATTCTAACTCCTTAGAGAGTTTGAGGTTATTTGAGCTTAGGACACTGTATTCAGATAATTGATTCCTGAGAGAGATTATCTCCTTCTCAGAATTTAATAAATCTAGGCACAGTGTCTTAAATTCATTTTTGAAGTCCTCAGAATTAAAGTCAAAAGAGTTGATTACCTGATCTTCATCTGGTTGAGTTTCTGAGTCTGATTCTGATTCTTCATCAGAGTTTTGCTGTGAGGCATTGACAGCCATCATGCAAAATTCTTTTTCATCTGCATCATCCTCATCATCACTAGAACTGGATGAGGCTTCAGATTCTTCTTCAGTCTCACTCCATGTCTCAGCAACAAAGCCCTTCCTTGTATGTTTGTTCTTGCTGGAGGAGGCTTTGTCTGAGCTATTCTTCTTGTAATCCTTTTCTTTTCTTCTTTCTCTTCTTTCCTTCTTGTCCTTATTCTTGTTTTCTGGACAGTCAGGCACAATGTGGCCTGGTTTCCTGCAACCAAAGCATATAATTTCTTTATTATTGTTTGATTTATCATACCTTGGTTTATCATGACCCTTGTATGGTCTCTTTCTGAAGTCTTTTCTGGCCATCTTGTAGAATCTTTTGGCCAGTAGACTTATGAGCTCATCATTTCCTGTAGCTTTATCTTCAGGCTCCTCTTCTATAGCTTTGAAGGCTATGGTCTTTTCTTTCCTTGTGGCTGGAGAGATAGCCTTTTGTTCTTCTTCTCTATTTTTAATGAGCAGCTCATAGGATTTGAGCTTGCCTAGGAGAGCTTCAGTGGTAATCTCATTTAAACTTCTGGCATCCTTGATTGGCCAGATTCTTGAATCCCAAGTGCTGGGGAAGCACATCAGGATTTTGTCATTCAGCTCAGTCAGTGATATTTCTTTGTCTAGGGTTTTTAGCTCATTGACAATCAGACTTAGTCTATTGTACATGTCAGCCACTGATTCAGCTTCTCCCTTTTTGAAGTTCTCATATTGGCTTATCAGATGAGATCTTCTATCTTTCCTTTCATCAGCAGATCTTGAGACAATTTCAGAGAGTTTGCCCCAGATTTCTTTGGCTGAGTGGCATTCAGCTACCTTCTGAAAAATTTCATCAGACATTGTTTGGGCTAAGATGTTCATATCCTTAGCATCTGCACTCTTCCACTTCTTTATATCTGCATCTGTTCCAGAAGGAGGTGGAACAGCACTTGTACTTGAGCTTGCTGGAGGAGTTGGACAAACTGTCAAGACAGAATTGAAAATGTCTTCATCAATAGAATTCATGTATAATCTAATCCTTGCCTTCCAGAGTGCAAACTTAGAAAGGTTGCACACTGGTGGTCTGGTGCTTGCATAATCTTTGTTCTGTGCCATGTCTTTAAATAAAAAGATAGATGAATAGGAAATAACCCCTTAAGAGATTGATCTTATCAAGGATCTTTTTGGTTCAGGTGTTAGCCTGTATGAGCAACAAACCTCCCTCTGATACCAATTGAAAGTGAGGGTAAGATCTATCTCAACTCTAGAGGGGGGGTGAATAGAGTAGTTTAAAATAGTTTTTCACAGTTGGAATAAACAGCACATATAAAATTCAATTTATGATATAGTGTAGTGTGCTAGTAAGAAGTTAAAAACTAAGAAGTAAAAAAGCACAGCACACAGCAAACTAATCACACAAACAAACCAAAAGACACAAGGAAATATAGTGGTTCCCCAAAAACCTGGGTACATCCACTCTTCTACCACCCTTGGTAGGAATCCACTCAGGATGAGTTGATCAGGTGTCCTGACACCAATGAGCTTTTGATAAGGTGCTCAAAAACTAAAACTGGATTTTTTGATAAGGTGTCTTGCCACCACTGAGTTTTGACAAGGCTCTCAGAACCAGACAGAACTTTTGAAGGGAGTTCAAGAACCCTTTTACAGCAGGAAAAGAAAAATAAGAGTGAAGGGTGTCTTCTCTGTTCTCAATCAAATGAGAGAAGCACAAGTGGATTGATGATGTCAAAGATCCCCCTGAGATGTAGAAAGGTTCAGGAAAAGAAGCTTTGCTCTAGGGTGATAGGTCTTCAGAACTTTGATCTCCAGCAAAGGATGGTTTCAGCAAGAAGGCTGAGAAATGAGGTGTCTGGAGTTCTGAGATGAGATTGTGAACACTTTTCAGTCAGCAAGAAGATTTTTGAAGTCACAGTTCTTCTGTTGTTCTTCTGCTATCAGTATTCTCTATTCTGTATGTTCACTTTCTTTCTTTTCAATCTGTGTCTTTTTTTCTCTTGTGTATTCTGTATGTCTTGAAAAAAACACAGAAGAGAGGAATAGAAATTTTCTGAAGTTTCCTTGTCCAAATTAGCCGTTGGGAGTCATAAATGTCTTCCAAAAAGAGTCTTGTCTTCTAGAGGAAAGTCCAGCAAACATTCTCTGAATAATTCCTTGAAACTTGCTCCAGAATAAAGACAAACGGCTGGGAGATCTTCTGACATAAATGCTGATAATATTCAAAAACATTCCAAAGAACAGCAGCATTTGAATTCCTGAAAGCATCGATCTCTCTAAAAGAAAACGTCGATCTGAGCTCTACGAGCATCGAACTGAGCTCAGAGATGAAATGAGACAAGCAGACAGAAAACGTCGATCTGAGCTCGAAGATCGTCGAACCGAGCTCAGCGACTAGGGAAATAACTTGAATGAGGGATCGTCGAACTGAGCTAGAAGATAGTCGAGGGGAGTTCGACGACTCAGCAGAAGCTAGCCAAAAGCAGATAGTCAATCTGAGCTCGAAGATCGTCGACCGGAGTTCGACGTTTTATTGAAGATGAGCTCAGAGAGCGTCGAACGGAGTTCGACGATTCGTCGACCTGAGCTCGACGTAAATTGCCTTAGACTAAGCTCTTCAACCTTGATCATGGAAAGGTCCTGGGGGCAGCTCCAAACCTAAGTTCTAAGCCCTAGACTCATTCTAATGTTGACCTTCTCAACTATACAACTAGGTCAACTGGGATTCCTAAGACAAGCATAGTGATCCTTACCCAAATTAGTAATAGGGTGTTCCAACAGTGGGGTTCACTGCGTAAAGCGAGTTTTAGGCCTCCGATTTAGACGAGAGTCGGTCGGACCTTCCTAAACTCAGTTGGGCACGACTTCGAGAGAATCGTGTTCAAGCTTTAAGAACCTCCACGGTCAAGGACCTTTATCCTAATAAGTTTAGATTTTTATCGCATTTTCTTAATCGTCTTTAGCTGAGGTGATCCTTGATCGAGTGCATTTCCATTTCATATTTTCAACCTTTTGTAGTAATCAATTTTCTTATGCTCTTTAATTAACTCTAACAGCTCTCTTTCTAGCTTTAGCTTTATTTTCTTTAGTTGCTCTTATTTTATCAAAACCCTAGTTTTTCCGTCGATAAGATAATAGTCTTCGTGTGAGTAAGCATACTCAACAGTTCCCGGATTTCAATACGACACTTGTGTCCCCTAGCTACAATTTGATAGGTATACTTGCCTCATTGGATTGCTAGTTCGGTTGCATTTATTTTCTTCGAACCCTAGCGCGCAACAAAATCCTTCTAGAAAAGCTCAAATCTTTTGAGCACCTGACAAATACTAGGGAGGCAGAGCAGAAGGCCTCCACTCAAGTCAGGAAAGAGCAAAATATTGCATTCAAGGCTACAGAAGAAATAGCAGCTCCTACTATTAATGAAGAATTCTTGAGACCCTTAGCAAAGAGATTCTACAAGATGGGCAAAAGAGACTTCAGGAAGAATTTGTCGAGACAAGAAGATAAACCCAGGTATGACAAAACACCAACTAAAGAGGTTGTTTATTTTGGTTGCAGGAAACATGGACACTACATCTCTAAGAGTCCAGAAAATCAGAAGAAGGAGAAAAGAAAAGAAAAGGACTCCAGAAAATAGAAGCACGACAAGCCCTCCTCAAGCAAGCATAAGAGGAAAGAGAAAGGCTTTGTAGTAGAAACCTGTAGTGATACAGAAGAGGATTCCTCATCCTCTAGCTCCAATGATGAAGATGAAGAGGAAGCTAAAGCAAAGAAAGTTTGCCTAATGGTAATTGATGCTTCCAGCACTCATTCAGAAGATGACTCATCAGATGATGAAGAACCACTCTCTAAAGTAGATCAGGTACTCTAATCCTTTGACTTCAATTCTGAAGATTTTGTACATGAATTCAAAATTATGTGTATAGATTTAATTAGCTTAGAAAAAGAAATCAAACAACTTAGAGAGCAACTAAATGATCAAAGTAATCTAGTTGCAGAGAATAACCAACTAAAAGATAATATCACTGTTGCTAATGAATAGATAATCAAATTAAAAACTGAGCTAACTGAGGCAAGGCAACTTGAAGAATCCCTTAATGGGAGAAGCTTCAAGTTGATGGACATTACATGCAGTGTTAATGCCAGACTCACTGGCAAGCTGGGCTTGGGTGCTTCTTCAAGCCAACCCCCATTGGTTCAGAAAAATATACTAAGGACTCCTGTGAAATTCATTTCTGAAAAGGGTAAAGAACTAATTTATGAAAAACCCTTAACTGCAAATAAAAACAAACCTAACAAACAGAAAAACAGAAACAAACAAAATCAAAGCAAAAACAATGTTCAGTAGTTTTCGTCAAACTCAGATCGATGAAATGTGAACAAATCGTCGAATCCAGATCGACGATCTTTGAACGAATTTTTTTACTATAATTGGTCGTCTTACTGCGATTGACGATTTCTGTATGAATCGTCGAGCAGAGATTGACGAACATGGGGCACAAAGAATGAGTATTATCCTTCTCTGAGCAGTGATCGACGATCTCAACCCATGTCGTCGAACTCAGATCGACGATCTCACTTCCAATAGTCGAACCCAGTAAGAAGTAATAAAACTTTTAACCATAACAGAAATCCTAACCTTGACAAAAACTCTAATCAGAAGATGGACACAGTTAATCCTTTCACCCATTGGGAAATACCACCTAGGAGGTATCATCAACTAGGATATAAATCTCAGCCAACTAGTTCTGTTATTTTAAGTTTTTCTTATCAAGAAAACAAAGGACCCAAGATAACCTGGGTCAAGAACAATTAACTCTTTAATTTTTGCAGGTAAAGAACTGTCCTTTATATAACCATCGATGGTATCTGGACAGTGGGTGCTCAAAGCACATGATAGGATGGAAGGACAACTTATCTAGCTATAAGTCAAAGCTAGGACTTAAAGTTATCTTTGGTGACTCCAACTATGGCTAGACTGAAGGCTATGGAGTAATCAAAATAGGAGTTCTCACATTCAGGAAGGTTGCATATGTAAGTGGATTGAAACATAACTTGATCTCCATCAGTCAACTTTGTGATGAAGGATTTCAGGTAACATTCAATCAGTCCTCTTGCATTATTTCTTCAGCTGACAGCATAGTTATTTTAACTGGTCCTAGAGTAGGTAACATCTATATTGTTAACTTTAATTCAGCCATAAATGAAATTTGTTTTTTTAACCAATCTTGTAATCAAAATGAACTATGGCATAGGAGGTTAGGACATGTAAACTTAAAATACATTGCTAGGCTATCTAAGGACAACCTTGTAAGAGGATTGCCTTCTTACCCCTATAAGAAGGAAAGCCTATGCAGGGCTTGTCAACTAGGCAAGCAAACTAAAAATAGTTTCAAATCCATTAATAAGAGTGACTCACCTAGTATTTTGTATTTGCTTCCCATAGATCTCTTTGGACCCATTGTTGTACAAAGCCTAGGAGGGAAGTCTTACACCTTGGTTATTGTAGATGACTTCTCCAGGTTTACTTGGGTGTTCTTCTTGAAAAACAAGTCAGATAACTTCAAGGTTCTTACATATTTTCTCAAGTGCATACAGAGTGAGTTCTCTACTCAAGTTGTATTGATCAGAAGTGATCATGGTACTGAGTTTGAGTTTCTTCTTATGCAAGAGTTCTGTGAGAAGAAAGGTATCAGGTTATGTTTTTCTGCTCCTAGAACTCCTCAATAAAATGGGGTAGCTGAAAGGAAAAAAAACAGAACCCTGATTGAAGCTACATGTACATTACTTGATGATGCATACTTGCCCCTTTACTTTTGGGCTGAGGCAGTGAGCATAGCTAACTATGTCCTGAATAGAAGTTTAATACACAAGCTTAAGGCTAAGACCCCCTTGAGCTACTCAAAGTGAAGAAACCTAAAGTAGACTATTTTAGAGTATTTGGTTGTGTTTGTTACATACATATTAACAACAAAAAATACACTAGAAAGTTTGAAGCCAAGTCTGAAATGAGAATTTTTCTAGGATATTCCCAAGTAAGTAAGGCTTATAGGATTTACAATAAATCAACCTTGAAAATTGAAGAGTCTATACATGTATCTTTTGATGAAACTAATATATTTTATAAGGAGAAAAATACTTCTACCAGTCAGACCTTGCAGGTACCTACCTTGCGTGAGAATTTCGAAGCTGTGACCCTCACCCATGAGGCTGTTACACCATCATCTCCACAAGTAGTTGAAGATAGTGATGAGGATATCAGTGAGCCCACTAATATTATTCTAGCAGCTGAAATAATTTCACAAGCGGAATTACCCCCACCAGCTGTTGAACAACCAACTCCTCCTGCTGATTTAGTCACACTTAGAGATCATCATGTATCTCAAGTGATTGGAGACATATCAGCAGGTGTGCAGACAAGACATCAACTCCACCAGGATTTGATGCATGCATGCTTCATTTCTCAAGTTGAACCTCATTCCATTCAAGATGCTGAGCAAGATCCCCACTAGATCCTTGCAATGCAAGAGGAGCTCAACCAATTTGAGAGATGTAGAGTTTGGGAATTGGTCCCAAGACCAAAGAACTACCCAGTGATTGGAACCAAATGAGTGTTCAAAAACAAGATGGATGCATAAGGAGCAATTATAAGGAACAAGGCTAGGCTTGTTGCTCAAGGGTATATGTAGGAAGAAGGCATTGATTATGATCAAACCTTTGCACCAGTTGTAAGGTTAGAGGCAATCAGGATATTCTTGGCCTATGTTGCTTCTCAAAAATTTAAAGTATATCAAATGGATGTAAAGAGTGTTTTTCTAAATGGAGAACTCAAAGAAGAGGTGTATGTTGAACAACCACCAGGTTTTATCTCTCCAACTCAACGTTCTTTTATTTATAGGTTGCATAAAGCTCTCTATGGCCTCAAGCAAGCTCTAAGAGCTTGGTATGAGACCCTAGCTAGCTTCTTGTTAGAGCATAAATTCTCTAGAGGCATAGTAGATAGGACTTTATTTATAAAGCACCATCATGACAAAATACTGTTAGTACAAATATATGTAGATGACATAATATTTGGCTCTATAGATCCCAAACTATGCAAGAGGTTTTCCAACCTTATGCATTCAAAGTTTGAGATGAGTTGTATGGGTGAGCTCTCCTACTTTCTTGGTCTCCAAGTCAAGCAGGCACCTGATGGCATTTTTCTATCCCAATCTAAGTATGCTAATGAGCTGATCAAAAGGTTTGGGATGGCTAATGCCTCGGCTAAGAAAACACCCATGGATACCAATGCTGTGATTGATTCTGATGAGTATGGGAAACCTGTTGATCAGAAATTATATAGGGTCATTGCTGGGTCCCTGTTATATCTCACAGCAAGTAGGTCAGATATCATATTTGTCACATATCTTTGTGCTAGGTTTCAGGTGAACTCTAAAAAATCTCACCTTATTTTACTTAAAAGAATTTTAAGATATATAAAGAGTTGCTCAAATCTTGGACTCTGGTATCCTGCTGAGTCAGAATTTGAGTTGACTGGATACTCAGATGCTGACTTTACTGGATGTAGAGTAGACAGGAAAAGTACCTCTAGAACATGCCAGTTCCTGGGTGCTAGGCTTGTCTCTTGGCTTTGTAACAAGCAAACATCTATGTCTACATCAACAGCAAAAGCTGAATACACAGCAGCTGGCAGTTGTTATTCTCAGATGTTGTGGATACAAAATCAGCTACTAGATTATGGATACAACTTAAATAATTAAACTATATATTATGATAGTACTAGTGTTATTTCTATATCACAGAATCTAGTCCATCACTCTAAGACTAAGCATATAGATGTAAGTCATCATTTCATTAGGGAGTGTATAGACAAAATGAGAATTAATCTCACCTTCATCCCTACTGATTTGCAAAGGGCAGATATTTTCACCAAACCCTTGGATGAAAAGAAACATCTATTCTTCATGAATCAGCTAGGTATGATTAATGGGGTTGAGATTATTTAACTTTTTGTCTGAGCTCAACGATTTGTTGACAGATCGTCGAACAGAGATCGACGATCTGCTAGCATCTCGTGAAGTTGAACGTCAAACGGAGATCGACGATCACTTCTTAGTGAATCAATTGATGTCAACTGGAGATCGACGATTTTTGGTTCAGAGAATTTATCATCGATCTGAGATCGACAATTTATTCTTTCTCTTCGATCTGAGGTTACCAAACTCATTTTATATTAAAATATTTCACCAACCTCGGTTTTGAAGATGTTTTAGTAGTTAATTAACTTGACTAATCCCGTATCTTCGTTTTCTTAAACCTTATAATCTAGGGTTTAGACGGAAATAGTCCAGCGCTTTCCATTTCCCTTCTACACATGATCTTTGTGTTTCTCTGTAGGAACTCTCAAATGGCAATCACAGCGGCGATTTTGTCAAGCATGAAGTTTGACTCTGGTTTCGATATTGATCTTGAATCCTTTAAGCACAGTGATCAGATTTTTCAAGACGTGTTGAAACTGTTTGATGCGCCAAAGTTACAAAAGTTGCTGACGACAAGGATAAAGTTGCCAGTGACAGAAATCAAGGAATGGGCTTATACTTCATCATTAGACAGATAGCCATTGGTAGGAACTATTTCTGGACAGGCGGTAAGTCTAACCCCTATCGTTCTTACTGAAATTTTCGGTTTTGTTAATGGAGAAGATGATATTGATTTGGATAAAGAAGAATTTGTTGTCATGCTTGCCAGAATGGATCATGCTGATGTATACCCTAGCAAGCTTCTGAAAAAGAACTTGTCCCCTCAATACAAGTTCTTGGCAGATATTGTGGGAAAAGTGTTTCTTGGGAAGCACACTGCCCATGATAACATTTTCAGGCATCAGTTTCTTTTGATGAGTGCCTTGGTTAATCAGAAGGCAGTAAATTGGGCTGAAACTCTGTTTGACTTGATAAATAAAAAGACAAATAAGAGAGAGGTCTCTCTTGGCAGAATTCTAGGGATTTTTCTCACTGAAAAATGCACTGAGTTGTTGAAATCCCCAGCAACATTTATTAATGCTTCCAAGAGGCTGGCCCCAGCTCTCTTTGGAAAGTGGGAGAGGACCGTCTCAAAGCCCTCCAGCGCTCCCTCCACTTACAGGGATTCTGAGGACACAAGTACTGCTTCAGTCACTCCACACCCTAGGAAAGATGAGCCAGAGATTCCTCCTCCTCCACCTTCACCCGCAGCTAGACCAACTTCTCCACTACATCTACCAACTCCACCACCAAGCCATCCTCCATCTCCTCCTCCACCATCTCCTCTATCAAGTTATCTAGAAGAGATCCCTACCACTAATATTTCAATCCAAACCTCACGAAATTTTGATCTTAACTTTTCAACACCAACTCCTTCACCTTCCCCTTCCCCAATTCATTTACCATCTCATGAACCTTCCCCTCCTTCTCCCCATCTAGAGCCCATGGTTATACCTGAATCAACCATTCACCCTAACATTTCCACCATCTGTACAGCTTGTGGACATTCTACTTCATCTCTACCATCCACATCATCTGACCCATCTGCCCTCATTGCTCTCCTGACCCCTACCATCAAAACCATTGTAGAGGATGCCATTGCACCTCTACTAGCCTCCTTCAATTCTTTTGTTGCCTCTTTCTCTAACCCTCCTTCATCTAGGGGCCTGGCAGCAGACATTACTGCTACTAGGTAGGGGGAGATGTCCAGTGAAGAAGTTCCCCCTCCTCCAGCAGTTGCAACAGCAGAGACAGTTACAGTTTTAGCAGTTGTAGATACGGAGATTGTAGATACAGATTTGATAGATACTGAACTTGAGGATATAGTGTTGATAGATGCAGAGCTTGAAACTTTTCTGACAGATGATTCTTTGGACTCTTTGGAAGTAGAAACTTTTATGTTGAACATACTGTACATCCTTCAGGAGAATTGTCTACTATCCTAGATCGTTTTGATCTCTCTTTTAGCACAATTCCTTCTTTTGTTACTCCTCCATATTATACAGATATTGTTTGTTATACTACTCCTGTGAGCACTGATATTTCACATCAGCTTATTTAGAGTTTTCAGCTCCAGTGCCTGAGCTTTCTACAGCTCCAGAGGCTGAGCTTATCAGTATGGCAGAGGTTGAGATTTCAGAGCCCAAGGCTTTCTCTCCTCCAACCTAGTCCCAGACTTGGATGAAGTTATGGCTGCTGATACAGCTGAAGAACTTTCAGTAATCAAAGAGATTGAAGATTTATAGATAATCCACAAGGTCTCTCTGATAATGTTTAAGATTCAGATTCAGACTCAGATCCAGATGTCAGCAAAAAGAAGAAAGTGACAAAGAAAAGAAAAGCTCCAGTGAAGGAAGTGCTTAAGTCTAATCCTCAAGATGGCATTCCTTACTTCATCAGGCACAACATAACGTTTACTTCAACTTCTCCTCACTGGATGAGATTTTCTAAGAATGAGATGAAGGCTCAAAAGAAAAGGAGAAAGAGTGGTTCCTCTCCTGTTAAAGTCTTCAGGAAGGATCCACCTCCTCCTCCTCCTTTAGCAGGTGCTAGTGGGAATATTGCTTCTAAGACTGCTACCTCCTCCCAACAACAGAGTTCTTATGCCCCTCACTCTTACAGTAGACCATCCAAGTCTTACTCTAGGGGTTATTCTAGAAGGAGAGGTGGACAGAATGATCAGGCTGACAGAGAAGATAGTTCAGATTCTAGGAGGTGATTCAGAGTTCCTGGGAAGTACAGTGAAGTCGGACCTCCTCCAAATCTCCATGACAGTCAGTCTTAGCATATAGCAACAGAAACTAAATTCCAAGAACAATCAGTCAAGTACATGAAGCTTCAGAAGGTCCCTCTTGATTCAAAAGAAGAATCATCTCAGTATGAACCTGAGCTAGATCCAAACTTCAGGATGGCTAGGTTTCATGAATTGGTTGCTCTCTCCCAGATAAACAAAGCTAGAAAAGAAGGATTCTGAAAGTGAGGGTAAGATCTATCTCAACTCTAGAGGGGGGTGAATAGAGTTTAATTAAAGTAAATTCACAGTTTTAACAGCAGCAAAACTTTTAAGATTTGATTTATATATATGTAGGGTGTCTAGCTATAGAATTAAAAAGACAGTAAAAAGGAAGAGCACAGCACACAGCAAAGAGAACACACAAGCAAACCAGAAAACACAAGGAGCTATACTGGTTCCCCAACAACCTGGGTTCATCCACTCTTCTACCACCCTTGGTAGGAATCCACTGTAGGATGAGTTGATCAGGTGTCCTGGGCACCAATGAGCTTTTGATAAGGTGCTCAAAAACCAAACTAGATTTTTTGATCAGGTGTCTTGCCACCACTGAGTTTTGACAAGGTTCTCAAAACCAAACTCAAAACTTTTGAAGGGAGTTTTGAAAACCCTTTTACAGAAGGAAAGGAAAAAGAAAAGATTGATGATGTCTTCTCTATCTCAATCAAGAGAGAAGCACAAGTGGATCTTTTGTTGTCAAAGCTCCCCCTGAGATGTTGAATGAATCAGGAATGGAAGCTTTGCTCTAGGGTGATAGGTCTTAAAAAAAACTTCAGATCTCCAGCAGAAGATTGTTTCAGCAGAGGCTGAAAGATGAGTTGTCTGGAGTCCTTGAGATGAAGCTGTGATCACTTTTTGAGTACACAAAATTATTCAGCTAATTCTCCTTTTTTTTTGTAACAGTATGTGTGTCTCTTGATTCTATTAATTGTATTGACTCTTGATTGATTGTCTGTGTGAGAAGAGAAGAGCAGAAGTTCTTATTCCTTGAAGGTTCTTCATCGAAGATAGCTGTTATCAGGCATTAAATGTCTTCCATAAAGAATTTGTCTTCTAGAGGAAAGTCCAATAAAACATTCTCTTGATAATTCCTTGAAACTTGCTCCAGAATAAATGAAAACGGCTGGCAGATCTTCTTGACATAAATGCTGATAGAATTCAAAAACATTCCAAAGACTGATGGAATTTGAATCCTTAAAAACGTCGATCTCTTAGAAAATCGTCGATCTGAGCTCTACGATCGTCGAACTGAGCTTAGAGATGGAATAAGATCAATAGACAGAAAACGTCGAACTGAGCTCGAAGATCGTCGAACTGAGCTCAGCGACCTGGAGAATAAGTGAAGAAGGATCGTCGACCTGAGCTAGAAGATCGTCGAACTGAGCTCGACGACTTAACTTAGCTGAGCTCAGGGAGTGTCGAATGGAGTTCGACGTTTCGTCGAACTGAGCTCGACGAAAAAGGTCTTAGACTTGGTTCTATCTCTGAAATCTTGGAATGGTCCTGGGAGCAGCTTCAAACCTAAGTTCTAAGCCCTAGACTCATTCTAATTGTTGACCTTTTCAACTATACATCTAGGTCAACCTGGTTTCCTAAGAAAAACATAGTGATCCTTACCCAAATTAGTAATAGGGTGTTCCAACAATCTCCCCCTATTTGGGTTAGGATTACTATTTACATATTTCAGAAGTAAAAGATACAACAACATACAGAAGAGCAGTAAACTAAAACAGAATAGAAAAGCAAGAAAATATTGCAGCAATTATGAGGAGTTTCAGCAAATTTTCAGAGGAGTGTACTATCTGCTTACATATGTTACTTCTTCTCATTTCCTTTCTTGAATATAATTTCTCTGTTAGGATTAAGGGCTTCCTTCTTTGACCTTCTGTCATCTTCTGCTCCTAAGGAGGTTTGAGATCTAGCTCTTGGAACCACAGCCTCAGGATGCAGCTTCAGGTAGTCCACTGGGTCAAAGAATTTACTTGAAGAATACTTTTCCAATTCAGCTTTTCTTTGTTCTGACAAAGTTGTAATATTGGAGGTATCTTTTCCTTGCTCTCTTGCTTTCTTCAATTGATCTAGAGCAGCCAATTCTTTCATCCTTGCATTCCAAGATAAAGGGTTGTTCTCTGGGTCTTCAAATGGCACTGCAGGCTCATATCTATTAATAGATTCTGATGCAGTAGTAGTTCTGGTATCAACCTTTTCTCTGATCTTGTAGGGGAAAGGACCTTGAGTAGAGTCTGTGAACCTTTGTCCTTCCCTAGATTGAAATCTATGCTCTCTTTGGCTTCCTCTATACTGTCCTTTTCTTGATTGATAGCCCCTTTGATATTGTCCCCTTGGCTGGTATCTCTGATAAGACTGGGAGGAACTTTGTTTGGAAGCTGGGGCTTGAGGAGCTGAGCCTCCACCTGTCCCTGAATCTGGAGGAGGAGGAGGAGGCTGAAATTGAGATGAACCTTTCTCATACTTTTCAAACTTTCTTTTCTTTCTCAAAGCCTTTAGTTGATTTTTAGAATATTGCATCCAATGTTCAGTAATTTGACAATCATGCAAAATATAGTGTGGAATGTCATTTGAATCTTTAGCTTGAGCTAGGGGAACCTTCATCATAGCCTTGCTTCTAGCTTTCCTTTTCTTGACAATAGTATTAGAAGAATCATCAGATTCAGTTTGAAACTGATCACTCTCTGAACTTTGTGGCCTATCATACAAGTCATCAATGCTTTTTATATACTTTTCTTGTTGCTTGATTTGATCAGGGGTAAGAGCTGGAGCAGTAGCAGCATCAATAACAGGAGCAGAGACAGCAGGAGTAGAAACAATTGAAGCAGAAATAGATTCAGATTCTTCTAGGTAGGTAGTGAGTTCTTTATCAGCAGCAGTATTCTCAATCACAGAGACCATTTCAGTATCTTTTGAAGGCAAACTTGTTGTAACAGTAGCAGCAGCACTTAAAATATCAGCATCCATAGCTTTGAAGGAATTTATATATATTTCAATCAGCCTGGGATCACAGTAATTTATAGGCACAATGGCCTTAGTAAGGTCTTCAGATTGTTGAACTGGCAGAGAGCTGAAATATACAGTATCACAAGTAGAGAGCAGACTCTGAAGGTCCATTGCAAAAATAGGAACAGAACTGGAACCTTCAGCAGTCTCAGGCACACCCACTGCTTCATGAGGCATCTCCCCCTGCCTTGGTTCAGAGATAATTGAATCAAGGCACCCAGATGAAGGTGTTGCCTGGGAAGAGATGAAGGAGGAGAGCTTGGTAGATAACTCCTGAACTTGTTTCAGGAGTGGAGCCAAAGAGGTCTCCAACAGAGATGTTAGCCGGGGAGCTAGCAGGTCATAGAGCTTGTCTGCCAAAATAGGAAGATCTACATGCTCAAGATGGGCTTGAGCAGAGGTAGGAGGTGAGGGAACTGGAATTTGGGTGACTGGGACTAATGGGATGGAGGATGTGGTGATGGAAAGTGTAGGGATGGATGGCTCTGAAAGAGGAATAGTGGAGATAGAAGTTAATGAGGTGGAGATGGATGAGATGGAAGAGGCAAGAGATGGGGTGAAGGATGGTTGGGAAAGAATATCTTGGAGAAGTTGTTGATAGGAGGATGTTGAGGGAAGCTCAGAAGGAGAATCATCCATAAAGGAGTCATCTATAAGAGAGAATGATGGAGAGGTGAAAGTTGGATAAGAGAATAGAGGATGGAATTCTTCTGAAGTAGTGGCTGGAGGAGGTGATGTTGGTGAAGAAATGGTAAAGGTTGAGATTGGTGTGGTAACTGGAATAGAAACAGCTGGAGGAGGAGAGGAAGAGGCAGACAATCCTTCTGCTGGGGCAGACTCCTGAGAGGAAGTGACTTGGGTAGTCCTGGTTCCTGAAGCCAGTGGTGCAGCAGCAGCCCTGATAGGGTTGAAGATCTGCCTGTCCCATTTGCTGAATAGGGCACAGGTAAGCCTCTTGGATGCATTGATGAACATCCCACTAGAGGTCAGCAGGTCAGGGCACCTGGAGTGCAGGTAAACCCCTATAATTCTTCCAAAACTTACACAGCTTTTGTTTAGCTTCTTCTTGATCAGATTGAAGAATATTAATCCCCAGTCTAAATGTTTCTTATCAACCAGAGCTCCCATTAAACAGAACTGATATCTAGAAATAGTGTCATGGGCTGAGTGCTTTGCCAAAAGCACTTTGCCAACCACATCAGCCAGAAATTGGTATTCGATAGACAGATTTTTCTTCAGCAATTTGTTAGGGTTCACAGCAGTGTGACCCATTCTATCAAGCATTGAATCAAACTCCTCTCCAGATAAATCTATGGAGTCATTTCCAGAACTAAGTAGGAAAACTTCAATCAGAAGGGCCAGGGACAATGGTACCTGAGTCCCTTTTATTGAGCCGATGACAGAATTCTCATTCTCATCTGTTGCTGTAAAACACCATTCTTTAATTTCTTCTGAAGCAATCTTCATTCGGGTGGTCATTATCTGAGATAGTTGCTGGTCTTGGAATAGGCTGAGAATGTCCTTGAAACGTTGATCACTTCCATCAAACGAATTCATATCAATATCAAAACCGGTATCGAATTTCATCTTGGAAATAGCAGCACTGGAGCCAGCCATCTGTACCTGCAATAATGAACCAAACACGACCAAGCGTAGGAGATTTGGAGGGAAAGAGAAAATTGCAGAGAGTATGAAAGCGCAAAAGATGAACGATGGCCGAAGAAATGATTTTATATTAGGGTTCGACGGCGAAACGGAAAATCGTGGAGCTCAGTTCGATGAAACTTCGAACTCAGCTCGACGATTTGGGCTACTAAAGGAATCTGAAGAGACGCCAGTAGCGTCGAACTCCGTTCGACGATATTATCGAGCGTCGAGGTCCGCTCGACGACTTCTGAATAGACTGAATGGAAGCCTGGAGCTAACAGCGGCGCTGAACTCAGATCGACGATTCAAGAAACGTCGATCTTCGGTCGACGATTTCTGGGAAATCGTCGATCTCCGTTTGACTATTTCTGGGGAAACGTCGAGCGTAGTTCAGAGACAAGACCTATACTACAGACACAAAAAGAGATAAGTTTTTAGCCTAGTCTTGGTCTGTTTTTAGCTTTTCAAAATCTTGTAATTTATTTTAGGCTTCCTCCATCTAACATGCCTAACTGATTGAGGAAGAAGTTGTGTTTCTTTTCATCCAAAGGCTTGGTGAAAATATCTCCTCTTTGCAAATCAGTTGGGATATATTGAAGTTCAATTTTACTTTTCTCAACATTATCCCTTAGAAAATAATGTCTAATTTCTATGTGTTTTGTCCTACTATGGAGGACTGGATTTTGTGCAATGGAAATAGCACTGGTGTTGTCACAAAATATTTTTGACTTCTCTAAGTTGTAACCATAGTGTAGGAGTTGGTTTTGTATTCATAATATTTGTGAACAACAACTGCCTGCAGCCATATATTCAGCTTCAGCAGTTGAGGTTGACACAGATGTTTGTTTCTTACAATACCAAGAGACAAGTCTATCACCAAGAAACTGACAAGTTCCACTGGTGCTTTTCCTGTCTATTCTGCATCCAGCATAATCAGCATATGAGAATCCAGTTAAGTCAAATGCTGAGTCTTTTGGATACCAGAGTCCTAGATTTGGACAGCTTTTAACATACCTAAGAATCCTCTTTACTAAGATTAAGTGTGACTCTCTGGGGCTAACTTGAAATCTAGCACAAATGCATGTAGCAAACATTATATCAGGCCTGCTAGCTGTAAGATACAGTAAAGAGCCAATCATTGCTCTATATGTTGTCTGATCAACTGGTTTCCCATGTTCATCAGCATCCAATACAGCATTGGTAGGCATGGGTGTTTTCATACATGATGCATCAGACATACCAAATTTCTTAACCAGTTCTTTTGCATACTTGGTTTGAGAAATAAGTATGTCTTCAGCATGTTGTTTGACTTGCAATCCTAAGAAGAATGATAGCTCACCCATGCTACTCATTTCAAATTTAGAGTGCATAAGCTTGGAAAACTTTTTGCACAAGTTTGAATCAGTAGAACCAAATATAATATCATCTACATAGATTTGTACTAGTAGGGTATGGGACTTATGGATTCTAATAAAAAGAGTTTGGTCTACTCTCCCCCTAACAAAATCATTTTTCAGCAGAAAACATGCTAGGGTCTCATACCATGCTCTAGGAGCTTGCTTGAGACCATATAATGCTTTGTGTAGTTTAAAAACATAATCAGGATGGGTTAGAGAGATAAAACCTGGAGGTTGTCTAACATAGACTTCTTCTTTGATTTCCCCATTGAGAAAAGCACTCTTGACATCCATTTGATAGACTTTGAATCCCTTGTGAGCAGCATAAGCCAGAAAGATTCTTATGGCTTCTAATCTTACAACAGGTGCAAAGGTCTGGTCATAGTCTATCCCTTCTTCCTGAGAGTACCCTTGAGCAACTAGCCTTGCCTTATTCCTTACAATGATTCCTTGATCATCCAGCTTATTTCTGAACACCCATTTGGTTCCAACAATGGGATGATCTTTTGGCTTAGGCACTAGTTCCCAAACTTTATTTCTTTCAAATTGATGCAACTCCTCTTGCATTGCAATAATCCAGTGTGGATCTTGTTCTGCATCTTGAATGGTTTGAGGTTCAATTTGAGAGAGGAAGCAAGTGTGCATCAGGTTCTGGTTAACCTGATTTCTAGTTTGCACACCAGCTGAGATGTCTCCAATTACTTGAGAAATTGGATGATCTCTTGTTGTTACTAGATCAACAGGGGGTGTTGATGGTTCACCAACCTGTGTTGTTGTATCCTCTTGTGGAACAACAACTGGTTCTTCAAGAAGATTTTCTTCCTGATAGTGAGCAGCTTCTTCATCTTCACTACTGTCATCCTTTTGTGTAACTTGTAATCTGTTCATGTCTTCAGCAAGAGAGTGAACCTGCAAATGTTCTATGGTAGAAGCATTCTTCTCCTTGAAAGACATGTTAGCTTCATCAAAAGTAATATGGACAGATTCTTTAATTTTTAATGTAGTTTTATTATAAACCCTATATGCTTTACTGATCATGGAGTATCCCAGAAACACTCCTTCATCAGCTTTTGCTTGGAATTTTGCTAGATATTTCTTGTCATTATTATGAATGTAACAAGTGCAACCAAATATCTTAAAATAGCATATTTTAGGTTTCTTCCCTTTGAGCAATTCATAGGGAGTCTTGCCCTTTAGTTTATGTATCAGGCTTCTATTCAACACATAGTTGGAGGTGTTCACTGCCTCAGCCCAAAAGGATAGAGGTAGGTGAGCATCTGCCAATAATATAGTTGCAGATTCAATAAGGGTTCTATTTTTCCTTTCAGCTACCCCATTTTGTTGAGGAGTTCTAGGAGCTGAGAAAGTATGCCTGATTCCTTCACTTTGACAGAACTCTGGCATGAGAAGAGAATCAAACTCTGTCCTATGATCACTTCTAATCAGGGCAATGTGAGTGTTGAACTCAATCTGAATGCATTTGAGAAAATCTGTCAAACATTTAAAGTTATCAGACTTCTTCCTCAGAAAGAATACCCATGTGAATCTTGAGAAGTCATCTACAACTACTAAAGTATAGGACTTCCCTCCTAAGCTTTGTACTGTAATGGGTCCAAAAAGATCCATGTGTAACAGATACAAAATCCTAGGTGAATCACTCTTATTAATTGATTTAAAACTGCTTTTAGTTTGCTTGCCTAATTGACAAGCCTTGCAGAGTCCTTCCTTCTTGTAGGGGCCAGAAGGTAGTCCTCTAACAAGGTTGTCCTTGGATAGCCTAGCAATGGTTCTAAGGTTAACATGTCCTAGTCTTTTATGCCATAGAATATTAGGTCTAGATATTGAATTAAACAGACAAATATCTACTTTGGATGAATGAAAATCTACTAAGTAAATGTTACCTTTCCTGTTACCTGTCAACACAGTTGTATTGTCTTCTGACTTGATCTTGCATATCTCTTTATTGAAAGTCACTTGATATCCTTCATCACACAGCTGACTGATGCTTATCAGGTTGTGTTTGAGTCCTTCAACATAGGCTACCTTCTTGAAGGTGACTGTTCCAATTTGAACTACACCATATCCTTTTGTAGTTCCAAAATTTGAATCACCAAAAATTACTTTGGGTCCAAGCTTGGCTTTAAAGGATGTGAAGTTGACCTTATTCCCTGTCATGTGCTTTGAGCACCCACTATCCAGATACCATAATTGGTTTGATGTTGGATAGGTCTTCACCTGCATAGATAAGGATTTACATATTTTTGACCCAGTTTACCTTGGGCCTAGGTTGATAACCTTTAAATTCAGAAATAAAAGACATCCCAGGTTGATCCTTATAACCTTCAGGATGGCATCTCCTAGGAGGTACTATCCATTCAGTATAGGGATTAAAGCATTGGGATGAAGCACTTCTAGGATTGAATTGAGATTTGCCTCTGAAAGAAGGTTCAAAGCTCTGAACTTTGTTCGACGATCGTCGAGCTGGGTTCGACGATCTTGGGTAAAATCGTCGAGCTCCGTTCGAAGATCGACTATGGAGGAGTTCAGAGTTCAGGAAATGTTGAGCTGAGTTCGACGTTTCAGCCTGAGATCGTCGACCTCTGTTCGACGATCGTCGACCTCTGCTCGACGTTTTCTGTTGAGCTTTCTTTTTATTAGGTAGATCTGAATTTTTCCTAGCTACCTCTACAACACCCTTTCCTTTATCAGAAATAAATTTGATTGGGGTTGTTAATACTATGGGTTGGCTAGATGAGGCACCCAAGCCCAGTGTACTATTTAATCTTGAGTTCACTGTGCTTGTGATGTCCATTAATTTGATACTTCTCCCATTAAGAGATTCTTCAAATTGCTTGGCCTTAGATAGTTCACTTTTTAGTGAAGCTATCTCCTCCCTATAGCATTCTAACTCTTCAGAGAGTTTGAGGTTCTCTGATTTTAAAGTGCTATACTCAGACAGTTGTTTTCTGAGGGAAGTGATTTCCTTCTCAGATTCCAACAGATCTAGGCATAGTGCTTTAAACTCATGCTTAAAGTCCTCAAAACTGAAATCAAATGAATTGATTACCTGATCTTCTTCAGGTTGAACTTCTGAATCTGATTCTGACTCTTCTGCTTCTGAATCTATTTGAGAGGCATTGATAGCCATCATGCAGAATTCTTTTTCATCAGTATCATCCTCATCATCACTAGAACTGGATGAGGCTTCAGAATCTTCTTCAGTTTCACTCCATGTCTCAGCAACAAATCCCTTCCTTGTATGTTTGTTTTTGCTGGAGGAGGGTTTTTCTGAGCTGTTCTTTCTGAAGTCTTTCTCTTTTCTTCTTTCTCTTCTATCTTTCTTGTCCTTTTTCTTGTTTTCTGGACAGTCAGGCACAATATGTCCTGGTTTCCTACAACCAAAATATATAATTTCTTTATCGTTATTTGATTTATCATACCTTGGTTTATCATGACCCTTGTATGATCTCTTTCTGAAGTCTTTTCTGGCCATCTTGTAGAATCTTTTGGCCAGTAGACTCATGAGCTCATCATTTCCTGTAGCTTTATCTTCAGGCTCCTCTTCTGCAGCTTTGAAGGCTATGGTCTTTTCTTTCCTTGTGACTGGAGAAGTAGCCTTTTGTTCTTCTTCTCTATTTTTAATGAGCAGCTCATAAGATTTGAGCTTGCCCAGGAGAGCTTCAGTGGTAATCTCATTTAGACTTCTGGCATCTTTGATTGGCCAGATTCTTGAATCCCAAGTGCTGGGGAAGCACATTAAGATTTTGTCATTCAGCTCAGTCAATGAGATTTCCTTGTCTAGAGTCTTTAACTCATTGACAATCAGGCTTAGTCTATTGTACATGTCAGCCACTGATTCAGCTTCTCCCTTTTTGAAGTTCTCATATTGGCTTATAAGATGGGATCTCCTGTCTTTCCTTTCATCAGCAGATCTTGAGACAATTTCAGAGAGCTTGTCCCAGATTTCTTTAGCTGAGTTGCATTCAGCTACCTTCTGAAATATCTCATCAGACATTGTCTGAGCTAAGATATTCATTGCCTTAGCATCTGCAATCTTCCACTTCTTTATTTCAGCATCTGTTCCTGAAGGAGGTGGAACAGTATTTGTGCTTGAGCTTGCTGGAGGACTGGGGCACACTGTCAAAACGGAATTGAATATATCTTCATCAATAGAATTCATGTATAGTCTAATCCTTACTTTCCAAAGTGCAAACTTGGATAGATTGCACACTGGAGGCCTGGTGCTTGCATAATCTTTGTTCTGTGCCATGTCTTTATATAAAATTAAATGTAATGAAAATAACCCTCTTAAAGGATTGATCTTATCAAGGATCTTTTGGTTCAGGTGTTAGCCTGTATAAACAACCAACCTGCCTCTGATACCAATTGAAAGTGAGGGTAAGATCTATCTCAACTCTAGAGGGGGGGTGAATAGAGTTTAATTAAAGTAAATTCACAGTTTTAACAGCAGCAAAACTTTTAAGATTTGATTTATATATATGTGTAGGGTGTCTAGCTATAGAATTAAAAAGACAGTAAAAAGGAAGAGAACAGCACACAGCAAAGAGAACACACAAGCAAATCAGAAAACACAAGGAGCTATAGTGGTTCCCCAATAACCTGGGTACATCCACTCTTCTACCACCCTTGGTAGGAATCCACTGCAGGATGAGTTGATCAGGTGTCCTGGGCACCAATGAGCTTTTGATAAGGTGCTCAAAAACCAAACTAGATTTTTTGATCAGGTGTCTTGCCACCACTGAGTTTTGACAAGATTCTCAGAACCAGACTCAAAACTTTTGAAGGGAGTTTTGAAAACCCTTTTACAGGAGGAAAGGAAAAAGAAAAGATTGATGATGTCTTCTCTGTCTCAATCAAGAGAGAAGCATAAGTGGATCTTTTGTTGTCAAAGCTCCCCCTGAGATGTTGAATGAATCAGGAATGGAAGCTTTGCTCTAGGGTGATAGGTCTTAAAAAAACTTCAGATCTCCAGCAGAAGATTGTTTCAGCAGAGGCTGAAAGATGAGTTGTCTGGAGTCCTTGAGATGAAGCTGTGATCACTTTTTGAGTACACAAAATTATTCAGCTAATTCTCCTCTTTTTTGTAACAGTATGTGTGTCTCTTGATTCTATTGATTGTATTGACTCTTGATTGATTGTCTGTGTGAGAAGAGAAGAGCAGAAGTTCTTATTCCTTGAAGGTTCTTCATCCAAGATAGTCGTTATCAGGCATTAAATGCCTTCCATAAAGAATTTGTCTTCTAGAGGAAAGTCCAACAAAACATTCTCTTGATAATTCCTTGAAACTTGCTCCAGAATAAATGAAAATGGCTGGCAGATCTTCTTGACATAAATGCTGATAGAATTCAAAAACATTTCAAAGACTGACGGAATTTGAATCCTTAAAAACGTCGATCTCTCAGAAAATCGTCGATCTGAGCTCTACGATCGTCGAACTGAGCTTAGAGATGGAATAAGATCAATAGACAGAAAACGTCAAACTGAGCTCGAAGATCGTCGAACTGAGCTCAGCGACCTGGAGAATAAGTGAAGAAGGATCGTCGACCTGAGCTAGAAGATCGTCGAACTGAGCTCGATGACTTAACTTAGCTGAGCTCAGGGAGCGTCGAACGGAGTTCGACGTTTCGTCGAACTGAGCTCGATGAAAAAGGTCTTAGACTTGGCTCTATCTCTGAAATCTTGGAATGGTCCTGGGAGCAGCTTCAAACCTAAGTTCTAAGCCCTAGACTCATTCTAATTGTTGACCTTTTCAACTATACATCTAGGCCAACCTGGTTTCCTAAGAAAAACATAGTGATCCTTACCCAAATTAGTAATAGGGTGTTCCAACAGATTCCTTCTCAATTTTCAACAATGTCCAAATACAGGGAGAAAGAACTGGAACAATTTGATATTGATAAGAATGTTTCTACTGAATTCTTCTTATATATTCATGACAAATATATTTGTTTAGTTTTGCTGTTGTACTCTTTTATTTTTTGTTTAGTGACCTCACCCAAATAGGGGGATATTGTTGGATCCCTAGTTTGGATTTGGGCTAGGTTCACTAATCTAGGCTAAGTCAGACCCACATTGTATAGCCAGGGTCTAGTCTAGTGTCTTAGGTGTCAGTTGGGTCAACAACTCAGTGAGACAAGACCAAGACATCAGAGACTTAGAAGATAGCAGAGACTGAAAAAGGCAGAAATTTTTTTAAGTGAAAAGTTGTTCAACGATCTCTGAAGAGAGCTTGACGATCTTCGTTCTGCGTTCGACGATCTCAGAGTTAAATCTCTAAATACTGAGATCGACGTTTGCTGAACTTAGGTCGATGATCTCTGATCTACTTTTAGGATTGAGATCGACGATCAACCATCTTAGTTCGACGATCTTAAAGCCCGGTTTGGAAAGCAGAATTTCAGGTCAATGATCACAGGGCTCAGCTCGACGATAGAGGATATTTGAGTTCGATGATCTCAGGACCAAATCGACGATAACTGCCAGATCAACCTTTTATTCCTTGTAGTTATTATTTTTCCTTGTTGACTGATTATTTTATTGTTTATATAACTCTGATTGATTAATGCATATATTCTCTAAATATAGCCGTTTCTTGGCAAACATTAATTACTGGTATTCACAGAGTTATTATACAGCCTTTATCGGGACAGTTAGGGAAATGAGTTAATTCTCTTATAGCCGGTGCACAAGTTCCCGTGATTTTTGCAGTCAATCAAGGTGTGTCATTTCAAATTCAGTTTGGAATTATTCAAGGAAATATACTCAGTGAATAAAAGTGATAGAGATCATTATTCAGTCACGACAGATATACAGACATTGATAGTGAACACAAGATATCAAGAAAAGAAGAACAGCTTTCAGTTCTTCACACAAGTGTTCATCTAGGAAGCCTATAGAGACATTCATCTTCAATAAGTCTCAGCTTTCTGGAAATCAATACCTACACCCTGTACAAGGCTTTGGATTCGTGAACCATTCAAAATCACAGGACAAGCCTTGACACCATCAGGATCACTCTCAAGTCTTTTCTCATTTGCTTGAGACCAGAGAAGACAACTCAACTCTTTCTTTCCACCCTCTGTGTACAGGGTTCTTACTCCATTCAAAAGTAATTCTTAGTTGTGAGGTCTCCTGATCAAAAGACTTCAAGTGGTTTTCCGGCACCTGATCAAAAGCCAGAAGGATTACAATATCTCCCTAGAAATAGATATTACTTGGTGACAGTCACCTGATCAAAAACCTGAGAGTGATTCCTACCAGGGTGGTAGAAGAGTGGATGTACCCAGATTTGGGGAACACTAATAATTTCTTGTGTCATCTGGTTGCTCCCTTTTTCTTATTGTTCTTACTGTTTGCTGTGATATTTAGAATAGCTCTTTAGTTTTCTTCTATTTATTTAATTATTGGTATCACTTAATTTTAACTCTGATAGAATAGTATAATCCAGCCAAAAGTTTTACACTATATTCACCCCCCCCCCTCTAGAGTAGATCGGAATAACTCCCTCCTTTCAGAAAGTAGGCAGGCTACTCAGTTGAACATTGCCAAAGATTGGAGCTCAGGATCACCTCAAAAGAAATCCAGCAATGTCGGCGACCATATGCATGCTCGTTCACACTCTCTCCACGGTGCTAGTTTGACTCGAGCGTGAATCCGTAGGACTTTAGGGTAGAAATGTGGCGTGTGTTACAGTGAGGTAAACAAATATAGAAGAAAAGGTTATGCACCTAACCCAAATGAGCTCAACTAAAAGACATCCTCCTGCCAACAATACATGCAGGAGCACCACGCCACCAGACTTAAACTTGAAAACACGAGCGTGTTCACCTCCTACCTCCACAAAGTCTCTATTAGAATTTTCTATTGCATATTTTATTCTCATTTTTCTTTTAACTTTTCTTTTTTTACTTTTTAGCAATTTTCAGCAAATACAAACTTTGGAGTTCATCCACATATTCACAACGAATATCTCCACATCCACACCACAAAATGAAAATATAAAACACTAAATCTCAACTTGGGTGTGCGGCTAGGATAGGCTATGAGGGTTTGGTGAAATAATAGTGGAGCTAAATCAAAAGAAGGGGTAGGCACAACGGGGCTAGCGAGGATAAGATGTTAGGAATGGTACAAAGCTCAACCGGGTCAAAATGATGGTCTACATCACGCTCACGCTAGACTAACCATACGCTAATGCTTCCAGAGTAACTTGGGGCAAGTTATTAGCCACCGAGAAAGATGATCCTTCCTCCTGACTCGAGCAATACGATACTAGTGGCGACTACACACATTCCTAAACTACTGTTCGATTACTCCATATTCAACAATTTTTAGTAGTACAAACATTATTTACAAATGCAGAAAAGTATAAGTCTACGAGCATAAAGAAAAATTGCATCTATACTATTTCTACACATCATGAGTCCTCGATTAGGAGCACTGCACGAGTTTCACACTACCCTATCCTAAAATTCTAAGCCAGCACCATTATTTTAAAGTTAACACAAAAGAAATAAATTTGGCTTGAGACGAGCGCGTGCTTAAGTTCGCGCTCATGTGGTGTAGGTGCACAATACAGACATGATATAATAAAAATAGAAAATGAAAATATACTTGTGGTATGCAAGTTCTAATAGTGCATGTGCATAGGTAACCCGCAAAACTTTCCCCCACCAGACTTATACTAAACAAACTATCCATGATTTGCAATAAAAATAGGGAGATAGAAGTTGAGGTAAGAGGTTACCCCATGCTCAGCAAATGAGCATACCAGAAGATTGACATTAATTTCAGCAGACAGTCCATGGCCCCAAACGAACTCCACCTGCACATGAAATTATCTCCAACCACGCATACTCAAAACATATATTCGAGCAGCAAAATTGAATAAATTAGAAGCAACGAAATTGGGTTGTCTCTCACAAACCCTTTTCTTTACCGTCCTTAAGGTGTACCAAATACCTGTATTAGTAGTTATATAAATATTGTTTGGGGATTAAGTCCAAAACATAACGATAACAGTCTACAGATACACACAGCAGTAAGCAGAAAATAAGACTAGAAAAAGCAGCAAAGGAAAAACCCCGGAGATCCTTCACTCCTCAGCTGAACGCTGATTTGTGATAGATCCCCACAATCAAATGAGATGAGGGCGAGGTGAAGGCTTTAGGGCCCAAGGAAGGCGAGTCTCCCCTGCCCCTAACCACGTCCTTCTCGCGGCGGCGGGCAAAATTTTGTGCCTTGGCAGGAACAACTCCTTTCGTTTCAGATCTACATAAGGGGATCACCAGGGTGGTATGATCACACACACCAATTCAGCAGCAAGTTTATTTTTCTTATCCTAGGGCACCCATTCCTCACCCGCAGCGGGTGAAAGATCAGCCCAAGTTACCTGTTTAACAGTTTTACAAACTTTATTAGAACAAATAGAAATTTTTAATTCAGCTTTCTTCACGCTGTCTACGGGCGTGCTCAACTCATAATTCTTCTTAACAGAGTCTTGTTTCACGTCCAGTGACTCCGTATCTACATCTCCTTCAGCCACCATTAGCATTTCCACCACATTCTTAACTTGATCTTGCTCCTTCAGTAGAAGACCTTTCTCAGCATCAATAGATAAATCATTAGACAACACAACAGTTAATTTCATAAGTTCTCTTGGTTCATATGAAATTAAAGAGGGAGGTGAAGGTGGTAGAGGCAAATAAACCTTGGAAGCCAAGGTGACACCACTCACATTAAATTGTAGTGTAGCTTCATTGGCTTTTAGGAATGGGACCCCTAAGATAGGTTTTGATGTATTACCCATGGGTCCTAACACCTGAAAGTCGGTGACTACAGTAGCCCCATTCAGAATCACTTCAACATCTTTAATTTCACCATTGGCTTTAACTACCGATCCATCCGCTAGCACTAGAGATTTCCAGACATCAGATTTATTAGGGAACACGGCACAACCAACTCTCCCAAAAGCCCGAACTATTAGAAAGGGCGCTACCGCTCCTTTATAGAGCTGTACAGCAGGATCCACTGGACAGCTAGTTAGGTCCAGGGAACACACCCTTCTGTTCGACTAGTGTGGGCATAGCACCTCGCGACGTACCTCCCAACACTGGGGGCGTTGTTGAATGTAACGCCCCAAAATGTTGTAGGAGCGACGGGGATCGCTTTTGGCCAAGACAGTTTTTGTGGAGCAGGTGACACGGGTCCCGACACGGCCGTGTCAGAGGCCGTGTCGGCCGTGTCGAGCTGGCCGTGTGGTCGACCATGTTAAGGTCGACGATAGTCGGGTATGGAACACGGCCAGGCACATGGCCGTGTCCCAGGCCGTGTAACATCGGGTCGTTTCGAAACTTTTTCTGAGGTATTGCACACGGGGCATGACACGGGCCCAGACACGGCCGTGTCCCAGGTGACACGGGCGTGTCAGGGGCCGTGTCAGAGGCCGTGTACTTCTCTGACTGAAAATGTTGAAAACGAGTGCCGTGACACGGGTCACGACACGGCCGTGTGGAGCGAGACACGGCCGTGTCGAAGGCCGTGTCAGGAGCCGTGTGCTGGTTTTCGAATCGATCGAGACGGCGAATGGCTAACACGGCCATGCACACGGCCATGCACACGGCCGTGTTGCAACCCGAGTTCGGCCCAGATTTTCTAATTTGGGTTCCGATCGTGGTCGTTCGTTCTTTTCCTTGGAAGATCCAACGGTGGGGGGCCTCCCTGGGCGGTTTAAGGCCGGGAATAGGGTTCCAAACCCTCATTCCTCACTTTCTTTTATCTCTCTAAGTTCTAGAGAGAAGGGAGAGCAAGGAGGCCAAGTTCCGGCCGCCGGCGAAGCTTCGGAGGTCCGTTTCGCGAGCGGAGTTCAGATCCGCGAAGGTGGGAGCATTGCAGTGGTGTTCAACCGAGCAAATCTTCTCCATGGCTAGGAAGAGGGGACGAAAGGTAACAACACTTCTCCTCTCGGTTTTTAGGATTTAGGATGCATGAATAGCATCCCCTTCCTTTCGTGTTTTGAGCACCGGATCTCTCAAATGAGAGGATTCGTGTAGCCTTGGTTCAAAAGGAACCTCCGGGTTGATCGTGTTCATCCCGGCATGCTTGCATTAGAGATCCGCTCCGTTAGCGGAATAGGCATTGTGGGTGAAGCCGTGGTCGCGACCGATAGTCTGACCCGATGATGTTGCATAGCGAGCTTCGGTAGAAAATCCGTTGCGGCAATACGTCGTTGTATGTATGCGTTTTCCCCCTTTTTGTTTGAGTGAGTACTCGTAGTCGGAACCGGACGAGGTTAGCTCCGCTTTGTGCGGTAGATGGTTTCCTTGGAGCACGGGAAAGACACGGTGCGAGTGGCAATTGGGGTGGGGAAACCTTTGTTTGTGCTGTGCTAAGGCGCGGCTATGTCTCCGTGGTCGGCTGGCTTTTCCATGACGCACAAGTCATGTGGGGAAAGTGTCCCGGCGAGACCAGCCCCTTGTGTGAGACTGACGAGAATGCCAAGCGGAGGGCAAGCCCGGGCAATGTGGCCATGAGCGGGTGGGGTCCAGCAAGGCTTCTTAGAATCGGTCAGTGTGAGACGGAACCCTGACGTGCGAAGTCAGAATATACGGGCAAGCCCGGGGTTTAAGGCCCATGTGCGGGTAGGGCCATTGCAAGGTTCCGTGTAACGGCCTATGTGTCGTTGGGGACATGGTGTTTCCCTTTTGTTTGCGGCTTTAAGCCAATGGGGAAATGGAAGTACCCAATGTTTGATGTTGTGCTAGATGCATACGAGCTAGGGTGCCTTGGGTGAAACCCGGGTTGCATTCATGTTGCATAGTAGGCCCCTTTTACTTTGTACAAAACATAGAGAACATGTATGCTGTATGAGACATCCAAGCCTATTTTACCGCTTTAATATATATGCTCTTTTGGTATACGAAGTGTTAACTTGCAGGTGGAGTGGTACCCCGGGGTCCGTTAGGGACGGCCGGGAGGAGATGTGTTTGTTACACAGTAGAGGTCAGCCTTTGCTGACCCACGTTACTTCAAATCCTTACAGGGCAAGGATCGCATGCAGGAGCTAGCGCGCCGGGCGAAAATCCCTAAGCCTCATGAAGTGTTGCTATGCTTGGCTAGTTTCTTTTCCTTGTTTTGCTGATGTTGTTTGATCATGTCCGGCTTGCATGCCGAGATAGCCTAGGAGTGCTTGGCACTTTTATATTTTTGGACGTATATTGTGTAAGGCCTTAAGGCCATTTCGATATTCTATTGTTGGTGGATAACTTCTGTCTTTTAGTTTTATGTTTCCGCTGTGTTTGTCTGGAGTTTTGTGATTGGGTAGTGTTCATATCATCTTATAATACTAAAGTTGTGGCGTCCGTATGTTGTGGGGCCCCGGCCGGACCCATATTATATGGTCTTTACAGGGGAGGTGTTATAATTTGGTATCAGAGGGAGGTTCGCATTCCAAGGAGAAGTTTCGCGATCGAAAGTATAAGTCGAGTCGCGTATAAGAAGTTATCCACATAGGAGTATCGCGGGACCATGAGTGTCCTTGTGTTCGAGTCTTGCGATTAGAGGCTGATTTGTGTTTTCTTGCTTGTGTTTAGAGTGCAAGCAACGAGGCTGGGACCTCGAGGCCAAGAGAAGAGCTCTCGGCAAGTAGTGCGACTGCGCAAGGTCCGCTAGGGATGGGGGTCACACCGGCTGACTTCTGCCGTATGCTTGCAGAAGCGACGGTGGCGGCCCAAGCTGCAGCGACAGCACAGGTAGCAGCTCCCATTGCTCAGGTAGCAACTCCTGCTACCTCGATCCCGGCAGCGACCGTGCAGGTTGAGGAAGCCAGACGGGCAGGACCGCAGGCCGAGAGAGTGGTTGTAGGGCATGGGGACCGGCAAATGAAGTACTTTTTGAGTTTCCATCCTCCAACCTTCAAGGGAGTTGGAACGCCCACAGATGCGGAGGACTGGTGGGTTAGAATTCAAGAGCTTCTGAGGGCAGCAGAGGCGCCGGATGAGAAAAAGGCGGAGTTCGCAGCCTTCATGCTAGAAGGAGATGCCAAGTTATGGTGGGTGAGCCATAGTGGCCGGTAGTTTCTAGGACGCACACCATCCATCGAGGAGTTTGGGAATGCCTTTTTGAAGAAGTACATTCCAGCATCAACAAGGTTAGCCCTCCAGAGGTAGTTTCTACATCTTGTGCAGCGAGACAAGACAGTGGATGAGTATGTTCAGGAATTTACTCGATTGGGATGTTATGCGGGGACGACCATGGCGGACGATGAAGAGAGGGACAATCTCTTCTACCATGGATTGAGGGAGAATCTAATACAACCCCTCATATCGATGAAGCGTGCGGGCTTCAATGAATTGGTGGAGGTGGCCCGAATTTTGGAGAGCGATATGGAGCGATCCCAGCGCCGAAAGGGTTTCACACCCAAGCAGGGGGAAGAGAAGAAGTCGGCTCAGTCCTATGGAAAGGCGGAAGGGAGCTGATGGAAGAAGAAGCCTTCCCCGTTTAAGTCGGGCGAGAAAAGTAATTGGACGTCCGGAGGGTCACGCTCTAAGGGACCGCAGACGTGTTACAGTTGTGGCAAGCCAGGCCACATAGCAAGATTTTGTACCCAAGGGGGCGCTGAGCAAGAGCCAAGGCAGGAGCAGACTGTGCGCTCCGGCCCCAGTGCCGCAGAGAAAGGGAAGATGGCGGAGTCGAGTGCTTCCCGGTTTCAACCAGTGCAGCCAAGGGCCTACAACCTTGGGCAGCAGGAAGCAATCCGTCAACCCGATGTGGTGACAGGTACGAGAATTCAACCTGCACCTTAGATTTCTTCCTTTCAAGCTTTTTTATGTTTGTTGCATGTGTGTAGGCTTTGTAGTGGTATCAGGGTACCCCGCTAGGGTACTTTTCGATACGGGAGCATCGCACTCCTTCCTTGCGGAAAGTTTCATCCGGAGGATTGGAGTTGAGTCCTTCTCAACGGACTCAGAGTTGAAGGTGCGCATGCCCAATGGGTCATCTATGACTACCAGGGCTAGAGGCCGGATTTGTTGGAGTCTTGAGGGGGTCGACTTCGTGTTGGTAGCAGCGATCTTGCCATTGTCCGAGTTCGATGTGATCTTGGGGATGGACTGGCTAGCGGAGCAGCGTGCCAGTATCGACTGTTTGTCCAAGGTGGTAACCCTGAGGGGCGTGGGGCAAGCGGAAGTCAAGTTTGAGGGCCTGCATGGAGTGGCCTGTTCCCTAGTTTCGGCACTTCAACTAGTGCGAGCTGTTAACCAGGGAGGTGTAGCTCTAGTAGCGTTGTTGGAGGTTAGCCTTTCCAGGCTGTCTCTTGGGGAAGTGCCCGTGGTGGCGGAGTTTGGAGATGTTTTTCCCGAGGAGCTACCGGGAGCACCTCCTCGGCGGGAGATTGATTTCTCCATCGAGTTAGTGCCCGAGGCTAGATCGGTATCACGTCCACCATTTAGGATGGCACCAAAGGAGTTGGCCGAGCTCAAGGTTCAGTTGCAGGAGCTTTTGGAACAAGGGTATATCAGACCCAGCTCTTCACCGTGGAGTGCGCCGGTGTTATTCGTAAAGAAAAAGGATGGTAGTATGCGTTTGTGCATAGACTACCGAGAGTTGAACAAATTGACAATCAAGAATAAGTATCTGATTCCTCGGATAGACGATCTCTTCGACCAGTTGGTGGGGTCGGTGGTGTACTCCAAGTTGGACTTGAAGTCCGGATATTATCAGTTCCGGATTCGTGACGAAGACATACCCAAGACAGCGTTTGGTACGAGATATGGTCATTTTGAGTTCTCGGTGATGCCGTTCGGGTTGACGAACGCGCCGTCCGTGTTCATGGACTTGATGAACCGAGTGTTTCGCGAATACTTGGATAGGTTTGTCGTCGTTTTTATCGATGACATTTTGGTGTATTCCAAGTCGGAAGCGGAGCACGAGGTGCACTTGAGGACAGTGTTGCAAATATTGAGAGAGAACCAGCTCTATGCGAAGTTCTCCAAGTGCGAGTTTTGGTTGGAGAAGGTGGCGTTTTTAGGCCATGTGATTAGTGGGGATGGGGTGGCGGTAGATCCAACGAAAGTGGAAGCCATCAGAGATTGGCCAGTTTTGAGGACTGTGGCAGAAGTCCGGAGCTTTCTTGGACTAGCCGGGTACTACCGAAGGTTTGTGGAAAACTTTTCACGGATAGATCTACCCCTCACTTCGCTAACTCGCAAGGATCAGAAGTTCGTGTGGACTCAAGAGTGCAGTCAGGCGTTTGAAACCCTGAAGGAGAGGCTGATGATGGCACCGATCCTAAGTATACCAAAGGGGACCGAAGGATTTCAGATTTTCAGCAACGCATCCGGATGCGGTTTAGGGTGCGTGTTGGTACAACATGGCAGTGTGATAGCTTTTGGGTCGAGGCAGCTGAAGGCTCATGAGAGAAATTACCCCGTCCATGATCTGGAATTGGCGGCGGTAATTTTTGCTTTGAAGCTGTGGAGGCACTACGTTTACGGTGCGAAGGTGGAGATCTTCACGGACCGCAAGAGCCTGAAGTATCTCCTGGATCAGAAGGACCTAAATATGCGGCAGCGCAGGTGGGTCGAGTTCCTTGGGGACTACGAGGTGGCGATTCAGTACACGCCAGGAAAAGCCAATGTGGTGGTGGATGCTTTGAGTAGGAAATACTCGGGGCAAGGAAATTGGATTGAAGCTCACGATGAGCGGTTAAGGCGGGACTGGGAGTCCCTTGGTTTGGAATGTGTGGCAAGAGGCGAGTCTAGCGTGGCTCGGCTAAACTGGATTGAGATGCAGAATGACTTATGCGATCGTATTCGGGAAGCGACCCGTGTGGATGAGGAGTTCCAACCCTTCGTGGAGGAAGCTCTTAAGGGCGAGGGTAGCGCCTGGGAGATGGTTGATGGGGTTCTGAGGAAGGGCGGAAGGATTTGTGTACCGCAGTTCGGCAAGCTCCACGAGGAGTTGATGTATGAGGCCCACTTCACTAAGTACTCCGTTCACCCGGGTGGTACAAAGATGTACTTGGATTTGAAGAAGTCCTATTGGTGGCCTGGGATGAAGCGGGATGTAGCTTTGTGTGTGAGTCGGTGCCAAACTTGTGCCTTAGTGAAGGCCGAGTGTCAGAAGCCGGGCGGGTTCTTGAAGCCTCTTCCAATCCCCAAATGGAAATTTGAGGACATCTCCATGGATTTTGTGCATGGGTTGCCTAAATCGCAGCAAGGCAATGATGCCATTTGGGTGATTGTGGACCGCTTGACCAAAGTGGCACATTTCATCCCAAACCGGAAGGAGTACGGTGTGGAAAAGTTGGTGGAGTTGTACGTCCGCAATATTGTACGACTTCATGGGATTCCGAAGATTATAGTCAGCGACCGGGATGGACGTTTCACGTCTAAGGATTGGCGGTTGGTGCAGAAGAGCTTGGGCACAAAACTCAAGTTTAGTACGACTTTTCATCCTCAAACCGATGGGCAAACTGAGAGAACGAACCATACCTTGGAAGATATGCTAAGTATGTGTACTCTCGACTTCGGCAAGAAGTAGAAGGATCACCTCTTCATGGTGGAGTTTGCGTATAACAATAGCTACCAAGCTAGTATCAAGATGGTGTCATATGAAGCTCTTTATGGGAGGCGGTGTCGAACACCGATGTCTTGGACAGAGGCGGGAGACACAAAGCTTTTGGGGAAAGAAGTGGTAGCCGACGCTAGTGAGCTAGTGCGGACCATCCAAGAGCGCATGAAGGTAGCTCAAGACCGGCAGTCGAAGTATTTCAATGCTCGCCACAGGCATGTGGAATTCGCAGTGGGCGACTGGGTGTATCTTAAGATCAAGCCGTTCAAAGGCGTTTCACGAGTTCGCCGACTCAAGAAGCTGAGTCCGAGATTTTTGGGACCATTCAAGGTCATCGAGCGAGTGGGAGAGGCAGCGTATCGGTTGGCGTTGTCCACGGAGCTAAGCAGTTTGCATGACGTTTTTCACGTCTCCGTCTTGAGGAAAGCCTTGTTAGAGGCCAGCGTGGTGATTGAACCGGCGGCGGTGCCGGTAGAGGAAGACTTGAGGACGCGAGTACGTCCTGTCGAGATAGAAGATTCGGAGGTTCGGCAACTGCGGAACAAGGAGGTCCGACTCGTAAAGGTCCGTTGGGACAATTGTGGCTGCGAGGAGCTCTCATGGGAGCGAGAGCAGGCCATGCTGGAGGAGTACCCCGAGCTTTTCTCCTCAGGTATCGTTTAGAATTTGTGTTCTTTCCATGTTTTAAATTTCGGGACGAAATTCTTTTAAGGGGGGGGAGAATTGTAACGCCCCAAAATGTTGTAGGAGCGACGGGGATCACTTTTGGCCAAGACAGTTTTTGTGGAGCAGGTGACACGGGTCCCGACACGGCTGTGTCGGAGGCCGTGTCGGCCGTGTCGAGCTGGCCGTGTGGTCTACCATGTTAAGGTCGACGATAGTCGGGTATGGAACACGGCCAGGCACACGGCTGTGTCCCAGGCCATGTAACATCGGGTCGTTTCGAAACTTTTTCTGAGGTATTGCACACGGGGCATGACACGGGCCCGGACACGGCCGTGTCCCAGGTGACACGGGCGTGTCAGGGGCCGTGTCAGAGGCCGTGTACTTCTCTGACTGAAAATGTTGAAAACGGGTGCCGTGACACGGGTCACGACACGGCCGTGTGGAGCGAGACACGGCCGTGTCGAAGGCCGTGTCAGGAGCCGTATGCTGGTTTTCGAATCGATCGAGACGGCGAATGGCTAACACGGTCATGCACACGGCCGTGTTGCAACTCGTGTTCGGCCCAGATTTTCTAATTTGGGTTCCGACCGTGGTCGTTCGTTCTTTTCCTTGGAAGATCCAACGGTGGGGGGCCTCCCTGGGCTGTTTAAGGCCGGGAATAGGGTTCCAAACCCTCATTCCCCACTTTCTTTTATCTCTCTAAGTTCTAGAGAGAAGGGAGAGTAAGGAGGCCAAGTTCCGGCCGCCGGCAAAGCTTTGGAGGTCCGTTTCGCGAGCGGAGTTTAGATCCGCGAAGGTGGGAGCGTTGCGGTGGTGTTCAACCGAGCAAATCTTCTCCATGGCTAGGAAGAGGGGACGAAAGGTAACGACACTTCTCCTCTCGGTTTTTAGGATTTAGGATGCATGAATAGCATCCCCTTCCTTTCGTGTTTTGAGCACCGGATCTCTCAAATGAGAGGATTCGTGTAGCCTTGGTTCAAAAGGAACCTCCGGGTTGATCGTGTTCATCCCGGCATGCTTGCATTAGAGATCCGCTCCGTTAGCGGATTAGGCATTGTGGGTGAAGCCGTGGTCGCGACCGATAGTCCGACCCGGTGATGTTGCATAGCGAGCTTCGGTAGAAAATCCGTTGCGGCAATACGCCGTTGTATGTATGCATTTTTCCCCTTTTTGTTTGAGTGAGTACTCGTAGTCGGAACCGAACGAGGTTAGCTCCGCTTTGTGCGGTAGATGGTTTCCTTGGAGCACGGGAAAGACACGGTGCGAGTGGCAATTGGGGTGGGGAAACCTTTGTTTGTGCTGTGCTAAGGCACGGCTATGTCTCCGTGGTCGGCTGGCTTTTCCATGACGCGCAAGTCATGTGGGGAAAGTGTCCCGGCGAGACTAGCCCCTTGTGTGAGACTGACGAGAATGCCGAGCGGAGGGCAAGCCCGGGCAATGTGGCCATGAGCGGGTGGGGTCCAGCAAGGCTTCTTAGAATCGGTCAGTGTGAGACGGAACCCTGACGTGCGAAGTCAGAATATGCGGGCAAGCCCGGGGTTTAAGGCCCATGTGCGGGTGGGGCCATTGCAAGGTTCCGTGTGACGGCCTGTGTGCCGTTGGGGACATGGTGTTTCCCTTTTGTTTGCGGCTTTAAGCCAATGGGGAAACGGAAGTACCCAATGTTTGATGTTGTGCTAGATGCATACGAGCTAGGGTGCCTTGGGTGAAACCCGGGTTGCATTCATGTTGCATAGTAGGCCCCTTTTACTTTGTACAAAACATAGAGAACATGTATGCTGTATAAGACATCCAAGCCTGTTTTACCGCTTTAATATATATGCTCTTTTGGTATACGAAGTGTTAACTTGCAGGTAGAGTGGTACCCCGGGGTCCGTTAGGGACGGCCGGGAGGAGATGTGTTTGTTACACAGTAGAGGTCAGCCTTTGCTGACCCACGTTACTTCAAATCCTTACAGGGCAAGGATCGCATGCAGGAGCTAGCGCGCCGGGCGAAAATCCCTAAGCCTCATGAAGTGTTGCTATGCTTGGCTAGTTTCTTTTCCTTGTTTTGCTGATGTTGTTTGATCATGTCCGGCTTGCATGCCGAGGTAGCCTAGGAGTGCTTGGCTCTTTTATATTTTTGGACGTATATTGTGTAAAGCCTTAAGGCCATTTCGATACTCTATTGTTGGTGGATAACTTCTGTCTTTTAGTTTTATGTTTCCGCTGTGTTTGTCTGGAGTTTTGTGATTGGGTAGTGTTCATATCATCTTATAATACTAAAGCTGTGGCGTCCGTATGTTGTGGGGCCCCGGCCGGACCCATATTATATGGTCTTTACAGGGGAGGTGTTACATTGAACCCTAACAATCCCCCAAGAAATGACCCCGGGGTTTCGAACCTGTGACCTCCTCTGATACCACTGTTAGGGAACACGGCGCAACCAACTCTCCCAAAAGCCCGGACTGTTAGGAAGGGCGTTACCGCTCCTTTATAGAGCTGTACAGCATGATCCACGGGGCGGCCAATTAGGCCCTGGGGACACACCCTTCTGTTCGACTAATGTGGGCCATAACGCCTCGCGTCGTACCTCCCAACACCGGGGGCGTTGCTGGACCCCAACAAGATTCGATATTCAAATACAGTTTTTCAATATCTTGCAATGCAAGAATGTTGCAGGATGATCCAGAATCACTTAAGGCTATTGTCTCTACTGCATTAATCTCACATTTAACAGCCACTTCATTACTATCGCACTCCCCCGCATCCCCAACACTCTTCCCTTGCTCACGGGGATTTTTCTCCGTATCACTTGGGAGGGTGCCGTGAGTATGCTCAGAGAATGCAAGGGCCATTTACCCCAACTATGTCTACAAGTTCCTCATGGATGTAGTTTGAGTGGCCATATTGGCTTGGGCCATCTCAATAAACTTCTCCATCATTTCTTCCAGCGCACTCTTGCGCGTACCTTGCACGTTCAGATTATAACCAGTATGCAGCGGTCCTGGCTAGCTATTAGAGGCTTGCACATCAAATTGATGTTGGCCTCCCTGCCACCTTTGACCGGGAGCATTTTGATTCCACAAGAAATTAGAGTGATTTCTCGTGTTGGGGTTATACATGTTATTATACAGAACAGTGCGGTTTTGATTATTTATAAAATTTACATTTTCGTAAGAAATTATACTTGAAGGCTCAACAAAGGTCTCTCCAGCAGTGCACTCAAAAGCATGATGGTCAGGGTTAGCACAACCCTGACATGATATGTCCATATAACGAGCTGGAGGAGGGGTCTATCTAGTCAATATAGTCCTTCCATCCAAATTATGATGGCTCGCCTCAGCTTGTTGCACCACAACGTTTACTTCAAACAGAGTCCTAGCCCCTCTAGGGGCATTTCTTCCAGCAGTCTAATATGTTATATGGGAGGCAGTGTCTCTAAGTAGCCTCAATGCCTCTTCCGGAGATAAGTTCATTATTGTGCCTCTAGTAACTGCGTCGATCATTGCCCTGAAATTAGGCTCAATACCAAAATAAAATATTTCAACTAGATTCCACGACTCACAGCCGTGCTCGGGGCATTGACGTTGCAGTTCCGAGAATCTCTCCCACACCTCAATTAGCGTCTCTTGGTCTAGCTGCCGAAAGGTTGCAATATCCCTATGGGCATTCACTATCTAATCCACTGGGTGAAACTTAGCCAAGAACATAGAGGACAGGGACTCCCATATAGTAGCGGTCCCTGGAACAATAGTATGCAGTCAGGTCTTGGCCTTGTCCCTCAGCGAGAATGGGAACAGCCTCAACATACCGGAATGTGCTGCAGATTTCGGAGAACTCCGCCAGATGGTGTTGTGGGTCCTCACTCAGCAATCCCGAGAACTGAGTATTATTCCAGATCATATTCAGGATGGCGGGTTTAATCTCAAAGTGGTTGTTTACGATGGCCGGTCCGAAGCGAGGGTAAACACTTTCGGCAGTAGGGGTTGTGAAACGCATTGTCCTAACGCGTGGCTGGACCACCTCTTTGCCCGCAACAACCTGTTCACCTTGGCCATTTCCTCCTTGGCCAGTATTCTCCATCCTTTCTTCAGCAGCAGCAACAAGCAGGCGAGCTCGCCTCGCATGTGCGGTTTCAAACTTAACCACAAGATCTTCAACCCTTTCACTGGAGTCGGGATCTGTCATACAACACAAAAAAATCCTTTCAAAAATACCAACAATACTTGCAAACTTTTTCAAAAGAAAATTACATACAACGATTGCACTCCCCGGCAACGGCGCCAAAAACTTGATGCATCAGCAAGTGTACCAATCGTAGTCAAGTAATAAAGTGAAGAGTTGAATCCCCGAATATCGATCTCTCGAGGAGTGCAAGTAGGGAGTGTGATTTTTCTATTTGAAAAAGTGATTGCAAGCGTAAATGCAAGCAAAGGGGGTTTTGATTTGGGGTTTCCTAAATCTATCACTAAAAATCCTATTGTGGGTCGCCGTCACCGCATCTCTTTGGTGGATTACTCAAGAGAGTAATAGGGAAGATGGGCAAGCCAATAAGGGTCGCATTCACCTCTTTGCAACGCACGCTTCTAGCAATCACTAGAACGACACAACCACAACTTGCACAAGAGAAAATGGAGTTCAACAAGCTATCAAGAACTAAAATAAATCAACACATAGACATGCTGAAATATTCAAGCTAACAATATTCTTAAACATCATTCTAACACTCAAAATATGTAGAAAAAGGAAATGTTACAAGTGAAGAGGAAGAGAAACAACCAAACGCACGAAGGCTCTCTGAGATTCACGGCCGGATTCAAGGGTTGTTGGGCCATGTCCGGGCTCGATCTACGGATGACGTCCGGGGTCCAGAAGGGTTGTCACTTCCTTTGAATATCCCGTCTTCTTCGTGAATAATCGCTGACTTGTTCTATCTGGAGAACTTCACGGATGCAGCAACCTATGAGCTTGAAATGAAGATTGGAGCTTGGAGATGACAATGGAGGCCGTATATGAAGCTTTTGCTAGCTCTTGGAGGGGAAATGGTGGTCGGATCAACTCTCCAATGAGGAGAGAGAAAATGGTGGTTGGAGGGATGATTTCCCGCTCAAAGGAGCAGGAATGGCGGGCTGGAGGTGGACTGCTTCGGGTCCTTTTTTCGAAGGAAGAAGAAATCTGCACTTTAAATAGAAACAGGTTAGAAAAATGGGCACGTGCGGTTTGGCGCACGACCGTGCGTCAACCATGCGTTATTTAACTTTCAGGATAAGCCTGCGGAAGGAGAAACGTTGACCCATGCGTTTTACTCGCACACGGGCGCTTCCGCCCGTGCGTGAAGGAAATCGTACGGGTAACCATAGAAAGCTGGAAAATAGGAACACACTTTAAAACCGTGCGTTTTACTCGCGCACGGGCGTTGCCGGCCGTGCGTGAACAACTCGCACGATTAACCACAAAATGGTGCAAACAGGAAAGCTACAGGAAAACCGTGTGCTAACCTTCTCGCACGGTTTGACCGAAACCGTGCGTTAACCGTGTGTTAAAATTTGTTGAGTTCATCTCGACAAAATTCGTCGAGATCCACTTGAATAAGTGAAACGCACGATCAGGAAGAAACCGTGCGCTAAGAAAACGCACGACCGTGCGCTAAGAAAACGCACGACCGTGCGTTTTCCACAAATCAGAATTCCTTCCTTGAGGAAAACTCACCACCTTCACAGTAAAAACCCATTTGGAGCACAAGATCCCAACACCAATACACAACATAAATAAAACAAAAAGAGCCACGGGGAGCACCATATTCTTGACCCCAATAAAAGAATGTGCAATTGCACACCCACTGGACAAACAGTGCACAAAACGGTCAATGACTGAATGATGCAAATATAACCGATATCCGGTTGAAATGCAGTGTATGAGAGAGAAAACAAGCCTAGATGAGTCCAAACCCCCTATAAAAATCAGACTCATCAGGGAGCGGCACGTTGTTTGGCCTGCTCGCGTTCTTCTGTGATTAAGTTGAGAACTTCTTCACGTGTGAGCCTTTCAACTTCTGTTAGCCTGATGCATGTTGCTTCTGGGTGATTGTAGTGACGTTGAACTTCAGATCCTTTGTATAAACGGGCTCTACGGCCGTGGACAGTTGCACTGGGGAGTTCTCCTTCTGGTATGACGATACGCGGGTGAGGGGGAACTGGACTAACCTGCCCCCTCCCCCCTGAGTGTTGTCCCTTCTGTCATGCGGGCAGCTTCTCCTGCCATGATCTTTAGTTATGAGTACCGTTGTGTTGGAGGTACTGCCTTTTGAGGATGTTGGGAACTCTCTTCCCACAGACGACGTCAAACTGTTACGGACTAACTCGACGTCCCGGTCAAACCAGAATTCTTAGACCGTCTTAGCTCTCGGAACGATCGACCGCGCACACAATCAATGAAAATGGAAAGTTGACAAGGTAATTTTTTTGACATAGAAAACCCCGGAAAGAGGTAAAAAACCACGTGGTCGGATCTGTGCCGACCAAACCTCCACTAGATCTGAGTGCTGTTACAGGGCTTTTTCAAGAACTCGAGGGCGACATGCCGTCTCTCGTTATAATTATTGGGAGAAGAGAGAGAACCTGGAGGGTGATAGACCACCACTCACAGAGCTAATTACTTCTTCGAGTGCCGCCGGAAGCGATGCGCTCGTTGTATTCTGGAGTCTTCTAATAATTCCTGGAGGCGAGAGTAGCTTGCTGTTTCTGATGTATGCATCTTTGAGGCTCGGAGGCGCGCTTAGCACGCCTTACCCTCCGCTTCTTGTCTCTGATTGTCTTTTGAAGAAGTGTCGTTTGGTTATTTTATCGAATGGATCACTTGTTCTTGAGCGCGTAGGGCGCTTGTTGGCAAAGAACGTGTTGGGCGCTTGCTGCAGGAGAGCGCGCAGGGGGCTTGCTGGAGGAGAGCGCGCAAGGCGCTTGCTAGAGGAGAGAGCGCGAGACGTTTGTTGGAGGAGAGCGCGCCGGACGCTTGCTCGAGGAGAGCGCGCGGGGCGCTTGTTGTAGGAGAGCGCGCCAGGCGCTTGCTCGAGGAGAGCGCGCGGGGCGCTTGTTGGAGGAGAGCGTGCCGGGCGCTTGCTCGAGGAGAGCGTGCGCGGCGCTTGTTGGAGGAGACCGCGCAGGGCGCTTGCTCGAGGAGAGCGTGGGGGCGCTGGTTGGAGGAGAGCACGCAGGGCGCTTGCTCGAGGAGAGCGCGCAGGGGGCTTGGTGGAGGAGAGCATGCACGACGCTTGCTAGAGGAGAGCACGCGGGACGCTTGTTAGAGAAGAGCGCGCACGACCCTTGCTAGAGGAGAGCACGTTGGGCGCTTGTTGGAGATGAGCGCGTGGAGCGCTTGAGGAAGAGACCCGTGCAAGGGAGCAACTTATGTGATAACGCGCGGGAGCGAGCATGAGAGAGACAGACGTGATAACGTGCAAGGTGGAAGCGCGTGCGATAGCGCGTAAGGAGGCGGCGCATGCAGGAGCGCGCAAGGGAGAAATGCCCGCGGGAGCGCGCAAGGAGACGACGCGTGCGGGAGCGCGCAAGGAGGCGGCGCGTGCGGGAGCGCGCAAGGGAGAAATGCGCGCGGGAGCGCGCAAGGAGGCGGCGCGTGCGGGAGCGCGCAAGGGAGAAATGCGCGCGGGAGCACGCAAGGAGGCGGCGCGGGCGGGAGCGCGCAAGGGAGAAATGCGCGCGTGAGCGCGCAAGGAGGCGGCGCGTGCGGGAGCGCGCAAGGGAGAAATGCGCGCGTGAGCGCGCAAGGAGGCGGCGCGTGCGGGAGCGCGCAAGGGAGAAATGCGCGCGTGAGCGAGCAAGGAGGCGGCGCGTGCGGGAGCGCGCAAGGGAGAAATGCGCGCGTGAGCGCGCAAGGAGGCGGCGCGTGCGGGAGCGCGCAAGGGAGAAATGCGCGCGTGAGCGCGCAAGGGAGAAATGCGCGCGGGAGCGCGCAAGGAGGCGGCGCGTGCGGGAGCGCGCAAGGGATAAATGCGCGCGTGAGCGCGCAAGGAGGCGGCGCGTGCGAGAGCGCGCAATGGAGAAATGCGCACGTGAGCGCGCAAGGAGGTGGCGCGTGCGAGAGCGTGCAATGGAGAAATGTGCGCGATAGCGTGCAAGGAGGCGGCGTGCGCGGGAGCGCGCAAGGAGGCAGCGCGTGCGAGAGCTCGCAATGGAGAAATGCGCGCGAGAGCGTGTAAGGAGGCGGCGCGCGCGGGAGCGCGCAAGGAGGTGGCGCGTGCGGGACTGCGTAAGGGTGAAATGCGCGCGAGAGCGCGCAAGGAGGCGCCGCACGCGTGCGCGCAATGACTAGGTGCGCGGGGAAGCGCGTAAGGGAGAAATGCACGCAAGGACTATATGCTTCATGAGTGAATATGGAGGTCATGCAGTTATTTGCAGCACATAACCATCATGAGTGCTATTAATATGTCCACTCATGACATAATATACACATATAATATTTAATAATTATACTAACCGCATACTAGTCTATTTTTAGCCGCACATTTCCCCACTACGAAAGATCACGAGGGGTAGTTACGTGGGTGGTTACCCACGAAATCGATGGTGGCGATCGCGGGAGCGCGATCAGACGACGGAGGAAAGTCATGACGGACGACGACGGACGGCGACGGCGGCGAATGACGACGACGGCGAACGACGACGGCGGCGGTCTTGGAGTCGGGAAATAACGGCGGCGGCGGCCGCGGCGTTGGGAGACGGCGGCAGCGGCGGTCGCGGGAGAAACAGACGACGACGATGGCGATTGTGGAGTCGGGAGATAACGGCGGCGGCGGCGGCCGCGGGAGAAACGGATTACGACGGCGGTCGTGAAGTCAGGAAATAACGGCGGCGGCGGCCGCAGCGTTGCGAGACGGCGGCGGCGGCTGCGGCGGCCGCAGCGTTGCGAGACGGCGGCGGCGGCTGCGGGAGAAACAGACGACGATGAAAGTCTTGGAGTCGGGAAATAACTGTGGCGGCGTTGGGAGGCGGCGGCAGGTGAGGGCGCCAGGTTCCGCGCCCACTCCTCCGCCAGGTTCCGCGCCCACTCCTCCGCGCCTTCGCCCTCCGCTCTCCGGCGGTTTTCATGAGAAGGTTTGTTTTTAAACCCTGGCCGTTTATTAAACTATTGCTTATCATGAGAAGGTTTGTTTTTAAACCCTGAATCCCTTTTATTCATAAAATTTACTAACCCGATGGACAAAAACATCCTGGCCGTTTATTAGGATTTCTCGCCAGTCCACCCTAATAAAAAGTAGGCAAAAATGTTAAATCAGTTCCTCAACTATGATATCTTTTTGAAATCAGTCCCTCAACTTTGAAAAGGTTGAAATCAGTCCTTCAACTTTGAAAACCAAGACAATTTGATCCTATAACCAAGCTTTTAAAAACCGGACAGGACCGGCCGGTCGGACCGGTCGAACCGCGGACTGGAGACCCAGCCGGTCCGGCCCAGGTAAGCAAACCGGCCCCGCCACGGACCGCTCAAGAACCGCGGAACCGGGCGGGCGGACGGGTGGGCCGGGAACCGGGCGCGGTTTCAGAAAACCGGGCGGGCCAAAGCCCGCTGTTAAATAGCAGAAAAAAGGTTGCCAGGGGGATTCGAACCTCCACCAAGCCCAGATTACATTAAGAGCGGACCACCTGATCATTTGGCTCTTATTGTTTTCTTCCATAATATATTATATACATATAAATATTAACGTATATATAAAATAAACATATATAATTAATATACATATCTATATAAATATTAATTATATATATTTTAGATATATTATTATATTAACATATATGTAACGGTTCGATCCTGGTTGAACCGGTTGGACCGGTTCAACCTTGAACCTTTCCCTCCGCCGATTCGATGTCCGGTCCGGTTTTCAAAACCTTGCCTATAACTGTTTAGTTTTTGATTTTCTGGTTTTCATTATCCCAATTTACTATTTTCCTTGCTAATTTTTTTTTTATTTTTATGGCTAAACCTTTTATATTTCCAATAATAGCTTGTAATAATATATATTTCATTTCTTTTTTATTTGTCAAGACCTGAGAGGGTCCTCGTGAAATGATTCGGGTTGCAGGTAGTCAAACCGTCCACCTCCTTTGATGGAGGAAGTGAGGTTGACAAAGTCAAGCCACTAGTACAGAAACCGCCGTCGCCGTCACTGCTGCCTTCGCCACCATCATTGATGACGCCATCGCTGCCGCCATCGCCGTCGTCGTCATAGTCTTCATCACCGTCATCGTCATCGCAATCGTCGCAGCAACCGCCGCCATTACCATCACTGTCTTCATCACCGTCGCCGTCGTCGTCTTCGCCGCCACCGTCGCGACAACCTCCATCGCCGTCATCATCATCTTCATCACCGCCGCCGTCGCCGGCGGCGCTGCCGGCGCTGCGGCGACCGCCTCCATTACCACGACAATCGCCACCATCGACGCGACAATCACCGCCGCCGTCGCTCCTCTCTTCCTTGGGCGGCGCCGCAGTCGCCGACTGGATTCCGACTCCGTCCGGCATCCACTAGCCGGATTATTGGTCGCTTTCAATTCTCCACCATCCTATCACGTTCCCGTCATCGTCGCGGTCGGTTACAATAAAAAATAAAATGAAATATATATTATTACAAGCTACCATAGTACCATTGGAAATATAAAAGGTTAAACAATAAAAATATAAAAGGTTTAACAATAAAAATATAAAAGATTTAGTCACGAAAATAGTAAATACAGCTATAGGATCAAATTGACTTGGTTTTAAAAGTTCAAGGACTGATTTCAAGCTGAGGGACTGATTTCAAGCTGAGGGACTGATTTCAAAAAGATATTATAATTGAAGTACTGATTTAACATTTTTGCCTAAAAAGTAATAACTTACGATCCGCTGCCCCGCTTGTTTTTCCAAAAAAAAATGCGCCGGTCTCCCAGATTTACGCCGTGGCTCCACAGCTAGCGGCCGTGGCTCCTCAGCCCAAAACCCCCATCCCGACCTACGCAACCAAACCGCATCTCCCGCAAGAACCTCCCTCCAGATCAGATCTTCGCTAGGTAAGCGCTACCTCGTTCCCGCTCAATCTCTCAGTCATCTTCAACCTTCTCACACCTACCACTCTCTCCTCTTCTTTGGCTTCCTCCTACAGATCCGCTTCCAAGAACAACTGCTGGCAACACCATCCCGGAAGATCGCCACCTCCCAGAATATCTCCACCTCCCGGAATATCGCCACCTCCCTGAAACACCTCCGCCCAAGGTAAGCTCTAACTCAGATGACAATTTCATTTCATGTACCACATATAACGCTCCTCTGATTTTTTTCATTTCAGAGATAAATCCATTTCATTTCATGTACAACATTCCTCTAAGTGGAATGATATTCCTCACTTAAATATCAGTGGCTCCATTCTCTGATTGCAATTTTAAAATATTTTTCAACACTATTTTTTGTATGTAACCTTCCACTTATTAAAACTTTTGTATGAAATCTTTTGCAAATATGAATCACTACATTAGTGTGTGTCGATCCTTCATTTCATTTGTAGTACGTACACCAGCTCTCACATATTTAATTATTCCTCTACAATTTTAGGGAAACACTTTTCGTTGATTTCAGTGCTTAATGATAATTATTTATGCAATTTCTGCCCTTCCATTAACTGTAATTGCCCAAATCGGCCGCTGAGTCGGCCTTATAAATACCATAGCAGCGTCCACAACTTATGAAAAGAGCATGCATTAATTATGCCATGGCGGTCCTATTGGTAAATTCTTCTCCTCACCATCTTCAACTATTAATACATATATCATGTTTTCCTTAAATTAATCCATTTTAGATATGCAACATCTTGAATTATATATTGTCTGCATCACAGTGGTGTTAGCACCACGCATGATAATATTTTTCCCGGCTTAACACCCGTACTGTACATCCATTCAACTAATTTCTCCTCCTCCGGATTTAACCTTCGAGCTTAAACATGTGTCTCTAAATGAACTTTCTCATCATTTTGGACGCCACAATAAACTTCAACTCTCCACTCATCTAAATTGACCATCTTCTTTCCTTTAAGTGTAAATAAATAGCCACATCTCTTGGATGTCGTTTTGTGAAGACCTTTCTTAACTCATCCTTTTTTGTTTTGATTTTCTCTATAGTATCCACTTCTATCACAATCCAACAAAACAATAGCTCTAATTCATCTAACAAGCTTATCAGATGACTTAATAATAACAACAATACAAAGACTTCTACCAACAGAACGAGCTCAATATACCAACTCTTCTTTTGAACAAATACATTTTTTGTCTCAAAATGCATGCCCACATCAACCTCAACCTCAACCATTGATTCTTTTTCATCTTTGAAAATTTTTGAATCTTAAAAAAATAACAAAACACAAAACTAATTTAATGCAACTCATCAAAAAACATTCCAAAAGGTAAAAAAATGAATGATACTCGTTTATAGCTAAACATGCATTTTCCAAGTTTTTTGAAGCATGAGACATCTTGTCAATCCAAAACAAAAACCCTATTCATTGCATTATTTTTAGTAAATAATCACTAATGGAAAAACTAAACGATGAATTTGTGGAATGAAGGATACCTGAAGCATGAAGAATGAAATCTACCAAATAAGGACTGTAGGTGGAGCTTGGAGAGGTCGCCGACAAGGGATTGTAGAGGGGTTGGAGAGTGCGCCGATGATGAGGGTGGTCGGGCTTGCAGAGGGCGCCGAAACCCTAGCACTGAAACTCTGTCTCGGTCGAAACCCTAGCACTGAAACTCTATCTCGGTCAAAACCCTAGCTCTAATTCATCTAACGCTCCTCTGATTTTTTTTCATTTCAGAGATAAATTCATTTCATTTCATGTACAACATTCCTCTAAGTGGCATGATATTCCTCACTTAAATATCAGTGGCTCCATTCTCTGATTGCAATTTTAAAATATTTTTCAACACTATTTTTTGTATGTAACCTTCCACTTATTAAAACTTTTGTATGAAATCTTCTGCAAATATGACCCACTACATTTGCATGCGTTGATCCTTCATTTCATTTGTAGTACATACGCCAGCTCTTACATATTTAATTATTCCTCTACAATTTTAGGGAAACACTTTCCGTTTATTTCAGTGCTTAATGATAATTATATATGCAATTTCTGCCCTTCCATTAGCTGTAATTTCCCAAATCGGCTGCTGAGTCGGGCTTATAAATACCATAGCAGCGTCCGCAAATAAAGAAGAGCATGCATTAATTAAGCCACAACGGTCCCATTGGTAAAGTTTTCTTCTCCTCACCATCTTCAACTACCTGACCTGCAAATAGTATATAGTATGGGTCTGGCCGGAGTCCCACAACTTATTAAATCCACAAAACCTAAATTGCTAAAAATTGATAACAAAAATAACTAACATTCAACACCAGAGGTTGACGACAGCCGAAACTGAAAGCAAAATTCCACATACAGGCCCCAACATAGGCCCTCCTAGGCATGGGGTATTCTCGAACAAAGCCTACAAATTCCTGCCATCATTACGTCAAACAGCACGGGACATTCCCGTTGGTGCACAAAAGGCTACTCGTAATGCATATATCATAGAAACATCACCGATCCGAACGTATCACCGATCCGAACGTATCACCACGGGTAGGCTTCACACAATATGCCTAAATACAAACTCGCATGTTGGATTACTAAATGCAGATTTATGCCGAGGACGGACTCAATCAACCCGGAGGTTCGCAATGAATCGACGGAAACACACACTGCGTCCAATTGGAGGCGGATGACCCTCTTAAGCAAAATAAAAAAAATACACCTGAGTCGTAATCCCACACCCCGGTGGAGTCCCCGCTCTCCACCGCGTAGCGGGAGAGGGACTCCACGTGCAGCTCATATGTCAGGGTCGCAATCCCACGACCTGGCGGAGTCCCCGTACTCAATCGAAACGGCGTGTGGGGACTCTCATTGCACGAAAACACAGAAATATTAAAATAAGTCCTAAAACGGGGAAAAGAATTATTACCCTCGACGCGCGTCTCAGAGGCATTTTGACTTGCCCGAAACTTGACAGCTAACAGTCGTAGCGGTTGTCCATGCACAAATCTGCTTTCCACACGCCGATTTGAGCTCCAAATCGGCTTTCCACGGTGGATTTCAACAATGCTGCTTCAAACATCGAGATCGGCACAACACCACACAACAAAACACCACCTCCCTCTAACCAACGACCAACAAGAAGACAAAGAAGGTTGGGCTCCTCTCAAATGACAACCTACGCGCCTACATCAACTACAAAATGGTGGGGAAAAGTTCATTTCCTTCTTTCAGTTGGCGCACAGGACTGAGAGGGGATCGTGAGAGAGGTAGATTAGAAGAGATTTCGCGAACTGGAAGGGATGCTCACGGGTAATAGAGGAGGAAGATGGATCAGGGTTTATGGTTGCCATTTCGCGAACTGGAGGGGACTGCTCACAGGAAAATGAGAGTGAGGGAGAGAGATCGAGAGGGGTTCCTCTTCCTCGTTCCAGGTTGTATCCGAGAGAGAGATTGAGAAAGAGAGTGATGTAGGCTCTCACTAGGGTTCCGAAATAAACATATGTTTTTGTAACAAATATTTTCGTTGTTATGAAATAAAATAAAAAAAGGCCTTATCAAGTAAAAGGTGGAGTTCTATTTTTTTTTTTTTGTAAAAACAAGGTGGTCTGAGTGGATCCAAATATTATTTATACGCGCAATTCAAAACTCATCGATTTGAACTTAAGAGAGATTCGTTAATTTAGCTCAGGTGGAACTTCACAAGTATTTGTTTGATTCGAATCCTCCACAGGATTTTATGACCACAAACATAAAATTACAAGCAACAATTTATGGATAAGCGGTAATAACATTAATACAAACGCAAAGGCAAACCCGTAAATATTTAATGGAGCGCATAAATCTGCCAATAAATGTTAAGCAAGGATACCTCCACCAACACAACAGAGTTAGCAGCCCTTCCTGAATCAGTCAGTGCCCGCGACAAGTAGGCGGAGGTCGGGTAGCAGATAATTAGGTCGAAGTCGACGCTACCCACGGCTGGAGATCGGGAACGTGCTCCGAAAAGGGCGACAGTCAGGGCGTCGCAATGGTGGCGGCACAGCCCGTGTAGGGTCGACGCAGTTGAACAGGGCGGGGCCATATCTGGTGGGAACCGGCTTTGGAGCAGCGCGTCCGGCGGCATCTGAAGTGCGATTCCCGTGCGTTGTGTTGGAAACAGAACCAGATGAGGAGCAGTGATAGTGGCGGTTGGTCGGCCACCAAAGAACGAAACGAAGGTTCGTTCTCTGGATTTTCCGGCTGTCTTTCTTCTTTCTGGCCAACAACTTTAATAGAGGGAGATTTTCCTAAACTTTTATTTTTTTTCCAAACGACATCCATCATTTCTGAATTCACTCTCTTTCCCAAATTCCCTCACAGGCAGCAAAATTTCCAATTTCAGCATTATTCGAATTTCAACAATTCATACATGTCTTTAATTTCAGCACTTTCCAATTTCTCCGTACAACAACAATTATATTTTCTTCCATCCTTTTTGGTGGTAGCAGATTCTCCAAATATTTGTACGATTTAAATGCCCCTAGATTTATGCGCCCCTTAAATATTTTAAGCTTGCCTTTATCATCCTAACTACTATTATTACCGGACCATTTTATTAATGTCTCATCGAACGGTCACCCCGAAGAGTCGTAAATGGAAACGATTGTGCAAAAGAAATACATGAAATGAGAAAAAAAATAAACGAAGCTACAAATGCAAAAATAAACGAGCTAAGATGCATCGCAGGGTGCATCAATTCCCCTGGGGTTGAAAGACCTCGACCCCAACGAGAATTCACAAAGACTGGCGATGGAGAGATCTGGACGTCGTCGTCGTAACTCGTCGTTAGTGAATCCACTTCTGTGCAGTCAGTCCTTAGGGGACCCTGACGACACGATTGTACAACGTCTCCTACCTTCCCGCAGTTGTAACAAACGGGACCGCGAGCCGTAGTGACCCCTGAACCGGTAGACTGAATTGGTGGGTAATATTTTTGCCTTTTGTTATACCTCTTGAATTCTGATTTCCCCTGGGACTTCAGCGCCTTGGACTCAGTGTTCTTTGACTGAAATCCCTTGCGACGTTGAACTCTCTCCAAGTCCATCTCTAACGCTCTTGCCTCCTCCACCATGACATTTAATCGAAGGGCCGTAGGCCCTGACAAATTCAGCCGCAGATTATTACACAAGCTATCAAAGAATCTATGACTTTTGGTCTTCTCCTTCACTAATAAACCAGCAGAGTAGAGACCGAAACAAGTGAACTCGTGGAGATACTCATCCACCTTCATGTCCCTCTGCAGTAAACGAAAGAACTGGTTCTGCAGCTGCAACTGAGTTGCCTCAGGGATGAAGTGTCCAAGAAGGACTTGGAGAATTCCTCCATCAATATCTCTGGCCGCTCTCTCCCGCGGTAATTCATCTCCGCTTCCTCTTCCCACCAAAGCCCCGCCTCCCCATTGAGTAGGAAGGTGGCCAGAGCCACCATCTGCTCCCTAACAGTTTGAGTGGCAGCCAGAGTTCACATAATTTTGGACAACATAGTTGAAGCTTAAGAAATGCTTCAAAGAGTCATCCCGGCCTCGTGGATTAACAAACGACATCGGAGCAGGAACAAGTACTGCAATAGCTGGAGGTACCGCAACAACAAGTACATCATTAATGGGTACCGTAGCAGCAGCGGGCATCGGGGCCACTTCAGGAGTGGCAGATATGACAGGTGCAACATTTGGTAGCAATATGCCCTGTCTTACATCCAAAGCGGCAAGCACTGCCTCTGTGATTATTCTAACTGTCTCAGCAGACGTCAGACTAATAACAGTAGACCCAGAAGTGTTGTTGTTAGTGACGTTGTTGGAAGGGCCTGCACCACTTCTACTCGCATAAACACACAAATACACAATTTAACGGTCTAAAGTAGGCAAATTAGAGAAGCTGGAACATTCAAGTTCCCCAAAACAGCATAAACGCACGCTTTTCGCCATTCCTAAGTGGGCAAAATCAGTCGTTTAGGTTTAGGTTCTTGCACTGGATGTGCTCACCACCCGTTAAAAAGGGTTCGTCCCAAAACCTAAAGACAACGAATTACAAAACCTATACTTTGATACCAATTGTAACATCCCTGACCTGTAAATAGTTTATAATATGAGTCCGGCCAGCCCCACAATATATAACATCCACAAAGCCTAAAATGCTAAAAATTGATAACAAAAATAACTAACATTCCACACCAGAGCTTGACGACAACAGAAATTGAAAGCAAAAGTTCACATACTATACGAGATGATCTGACCTTATGGCCTTACATGGCTCCCAAACAAAAAACATAACAAATGTACTAATGCACAACACAAAACAGAGGGGAGGAACGATCTCCAGTTCCTCAACAACTCTTGGGCTTCAACCCTCTACAACCCACTACGAGTTATGCCACTTGAAACCAAGAACAAATACGCGACAAAACGAAGGTCAGCATGGGGCTGACCAACACAACGCAATGACCCCTCCCCTCGACCATCCCAGCAGACTCCGGGGCGAGTGCATCGCTCTTCTATAAGTACGCACGAAAACTAAAGTAGAAAAATAAAAAGATCAAAGGAACACAGAAGGGGTCCCCATAGTCATACCATCACGCACGCGGTAAAAACACCAAAAGTCATGTGGCCTACGTCGAGAGGCATGTGTTCGCCTTTCACACTCAATTGTAACGGTATGAGGACAAGGTATTACAACAAAGAGAGTGATAGAAAGGCTCAAAACCCATCTATATCAATACGAGCGCGACAGAAAGGAAAACAATCCACTACTGTCTAAATGAGCGCGACAGAGGGGGCAAACAGTCCGCAATTGTCTGAAGGAGCGCTACGGGGAGTATAACATTACCCCTAGTCCTGAAATGTTGTTACGGGAGAACCGAACTCGTCTCCGGTGTACACGCGATATTTTCTCAACGTAGCCTAACGAGGCTCTCGTATCGACAACGTGAACTAAACGTAACCACAATGTGACGAGGAATCCACTCGTCCTACGAAAACTCATAAGGACGTCGTTCTACTGGGCCCAACACAGGCTCGCTTAGGAACGAGGCATTCTCGAACAAAGCCAACGAATTACCGTCATCACTACGTTGAATAGCATGGGACATTCCCGTTGGCACTCTTAGGGCTACTCACAGTTTATATCACAGAAACATCACTGATCCAGGCGTATCACCGTGGGTAGGCTTCACACAACATGCCTAAATCCAGATTTGCACGTCCGACGTTACCCTCGACGCGCGTCTCGAAGGCATTTTGACTTGCACGAAACTTGACACCTAACAATCGTAGCGGCTGTCCATGCACAGATCTACTTTCCACACGCCAATTTGACCTCCAAATCGACTTTCCACGGTGGATTTCAACAACTCCCGCTTCGAACATCGAGATCGGCACAACACCACACATCAAAACACCACCTCCCTCTAACCATCGACCGCCAAGAAGACAAAGAAGGTTGTGCTCCTCTCAAACATCAACATAGGCGCCTCCAGTAGCTGCAAAATGGAGGGGAAAAGTCCTCTTCCTCCTTTCAGTCGGCGCACAGGACAGAGAGAGGATCGTGAGAGAGGTAGATCAGAAGAGATTTCACGAACTGAAAGGGCTGCTCATGGGAAATAGAGGAGGAAGATGAATTGGGGTTGAAGGTTGTCGTTTCGCAAACTGGAGGTGGCCGCTCACAGAAAAATGAGAGAGTGGAAGAGAGATTGTGTAGTACAACCTTGCCCTTGAATGTGATGGCAAATAACTTGCATTTGAAGGCATCTATCATCTGTCGGATGGTGTCTGCATCCGATGCGGTCTGAGAGCTACCCCCAACTGTGGTTTGGTGGTTAGCCGCTCCAGCGATCTGTAAGCTAGTTGCAGCAGCGGTCTGATGGTTAGCCGCATATGTGATCTGGTGGCTTGCCGCAGCAACAGTCTGATAGTTAGCCGCACCAGCGGTCTGGTGGCTTGCCGGAGCAGCGGTCTGATGATTAGCTGCACCTGCGGTCTGGTCGCAACCCGCAATTGCGGTCTGACGGCCTGCACCGACGATCTGGCTGTCTTCCCCGGCAGTCTGGCGGCTTCCCTCTGTTGCTACTCGGTGATCTTCAGTTGTTCTTTGTATAGTATGATGTTTGACTTTGTCAAACTGCATAGGTTGCGCTGATTATATTTAGTCCCACATCTCTTGTTGTATTCTCTTATCTCCCCAATTTTCTATAAATAAAGGGGCATACCTATGTATTGTTTATCTTTTTGGAGCAATAAAATTTGCGGTTTATTTACCTCTTTTGCAGTTTATTCAGCTCTTTTTCAAATGGTATCAGAGTGAACCGGTCCTTTGCTTCGATTAGATTGCGGTTTGTTTGTCTAATTGCGCCGACTTCTTCTTCCGGACTTCCTCCGGTTTGCTTCCCGCCCTTCCCTCCCTTTCTTGTCGCCGCTCCTGCGACTTCTTTGCGCGTGTTCTATTCGCGCGGCCTTTTTTGCTAGTCGCTCTTTTTTTCGACTTGTTTTGTTCGCGCGAATTCTTTTCTGTTCGCGCTTTCTTCTTTCTCCTTTCTTCCCGTGGGTTTTTTCTTCCCGCGGGTTGTTTTTTCTCGCGCGGGTTGATTTTTCTACTCGCGCGGTCGCTCTCTCCCTCCTCTTTTCTCTTCTAGCGCGGGTTGTTTTCCCTACTCGTGCGGTCTCTTCTTGGTTTGCAGCTTTTTGGTAGGTCCTTTCTGCCATTTGTCTTTTTCCAGCTTCTCATTCAAACTGTACTGTTTGAGTCTCTGCCGGTCTTTTTCTCTTGCTCGCTGTCTTTCTAAGACTTGTTTACTGGTCTGTTCTTGTTCGGCTTGTGCCCTTCTTGGTTGCACGGTTTATTTGTTCGCACGCTCCCTTTACCTCTTTTGTCGGCTCATTTCTAACCGTGCGGTTAGTCTTTCTTCTTTTCGGTTTGTATCCCGTTTGAGGATGGTTTCTCTTCTCTCTTCTACAGCTCGTGCTCTTGTGCTCTCCTCTGATAAGTGACTTATTGACTCTGGTGCCACTTGTCACATGACTGACAACTCTCGTTTGTTCTCCTCCTTAACTGACCAGAACATGATGTCTCCTGTTGTTATTACAGATAAGACTTCTGCGCCTGTGCATGGTGTTGGCACTGTGCACCTCACTCCGTCTTTGCTGCTTGAGGACACTCTCTATGTCCCTACTTTTTCGTGTAATTTGCTCTCTGTTCATACTCTCTGTACACAGTTGCATTGCACGGTTACTTTTACTGTCACCACTTGTTTTTTCTCGGATTCTGCCTCAAACGCTACGATTGCTATTTGGACTGCGAGTGGTGGTCTCTTCTTTCTTGATCATGTCGTTGCTCTTTTTTCTCTTCATCTCTTCAGCAATGACATCGTCATCTTGACCATCCTCCTTCTCATCTCACTCACCAACTTTTCCCAGAACTGCCTCCAGAGGATTTCCCTTTAAATTGTGAAGCATGTCTGCTTGGTAAACATCATCGCTCTTCTTCTCAGCACGGACGAGACGTAGTTCTTCGCGTCCTTTTGAACTAGCTCACTCTGACATCTGGGGTCCTTCTCCTACTGCTACTGTTTGTAGAGGAAGCTTGTACTTTGTTATATTCATTGATGATTTCTCCAGGTGTATTTGACTGTAACTCTTAAAAGAGCGTTTTGAGTTATACTATGTGTTTACTGTCTTTTATAATGAGATCTCCACACAATTTCATGTGTCTATTCATGTTCTTTGTACTGATAATGCCAAGAAATATGTCAGCCGTTAATTCTCTGATTTTTGTGCGAGTCATGATTTGATTCATCAAACTACTTGTCCTTATACTTGTCAACACAATGGCGTTGCTGAACGCAAGAATCGTCATCTCCTGGATGTTGCTCGCAGCCTTTGCTTACAAATGAATGTTTTTCGGTCTTATTGGGGTCATGCAGTTCTTCTTTCTTGCTATCTCATCAATCGTGTTCCCTCGTCTATTTTTCAGGACAAGACTCCATTTTCTATTTTGTATCCTGAGGGCGAGTCATTTCCTTTATCTCTTAAATTTTTTGGATATACGGTGTTTGTTCAAATACCTTCTCCTGGTCGCGATAAACTTTCTCCCCGTTCTGTTAAATGCATATTTCTTGGTTATTATCCGACTCAAAAAATCTATCGCTGTTATGATCCTCTTTTGCGCAAACAGTATGTTTCAGCTGATGTTACCTTCTTTGAAGATACACCGTATTTTTCTCCTACTTCTTCTCTCTTGCCCTCTGATACTTCTTCACTTTCTATTATCTCTTCACCTCTGCCAGAACCAGTTCCTTCCACATCTGTTCCTGTTGCCTCGTCTTTCTCTCGAGACTGATTCTTTGCCCTTGGAGTCTTCTGTGCTTGTTCCCGAGCCTCTTCTTTCTTCTGACAGTGCATTGCCTCCTCCGGACAGGAGTGATTTTGATCTTCCCATTGACCTGCAGAAGGGCGTTCGACAATGCTCTAAGCATCCTATTGATGATGTTGTCTCCTATGCTCAGCTTTCCCCGGTTAGCAAGCATTTTGCACTTGCTATTTCTTCTATTGTCATACCGACTACGTATCAAGAGGTTCTTGTCATTCCTCTGTGAAAAGCAGCTATGGATGAAGAAATAAACACATTAGCTGAGAGAGGTACTTGGACATTTGTACCCCCACCCTTGGGCATTGATGTGGTTAGTTGTCGGTGGGTCTTTGTTGTTAAGTATCTTCCAGATGGTTATGTTGATCGCTATAAGGCGAGGCTCGTTGCTAAAGGATTTACTCAGACATATGGAGTTGACTTCTTTGATACTTTTTCTCACGTTCCTCGCATCAACACTATACGTGTTCTCTTCTCTGTAGCCGTTAATAGAGACTGAGAGATGTCTCAGTTAGATGTGAAGAATGCCTTCCTCTATGGTGATTTACAAGAGGTGATTTACATGGATCAACCTCCAGGGTATGTTGCTCCGGGAGTCTCAGGTATGCAAGCTTCAAAGACTATTTATGGTTTAAAGCAGAGTCCACAAGCTTGGTTTGACAAGTTTAGTGGAGTTGTTTCTCTTATTTGGTTCAATCGAAGATCGGCTGATCATTCTTTGTTTATTCGCAAGACTACTAAAGGTCTTGTGGTTCTTGCTGTCTATATTGATGATATTCTTCTTACTGGTGATGATACAGAAGACCTTGATCTAGCAAAACGACATCTTCGACAACATTTTGTTACCAAGGATATGAGAATTACGAAGTACTTTCTGGGAACTGAGATTTCACGAACGATGAACTCTGTGGTTCTTTAACGACGAAAGTATGCGCTAGATCTCTTAAAGGAAACTGGTTTTCTTGGCACAAAACCTGTTCGTTACCCGATGACAGTTGGGGATGATAAGGGATGGACTGGAGATTCTCCTCTTCTCCCAGATTTTACTGTGCACAAGCGACTTGTAGGCAAACTCATATATCTGACTGTTACTAGACCAGATATCTGTTATGCAGTTGGGAAGGTCAGTCAGTTTATGCAAAATCCTAGAGAGTGTCATCTACATTATGCCATGAAAATTTTGAAGTATGTGAAAGGGTCTCCAGGAAAAGGCCTATTGTTTCAGAAGCATAGTCATCTGAAGATTGATCGTATTCTGATGCCAGCTATACTGATAACAAAGAATATAGAAAGTCTACATTAGGTTTTACACCTTTGTAGGAGGAAATCTTGTTAGTTGGAAAAATCAAGAAGAACTCGGTAATTTCAAGGTCAAGGGCTGAAGCTGAGTATAAGAGCATGACTTCGACTACCTGTGAGTTGAAGTGGTTACGAGCGCTTATGCTTAGCTTGGGAGAAGTCTATGATCATCATCTTCCTATGTTCTGTGTTAACAAAGCCGTTATTTACATATCAAATACTCCTGTCTTTCATGAGAGGACAAATCACATTGAAGTTGATTGCCATTTCATTAGGGAAGAGGTGTTGAAGAATCAGATCTGTACTCCTTTTGTCACTTCTGATAAAGAACTGACAGGCTTCTTCAAAAAACCAGTTTCTGCTTCAGATGTTTGTAGCAAGCTGGACATGGTTGACATATACGCTCCAGCTTGAGGGGAGTGTTAGAGTTTGACGGTATGGTAGTCTAGTCGGGCGGCTAGCTGTTTGGGCGGTCTGGCGGTTTGTCCAGACGGTCTGGTTGTATGGTGGCTTGTCTTAGCAGATGCGGTCTGAGAGCTACTCGCAACTATGGTTTGGTGGTTAGCCGCTTCAGCGATCTGGAAGCTAGTTGCAGCAGCGGTCTGATAGTTAGCCGTATCAGCGGTCTGATAGTTAGCCGTATCAGCGGTCTGATGCCTTGCCGCAGCAGCGGTTTGATAATTAGCCGCAACAACGGTCTGATAATTAGCCGCAGCAGCGGTCTGATGGCTTGCCGCAACGGCTGTCTGATGGTTAGCCGCAACTGCGGTCTGGTGTCAACCCGCAGTTGCGGTCTGGCGGCCTGCACCGACGGTCTTCCCTGGCAGTCTGGCGGCTTCCCTCTGTTGCTGCTGGGTGATCTTCAGTTGTTCTTTGTATAGCGTGCGGTTTGACTTTGTCAAACCACATAGGCCGCGTGGATTGTATTTAGTTCCACAGCTTTTGTTGTATTCTCTTAGCTCCCTCATTTTCTATAAATAATGAAGCATACCTATGCGTTGTTTATCTTTTTGGAGCAACAAAATTTGCGGTTTATTTATCTTTTTTGTACTTTATTTAGCTCTTTTTCATAATTCTCTATAGTATCCACTTTTATCGCAGCCCAACAAAACAATAAGTCTACATAGTCTAACATGCTTATCAGTTGTGAAAGTAGCGAACAAACGACTAAAAAACAAGCCGGAAACTTGAATAATTGAAATTTTTATTATTCAAAAAGATATCATTTACAAAGGTATGACCTCCTTTTATAGAATGAAGGAGAGAAGAGAGAGTACAAACTAACAATGTGGGACTAAAGCTATACAAAATCTGAGCGGCTAGAACAGCAGACCGAACAGGCCGAGCGGTTAGACAATGGGCTAACCGCTCGGCAATACCAGAAGCAAGAGGGAGCTGCGGTAGGAGACCGCTAGACCGCCCGGTTTCCAGGCCACTGGACATAAACTGCCAGACCGCCGGACTACAAACATCAACAGCCTGTATATCAAGCCGCTGGAGAGTAACCGCTAGACCGCGCGGTCTACAACCCGCCAGGCTTAAACTGCCAGACCGCCCGGTCTCACACTCCAACACTCCCACTCAAGCTGGAGCATAGATATCAATCATGCCCAGGTTGTCACAAATGTGGAAGAAGGAAGTAGAAACCGGCTTGTTGAAGATATCCGCCAACTCTTTGTCGGAGGTGACGAACGGAGTGCAAATCTGTCTCTTCAAGACCTCTTCTCGGATGAAATGGCAGTCGACTTCTATATGTTTTGTTCTCTCATGGAAGACCGAATTTTTGGATATGTATATAGCGGCCTTGTTGTCACAGAACATAGGCAGAGGATAGTCATAGACCTCTCCTAGGTCAAGCATGAGAGCCCGCAACCATTTTAACTCACACGTGGTTGACGCCATGCTCCGGTATTCGGCTTCTGCACTGGACCTTGACACAACAGACTGTTTCTTGCTCTTCCAGCTCACAAGATTACCTCCAACAAATGTGCAAAATCCTGATGTAGATTTACGGTCACCTTTATCATCCGCATAGCTTGAGTCTGAGTAGGCTTCAACTCTCAGATGACCATGCTTCTGAAAGAGTAACCTTTTTCCGGTACCGCTTTGACATACTCTAATATCTTCAAGGCAGATTGAAGATGACATTCCTTGGGAGCTTGCATGAACTGACTAAGCTTGCCTACAACATAGGCGATGTCGGGTCTGGTCACCGTGAGATAAATAAGTTTGCCCACCAGACGTCTATACCTCGTGACATCGGATATAAAAGGTGAGTCATCTATCCATGTTTTGTCTTCTCCAGTAGCCATGGGATACCGGGCCGGTTTGGCACTGGTCAATCCTGCCTCTTGTAGAAGATCAAGAGCATACTTCCGTTGGGAGAGAACCAACGAGTCGGGCTTCCGAGAGATTTTATCCAAAAAGTATTTTGGGGAGCCCATATCCTTCAGAGTTTGATGTTTCTGTTTCTTCTGTCAAGTCCACCCTTACCTGGTCATTGCCGGTAAGAAGAATATCATCCACATACACCGCCAAAACCACAAGGCCCGATGCGGTTTTGCGAATAAACAATGAGTGATCGGCCGAACTTCTTGTAAAGCCAATGACTGCCACAATGCCACTAAACTTGTCGAACCATGCCCGAGGGCTCTGTTTTAGGCCGTAGATGACCTTCTTTAACTGGCATACTCGTGTCTCCCCCTGAGCAACATACCCAGGAGGTTGCTCCATGTAGACGTCTTCCTGAAGATCCCCATAGAGAAAGGCATTCTTGACATCAAGCTGGGAAATAACCCAATCCCTGTTGACGGCCACAGAGAGAAGGACCCGGATGGTGCTGAGGCGAGCAACTGGAGAAAGATATCAAAGTAGTCAACTCCATAAGTCTGAGTAAAGCCTTTGGCCACCAGCCGGCCTTGTAGCATTCCACAGTGCCGTCTGGGCGAAACTTCACAACAAACACCCAGCGATAACCAACCACATCAGTACTTACCGGTGGAGGAACAAGTGTCCAGGTACCCCTTTCAGTAAGAGTGGCGATTTCCTCATCCATGACGGATTTCTAATGAGGAATAACAAGAGCCTCCTGGTAGATGCGGGGAGTGGTAATAGCCGAGATAGCCAAAGCAAAACACCTGCGAGAAGGAGTAAGCCGATCATAGGAAACAACAGCTGCAAGCGGGTGTTGGGTACACGCCTGCACCCCTTTGCGAAGAGCAATGGGAAGATCCAGGTCGACTCGTGTCTCAGGGACCGGAGCGTCCGTGGCGGAGAAAGCTTGCCCGGGACTAGAGAGAGACGGCTGCGGAGAAGGGGGTATAAAGAGAGAGGAGACGGCGAAGGAGATAATGTAGGAGGGGAGACGTCGATATGCGTGGAAGGAACATAGAGTGATGGTGGAGAGTCAGAGACATCAGGAGGAAGGGGGGAGTGAGAGAGAAGTAGGACGCATTCTCGAAGAAGGTGACATCCGCAGAGACAAACTGTTTGCGCAAAACAGGGTCAAAGCAACAATAGTCTTTTTGAGTGGTCGAGTAACCCAAAAAGACACATTTTGTGGAACGGGGGGAAAGCTTGTCACTGGTAGCGGATGGAGTATGCATAAAAGCCGTACACCCAAAGATACGGAGAGGGAGAGGAAATGGTTCCTTGCCCGGGTAAAGAATGAAGAAGGGGGTCTTGCCATGGAGAACCGTGGATGGAATGCGATTGATGAGATAGCAGTCGAGGAGAACAACATAGCCCCAGTAGGAGCGAGGCACCTGCATCTGCGTCATGAGGGTGCGAGCGACATCGAGAAGATGACGGTTTTTACGCTCCGCCACCCCATTTTGCTGGGAGGTATAAACACAGCTGGTCTGATGAATAAGACCATGTTGCATACAAAAGGAGGAAAACTCATGACTAAGATACTCTTTAGCATTATCAGAGCGAAGTACTTTAATAGAAATATCAAACTGAGTTTTAATCATATAATAAAAAGATTGTCATACAGAAAGTAGTTCAGAGCGATCTTTTAATAGATACACCCAGGTACATCTAGAGAAATCATCAATAAAAGTTACAAAATACGAACTACCCCGACCAACGGTGAGAGTAGGAGCAGGACCCCAGACATCAGAATGAGTGAGATCAAACGGGCGAGAGGAACCACGTCCTTGCTTCGGTGGGAAGGAGGAGCGGTGATGTTTGCCAAGCTGACACGCATCATAGTCGAGCGGAGGACTGGTGTGAGGTAAGTGGGGCAGAAGCTGACGAAGAATCCGAGGAGGAGGATGTCCAAGGCGAAGATGCCATTGAAGCAGATCGGTAGAAGAGGAAGAGAAGGCGGACAGAGTAGAAACATTGTCGAGGAAGTAGAGGCCGCCGCTCTCAGTCACAGTAGCAATCGTCTGTTTGGTCCTCGGGTCCTGAAAACAACAAGAAGTAGGAGTGAATAAGACAGAGCACTGAAGTTGCTTGCATAAAGTAGTAACGGATAATAAGTTGGAAGGGAACTTCGGGACATAGAGGGTGTCCGCTAAGCGAAGCGACGGGGTGACTTGAACCGTGCCCGTCCCATGAACCGGGGAAGGGGAACCATCCGCAACAAGAACCGGGGGTAACCGATCATGCATTTCAAGGAGAGAGAAGCATTGAGGATTGCCGGTCATGTGATTTGTAGCACCAGAGTCAATCAACCATTTACCTTGGGTAACAACGTGAGCACTACCTGAGGTCGTGGCCATAGAGGCAGATGCCCGAGAGGAGGCGGAGGTTGAGGAAGATGTGTCACCAAAAGGGCGACGATGAGGATGTTTCTGCCAGCAGCGGTCAACAGAATGGCCGGTATGAACACAGTGAAAGCAGAGGAACCTGGACGAACCCCGCACGCCAGACTGGCTGCGGCCACTAGGGCCACCCCGCTGAGCTTGGTGAGCATAGGAGTCCTGTGGAGGAGGGGAGGACAACAGAGGACGCTGGAGCAGCGAAGTAACAGCGGCGATGCGAGCCGCAGTGACATCCAAGGTGGGAGACTCTGCTTCGCCCAAGATCTGCTGGCAGATCTTATCAAAAGACTCGGGGAGTCGGAGAAGATAACAAACAACCAGGAGCTCCTGGAAGTGTTTGTGCTGTTCGGCTAAGTCCGCGGAGAAGGGGCGATTCTGGAGGATCTCGGCGCCAAGAGCCTGAACTTGCTGATAAGCCGCAGCAGGAGACATGGAAGGACGAGCGAAGAGGTCCGCATAGAGAGTATAAATGCGAGACGTCTGGGCCCCCTTCGAGTAGAGAGCAGCAAGGTGAAGCCATGCGGCCTTGACCGTCTCATCATGGCGTATGACGGGAAAGCATTCATCAGAGAGGCTGTTTGCCAGCCAAGTGCGAACAAGGGCATCACTTGCATCCCAGTCCTCAAATTGAGCAGAGTCTGAAGGAGGAGGGTCATCGATGATGTGTTGACGTTTGCGCTGAGAGCGAAGGAGAAAGGTGTGAAGAACGCTCCAATCCGGATAGTTGGAACCAACTAGTTTAGAAATCGTGCCAAGGTTTCCGGAAGGAGTAGAAGGAGGAGGCGGAGCCGGATTGGCTACATGAGTGGTGGCAGTTGAATTCTCAGAAACAGCCATAGAAGAAAGCAACAGGAAGCCGCGCGGTTAGAAAACAAGCCGCGGGAAAGGAAACAGGAGCTCTACAGCGGTCACGATGTCAGACACCAGCGGGAAGAAAAGCCACGACCAAGCCGCAGAACGAAGCAGAGGGAAAGAAGTCGAGCGGCTAGAAGGTAGCCCGCGCGAACAGAGGACGAGCCGCTTGGAGACAAACAGATCGCGGCGACAGGTCGCGACGACTAAGCACAGAGGTCGCGCACACACAGGGCAACGATAAGGAGAGAAGGAAGCTGCGCGAACAGGGCACAAGCCGGCGGAAGAAACAAGCCGCGAGGACAGGTAGCGAGAAGAAGAATCAAGCCGCGTGGACAGGGCACGCGGTTAGAGAGGCCGCACAGAATCATGAAGAGATCGAGTCCTCTGATACCATGTGAAAGTAGCGAACAAACGACTAAAAAACAAGCCGGAAACTTGAATAATTGAAATTTTTATTATTCAAAAAGATATCATTTACAAAGGTATGACCTCCCTTTTATAGAATGGAGGAGAGAAAAGAGAGTACAAACTAACAATGTGGGACTAAAGCTATACAAAATCTGAGCGGCTAGAACAGCAGACCGAACAGTAGATTAGGTGTGCCCTTAAGCTATCTCAAAATCCAGAACAGGATATAATGAGATCCTTAGGGCATGCTTGATTCCCAGCCACCGGACACAACCGCATACATGAGTCAGGTCTACAAGCAGTCAAAGTATAGTAGCTGGAGCCATTAAACCCTCTATACAAAGATCATCAACAGGTTTCCCTGCTCATCTTGATATAGGCATACTTGTTCCCATTGAATTTTCATTGTAGAAGTGAGTCCAAACCATACTTCTTAACAACTCCTTGGTGAACTTAGACTGGGATATGGACAACCCACTCTCAGTCTGTCTAACTTTAAGTCCCAAGAAGAACTCAGCTCACCCATACTACTCATCTCAAATCCCTTACATAAGTTTGACAAACTTCCTACAAAGGTTGTTTTCAGTAGAACCAAAGATAAGTTCATTTATAATATCTGGACTAGTATTATCTTGCCTTTTGATTCCCTATAGAATAGAGTTTTGTCTATCTTTCCTCTAAAGAATTTATTCTTATTGAGGAAGGCAGACAAGGTTTCATACCAAGCCCTTGGAGCTTATTTCAAAACCATATAGAGCTTCCTAAGCCTATATACATAATCTGGAAAGTAAGAGTCTAAAAAACCTGAGGTTGTTCTACATAGACTTCTTCTTTAAATCACCATTCAGAAAT